>JAOXOE010000702.1:10427445-10501607 GCA_028565055.1 Phoeniculus purpureus | reverse complement strand
CGTCGTTGTGCGGCCACGTGGTGCGGCGGGGGGAGAGCGAGCACGTGGGAGCGCCCGAGAGGCCCCCCCCGACCGTCGCCGCTGGCGTCCGCGGAAGTCACTACCTTGCGGCTCCCTCGGGTGTCTACACACCCGCGGCAGGACCGCACCGGCCCAACGGGCGCTGCTACGGCAGCCGAGGCGGCCACGTGCTTGGAACAATTGGCGGACGGCGGGTGCCTCAGACTGTAAATACGGTGCTGGCTGCCGGGCGGTGGGGTGGACGGGCTTCGACAGTTGCCTCACAGCTCCGTCTCTCTCTTTTCAGACTCCCAAGAGTCAGGTCAAACAGAAAAAAATGGCTCCTCCCCCCAAAAAGGTTGAGGAAAGCGAGGAAGACGAGTCCTCTGAGCTAGAAGACAGCAGCGGAGAAGAGGTGATGAGGCTAAAAGTGAATAAGTAGTGTTGAATAAGTGTCATGATCATGAGGGTTAGGGGGCACATAATATGTGACAGAGAATGGGCATTTGTTAACAATTGTTGTGGACTTCATAAGGGAAAATCCGTGGGCAAAATGAATTTAGTCGCTAACTGTCCTTTCATGCTTTGGAAGGAGTTCTGGGAGCCTAAAGCTGTCCTAGTATTGAGGAGCAAGGGGATGATTAAGTAGTCTATTAGAACATCAGCAATAAGTTATTTATCATGCACAAGTTAATAAATTAAGGCAAAAGTTTGAGTCTACTGAATATCACTAGAGGTGGTCACTGATTTTGATTCAGGACCAGGGAATTTGAGAATGATTTAGTGTTTCATAACTATTCTGCTAGAAGCATGAGAAAGCTGCCTTTTGAGCTTTTTCGCAACCAAAATCATTCTGCAGAAACTGCCTGTCAGAAGGATATGCTCTGGATTGCAGTTGCTGTATAGTTGTCTGACTTTGCTGTAAGAGTTGAAAGGGCTGGCATGAAGAGTCTACCATAACATGTATTTCAGATGATACCTCTAAAGAAACAAAAAGCAGCAGTTACGCCAGCCAAGAAGGCAGCTACCCCTGCAAAGAAGGCTGCTACTCCTGCAAAAAAGGCAGTTACCCCTGCCAAGAAGGTTGTGGCCACTCCTGCTAAAAAAGCTGTTACTCCTGTTACTCCAGCCTCTAAAAAGGCTGCTGTCCTAGCCAAAGGAGCAAAAAATGGAAAGAATGCCAAGAAGGAAGAGAGTGAGGAGGAAGATGAAGATGATGAAGATGAGGAGGATGAGGAGGATGATGAGGAGGATGAAGATTCTGGTACGTTACTTTTGAAATACCTGTTCCTCCTGTAGTCTGACTAAAGCTGGTCCAGTGAAGTTGCTGAATTCTGCCGTTAGAATTGAAAGTGTAGTGTGATTTGATACTTGTGAGACCTGGGGCTTTGCTGGGGAATCAGTAAAAATATGAGACCTTGGGCTGCAGCTGCATTCCATGTGGTGTGTGAAGCATCTTGTAGTTTCCTGATCATTCTTTCCTGAGCTTTGCCAAAATCTTGTGTAACGAGGTACCCAACCTAGTGCAGTCTGAAGGCTGAGCAGTATGGGTAAACACTTGCTTTGCTGTTGATGCAGATGAGGAAGAGGAGCCACCAATGCCTGTGAAGCTTGCAGCCAAGAAACCTGCTGCAGTGCCAGCCAAAAAGCTGGCTGTTCTGCCAGCAAAGCAGGAATCTGAAGAGGAGGAGGATGATGAGGATGATGATGAGGAGGAAGATGATGGTACGTGTTTTTTGTAAGAACTTCAATGACTAAGAGAAAAAAAAGAGGCTATTAAACTAATACTTACAGAGAGCTGGTAGGGGGAAACCTAATGATTTAGTGGGAGTTACGTCAGAGTGTGTGTTATAAAGACTTCAGGTACATGAAACATCCTGCCTCCTTAAGTTTATGGTCTCAGGAAAGAAAAATGCCATTTTACTGCACAAGACTTTCTTTTGGTAGCCTTCATCTGGAATGTCTCAAATCTTGTGCTCATCTCATTCCCAGAGTCTGAAGATGAAGCCATGGATACAACCCCTGTTCAAGTGAAGAAAGCTACTCCAGCAAAGGCTGCACCAGTGAAAGCCAAGGCAGAGTCTGAAGATGAGGAAGATGAAGAGGAGGACGATGATGATGATGAGGATGAAGATGAGGATGATGAAGATGATGCCGAAGAGGAAAGTGAAGATGAAAGTGAGTTTAATATTTAAGACCATAACTCTCTAATAGTAGGAGAGACAGTAAGTAGAATTTTTGCCTTGTGGTCTTTTGGGCTGAGGAACAGTTGCTGCAGTGATAAGAGAAGGTCTTGTGTATGACTGGTATTAAAAAATCATCCTCCTGTGTTGATCCAGTGTTGGAAAGTTATTTTGTACTTCATATTTGAGTAATGATGTGTTTTCTCTATGACAGAACCTGTCCAAGAAGCACCTGGAAAGAGGAAGAAAGAAATGGCCAATAAAAGTGCACCAGAGGCCAAGAAAAAGAAAACTGATGGTAAGTGGTGTGGAATCATTAAGTAGTTTTGGTTTGATGGTCTGTTACTGGACTGTTGGGTAGGGCAAATAGCTGTGAAGGGACAGGATGCTGAATGGAACTTCCTTGCCAGCACAAATGATGATAATAAGGGACTTAATACTGAATTATGATGTCACTTTTGAGCAGAAACTGATGTGCTAAAGCTGTCTGCAGTCTGGCTTTCAGATTTTAGAAATAAGCCATATTAAACTCTAATTGTATTTTCATTTAAAGGACCCGCTACAGCTTTCTCTGTTTTTGTGGGAAACTTGGTCTCCACCAAGGAGTTTGAAGAACTGAAGACTGGCCTGAAAGAATTCTTTGGAAAGAAGAACATTGAAGTTCTGGATGTCAGAATTGGTTCCTCCAAGTGAGTTCATCTGTAGAATTTTGGTGCTTGTTTCATTTCTTTGAAACAGCAGTTTGCTGTGAGAGGTGTAACTGCTAGGGTTGCTTGGGTGTATGGAACCTGAAAGAAACGTCATACTGAGAAGGGTGAAATACTTCCCTGCCTTGCAGGCTTTTTGGACTGCATCTCCCTAAAGGGAGAGCTGCCACTTCAGAGCTGTTCTCTACTGTTCTGGTTGAGTGGGCCAGTGAGCTTCTATTTTATAAACAGTGTAACTTGACCTGTGGGGACCTCTCTGGTTCTGAGTTTCTGATGATCTCTGCTACTAGAGATGGTTCAGCTTAAACAGTGAAGTGACTCTTGTTTCAGGCGATTTGGCTATGTAGACTTCTCATCTGCTGAAGATCTGGATAAAGCTCTCCAACTTAATGGCAAGAAATTAATGGGTTTGGAAGTCAAACTGGAAAAAGCAAAGAGCAAGGAAACAATGAAAGAAAATAAGAAAGGTATGGCCTTTAACTCTGACTGTCTGTGCGTATCGAAGAAAAGTTTCCATAATCTGGACTTGGAGCAGGTTTGCACTGACAGATGGCTGCTGTTTTGCCCTTAAGAAAGGTTCTAGTTTGGACTCTGTGCTATAAAGAGTTTTTCTAATGCTCCACAGTTCATGCTCAAATGTCTGGACATGTGATTCCAAATAAAAAAGGGGGGCACTGAGGAGGAAATGTGGTTCTTTCTGAAGCTTTAAAACATGCTTTCTGAACTTGATGGCCTTAAGAAAAGTACATTGGCAGTCTGACTGTTCTGACAGTTGATTTTTCAGCCTCTGAAAATGTGAATGCTTGTTTGTTTTTTTTCTGCTGGATCTGCTCCTGATTCTCACTGGACTGGCAGTGTGGATGCAGGATTTTTAGCTGTTAATATAAAAGTAATTTAACTCTCTTTGCAGAGAGAGATGCTAGAACGTTGTTTGTAAAGAACCTGCCCTACCGCGTGACTGAAGATGACGTGAAAGAATTGTTTGAAAATGCACAGGAAGTCCGACTAGTCATGAACAAGGATGGGAACAGCAAAGGGTATGTAGTGGAGATGACTGCTAGATATTTGCTATTCCCTGGGCTCTTGGCACGTTTTGACAAGCTCGTGTCCTTCAGCTACCATAAGAAACCTGCTACATTTAAGTGTTCTGAAAATGCTAATTTTTGAAACCTTTTTCTTCCTATCATATCTCCCCCACACCATTTATTAACTTAGTGGTCTTTGCTTGGAAGGAGGCATTTGCTTATGTTCTTTTCTGTGCTGTAGGATGGCCTATATTGAATTTAAAACAGAAGCTGAAGCAGACAAAGCTCTGGAGGAGAAGCAGGGCACAGAGATTGATGGTCGTGCCATGGTCATTGACTTCATTGGTGAGAAGAGCCATCAAGATCATCAGAAAGGTACTTTTAATGATTTAAATGAATTTAGGATTTAATTCCACTGTTTTCAGCAGCTTGCTAGGAATAGAGCAATGTGAAGCACTGCAGAAAACCTATGAGGTAGTGGGAAGGGACATTTCGTCAGACTTCTGCAACCTGTGTGTCTACTGTGTGTTTGGGACAAGGAGGGGCAGCTAGTTGAATCAGTGCCGTGTGACGAGGGGAAGAGAGCTCTCCTGCTCCAAACCTGTGCTTATACAACTGGGTTTTCTCCATAGGAGGAGGTGGAGACAGAGAGTCAAAGACCCTAATTGTCAACAACCTCTCATATGCTGCCACAGAAGAGACTCTTCAAGAACTGTTTAAGAAAGCTTCTTCCATCAAACTGCCACAGAACAACCAGGGCAGGCCCAAAGGGTATGTTGTGCCTTTTTTCCTGCTGGGTTGGCACTGCGAATGACTTGCCCCTACAGTTCCCTTGTGCTTCCAGGCTGACAAAAGTTCCTCCCCGCACAGGTACGCATTTGTAGAATTTCCCACCACGGAAGATGCCAAAGAGGCGTTGAACTCCTGTAACAACACAGAGATTGAAGGCAGAGCAATCAGACTGGAATTCAGTTCATCATGGCAGAAAGGGGGGAACACGAACTCCAGAGGAGGATTTAATCGTGAGTGTTCCGTGTTTGATCTTGAGATAGCTGTGGCAGTTCATAGGAACTTGTGCCTGGCTGGGCAGTGAGGCAGGCGTGCTGGATGTGATGACTGATTATCTGAAATGCTGATGAAACCACTACCAAATTCCTCTAGATAGTCAAGTGCTGATCCAGCAGTGTGCTCAGTTCCTATGTTCCTGTTGCTAACATGCAGGCAGCTACTTAAATAAAAAGGGGAAAAATGTGGTAGTAGCAGCTTGGCTGATGGAGATGCTTTCATCAAGTTCTAACTGCAGTTCTGAAGCAGTTTTGAAGGACTTCAAGTGCTTGAGCTGTTACTTCAAACCCCTTAGCCCTGTGGGCTGTTCTAGGGCCCATTAGAGCAAGCTGGATGTGATGTAGAGAAACTGATTGTTGCCTTCCTCAGGCCTAACGATCACGGAATTTGTTATCTTTCCACAGAACAAAGCAAAACGTTGTTTGTCAGAGGCCTTTCTGAGGACACCACAGAGGAGACGCTAAGAGAATCATTTGAAGGGTCTATAAGCGCTAGAATAGTCACAGACAGAGACACTGGATCATCTAAAGGGTACGTTAGACATCATCTGGGATCGAACTGATGTGTGCGGAGTAGTGCAGGGTATTTCTCACACTCACGCAAGTGGTTCTTCAAAGCTATTCCGTTGCGTAGAACCAGAAACTGAGTGTACAGCTTCGGATCTGTTCATAGAAAGCCGCACACGCTCACTTCTCAATGAGCTCCTTCCTGCCAACACATCAGTGGCAGCCTATGGATTCGCACGAGAAGAATATTAACTGCTCAGTGCTGGCAAACTCACAATGGAGCCCATCGATTGTGATCAAGCCTCTGCAGTGCTACAAGTACCAGGGTCCTCCTGGTCCCTGTGTGGTTGAAATGTAGGGGTTTTGTTTTTGAGGGGATCACTACTGAGTGCCTGCAGGTGGTGCTACAGCCTGTGGAGTTTGACTGTCTTGTCTGTACTGGTTCCCTTCTCTAGGTTTGGGTTTGTGGACTTCAGCTCTGCAGAAGATGCCAAAGCAGCTAAAGAAGCCATGGAGGATGGTGAGATAGATGGAAACAAAGTGATCCTTGATTTTGCCAAGCCAAAGGGTGACTTTCAGCGTGGTGGTGGTGGATTTGGTGGTCGTGGCGGCAGAGGAGGCGGCCGAGGAGGAAGAGGTGGATTTGGTGGCAGAGGTGGTGGTGGCGGCAGAGGATTTGGAGGTAAGAGGAGGCAAAAGCTGCCTTGTTAAGGGGATGTGTTCAAAAATTACCCTGAAGCCATTTCGGGTCCTTGGGGTTGTGGTTCTGTCGTGCCAGGATGGGTTTGGAAGGACAGCAGTATCTGTACGGGGGCCACCTGTAAATCTTGTCATTTTCATTCTAGGTAGAGGAGGTGGCTTCCGAGGAGGCAGAGGAGGAGGTGGAGATCACAAGCCGCAAGGGAAGAAGATAAAGTTTGAATAAACTTCCCCTTTCCTACCCCTTCTCCTGCTCTCTGAGACTCTCTGAAAGGACTCCGGGGATTTTTATTCTCCTTTGATCTTGGCGGAGCCTTCGGAGGACATTCCAAGATGCAAAGCAGTACTGTGAGCCGCTTGGAAGATAGAATTTTCATTTCAAGGAGGAGAAGGCAAGCCATTTTGACCGCTTGCCTGTTCAAATGAACTTTTTAAAAAACCATGAGCGATAGATGTGGGAATTTTGCCCCTTGTCTGTGAGTTGTCTTGAATTTATAATGTTTTACCCATGTACAAATATTTCTTTTTCCTATAAACTTCTGTAGCATTTTTGCTGTAAAAATGCAGAATGTTTTATCATTTGTGCTTCAGCACCCTGTCGTGGACAGATTAAAGGACCTAAACTGGTTCGTGTTACTTCTGTGCCACTAAATGAAGCAGGGCAGTGGGAAACAGCCTGTCTTAAGCCTTCTCTGAAGGCTCTCACAGGCGGCAGCTTGTGTCCTGCTTCTGCTCTAACCTGCTTCCCAACCACACAAGTGCTCTATTGCAGTGCTTGCAGGAAGGAGCAGGGGAGAGGGTCATGATGGGTCAGCTGCAAAAAACCCAACTAAACTCAAACGTGTTGTCTCTTGCTGATTTTTTTTTTTGTTTGTTTTTGGTTTAGTGGTGGTCTTTTTTTTTTTTTTTTTTTAACAAAAAGAGTAGATTTGATCTTAGACCAAGACTCTTGTCGATCAGTCACTCTACAGGCATTACCTTTTTTCTCTACTGGAGTTGGCCCTTTGTCCCTCAAGTTCATGTGTAAAGCCAGGTACATTGAAACAAATGGTCAGGGCACTGACCATGCTTTTGCCACCTTGACCAAGCACCTGCTGTCTTCTGTTCCTCATCTGCCTTGGCCAGAGCTGGAATAAAGTGCTGGGTCCTGGCTAGTCTCCCAACAGTTATTACTGGCCGGGGGCTGCACTGCTCTTCAGTGACTACAGCAGCACATTGGGGGCAGAAGGTACACATTCTGTATTGGTTGCAGGGTGGCATAGCCTGAAGTGCATGGGCACCAATGTGTATGCACTTGAGTGTGGGATCAAGTGTCACCTGCCCATGCCTGAGCCCTACCCACATGTGCTTGCATGACCCAGCTCAGGGCAATGACCTTAAGCCCCAGCTGCCTGTGGCTGCAGAAAGCTCCCCTCAGGGAACTAATACTGCTGCTCATCGCTGCTGCTAGTGTGGTTGCTGTTTCCTGCCTATGGATTCCTCACCTGCCTCTGAATCCCCCAGTGCCCTGGAGGGAAGCTCCTCTGCAGGTAAAGTGATTTATATTAAAACAGCTGTATGGGGGGTAGTTGCTTTTACCATAAGAAGGGTACTGCTGGAGCCCCGAGATGGGGATTGTGTGTTTTTTGCCTCTGGCCGAGGGGCTTTCCTCTCCCGCCGCTGCCATCAGCCATTTTAGAGCCGCGCCTGGACCTGCCACCAAATGGTCGGAGGGCGGCGACTGGTCTGGCCGCCAGGGGGCAGCACCGGGCCGCGCTGCCGCGGGGGCGTCTCCAGCCTCGGGAGACAGGAACCATGGCGAGGGCTTCCGCAGCAGTGTCCGGAGGGCTGGGACCGCTCTGCTGTGGGGACAGACCTTAGATGCAAGAATTTTGTACTCTTGAGGGTGGTGAGGCACTGACCTGAGTTGTCCAGAGGAGCGGCAGAAGCCCCATCTCTGGAAACATCCCAGGTCCTTGGTTGCTGGTGGCTCTGAGTAACCTGCTCCAGCTGCACATGTTCCTGCTCACTGCAGGGGGGATTTGCACTAGTGGAGCGTTAAACCTTCAAACCTAACCCACCATGCTGGGATTTTGTGTGAAGCACAGTCTGGGATCCTCCTTGCTGGAAGGGACTGAAGAAAGGGATTTGGTGATTGCACCATATTTCTCAACCCCTTCTCCTTGGCCATAAGTTGTCCCACAGTCAACTTCAGCCCTTCCCCATGGGGGCCAGGCCCACTTTCACACTGAAACATGGGCCCTGCTTCCACTCTAGGGCCTTGGGTCCCTGGCTCACACCGTGGTACCCTGCAGAGAGTTTACAATGGCAGGAGCAGCCCTGGGCCACACACGAGTGGGAAGAGAGCAAGAGCATCAGCATCCCCTGGGCTACGCTGGAAAGGGAATGGGCAAGAGCATCAGCATCCACTAAGTGCTCAGCATCTGCTGCTTGTCCCTACCTGTGAGGTTTTTGCTGCTGTGTAGGACTGGTTTGTCAGTTACATAACAAAAGGGATGCAGCCACTCACAGAAAACCAAAGTGGATTTTATTATTTGTCTCTGTGGAGTGCAAAAATGAAACAGCATGGTTGGCAACGGAGGAGGCAAATGAAACAATAAACATCGTTCGCTGCGGATGCAACAGAGAGCAAACTGACCCAAAAGAATTAAACAGGGGAATCAACCACAGCCCGTGTTCTGTTACAGACCACACAGAGACCACCGAGATTACTTGAGAAACACATGACTCCTCACCCTGGTCCAATTCATCCTGTGCCCCTGTAAGGGTCAGCTCTTACTGCAGAGATAATGAGGGGTCCTTCCAACAACAGGGAAAATGTGCAAAGTGTCCCCACCCACAGAGTCCCAACTCTCTCTCTTTGCAAACTGGCTGCTTTTATACTGAGAGGGGTGGTCACTCAGGACCCAGCTGCAGCCACTCAGGCTGTCAAGGACCCTCAAGAGTTTTTCATGAGCCCAGCCTTCCCTCGTGGATGGCCCTCTTACAGCACAGGTGGCCATCCCTCCTATCAAGGTCTGGTATTGCCTGTGTCCCCACTGCTCAACACCTGCTGGGTTGCAGCCAGCAACAGAGCTAAAGGCTCTTCTTGGTGGCAAACACAGAGGCCAACCCAGTCTTTCCTTTGACTGGCTCCTGGCCAGCCTTGGTCCTTTCACCTGGTTGAGATTCATCCATGTGTCAGCCAACTCTCAGCAGTCCAGGCACTGGCCCCCACTACCAGCCAGCAGTGTCCAGCATGTCTTAGTCCCTTGTGCTGTCCTCTCCCCACCAGCACTCTGGAGCAGCCAAGCTGGGTTCCGTGATAGAAACCAATGCCCCATGGTGTGTATCCCATCGCGCTGTGGCACCGCCAAGGGGCTGTGCCGACACATGGTGGTGCTTCCGATGGGAGAAACAAGGCTGTGAGCAGGGTCCTGTCATGGAGAGTGTGATAGGGACAGTGAGGCGGGGATCAGCTTCAGCACAAGGAGACAGTGTTTCCAAACCTGCTTGAGTGGCTCTTCCCGCAGTGGGGCAAAGTGAGGGGCTCCTTGCTGCAGGGTGCCAGGATTACCTGCATTTTGTGCTGGGTTTAAAATGCAGCTGGAGTGCCTGGAAGGCAGAACACACCAACCAGCCTGCACTGTGCCAAGCCGGAGCTGTGCAGCCACAGCCCCCAAATGACAGCTTCAAGCAGCAGTTTTGCCGCTGCAGACCATCACCAGGTTTCGTTTCCATCCAGAATAAAGCAGACTGCAGCAGAAACCCGCTCTCAGTGACACAAGGTGGGGGCTGTTGGGAGTTTATTTTTGTTTCTTCTCCTTCTTCTTTCAACTTTTATTTAGAAACTGGAGTATTCACCAAATCTACAAGGTTTCTCTGTACAGGTCCCACCAGGTGAAGAGCAACACGGAGACGTTGCTGCAGGCAGCCCTGCTTGCCGCTCGCACCGCTGCGGAGAGCGAGAGCTGTCCCTGCGTGTAGGATGAACGCGCTCGGTGTCCTGTACCCAGCATAGATCACAGAGGTGCCAATGTGGAGAGAATTCCTGAACTCGCTCCCATTGGAAGGAGGGAGGGGACAGGAAAGCGAAGGAGTGTGGTGTGCTGCCTGAGCCCAGTCGGCACAGGAAACGCTCTGGGGACTGTGCCCTGCGCTGCCGGCACCTGTCCCAGGGCCACGGTTCTGTGGGGAGGGTCCAAAATCAAATTTCACAGTATGGCCACCAGCCCCAGTGGCACCAAGAGCCAAGCCCTGGGCAGAAACGGGCTCGTTCTCTTCCTCCTCTTCAGATCTGCATCTTGTCCGAGCAGAAGGAGGACATTTGCTGGGAAGTGGTGCGGCTTGGCATGAGGGTGCCTTTTTTCGGCTGGTTTGTGCCTTTTTTGTTTGCTTTCGAACCTGGGGAACACACAGCCTCGGGAGCAAATGGAACGGGCCCCTTTCCAGAACACATTAGGAAAAGGAAAGAAAAAAAAGGCACTGCACAGGGGGACCTTTGAGGTAGTCAGAATTTTTTCCTTTCAATGGCTGGCACTGGAGAAGGAGAGAGAGAGGGGGGGGGGAGAGAGCACACATGTGACACTGTGCGTGGCCAGGGCCACGGACGTGGCTGTGCGTGTCCCCCTTGTGCGCAGGGACAGCCGGGTGTGCAAGCCCTGCGCGTGGGGACATCTGCGGGCACAGAGCCTGCGCCTGGCTGCTGACGTGCCCGTGCGCACACGCAGGGCTTTGCCCGTGCACATGGCTTTGCTCACGCCTGCCATCGCTGGCTGGAGAGTATCCATGGCCCCTGCCTCTCTGCCAGGGGGGTTCTGTGACGGCGGCTAGCTCAGGGCTTCCGAGGACAGCTTGTGGCCACGTTAACCTAAAGAGAAAGGGCCATGTCAAGTCACACCACTCCCTGTCTTGCTCCTGGGCCTCACCGTGTAGAATAAACACTGCAGCTACCCTGAGACCGGCAGACGTGGCGCAGAACACCAGCCTGCATTCATCTTATCCCCTTGCACTCCACCTGTCCTGGAGCACTGAGCTTGCTGCAAAACCAGTGCTGAGCCCGCAGTGGCCACGCGTGAGCCCTCTAGGGGCTGTTGTCCCACTCTGAGCGACAGGGAGCCCTGTTGCGAAAGGAGAGGGTTTCCCTGCAGCACACCCCAGGACACCTGCAGCTGAGATGGGTTCCCAGGAGTTTTAAGCCCCTGGGTTGCTCCAGCTGGGGCCAGCTGAGTTTCTCTCCCACTTACTTGGCCTCGGGCAAGGGCAGCCCGCCTTTGTCCCTTTCCTGCCAGGAGGAACAAATCCCTGAGGAATTTTGGCTGAGTGCATTCCTCCGGGTGCACGCAAGGCTGGCATGGAGGGGATGGGTTGATAAGCACAGCCCAGGCTGGTGCTGGAAGTCACCACCACCAGGGACCCTCTATCAGGGACAAAGACCCCAAACCCTTGCCCACCTGCCTAAAACCCAAATGAGGGCTCTCAGGGCTGGAAGGATCTGGCCTCAGAGGAGGATCCCTTTCCTCGGCTGCATAGTGGGGACACAGATAGGACTTTAATGGGGGGGGGAGTAAACCTAAAGCACAAAGGGTCGCCGTCACCGAAACCTTGCATGGAGGAGAAATTTGATAAAACAAACAAAATCCTCTTGATTTTGAGTCATGGGGCCAGGACTCGCTTGTAAACTGCTCAGCATCCTTGGAGCAATTTCCCTGGGTAGCCAGACCCTGAACATCTCCAAAATATGCCCATGCAGCATCCCCGTGGCTCATCATGGTCCCGTGGAGGTGGTACCTAGAGCCAGGCACAAACCCCTCTGCCCTGCCTCTCTCTCTCTCTCTCTCTCTCTCTCTCTATCTCTCGCCCCGTCTCCTTCTCTCAATTTTGTGCTAGATTTGTTGTTTTGTTTTTTGTTTCTTTTTTTCTCTCTCATCTTTTTTTTCAACCCCCAACCCAGCTGGAGAGAAGTGAACCACGTTACAGTACAGGAACAAATACCATTGCAAACCCTGCCCACAGGGTCTCTGCCCTCCTCACCCCAGAGGGAGGTGCCCCTGAAGGATTTGTGTGTCACCAGCAGAGGCTCCCCCTACCTGGAGCAAGGATCAGTTGTCACAGCCCCTCCAGTCCCAGCTCTCCAGAGAGCCTGAGCTAAAGGATGTTGAGTTTTCTCGAGCACGTCAAGTTACTATGGACCAAGTCCCACATTTGGAGCAACTCTGGAGGCAGCAGTTTATGAACCACCAACATGCTCCGGAAAAAACACGGCTCCTTGTTCATCTTGCTGTTCTTGTTCTTCACAATGCCAAAAGTTTTGAACCCCTCGTGCCCGATGGGTGATACTTTCAGGACCTCCAAACACATCCCTAGGAAGACGTCATCAATGGGGTACAGCTCCAGTGTCTCTGAGGTCTTGTGCAGCCTCTTAGCCAGGGGTCCATCCATGATGAAGCCCCCACCCCCTGCATAGGGTGGGTAGATGTTTTTATTGTAGAGGGCACTGGGGATGTAGTACTTGTTCTCCTTCTTTCGGATAGGCTTGGCTTTGTAGAGGACATCCCCCACAAAGAGGTCCTCTCCCTCCTTCTTGTCCTCCAGGAACTCCAGGATGTTGCTGGGACTCACAAACACATCATCATCACCTTTGAAGATGAAGCGGACGTTGTCACAGTAGATGTTCAGCCACTTCAGGAAATGGACCTCTTTCAGCGTGAGGTTGAAGAAGCTGTCCAGGAAATCCCACTGCAAGATATCGCCATAGATATGGTTCTCGTAATCCAGCAGTTTCTGATAGTTGGCTCTCTCCTCCTCCTTGGAGGCTGTGCCCAGCAAGAACAGCGTCCTGATCCTCTTGCCATCCACGTCCTTCTCCTGGCCCCAGGTCCTCCGGATGGCCTCGCGGCGGTCGTGCTGTGTGATGATAGACTTCACCACAATGAGCAGGTAGACGTCCCCACTGCATTTCTCGGGGTGGTTGATCAGCATGGGGAAGTAGCGGCAATGCCGATAGAGCAAGAACTGCTGGAAGTTGGGCTCAAGCCCTTTGAACCAGTCCACCTTGCTGAAGTTCTGGTTGGCTGAGCAGTTGGTAGTGGTGACATCCCAGGATTTCACTTGCTTTGCCGTCACGTTCTCCTCCTCCCTCACAGGAGCTTTTTCCTTCTTGGTCTTCCAGAAGGTGCTGGTGATGGAGAAGGCATTGTCTCTCTTCTGCGTTTTCAGAGGCTCTGGAGGCGACAGCTCCTTCTGCGGCTGGCCCTGCATGAACTGGCTGGGAGCCATTCCCCGTTGCAGCACTGTCACCGTGATCACCAGCAAGAAGGAGAGGCAAATTGTTTTGTAGATGGTCTTCCTCCTAAAGGGAAGAGACAGGGAGGTTAAAAGGAGAGGAAGCTGCAGGCTCCAAGACGCTGGTGTACAAAAGCACCTGCTGGAGAAGTCACGGGGTGCTCAGAATCAGTGTCCCATCATCTTTTGGCAGCAACCTTGTGGGGAGAGCTGTGGGGCATCTCCTTGAACATCCTTCCCACCTGCATCCTGCTCGTGGGGCAGTTCTGAGATCACAGTTAACTGCAGGGACAGGCAGTTGGCTGCAGTGTCATCTGGTAACCCCACATCTGCACAGAGCTGGAAGAGTTGCACAGGAAAGAAGAAAATGGGGGGAGAGAGAGAGAGAGCTGAAGTGAGGATGAGAGCTTCAGCAAAGCAACGGTTTTGGAGGAAAGTCCCAAGGAAAACCCATTTTCAGCCATCTAAAAATAGCTGTTTAGGACAAGAGGAGAAGGGAATTATCTTTTCCACAGGAGCATTACCTCCACGCACCAATGAACTGACCCTGACCCTAGACTGGTACCATGGGTTACGTAACACTGAGAAACTGGAGCTGGGAAGACCATGGGAATTGCCATGAATCACCGCTGCTTCATTTTTGAGCACGAAAGATCAGATGTTATTTCAGATGCACTTCAAGGTTCAGAGAAAAGACACCCCCACCACGCAACCACCTGGGGAACAAGAATTTCTGGGGACACCACTGGCTGTTTGCTTTCCATTGCTTTGTGGTGATAAGGAGCAGCAGATGTGCTGCAGATCTGGGAGCAGATGTTTCCCACCTGCAACAAACCCCGTATCAGCACATCCAGGGCATGTGGGGTCTGGGGGTTGTAGATCAAACCCAGCGCCTTGTGGGGCCATTCTGCTGCTCTTCCCTGCTTCAGACTCTATCTCCCAGGGGAGGCCACTGGTTCATGAGTCAAACCCTGATGCATAACGAAGGCTTGAAAGGCACCTTCCTGTGGGTCTTTGGGACAGACGAAGGCTGCACTTGGAGGTTACTGATGCACCAAATACTTTCCACCTGCTTTAAAGGTATTTTCTCACCCTGTTGTCACGCAGGAGAGGAACTTCTCTGCCCCTCTGCACTAGGTTGCCCCCAAGCATCTGGCTCCACTCCACAGCTGGCACATCTGCACCAATTTCCTCTCACCAAAGTCCTGTTTGCTCCTTCTGCCTTGGGCCATATCCCTGTGCAAATGAGCACTGGGGCAGCAGATGGGCTCCACAAGTGTCCACCGGGGTCTCTTCCCAAGAGCTGCCCTATCTCTGGGCTGCTCCCATGCACAGGGGACACTTGAGGTGCTTGGTGGCCCCCAGAGCCCCAGTGAGAGACCTTGTCTGAGAGTCAAAGGACAGGCATGTGGCACTGGTCTCAGTGGTCTTACAGCTCCCCTGTGCTTGTCCTCTTGGTGACAGAAGCACATACTGAGAGCCCCCCATGGGGGAGACCCTTCAGCTTCCACTCCCCATCACAGCCAGAACGATCCCAGGCAGATGGCACCTTTGCTATCCCAAAGATGGTCCAGAGAAGGAGCCTGGACTGAAATCAGTAACATGTAACCTAATACATTTCCAAATAACAAGAAAAACCCCTCAAAAAGCCCTGAAACTGCTGGCTCTGGGGGCTGCACTGTGATCAGTGCTGCTGGGGGTGTGGGGGACAGGCTGTACCATGTGGGACACCTCAGTTCCTCCCAGGCTCCCCGGGGCAGGAGACAGCATTGCTCTTGGGGACTGCAGCCACCCTGAAATGCCCCAAATGAGAAAGAACCGGGGGAACCAGTAGCTTTTGGGATCTCTAGATAGCCACTTGACCCTCAGGCGTAAAGAACTTTTCAACCCCCACATCTACGTGGGACAACCATGATCACCAGCGTGGGCTGTGAGAGCAGGGTGGAAATAAGTAATTGCAAGCAAATGGACAGATATTCCCCTCGGGTTTTATATGTGGCCACTCATCTGAGACTGATGAGGGAGCAGTTCTGATTAGATCTCACCATTCCCTTAACCCTCTCCAGCCCTGGCCCAACAGCTCTGAGGTTGCTCTTAGAAACCCTCCAGTCTGTTACAACTGAAAACCCTGCACAACCAAGTGATGCTTAACCCTTCTCATCAGCACCAGGCACTGCAGCAGAACTAACCCAATCACCTCTGTATATGAACTCCAACCCCATCCTGACATGCCAGTTCTGCTCCAAACCCAATCCCACCTCAGTCCATCCCACCCCATCCTCAACACCCCAAAGACCACACGTGATTAAACGCTCAGCCTGAAGGATGCCCAGCTGTTCCCCAGAAGCCAGGGGCAGAGTGTGACTGACAGTGTTTAAAAATTTGCATTGGTAGAGCTGTGAGTAACTGGTACGGATGGGTCCCACCCTTGGTAGCCTCTGTCCACAACAGACACTGAGCCACTGACCCGTTATCTTCTTTGGGGTCACTGCTTTTATTTCGGCCCAGTAGAAGATGCCGAGCTGGAGGTCTCCCCTCTTTTAGTAAGAGGTGGAGGTTTGGGTAGCCTTGGGGCACCTGGGTGTCTGGGTGAGGCTGTTGCACAACAGCACAGAAACGTTCCTCCTTCCTTCAGTGGACACCGTTTCCCAGCTCTCACCAGAGAAATCTTTGCTTTTTTACAAAATCCTATTTGTGATTTTTCCTATAGGACTGACTGCAAACCACAGGGCACTGCTGGGTCCTGCTGCAGCCAGGAGCTCAGTGGCTGCCTCTTGCCCTGAAGAAGTCCTGTCCCTGTACTGGCAGGAAAGCAGTGGCTACTCGTGAGACCCTGAGCCACAAGCACAGGTGATTCCCACATCAAACCAAGGATTTGGGGGGGCAAATCTGTGTCTTTTCTGATCTCCAGTCTTTCTGCTCTGTGGTTCTCTCAGCTGGGAAGTACTTTAGCAGGAGAAGAAACCGGGTCCTGCTCTCTGGTGACCTCAAGAACCATGGCTTTGCAGGAGGTGAGGGCAAGGGAGGTGCCTCAGGTTTGCTTTTATCACAGAGAAATCACCCTGCTGAGCCCACTGGGCTACTCGGGAGCACAACCTCCTGCCTGTCCCCATAGTGTCCCCAAGAGCCTGGGACACCCAGCAGTGCGGGGTCCCAGGACCGCAGCAACTTGCTCTCCCATCGTGGCTGGGCTGGCGGAGTTGGTGCCACCGAGAGAGCCTTGAAAGGGTCCCAGCCCGCTCCTCCTCTTCCCTTTTCTCCACCAGGAAAAGCTGAAAAGCCTCCCTGTGAGGCGGCCGCGCCACGTTAAATATAAATCCCCAAATTAGAGGTGGGCTGAGTCGCTTTCAGGTGGTGATGATGGTGTAGGGCAGCAGAGGCCCCAGGAGACTGGGGCTCTCCATCCGCTGTCCCTTGAGAGGCACACAGCCAGCTCTGATCCCCATGAAAACCTCTTTGATGGGCCAGGGCTATCTATTTATTTGGATTTTTCTGGCTCCTCAAGCAGCCCCAGTCACGGAGCCGGGGGAGGCATCCCCAGCACAGAGCCCTTTCTGTTGGTGGTGCCAAAGGCTCGGGAGAGGGGCGCTTATCTAGCAGCAGATGCTGCTCAGAGAGCAACCGTTCAGTGTGCCCAAACGCAGCTCGCGCTGGTCGGTGACGATAGCCAGGCGAGGTCCCTGTGCTGTCCCCAGTGCCTGGGTGCCTAGGGACACGTCCCCTTCTTACAGACGGTCTGGCTTGAATACAAGACAGTGAAAACATGGGGCTGGGGAAGAGGCGAGAGCTGAAACCCTGGAGATTTCCCCCTGCTGTCTCCGTGGACATCTGTCCCCAGGCTGGGGGGCAGATCTGAGACCCCCGGGGGCTGCCCCCCAGCGTAGATTGGCCCTTTGCAGTCAAGAGCTGAGAAAGGAATCCCCAGGGAAGGGGCTGGGGGAGTGGGGCTGCTGCACTGACCGCCAGCCCCGGCCCGGTGCCCCCGTCGCGGCTCCGCCGAGCCGCAGCTCCGGGATGGAGGCGAGGTTGGCGCTGGGAGAGGGACATCCCAGCGAGGCTTCCCGGGGGGTGCTGGGGAAGAACCTGGGATGCGACAGACAGACAGGAGAGACGGCGCCGTTCTTTGTCCCTTCCCCAACGAAGACGGCCCTTCCCAACCAGACAGCCCCGCGACACCTCTGGGGAGGGACCCGGTGCGGAGCGGGTCGGGAGCCCGTCGGGTAAGACCCGGTGCGGGGAGACCTCGCAGCCTCCCGGGCTCCGGGCAGGACGCAGCGCCGGGACGGCGGCGGGATGGGGGGCACCGGAGGACACCGGGGCTCGGACGGGACAGGAGCGGGGCTTGGGCTCCCCACGAGTCACTCACCACTGGAACATGCTGGGAGTGGGACGAGGCGGCCGCTCCTCTGCTGGCCGGGGCTGCCCGCGGTCCGGGCGCTTCTCTCTGCCCTCTTCCTCCTCCTCCAGTTCTTTTTTTCCTCCCTACTTTTTCCCTTTTCCCTCCCCTCTCTAGTTGAGGTGGAGCCAAGCGGGATGGCAGCGCAGGTAGGTTAACTCTTGCCCTGCCCCTCCGTCGTGCCCCCTCCCACTCAGCCTTCTCAGCAGGCAGATTCTCCAGTGCTGCCAGGGGAGGGGGCTGAAGGTTGACCCCCCACGCTTTTCCCTGGGTACCTTCTCCGCTGCTAATGGGACACCTGCCAGGACCGGGGTCTTTGCACCCCGGCACGGTGCCGTCTCTAGGGTGCGTCAGCCCTGCCCCATAGCTGTTAACTGCAAAGGATCCCAGTATGGGAAGGAGATTCCAGTGCTCACCAGGAGAGGTGCTCTTGGCAGCTGGGATTTGGGTTCTGGGAAAGCAAAGCCCGTCTTTCCTGCTGCTCCAACACTGACAAGTTACGTTGGGATGAACACCAGAAGGGAGCTGGAGCCCAACCCACTTCCTCACAGCGATCCCCTCTTTGACTCTGTGCGCAGCATGGTTTGGGACCCCTGGAGTAATGGAGCCACATGTCTCCTGGGACCCTCACCTTAAACAGCACTCCCACCTTTCCTTTGACCCCCACATTTTCTGGGACGCATCTTTCTCGGAGGACCTTCATCCCACTCAAGAGCCAACATCTTGCGGGGTACCAACACAGGACTCCCACCTTGGCAGGCCCCCATGCTGTCCAGCACTTACACATCTCCCAGGGCCCCCTCCTCACCCACGGCTGCAGGGAGTTGAGAGGACAGCTTGGTGCAGCAGAAAGATGCCTGCTCAGCGTGTGTCAGGTAACTTCTAATGAGTCAAATTGCCACCAGCACCACAGGGAGGTGGGGTGTCCGGCCAAACTCCTCCTTCAGCCCTGATCTGGAGCTGTGTTCCACCAGCACCCCTGATGCAGCCATGTCAGCATGGGACATCCCACTGCCCGTTGCAAAGCAGATTTAAGACTTTTCTTTCTCTTTTGAGGGTCTTTGTCAGCCCTGAAAATCAGTCCCCATAATTTCTGATTACTCCCTTTTTGTCATCCTCGCATCCCCACCAGTCACTCATGTCAGCTATGAAGGCAGGCTGGGAAGACTGCAGTAAATCCTTTAGGATATTTCTTTTCCTACCCAGCAGAGATATCCCAGTCCCTTTCCCTGTAGCCTCTCTGTATTTTACACAAGTGCTGAGGGTCAGGTCTCCTCAGACACACTGCACTGGTCATGGGAGAGGCCACTCTGCTCCAGGGCTGGACATGTGATGGAATCCACACAACCTCTGCCACTCAACCAGCCTTTGTCCCTCCTCCAAGAAAACCTTAAGTCCACTCAGTTTTCAGATGAAAAGTGCATTGCTTTGCTTTCTCTAGACCCTCCTCTCTCCGCCTTATCTCAGCTTACTGCTTTCCCAGATGCCCTGAAGCTCTGCATTCTGGGGGCCATGAAAGCTCCAAACAGGCTGCACCAGCTCTGCAGCACCCCACAACGTTATCACAACCAAAGGTCCCTGCACACCTTCCCCAATTCCCTTTTAGCCTATTCCCACTGCTGATAGGAACGTCTGCATCTGCTGAACTCATTGAATCATACGGTGGTTTGGACTGGAAAAGACCTTTAAAACTCATCTTGTCTGACCTCTCTGTAGTGAGCAAGGGCATCTTTAACTAGATCAGGATGCTCAGAGCCCTGTCCAGCCTGACCTGGAATGTTTCCAGGGATGGGGCATCTACCAACTCACAGTTCCAAAAAATCATGACCAAGATACACAGAGAAGGGATGTCTGGGGTGTGATGAACAGCCACACTGGCTATCAGCTTGACCAGAGCAGCTTGCGAGAAGGACTCACCTCACCCCTGCAGCAGAGGGGTGGTAGGTACATGCCAGCCAATGGCTGGGAATTTACTCTGCTCTGAGAAGATGGGCTCACAGTGGAGCAGACCCAACCAGAAGACCTCCCCTTCACAAACAGGCAAAAAGGGACACAAACAGCAGAGCCCTTAAAGTGCAGCCACCATCTCCTCCTGGCAACATGCCCTGAGATCATGATGGAGACAGGGATGGCAGCATCCCTGCCATGGGGAGCTGGAGCAAAACCCAAAAAGAGCCCTTGAGAGTCTGCTGCAGCCACAGGGAACACCCAGACCCTGCAGGTCTGTGACAGACTCCAGGGGCTATCTGGGTTCCCCAGCCCAGCACCAGCCCCAGTGTGGAGCAGCGTTCTCAAGGTGCCGCTCCAACAAGGAAGCGGCTCTGCTGTGGGGTGCTGTGGGGCTCCTGGCTGCCTGCAGCAGGGAGCTCTGGCAGCCACACTCCCAGCTCTCCCACCTCTCCGGCGGCTGCTTCCGTGCAGGAAGGCAGAAAGGCCTCGAGCGTGGTGACTTGCCGGATGTTCCTATGCTGCTGCACAGGATTTTGGCTCAAATAAGCCCTCTGAGCTGGCAGACCCTGCTCCCACCTTCCCATGTGTGGGACAGAAGTGTGTCCTGCTGTGTGGGAGCACTGCAGACCTGGGGCTTTTCTTCTGATGCTCATAACAGAGTCAGTGTCAGGTGCGGGACAACTAATAACAGAGATAAGCACCAACTGCCCTGGGCACCCCTGGCACCACCAGCTTCTCTTTCAGTCTGAATCTCACAACAAAGCAGCAATTTTTATATTTGTTTCAACATTACATAGAAAAATTCAGGACAAGTCAAGTTTTCATACCCTTCAGTTTCACCCTGGGAAGCAGAACAATAGCAAGAAGACTCAAACCAAATAGAAAGTTGGGGTTTTTCACAAGTCCTCCTCCACACCCCCTCTCTTTGTCTTTACCCAGCAGGAACAGGTTTTACCTGAGAGGGAAACCTGAAAAAGAAAAACCTGACATTTTTTGCTCACACCAAGCCCGAGCTGGGGCACTATGACTTCACCACAAACAGACCCAGCCACCAGAAGATCCCTGCTGCTCCCACCCAGCCCTGCCTTCAGCAAAGCTGCTGGATCCAGCACCCTGCCCTTCCTTCACAGCAGCACCCACCGGTCTTACTTCTTAGTCTCAGCCATCGGACTGAAGGTGTGAGGCACTGGGTGCATTTTTGGCAGCACTGGTAGAACTGTGGGTGTCAGGAGAAAGGCTCTTGGGTGTCAGATACAGCCCAGGCAGAGACAAGCCCAGCTCCTGTGCCTTGCACAGTGCTGATAACACTTCACGGTGTCCCATGAGAGCTGGCAGGGGACCTGTAAGAAATAACACTGGAGCACATTATCACTGCACTGTATGGGGATGCAGAAGGGAAGGTAATGTCCCCTTATGGGGTGACACTGGAGTCATGGCCAGGGTGACATCAGCTCCTGCTGACAGCAGCCACCTCTGTGTCCACCAGCAACCAGGACACATTTGGAGATAGTTGGCACCAGGGCCAGACACTGATCTCCTACCCACGCATCCCTCCTGGTGTCACTGCCAGAGACGGGCAGGGGCAAATGACCTGTGGGGACACAAGGATTTGGACCTATCATCTAACAGGGCCATCATGTGGGCAAAGGGAAAGGGTGAGGGCTCGGGTGATGCTCATTTAGATGTTCTCAAACCGAACCCACTGCTTATTTTGTTTCAAGAAGCCTCTTTTAGTCTGAAAGTGAATGTGAATTAAAATGTTTTATAAAAATAACCGAGTACAGAGAAAGAAGTGAGAGCTTTTTCCGTGAAGTTTGTGTAATCCCAGAAGACTGGCTTGTGGCACTTTGACCCAGCCAATGTTTTCCCACTGATGGTTTGGGTTTTGTTTCGCTGCGAAAAGCTGCTCTAGCTCTTTGCTACTCTTTCAGCAGGGTGTGTGTTGTGCTGTTCTGTGATTTCTTTCTGTTCCAGCAAATTGCACGCAGACAGAAAAGTCTCACCTCTTCCCCCGCTGACTCTCACACCTCCTGGCCACTCGTGCCAGCGCTGCAGTCCCTGGGCTGGGTTTCCCACACAAGTCAAGGTCCTGTTGCCCCGTGCCTGTGGGGACACCCAAACCAGCCCTCTCCTCCCCAAACCTCTGGGTGCCTGGAGCAGGACCAAGGGCCCAGCCTGCCTCAAGCCCAGCAGCATGGGGTGGTCACACACGCAGGTTTTCTTTGTGAAATCACTCACCTGTGGCAGAGCTGGGGCAGGGAGGGAGCCCAGGCTACTGTTTGTTTAGCTAAGCCAGCCTCACACCATGGCAGGACTTTGCACGCAGCCTGGGGCAAACATCCTGGATGCGATAGGACAGCCAATGTCCCTTTCCACTTCCACCTTTGTTTTCCAAGCACCTTTCCTTGGTGATGCTGCTGGAACTGTGCTGGCAGGTGAAGTATCCCTGGGAGGCTGCCCCATCACCACTCTCCCACGTGGGATGCAGGGGGCTGTGAGCAGTGACCAGCTCTGTGATGGTCCCAGTCGCTGCTCAGAGAAAGCCCCCCGGGCAGGTAGGATTAATTATTACCCTGGTTTATTGCTGAGTGAACAGCACCAGCCTGGAAGCTGGTACACACACCCTGTACTGGTCTCGTGTGGGAGTCAGGAGGGACAGCCACTCCTACAAAAGGCTCCCTCCACCTGCCCATTGGTAGCAGGACCATAAACCCCATCCTGAGCGGGCTGTGGGTTATTTTACTCATTAACCCCAGGGCCCCACAGCCCCAGTGGCTTCCTGGGTGGAGGTGTGAGGAGGTTTTTGCCTGCCCAAAGCCAAACTCTCCCACCAAAACACCAAAGTTTGCTGGAACACCTTGAGCCACAGTAAAAGCAGCTCCCACTGCCCTGCTTGGAAGCAGAGCCCCCCACCCGGATCTGCATCATTTCTTCCAACAGTGTGGGACCAGGGGAAACTGCTTTGCAGGACAATGGCTGGGCCAGTTCCCCCTGGAGTCTCCAAGTCACCTTTGCCCTCTGCAGCCTTGTCAGTGCAGCACTGGGGACAACACAAAGACCCCCGACCTATGATGTCAGGGGATAGGAAGACAGGGTGAGAGAGCCACAGGCTCAGGGAAAGGCAGTGGACAAGGTGGTGGCACCATGTTGGCAGAGGCGATGCTCTTGCTGCTGCATCCCCAGGTGGCACACAAGCCCAGGCTGGCAGTGAAGTGTTTCCCCAGGTGCAAGGGGGGAGCACCCAGGAAACCTGGGGGAGCAACCTGCCAGGGCTGATTGATCTGAGGTTTTGCCCCCTTGGGCTGCCCCTTCCTCAGTTTCCCCAGTGAAAATGCCCTCCTCCAACTTCAGTGCTGCTTCCCAGCAGGGCTGCTGCCTCCTGCCATGGGGATTCAGTGTCCCTGAGACGCCTGGCTCTCCAGAGGAGCCCGGTGTGGCCCCGCTGTTGCTTTAAATCAGCAGCTGGATCCAGCTGTGACTGCAAGTAACCCTCACCACAGCCTTGCCCAGGCCTTTTATGCATTTTTCCAGTGGTTCCAGAGGCACTTGGCGGCAGCGAGCGGGGGAAACACGACTGACACTGGTGAATGGGAAAGGGAGGGGAAAGGGAAAACATTTCCTTTCCCGAAGGAACAGGGGGAGCCCGATGCTGCAGCTCCAGCAGTGGGCACGGAGGTAGCAGACAGTGCTCGGGGCTGCCTCTGCCATGGGATGCCAACAGCCTTGACTTGGACACAGCGAGCCAGAGGCTCTAGATGGAGCCAGCCCACGGTGAGAACTGCTCACCCTGTGTGCCTCAGTTTCCCCCTCTCTACCTACTTCAGCCTCATGCAGGAAGCTCCAAGCTCTGGGTTTGTCCCATGAATCAGGAGCACAAAAGCTTCCAGGCACTGAACAAAACAAACCCATGAAGACGTAGAATAGAGAAAGCCCAGACGGGTGGGAACGTAGGACTGAGAAGGGAGGTACTAGGGTCGAGAAGGTTTGTGCTGCCCAGACCCACCAAGCAGGGAGGAGCAAGCTGGTGCACTTGGCCTTGAGAAGGGAAGACCCTGTCTTGCTCCCAAAGGGGATCATTCACATCCCAAAGAGCAAAGGTGGCGGCAAGTGACCCAGGAAGAAGGTCTCGTGTTGGAGGGTTGGGAAAGCAACTTGCAGAGGCCCTCCTGCCTGCAGAGATGCTCCTACCTGTCTCAGGGGCCACAGGCCTGTCCCGCTCAGCCTTGCTGCCCTGAACCTCCCACAAAGCCAACCGGGAAGGTGAATCCTGGTTGGGCATTAGCCCACAGAAGCTGTCTTCTGGCTGCAGCCTGGGAAGGGCTGGGCTCGTGGTGCCAGTGTGCCGTGCTTGCAGCCCTGGGCCGCCCTGGTACCTGGCGGCTGGTGCAGACCCAGAGCCGGGAGCTCCAAGGCGACGTGTTTTCCATCGGCCAGGAGAGCTCTCGTGACATCTCTCATGAGTCAGATGGAAAGGGCAGCTCAGGAGTCACCTGAGCCCAGCGGCTGCCTGCCCACGGCCCCTCTCCAGCCCAAGTGGAAAAACACATGGGCCCAGCGCAGCAGCCTGCGGAGACCCCAAGCTCCGGACGGGCCCCGTCCTGGGCCAGCAGATGCAGAAACACTCACGTTGGCCGCCTTTGGCCAAATTGGTTTAGGAAGGAGGCAGAGGCGACTCAGACATCCCTGGCCCTGCGGCTCTGCTCATCGTTAATCATCACTTCTCTGCGGCTCAAGGCCTGAGCCAAAAGCCGGGCCCTGCCTGCAGCCACTGGTGGGTCTGTCGCTAGCGACAGATGGAGAGAAGGAGCAGTACGGATTCCCCACTCTTTGGCTGGAGCTACTGGCCTAAGGCCATGGCAGAGCTACCCAGCTCTGCCTGTGCAAGAAGGGAGGGTGGCACAAGGTCCCCACCGTGTCACCCCAGGGCACCCACGCGCAGCACAGGGGCTGCCCCGGGCAGCGCTCCCCATTCAGGCTCCAGCTGCTCGTGGGAAAGGTGGCACCAGCAGTTTGCTGGCCTGGGAGTACTTTAGCCATGGAGAGCCCTGGGGAGAGGAGAAGCAGCGAGCCGGCACACCCAGCTGCATTCCTGAGGTTTGGTTTCCATGGTGGGATGTTCACCCGCCGGTGAAGTCATGCTGTGGGCTGAGATGGCCAGTGAGCTATTGCACGGATCCAGCCCCTGCCCTGATTCACAGTGAGAGCGGCTACAGCCTCGTGCCATCCGTCGGGATGACGGCTCTGCCTCATGGTTGTGACTCGGGTGCTTCGAGCATCTTGGTCCAGAGAGGCTCCCACTGCTGGGCTGATCCCGGCCTCACTATGGGAAATTAGCTCCTGCCACAGGGTGGAGGGACAGACTGATGGCTCTCATGGGTCCTTCCAGCCCTTTTGTATCATCACACTGCGCTCCCCATAACGTTTTATTTTCCCTTCATCTTGCTGCTGTCACTGGTGACACCAGGGCAGAGAAGCACCACCCTAAGAGGTCACTCCTGTAAACTCAAAGCCGTAAAGATCTGCCCAGTATTAGGGAGAGGTGAGGAAGGATGGGGAGCTGGAAAGAGCAGAAAGAAAAGCCCATTGGTCCTGGGGCGAGGCTGCAGGGACTCTCCCTGGCACCAGCAGCTCATGGTGCTGACACGTGGCCATGGAGTTCAGCTGTGGGGCACCATGGATAAATGAACCAAAGGTCTGGTGGAAGAACTGGTCCCAAGACAGCAGCCAGTAGGCTGATAAGACTATTCCCAGCCTCTGGAGTGTTTTTTTGTAGGTCTGGACTCACAGGAACGTGGCTAGGTTGCCGAGGACCATTGGCCACCCCTGCCATTTGCTCAGCTGGTGAAAACCAGTGCTTTGGGCTGTGGTTATTTGTGCTAGAGAGAAACGTCTTGGAGTGATTTTTTTAGTCAGTTCAGTAACTTTTCTGTTCAATCAGCTATGATCCTACAAAAAGCCTGTCTGCCTAGGATGTGTTCCCCAAGCAACCATCACTCAAGTGCTTGCTGAGCACAGCTCCTCCGCATCAGTCCCAGCCTCCTGCTATTCCCAGTGCATGTGGACCCAAGGATGGGGCAAGCTGAGCCCCCAGGGGTCCTCTTCTCTCTTCTTGTACACACAATGGTGTCTCACATGAGCACATGAGGTAAGACAGTAGGACCCTTAGACACATGGTGAGGGCTTCTCCAGGTGCCTGCACTCCCATGAGCAGGCATATGCTTTGAGATGGATCTACACCTTCCCAACACAGGCCTGTGCTCAAGCAGAACCAGAAAACCTGCCTTACATCTCAGCTAGGAGCTGAGATGTCACCAAGAAGACAACATCCCTTTAGGGGCCCCCACTGAGCCAGCAGCAATGACCCCTGGTTCAGGAGGATCAGGCTGCCTCCCAGCCTGCCAAGTTAGGTGACATCCCTGGGGACCAGGGAGATGATGCTGAAGATGGTAAGGGGCTGGCACAGCCTGGCAGCCACCTGGCTGTGTATCAGCCAGACCAGGAATTGCACAGCCAAACCAACCCTGAGCTATGGCCAAAGAAAACTGGTGGTTCCAGGGCTGCTTTGCACCAGCCAGGATGTAGAACCAGCTTGGGGCACCAAAGGGTGACACAAGGTAGCTACCTGTCTTAAGGACAACACGAAGCTTGCTGGGGCTCTCCCAGCCCCTCTTCAGGCTTTGTTTCAGTTTAACACCCACAGCAACATGAAGTGATGTCGCTGGGGCACAGATGGACCCATCAATTTCCATTCCTGTCCCTGGCCCCACACGGACCCCCAGACACTACACAGGGGTCCCTCAAACTCCTTCACCCTTGCAAATGCCACCTCCCAGCCTCCCCCTCTCTTCAGGACCTTCTGCCTCCACTCTATACTAATGATATTCATTTCACTGCCTTTTCCTGCGCTGCCAGCCCCTCCTGCAGCAGCTCTCCACTGGCTCCCAGCTGCCCTCCAGCGCGGGTGACTCACGCTCGGCACACACTGAGCCCTTTCAGCAGCCCTGAACACTGCCCCACTCTTCCAAGCGCCAGCCTGCTGAGCTCCCCCAGCACTCGCTGCTGGCACCGGCTCCTGGCCAAGGGGAGACATCCACAGCCTCGCGCAGAGAGCCGCTTTCATGGCTCAGAAGCCAAAGCCCTTCCTGGCAGTGGTCTGGGCCAAGATGAGCCTCAAGTGAGTGGTCAACCGGCTGGGATGGACTCGTGGCCCCAGGTCCCTTTGAGCAACGGCCAGCAGGCTAAAAAGAATAAATAGATGTATTTGAGAAGGAAAAAGCCTAAAAAGGATCCCAAGTTCCTAACGGCACCATTCTTGGCTCTGACATTCGAAACCTGCCAGGAGCCTTTTCCCTTCTGCCTTCACTGAACTTCCTCTGACCAACAGCAGGGCTCTGTCTGCCCTGCGGGGATGGATGGGGCAGAGAAGGGGCTCCTCTGTTCCCCAGCTCCCGGCTGGCAGCAGCGGGGTGGGCACCACCATACAAACCACCCCTTTGCCTAGAACCACTGGAAAGTCCTCCATTAGAGGAGCCGCTGGAAAATCTGTTTGCAGGGTTTCTTGAGGGCCAGGGCTGCACAGAGTGAAGCAGAGGCACCAGTACCATCCTCTGTACTGTACCAGGTCCTAGTGTGCAAGAGGACTTCCCAGGGCACTTAGGTCTCGCAAGTGAAGTGCTGGAGCTTGGGAATGTCCACTGCTGGTGCTGCAGGGCAGGAGATGGCTCCCAAAAAGAGCCTGACCCACTGGCCCAGGCCAGCACCAGTGCTTTTCTGCTGCCACAGCCTCTCCAGCAAGGTGCACACACCCCAAGGGACACAAAGAGAAAGGTGAACTCTTGTGCTCACAGGTGACACAGTGGAGACACCAACAAACCCAGGAGAAACCTCTGGTGTGAGGCCACACAGGGATCTCCTGCCTCTCATCCCTTCAGGCCAACCGCTGCCTTTCTTGGGGCTGTGCTCTTCTGCTCAGGTCACCCAAATACCCACATTACCTGGAAAAAGCAGTCACAAACTCCTCTGTGGCAGAGGCAGAAATACATCTCGGTGTGTCTGTGCATTGGTCCGGGGTCCATCGTTACCACAGCTCTCAACACAGACCAGACGAAGGGACTGATCCGCACACCCTAGGCAGCATCGCAGGGGTCACCAGTGGTGCTGGAGCTGCACCAGTCCACCCCAGAGGAGCACAAGGACCTGCGTCAGCTCCAGCTCTGGACTAGGGAAAAACCTACAGTGCTGAGAAAAACCACAGGTGGCAGGTGGCCAGGCTCAAGGGGAATCCCTGCCACAGGTCAGCTGCAAGCGCTCTCCTGAGCCACCACTCTCCCAGGCACCTCTCCTCAGACGGGAACAGCAGAAGGATGCCCAGGGGCCAGGCCTGTTTGTTTTCTTCCCCAAGTAGGGCCAGGGAGGTAAAATCTCAGAACCTTTGTGGGAGGAATGTGGATTCTGAAGGGCCGAGATGCACATTCAGCCGCCCTCCCCTCTGGGTGTTTGCCAGGTTTCAGTGAAGTCCCTCTTCAGCTCCTATCTCCAGTGAAACCGCCAGAACAAACCAGCTGGGTTTATAAGCCCGTAAGCCCGGAGAGGGTTTTGCAAGCTGTGCTTAACCTGGGAAAGGTCACCCAAAAGCAGGAAAGTCACCTCCTGGCCCTGAGGTCACATCTCCAGTGTGTGGACATCACTGCCAGACACCAGCAGCCACAGACAGCCCTGTGACTGGTGGCGATGGTCCCATAGCCCCAGTACAGGGGAAGGACGCAGTTTGTCACCAGCCCATGGGTCAGAGCTGCCTCAGAGCAGAGAACAAATTCTGAATCAGGATGTGGCAGAAGCAACGTCTGGCAACATTATTTTCTGCTTCCTCCCTGGTTGTCCACGTAGTCCACTGGAGCAACTCAGAGGCACCTCCCACCCACTTAAAAGGCTGAGGCCAGTATCTCTGCTGCTTCCTTTGTACTTGGGATCAGCCATCCAGTAGAGAAGCCTCTGGCCAAGCCACAGTGCTGCCAGCAGAATGATCCTAGTTGCTTGCAAAGGGAGAACCAACGCATTTCACACCCAGGAGATAAACCGCAGCTGATACACATGTGGACGCAGGATTATCTACATGGTGTTGGTGGAGCTTTTATTTGTCCCTGGTTCCTGCATGGCCAGGCTGGACAGCTCTAACCTGCTCCTACCCAACCCCTCCTTGGTGCAAGAGTAAATTGTCTGTGTAATGCCCAGTAAATGCACTGTAACACCACAAACCTGATCAGACACCTACAGAAAACAGCGTGGCAGGGCAAAGTAAACGTCAGGCCACGGGCGAAAGGGAGGTGCATTACACTCCATTAGCTGTGTGGGGTATAATGAAGGAAAACAGGGGCTGCATTTTTGCTGCTCCAAACTTTGGCCTCGGTTGTATGTTCTGTGGATGCGGAGGAAAAGCCAGATGCTGTGTAACGACCCTTAGCTGGCACAGTAGGGGCCAAGTTTGTGTAGATGCAGGATGAGAAGTTTTGCCATTTTACTGCGACACTAAGAGGATGGGGGATCTATCTCCTCCCTGCCGCCCCCTGAACCGCAACAGTGCGGGAGACAGGCTTCTCCTGACAAAAATCTATTCCTAGTCCTCAGGGTCATACATGGCTTCCAACTATGCCTGGAGGAGCACCAACAAGCACTGATTGCATTATCATTTTCAGTTCCCAGGCAACCTCCAGCAGCAGCCCCCTAAGCACATCATCATCATCATCGCAGGTCTCTCAGTAGAGCAGCTCTGTCCCCTCCAGCTGCACCCTCCCTGTGCAGAACACTCCTTGCACCTTCACCCTGCACCAGAACACAGCAGTCAGGGATCACAGGAGTCACTCCTTCCAACAACAAACGGGAACCTCAGATTCAATAATATGGATTAAAGCTGGACTATCCCTAAAACTCCCTCTCTGCACTTTTGCAAGGCTCCTGCCCAGCAGCCCAGGCTCTGGCCCTGCATCTCCCCCTCTACCCTGAGGCAGGTGCAAAGCTTACTCAGGCTGGAAGGAGTTAAAATAAAGAGACACTTCTGAGCTACTACTTTTGGATTTGAGACAACCATCGGGCATTGGAGTCACAGAGGTATTTTTCAACTTCTCTGTGACGTTCAAGGAGGTCTGAAAGTGGGTGTGGTGGTAGCGTTTCCATTCCTGATTCTTAGTGGTCAGGAACAACCTCAGTTTCTTACTGAGTCAATTCTTACTGCACCTAGACCATCGTATGACCTTCTCCATGGTTAAGGGCCCAACAGAAATGTGTGCAGGTCACACTCCAGATCTGAGCTGCTCTAAGAGGATCTGTGCGTGGGAACTCCTCTTGTTTCAAAGCACAGGTCTGCACAGACAGCCGGGCACAGCAGCAGTGCATTTGGATCAGCTGCAGCTCTTTCATACCAATTCATGACAAGACACAGAGGAAAAGCTCTTCAGGAATAAAAAAACTCATATCCCATTCCTTAGGGCTGACGAGGAGCCTGTGACAGCTCGAGCAGTCAGGCAGTGGAAGCTAGACTTGGAAGAGCAGCTGCAGCAGCAGGAACCATTGCTGAACTGGTGCAAAGGGAACATCACCTCCCACGGCAGTTTCATGCTTTGACTCAGCCCCAGCACACAAGGAAACAACCAACATGGCAGAGATGCTGGGGAAAAAGCTTTCCCGAGAGCCCCTCCAAGGTGCAAGCACAAAGACCTCCCAGCCTCGGTACCCTATAGTGCAGGGATTTCAGGTAACCACCTCTCTTGTCTGGATTGGAGATGCAGCTGATGACCATCAGCCCTGACTCCATCCAGGGCTGTATGCCACATCCTCTCAGCCCCTCTGTCAAGTGTTACCAAACTCCCAATTTCTACTCTATAAGTGGTCTGTGTCCAGTAACTGTGTGCCAGTCACCTGACTTCTCTGCTGCATATCTGGGCTCAGAAGAGCTCCTGCCTCTCTTAAGTCTTATTTGGCTTCTGGTCAGATCATGCCACAGCCAGTGCCATGCACAGCACAAGGAACAGACACCCATGCTGTTCTGGCTGTGGCTCACAATGAGTTAATTTTCTCCTAGTAGCTGGTATGGCGCTGTGTTGTGGATCTGGGACCAAAACAGTGCGGATAAGGATAAGGCAGTGATGTTTCAGCTCTTGCTTACACAGCGTGAAGACTGTTTCTCACCCTGCCCAGAGCAGGGTGAAAAGGGGGTGCACAAGAAGCTGGGATGGGGCAGAGTGGGAACAACTGACTCCAGATCACAGAATCACAAAACATCAGGGATTGAAGTCACCTCAAAAGATCATCTAGTCCAATACCTCTGCCACAGCAGGATCACCTAGACCAAGTTGCACAGGAACATATCCAAGCAGGTTTTAAATGTCTCCAGTGAAGGAGACTCCACAGCCCCCCTGGGCAGCCTGTTCCAGTGCTCTGTCACCCTCAATGGGAGGTTCCTCACTGTGGAACCTCCTGTGTTCCAGCTTACACCCATTGCCCCTTGTCCTATCACTAGATGACATTGAGAAGAGCCTGGCTCCATCCTCCTGACACCCACCCTTCACATATTTGTCAACATTAATGAGGTCACCCCTCAGTCTCTGTTTTTCCAAGCTAAAGTGACCCAGCTCCCTCAGCCTTTCCACGCCAGGGATGTGTTCTACTCCCTTCATCATCTTTGTGGCTCTGCGCTGGGCTGTCTCTAGTAGTTCTGTGTCCCTCTTGAACTGAGGGGCCCAGAGCTGAACACAATATTCCAGATGTGGTCTTACCAGGGCAGAGTAGAGGGAGAGAAGAACCTCTCTCAATCTGCTAACCACCTCTCTTCTCATCCACCCCAGGATGCCATTGGCAGTCTTGGCCACAAGGGCACATTGCTGGCTCATTGGTTGCAATTATGCCTGACTGTTGAGGCAAATAATTGACAACGAGCATAACTGTAAACAAGGACTAGCAGAGAACATCAGTGATGGTTTCAGCTTTGAGAAATACTGGAGCTGCTACTTCTTATTTTTTAAGTCACTGGGTCTATTTTATGTTATAAAAACATCAGAATGTAGTTTTGTGAATGTGTAAAAAAGAAATTGAAAAGAAATTGTTGTGAATACTGCCATTGTTCACCAGATTTTTCCACCGACATGAGATTCACTGGTCTGTTCAAGGATGTCACGACGTATTCTCTCAGAAAACAAAATCAAAAGAACCCCTTTTTGGAATATAAACTATTTGTCTGTGCCTTCACTTAGAAAATTACTGTGGCAAAGACAAATAAAAATTGGTGGAAAAGAAGGGTGAGCACCACCAGTATGGTCACTTACGTCTATTGAGACATCTGCTTTTGAGCACTGGTCAATTTTTGGGAAGTATTAATTGTGTTCTGATCTCAAATTAATTATTTATTATTACTATTAAACTATTGAAAACATCCAGCTAGTTACAGGTTGTTTTGGTATTTATTAAGAATTTATTGGTGGGTAGTTGCTAGACATACAACAAAATATTTTCTTTAAAATACTTCATTATTCAATAGTGTATTTCTAAATCTGCTACACATTTGAGCTGTCCTCAGACAAGCCTGATACTGCAAGCTGATCACTACACATTTTCCTTGCAGTCCCTAAAACACGCAGCCACATTCCAGACCGGGATCTAAAAAACACTGTTTAGTTTGTATGAAGGTATCTTTCACTATGAAATGTTAGGCTGCCACATAACACGGAATACCTTTATTTTTCATATTCCTTATTCTGTTTGTATGTGGAAATAATATGAGAAATGAGGTAGATAATCAGAGGATTGGCAAAGACTCTGTTTTTCCTTGCTAATTTTTATGTTATGTTTTGAAGAGGTGTAAAATGCAGTGCGAATAATTTTTAGTACATTTAAGTGAGGGTTTAAAAATTAGCTGGAATTACTGTTTTTTGGACAGAGCTATGAAGAATAGGCACCTTCAACCTGTATCTGCCGTAGCAGCCTGAACTCTCAACTTCTAAATCCACAGTTGTAAAGGCATCAGTGTTAAAATGGGCTGTATAGAAGCGAGCACAGCTCTATAACGTCTGAGCTCAATATGTTATGTTGGCAGCTCTGCAATCGTCCATGCTGTGACTGTTGTATATTGTACACAGCGATGCCTCTTGGATCTTCAGAGGAGCAGATTCCGGTGAGAAAACACCAGAAAGGAAGAGTCTGATTCCCATGCTTACCCTAAACATGTGTTTAGGTGTGTCTTCAGCTCTCTGGGGAAAGGCTGCTTTCCAAGGGCCACCCAGTGTGTGGGTGTTGACACAACACAGATGAGGTGGGAAGTGCTTACCCTTTTGTGTTTACAAAAGAAAGCCTGGTTTTAATGTTTTGCTACATTGTAATAAGATGGGACTTCCTTCACTTAATTAAAGCGAGGCCATCTCGTACAGTTCTTGTTTATTACTCTCTGGTTGCTCAAAGTCTGCCTCACTCACCTGCTGTGAGAGCAGCTGAAAAACATCCACTGGGACCTCGGTCCTTAGTTTTAATGGGGAGGAAAGAAAATGCTCATAGCTGTCTTGGACATAAAGCAGAATTGAACTAGTAGAGGAGCACTGTCCTATTTGTGCTGGCTTCATCACCATGGGAAATATTCCAGGATTTTCCATATTTTAGTGTGTAACCTGTAGGGTGGGTTTAGTAGTAAAAAAATGCTGTCAGGTAACAGAAATGTATGTGTGCGGCACATTCTGCCAGCTAGAAGTTTACAACAGTGTTAACACAATTGCAGAGGCTTTGAGTGCTTATATGTGTTTTCTTACAACTAAACAGATACGGAAAGTGTGAAGAGCATCATTTCCTGGTTTGTTTAGACGGTTGTTTATCAGTCAGTCTTCACTAGGGAGACCTGAGGATGAAACGGACTGTTCGGCAATTCATTTCTTGAGGATTTCTATATGGGAAAAGTGTGCTTCTGGAACAGAAACAACTTATTGTAAACCTCAACCTTTGAGTGTTCTCTTCCCTACTCTATACAATAAAAGCTTATTTTAGAATAGAATAATAGGAACATAGAGCTTGTGTTACAAGAATGTTTGAAGACATTCTCACTAGATTTCTACTGGCCTGATACTAGCATGAAAAGGACTGCTGTAGTGTCTGAGTAACTGCAAAAGAAAAACGGTGACAAGAACATGAACAAGCAGATTCTGATTGTAAAAGATTTGGCTTAAAACCATCTCATGCTGAAGTATCATTGCAAAAGCCATTCAAAATCCCATGCAAATGAGGATGCTATTTACTGCTTTTATATCTGGCTAAAACATTAAGGTAAAATGCCTTACATAAACGTTATTGAAATATATGTAGTGGAAAGTAATGAAAGATCTATTAGTTAATAAAAACACTTGAATTACTGTCGTAAGGAGTGATGAAGCGCAATTTAATAAGCTATTAAGAGGGTGAGGTTTTCTGGGTAAATTCACACTTGAAAGAAAAGGGAATGAAATGGTTTTGCAACTGGCTTTTACAATTTAATGTTTGAGCCCTTGGAAGACACCTCTCCAAACTGTATACAGGTTGATAAATGTACAGCTGCAGTGCTTTTTTGTAGTTCATGGCGTAAAAAACCCAGTTTCCAATCGTCAGTAAAAGCATTCCTGAACTAAAATATGCAACTAACATGGAAGGAAAAGGAACAAAAAAGAATTTCTAGAGGCAATAAAGAGATGTGTAGGAGTTGCATATTCTCATATTAAAAGAAGAAAAGATCCACACAAAATCTAATTTTACTTTGCTACTTTGAAACCTAGACATTGCTATTACAACCGTGATTGAATTTTATTATGTATTTTTATGATAGTCTGGAAAATTACATTTTCAATTGCCCAATGATTTTTTTAAAAACATGATGATTTATATATATATTTTTAATATGAGAGTCTAGTTTACTTCACTGTGTTTTTTTTCTACGTGAGATATATTGTTGTCCCTGTGTAGGGACGTTGGACTAGACGACCTCTAGAGGTCCCTTCCAGCCTATAATGTTCTATGACTCTATGATATCGCCCTGAAAGGCTGTGAAGCTACTGGCTTGACGTGTACACTCAGTGTCTGCTGTTTCTGATACAGAAAATTCTTCTTGACCTGAAGGCCATTGTAATGTCTTTAAACTACTACCAGTTGCTTAAAGATTGAAGCTCTTTTCTTCCACAGTCTGAACTTATGTCAAAGATGTTCGTTCCACATGCTAATATTCCAAGTAGAGATTTCTTGGCAGCCTTTGACAGTATTTTCTATTCCCAGAGTAATTTTTTTGTCTCCCTGACATCTATCTGCAATTTTCTTTGGTGCAACTTCTTTGCTGCTCCTTCAACTAAGTCTTCAACTAAGACTTAAGTCCTGCAGGATTTCACAGCCTCCAGGATATAGCAGATCCTTCAGATTAGTGGAAAATGGAAAACGGAAGCATTGGAAAGTGTCATTGAGCCAATCTGTTGGTAACATGATCTCATGTTTTCATTCCACCTAGAATGTTCCACCCGATTTGTCCATCTGCACCTTTGTGCTGGAGCAGTCTCTGTCAGTACGGGCCCTCCAGGAAATGCTGGCTAACACAGAAGAGAAGGCAGAAGGGGTAAGTTATTAAATGTGTGCTTTTTTTTTTCATCTTGGAAAAACTACAAGTTTTTTTCCCCATGGTACCACAGATTTCATGACAGCACAAGCTTGTCGGGTCATGAATTGTTTATGTTTAATTTCCCTCCTTTGCCACAGGAATTGTATGAATTTTGAGGAAATCCTGCACTCTTGCTCCTTTCATTGGAGTTTGCCAGAGCTGCAGATTCCCAGCAGTTTCAAAGTGCTGCAGGTCAGCACAATGCTACAGGAATGTTTTAATTTGAGATCTCTTATAATGTGAAATATAAAGCTTGATCACGTCCTCAGTTAGGCTTTCTGATGCCTTCTGACTGTACCAAGCGTGGCTGTGAAGCTGTCCTAAAACTACTTTCTTTGCAAATAGATTGTTCTGTGTGTCCTGGGCTAAAATGTTCTAGAATTCAACTTCAGAGCTGGAAGCATAACATCTTTGGGTCTCTGTGGACAGAAAGTATGGGGATCATTGTTGCAGTCTGGAAGATGAAGTGTATAGGAATAATGTTAATTGTTTGGCTAGCAAGCAGGTATTTACAAATAAATCATTGCGGTGGAACCGATGTTCTCTGCTGTGTAATTCATTTGGCTTGGTATGATGTAGTTGAGTGTTCCACATGTACCCTGCAGGCTAAATTTGAATGTCATGCTCCACCTCAAATCCTATAAAGTGTGAGGAAATGTGAGGCTTGGAAATTAAACAAGTGAAAGAGAAGTACGGGTTAACCATAGCTCTGTCACTCAAGAAAGCTGACGGATCACATCCAGGGAATAGGGGATAAAGAACGAAGGTCTCTGCAGTATGGTCAGAAATTATGAGTTGAAGAATTCTGCTGGGAATAGGGCAAGCTAAAGAGAGCTTTGCAGAGGTCTTACATGAAATATTTGAACTCATTTTGGAGTTATTTTCTGTGCTAGATATAAGCAGAAGAAAGACTTCTGTAGGGCACAGAGACTGATGGGACCTCCGTACTTCCAGGCGGAAGAGCCATGTTTGATGTTAACCTGGTGTTTCCTGGAAATAATTATTGACCCTTTCTGTACATAACCCTGAAGGTCAGAGCTCTGGACATTCATATCCATGCCTAATAAGAAGTGATGGCAGTTGTACTGATGTACAGAGCTCTGTACCAATGGGTGTTCATAAGACAAGCGCAAGCTTAACATGAAGCAAACTCTCCATGTGTGGTCAGTATAGTGCTGTTGCCTGTTTTCAGAGTCGTTTACTCAGCACCTATTAGATTCCAGCAATAGCAGAAGATGCAGAACTACTGACTGAGATAGCTGTTATATGCTAAATAATGAATACCTTTCTACAGGCAAGTTTTGCCTGGCTTCTATACAAATGCTTTAGGAATCTGCCTGTGTGTCTCTTGCATACTGATATAGTGATACTACAGGAGAACAAGCTTGAAAATAGCTGCTTGCAGACAAATAAGCTCATGTTGTTGTCAGTGTCTTTATTTTTCTTTCTAGTTAATCTCTGGAAGCAAAGGCTAACGATAATACTAAAATGACTGAATGTGCACTTGCTGATAAATAAACAGAACTGACATTTGATATAGTCTCTATGAAATATAAAGTTTTCCTTTGCATTTGTAGGTCTTTGTTGTAGGGCAGGTACTTAGGAATTCACCTTCGTATTTATTTGAAGTATCCGCTAGAGCATTTTTCTCTGCCGTTTCATGGCTGGTCTGGTTACTTGCAATTTTAGGAGAAGGGGTAGTGTTGTGCATACATCTGAAGCACTATTATCTTCCTGCAGCAGCATCAATTTTGTTATTTAAAATACCTGTTTCCTTTCATTCAGGAGAAGGAATTATAACAATTTCTTGAGAGATTGTTACTATAAACTGGATTGAATTTGACCTCAGTTTTGTAATGGAAAGAATCCTGCAAAGGTTGCTCTTTCCAGCCCTTAATTACTTTTCATTGCATTAGAAATCATTAATGTTGCTGTATTTAAAAGCAGTTTCCTTACGCTTCTTCGCCTTTTGTGGTGTGTAATCTCCTGAATGCTGTGTTTATATAATAAGTATTCGTATTATATAACAGGTAAGTCAGCAGTAATGAAATGCTTGAGTAACATGAACCAAATCTCATGCTGACTTGAGTCAGAACAATAAACAGCTTTCCTTGTGCTGAAGAAAGAGTAAGAGTGTGTGCTTTTAGTTCTCAATTAATATGTATGAAGTGTGCAAGATTACCTCTGCAGTAAATGTCTACCTTTTTAGTGCAAGAAAGCAAAATGAGAATTTTCAAACCACGAGTGATCCATTAATTCAAATATATTGAGCATTTGTCTCTCCTGATTCACCTAAATGCTACTATCAAAGGCAATATTCAAATAAGTGGAATTTCATAAAAAAAGAATGCGTGTAGTGCTCTGTGTCTTCCAGCCCTAAGGAATGAGTAGTTGCCTTGTGCTCTGATGTTATCGTTCCCCTTTAAATGGCCTCCAGTTGTGTTAGGGGAAGTTTAGCTTGGATGTTAAGAAGAGGGTCTTTACTGAGAGAGTGGTTGGGTACTGGAACAGGCTGTCCAGGGAGGTGGTGGAGTCACTGCCCCTGGAGATGTTTAAAAAACAAGTAGATAGAGCACTTGAGGCCATGGTCTAGGGGTTAGGGAGATGTTGGGATGAGGGCTGGGCTTGATGGGGTCCTTTCCAGCCATGATGATTCTATGATTCAGTGCTGTGCTTAGCTCTGGTCATTCATCATTCATTGAAATTCACAGCTTCCTTGTATGCTTTTGCTTTAAAAAAATAAAGCAGCAACCTGGTTTTTTTTTTGTTTTTGTTTTGGTCTTTTTTCTATTTTTTTTTTTAAACAGGCAAACTTTTTATTTTGCAGTGGTGTTGAGTGCATTAACTGCTTCTGTGGTTAGTTCATTGGCAGAAAAGAACAAGAAAAAAGGAGGAATCTTTTGGAAAGAGAACAGTGACTAGTCACATAAATTAAGACTATCAACAGGGCCAAGTGCAAGGTGCTGCCCCTGGGTTCGGGCAATCCTCTGCTATTGGGAGTGCACAGCTGGAGAAGAGAAGCTCCAGGGAGACATTAGGCAGCGTTAAACCAATAAAGAAGCTGTGGGCAGGTGGGGACTTTCCTACAGGGGCTGTGGGGCAGGACAAGAGGTGATGGGACAGGACAGAGAGAGGTTCAGGCTGCAGAGAAAGAAGAACTTGTTGATGCTGAGAGCAGGAAGAGCCTGGCCCAGGTTGCCCAGAGGAGAAGCGGCCCCATCCCAGGTCAGTTTGGACCTTGGGGCTTGGATCCCCCCAAATACACCAGAGCTTCACTGTGATTTGGGAGGAGGAGGAGGAAAAGGAGGAGGAGAAAGCCCAAATTGTGATGGTTTGGTTGATTAAAAAATTTATTCCTTTATCAGATCTCTTTCCAGAGGATTTGCGTGTACTCTGTGCCCGGAGTCTGGTCTCTTAGGCAAGCAGGACTCTAGTAGCTCTGTCCTAGACAGCCCTACAGCCTAGGTATTCTTTCGTAATTACTCTGATTTGACTTTTGTGTGTGTCTATTTATTATTAGAAAAGCTGGTGAGATATGAAAATGGAAAGCCTTAGGTTTCGATGAAAAATTTAAGACCAGAAAATCATCAAGTCTTCTGTTCTCAGCCTGGTTGTTAAATTTTTCCAGTGAGCCCTCTTTGGTGCCCAGTGCCTATTTTTTCCACTAAAGCTTCTCATACCAAATGATCCTGAGAAAACAAATCGACAGCTTTTCCTGAAGAATTTGGGAACAGTCACTGCAGGACGTTGTAAATGTCTTTTGCTTCTGATTCTTTTTCCTGTGATTATTAAGGAAGCCATACTGTGCTAGTTCTTCCTGACTTAAAAGTCTTACTCAGCAGTGTTTTGCTATTTGTCTTCCTAGACTTTATTATGTTGAAAAAAATGGGCTCCTTTACATTGAACACGTGATAACTTTTGTTTTTCCTGAGTTGCACAATTATATTGAGAACTGAAATAATAATGATGCAGTATTTTCAAACAGGTTGTGTCTTTAACAGTATGCACATTCCAAACGTATGAAAATTCCTCAAATCTACAGGTTTCTTTAATGGCCTTCATTAGGGTTCACTTTCTGTAATAGCGGGCAAGGTGGATGGAAAACTTTAAAACCAGAGGCATCCTTTGCCTCACCTCAACGGTTTATAACAGTTGAAAGTTTAATGAATATTTAGGTGGCGGCTGCAGAATGTTATCAGTGTAGGGAATGCGTAGCAGTGCTTTACAGGCTGGGAGCATGGAAAATGTTAATGGTGTTTGCAGACTGCTATCAGGCAGCTCCACAGGACCTCAAAGCAACTGCAGCTGGAAGATTACACAGGAGATTCTTCCTCTTTGCAATGTGTTCAGTGTGCTGATACTCCAGGAGGTGCTGTACCAATACCTTCAGTGGTAATTAAAAAATCCCCTCACCCCAATCTTCAGAGTCACTCAAGATTCCCTTAATGCAGTTTTGTGTCTAACTCTCCTTACCTTGCACAGTCGAACACATTGGGCCGCTTTTGATGCTAACAATGCCGTTTGTGCATCATTGACTTCCATAGTTCAAGTTTGAATGTGAATAGTCTTCCCCAAAGGGGTAAAAGCAGCAACATGGGTAGAAGAGACATCAGTAGGATTGTGAGACTGAGTGGGGCTTCACAGAGTATGAGAAGGAGTTGAGTTTGGGGTGGGCCAGGGTTCATCTCTGTATTTCTTGTGTGATGTCACAAACTCTGGCTGATGCTAAATATTAGTGGTTTCCTGATGGTTGTCACGTGTTGGTGACAGATTTGGATAGGTGTAATCATCAGCGTTACACGACAATGTGATGAACATCACAATGGTATATCTGCACATAGGTAACTGCATCTGCTGCTGGCAATAAGAAATTGGAATCCCTGTACATGTCAGAGTGAATCTTCAATATATTAGCAAAAAAGACAGTTCTGATGAGAACAGGTGTCATTTCATACCTAACATCTGCAACTACCTGAAAGGTGATTGTAGAGAGATGGGTGTTGGTCTCTTCTCACAAGAAACAAGTGATAGGACCAGAGGAAATGGTCTCAAGTTGTGCTAGGAGAAGTTTAGGTTAGACATGAGGGAAAACTCATTACTGGAAAGGGTCATCAGGCCTTGGAACAGGCTGCTCAGAGAGGGGGTTGAATCACCATGCCTGGACGTGTTTGATAGTTGTGGAGATCTGGAGCTGAGGGACATGGTTTAGTGGTGGCCTGGGGACAGTTGGGTTAATGGTTGGACTCAATGATCTTGATGGTCTTTTTCAACCTAAACAATTCCATGGATCTATGATTTGGGCATGGAAAAAGGATTTCTTTGGATGCCCAGTCATTCCTTTGTGTCTCTGATAGTGTTGATTCACTGAGAAGATGTGGCTTCTGGTTTTGGAAGATCTTGTTGGAAAATCATCAGATGTTTTGCTTCAATAACAATAGTAAAACCCAAAGCCTTTCAAGCACATGAATATATAAATGAATTTTAAATATTTAAGTACTTCTGTAGTGTGAGAGTTACACCACTGCAGTTAGGTTAGGTGTTATCATCTGCTTTAAACCTACTTAATTTGTTTTGTGAAGTCCCGTGTTGTTGTATATGGTTTTTGTAGCTAATTTTGTGTGCAGATACTGCTGATGGTGTGGAATGTGCTTGTAATTATGGCAGTAGATGCAGCTTCCTCGCCTTTGCTAGCTGACAGTCAGTTGATAAATTTTTCTTGAAAGAAGTTTCTATTTAAATAATATTGGGATGACTCACACAGCAGAAGGAAGGGGACAAATTTGGAAAACTTGGGTTTTTTCACCATGTTTTTTTGTGGTGATTATATGTAGGTCATGTAGCAGCAGACTATTCTACTTCACTGTGGATTTGTGCAGTTTTGATCTCTTTGTAAAATCCCATTTTCAGGTGGTGTGTGTTTGTTAGCTCATAAACAGTTCACTGTGTACAGTTCCACTTCTTCAGAAGAACTTGTGCATTTACCCAAATTGCAGTGCCACCACCTGGTAAATCCTTTGGCTGTTTCTTGTTCTCTCTTCTCAGCCACAGGTCACTATTTCTTAAGGTATATTATGCAGTGAAACACAAAGTCTTCATTTTAAAGAAAGATCTTGTTGATTGTTTTGGAGATCTTTGAGGGACATAGTAGGTAGCCAGTATTTGCCTCTGCCTCGAAGAAAAACCACAATTCCCGTTCTGTAGGGAACTCACAGGGACCAACACGCAGTTCGACTTGAAACTGGGTCATACGGGAAACCACACGGGAACTCGTACCACAATCATTTAGGACATGTCCTTATGTGCAGTTATGATGGGAAGCGTGAGACTCCAGTGCTCTTCATGACCCTGAGTATTGCAAGAAACTGCAAGGTAGACAATAACCTTTATTAGGAGCTGAGACTTTGTTGTGAAAATGTCAGCGAAAACACATTGCTCTCTCCAATTCAAGATTGCTGCTTAGATATGTCAGAGCTCAGATGCCTGCAGCTACCCGGCTTGCCTAATCCATTCTTAACTCATGAATCTTATGGCATGGGCTGAGAGGAGAAAGAGGGCATATAACAGACTTTCTACGGCAATTTCTTCTGAAAATCCCAGTGGCTTTTCCTACTTTTCCTAGTGAAACCACAGTCACTGTCATAAAAGACGTTAGGATACATCTGGCTGGATATAAAACGCCTTAACACAGAAATCTCTTTGGGATTAATGGAATAAACTGGTTTGTTGATCTTCATAGTAAAACTTGATAACTTCTGCTTGAAATCTGATCTACAAAAATTTTCTTGTACGCTGAAACATTTAGGAAAATATTTCTGATGTTTCTTTGTCTTTAATTCTCTGTTTGTCTGTTTGGGGTTTTTTTTTTTTGTTTGGACTGTTCTTTCATTTTGGCCCCTAAAACTGATTTTCTTGTTCAGAATATCTGTTACTACAGGCCACTTTTTGAAACCTTTTCTGGATAGCAGTTAGATAGTCAAGTTAGTTTGGAACTTGCAATGCAAATCTCCCAAGGGTTTGGAGGCTACAAATGTAGCTGTTGATTTGGGTATGATACAGTAGAAAACATTTCCTAAATTCTCTCTCTCACCCATATTTGGAAAGTTTTTTAAAGCCATTAGGAGTTTTGGTTTCATTACCATCTACTTTTTAGGGTTGAACTGCATTTCATGAAAGGAACTTCCAGTGCTTTTGCTTATTAATTCTGGGTGTATTTTTCATTTCTCTCAGTCTCCTGCTTTCATTTTGGCATATTGGATCAGTTGGGGCTGTGGGCAAGATTAGACTAATCAAGAAGTCAGAATCATAGAATCAGGTATGAGGGAACCCTGCTGTAGTCAGGATTTGCAAAGAGCTTCCTGAAAATGAGATCAAAAAGGCGATGATGAAAGGGAGTGATACAAACATTTTAAGGTGAAGACTTCAATCTGTGATGAAATGCTTAGCTAAGTGTTTCATTTGTTTTGCACTTAGGGGTAACAGAAAATGTTTACCCCAATGGCATAGATCAGTGAATTTTTGATAGGGTTATATGCATGGAACTAATTTGCTTTCTAATACAAAACTTTATATACTATATATACAGTATATTATGTACTATATATATTATAGTACAGACTATCGACTAAATATGAAGTACAGAAATATAGTATGTATATATAAATCAGTCACTGACACTGGTATTTGACTTTTCTTTCTTACTTTAATAAATTTAGTAGCAGATTGTCCCTGTTTTCCTCTAGATGTCACAGTCTTCCAGCCCAACCCAATTACATTAGAAAAGCACTGAAACACAGATAGGAATAATCCCTGGACAACATGAGAAAATAGCTGCAAAATAAATATCTCCATTAACTTTTAATTAGAAGACTGAGATGCATTGAGGTAAAACACTGTAATTAAGGTGCAGAGTTTTTCGGATTTGTGCACCCATAAATCCACGTCAGACCTTATTACGGGAATGAAAGCATTCGATTGCGCACCCCGTGTGCGCATGCAAAGCTGAATTGGCTATGTAATACAGAAAAATTTTAATTCCACAACCTCTACTCTGATGTTTGACAACTCCATTTTTCAGGAAAATGTTGTCTGTGGATACACATCAGTTAGGGCAGAGTTGCAGCTCAATTGCATCATGAGCTCATTAACTCCCATCTAATCATCCAGTCACGGCTGATTAATCGCTTCTCCTGGTGCCTTGTTTTAATAAAATCTGTTTTCCATGCCACTTAGCAGCAAACTGCTGTGTAATTTTATGTGTGGAGTAGCCTTTGCTGAAGGGATCAAAATGCAGCCCATTCTCCTCTCATCTGAATGGCCTTGTGTGAAGGGTTCATAGAATCATGGAATGGCTTAGGATGGAAGGGACCTCAGGCATCACCCAGCTCCAACTCTCTGCCGTGGACAAGGACACCTCTCACTAGACCAGGTTGCCCAGAGCCCTGTCCAACCTGGCCTTCAACACTTCCAGGGATGGAGCAGCCACAAGGTCCCTGGCAATATGTTCCAGTGCCTCACCACCCTCACAGTCAGAAATTTCTTCCTAAAAGCTAGTTTAAATCTCCGCTCTTTCAGTTTGAAATCATTTTCCCTCATCCTATCACTAGAGTCCCTTGTAAAAAGTCCCACTCCAGCTGTCCTGTAGCTCCCTTCAGGTACTGGAAGGCTGCTGTAAAGTCCTGTCTTCTCCAGGCTAAACAGCCTCTACTCTCTCAGCCTCTCTTCACAGGAGAGGTGCTCCAGCCCCCCAATCATTCCTGTGGCCTCCTTTGGACTCACTCCAACTGTTCCATGTCCTTCTTATGTTGTTCTTATGTGCCTTGTACACATCATTCTCCTTCTCTGTTCAAGAGATAGGAAAAACATTTCTCTTCGTAGAGTTAAAAAGCTTTCTCATGCTTTGGGAAGGAACGGAGTCTTTCTGGGACTGCAGCTGGTGGGTTTAATAATAAATAATCTATCTCCAACTGTGGAACTCTGAATTCATTAATTACCTTGTATTAGTAAGCAGCAAGATAACGCAGAGAGCTGGCAGCTTTATCATTTTCTCAGCATGGGAAGAGAGGGAAAGTAATTTCATCCCTCATGCAAATGGGAAAAGGTAACCCTCCCCATTTCTTTTAGCAAGTGTCCTGTGTATTAATGAGGAAGCCAGGTTATCAAAAAAAGAAAAACCGAGTTTGCAGTTAAATGCACTCTTGATAGTTTAAGCTCTCTGATCTGTACAGCTGTAGTCTATTTAAGAACATATCTGAAAGCCAGCTGTTGTGAATACGATGGACTGAAGATGCTTTCACGCTTCCTAGTGGGATCCCCACATGTAGGGAGAGTCAGAAACCAACCAGAGGCGTCTTAATGAACCGGAGCTCTTTAAATTTCCTCACTTTGACCAGAAGATTTTATTTTTCGAGAAGTCATAGACGCGGTAAGGCAAGAATTGTTTATTTAATCGAATTTTTGAGCAAATACCCGACCTACAGCTTTATATTTCTATAGCTGAAATGTTTTCAGTAGTCTACAGACTGGTGCTACTCACTGAAGCAACAAAATATTGCAGCAGTAATTTTCTTTGGATAAGTTGTCTTCAGGTAGAGATGTGTCATGAAACAAGCTGCCCGGGGATGAATTGTCATCTCTGGACTTGTTTGAATGTTGTGTAGATCTGGAGCTTAGGGACATGGTTTAGTGGTGGGCTTGGGACCACCATGGTTCCGTGAAGACAGACTGAGCTGTTGGGTGCTGCAAAGAATGCCTGCGCTTCTTTTGAGGTCTGTCCTTCCAAACTTTGCATCACCTAAGTGCTTCTTTCTGCAAAAAAAGAAAGTGAGAGAAAGAAGAGAAAGGAAGAAAGAAAAAAGAGATGAAAAGGGGAGCTCAAAGTATTTAATGTAGTGCAGACTTTTGTATCATGCAGATGGTCTTATTCGCTACCAGTTGGAAAGATTTATGAAAAGATGAGGGAGTTTAGAGGCTTATTCTACTGAAAATCCTGACTATTCTCAGCTATTTTAAAGCTAGCTAACTGCTAACAGGACAGGAAAGACAACAGTGAAGGGAAAAAAAGTGCAAAACTTATACAAATGGAACAAATACTGTCATTTTCTCCTCGGGGCACCTTATTGAGTTAGCATCAGAAGGGATTGTTGGCAGGCCATTTCAAGACAGACACAAAATAATAGGACTTGGCTTTGATCAACTGCACTTTGATCAAATACAAGCACTGGGGAAAAGAATCAAGAAGTGCAGGCACAGTACTTCTACATTCTGCTTTTCTTCAGGGAGAGGCAATGGTGCAGGCTGCTTTGCACAGCTTCCTTTCCAGCTTTGTGCACTGGCAATTAACGTTGCCGCACGAGTGGATGCTCAGCATATGTTGTGTGAGCTTGCTTTACGTGAAGGTTTAAAAAGTGGCTTTGGGAATGACTTCTTGCAATGGTGAAAAGATTGCTCTTTATTGCTCTTCATTTTGTTCATGAGTCATTATGACAAAAGAAAAGAGGGGTAACAGGGCTGCATTCCTGCTGTTTAACCTAGCTTTTATGTGCTGGAAAATGTAGTGCTGGATATCTGCAATGCTCGGAAAACAAACGTTTGAAAAACAGCCCTACAGTTTGGATGAGCTGCATTTAAAATCAAAGATTGGCTGAAAAGGCTGGAGCTCTTGGGGGTCAGTTAAATGCAAATCCCCTGCAGTAAATCATGAAATAGTGTGTGTGTGTGTGTGTGTTCTTCATGGAGGACTTCTTACTGCAGCTTTATAAATTCGAAGGGACATGCTAAAACTCTGCAGCATTGTGTTTGCATCTATTTATTTTTTTTGTAATTCTAAATCCCATCTTCCATCTTTTACTTGATTCTTAGACTGTGATTTTGCACCCGTTTTTCCTTATGCGTAGACCTGTATGGCTGCAATACCATTTCAGTATCAATAAAGCAGAACCCTCTAGACTGAACTATCACACTTTACCCTGATTAAAGTGGCTGTGTTGATGGCTACTTGCTAGCAGCAGGCAGTGAAATAATTATTTGAAGTTGAAGTTGGTAGCTTTCTTCAAAGTGATTGATTGCTGTAGTGTAAGTAGACTGTAATCACTAAGCAAATTATAAAGGCTTTTACCCTTCACCCCTTTTGGTAATTCTGGTGGTCTCATGGCAAGATAAAATGTCTCATATTCAGAATTGTCAATTCACTTCTTTCTAACAGTTGCAACAAAGCAGAAACAAGGTAATGAATGAAAAGCAAGGTAATGAATGAAAGATTGGTGCGTGAATCTAACTTGGCTGTTTCTTACTCTATTTATTTTGAACACATCATAGTTGTTTTGTTTGCATTTAGATCCAGGTAACTGCCTCCTTTCTTAACTTATCGCTACCTTATCTTTCCTTATATATTCCCTATATATTTCAGAACACTAGGTGCTTTTTACAAGGGACTTCTGCAGCTGTGGATAATAATTAGAAAAATAACAGTAAATACAATAAAATAAAAACAAACATAGCTGCAAATCACAGAATTACTATTAAATATCTGAATGCAGTCCAAATCTCAAGAAGAGAGGTAGGAATTGTCAAATTAATACATTTTTTAAGTTTATTGTGTTAATTAATCGACAGGTGAGGTGGTATTTTCTAATCTCTGTATGTTAAGACTGCCAAACAATATTGAAAACCTAAACCCTCAATTTTAATTGAGATAGATATTTTTAAAAGTTAGATAATTTCCTTTGAATAAATCTGCTTTAAAACTGATAAAAAATACCTTGCCTTTTATTACAGTAATTTTACAAGGAAGCTGGAATGCAAATACTACAGGTTCGAAACGCTGCTCATAGACTGCACTAAGCTACCTTAAATTATTGCTGAACTTTTATATGGCGTCTGCTATCAAAAGGTCACAGTTTACCTACAGTAAAACCACAGAAGGCTTGACATGCTCCAGTGTTTTCTGTGCTGAGTCCAGAGATAAATCTGTTTCAGACATGCTGCTGGTGGTGCCGACTAAGGTTTTGATAGGTAGTACCACACTAACCTTTCTAGTTGCTGAAGTGTGTTCTAGTAGAGACTCCGGATCCTTTCCAAGACTGCAAAACGGTCCAAAGTCATTTTAGAGAGAGCTTAATTGAAAACTTTTCCTTAACAAACCTTGAAGCAGTTTTGTTAGTACAAAACCTTAAGCTTTCAGAGTGATTTTTCTCATTCGCCATAGGTAAAAGTAATGACAGTTTGGTGTGTTGTTCACTGCTCTTATGCAAGATATTCTCTTACCCTGCAGGTCATGGAGACAGGGTTTGACAGGTACCCCCTAATTTTTACCTTTCATACTTATGGCATTCATTAAACCGGCAAACGTTGAAGAGCAGCCACAAAACCTTTTCAAGTGAATAGTGTTCACTTATGACAGAGCTTTTCTCAACAGAAAATGCCAAGATGCTTTGTGGGAAGCTGCGTTCTGTATTTTCCCCTGCTTGCTACTGAATACGATATGGATATTTCAGCACCAGTCTTCATTTCCTGCCTGTTACCTGATACTGGGGTAGACACTTTGAGCTTCCAGAATTTGAAGGACTTTCCATAAAATAAAGACACAAAGTGAAGCATGAAAGAGGAGGTGTCCGTAGAATAGCTTCTACTTAGGCGTCTTCTTTCATGGTAGCTCCATTTCCAAAAATGTGAAATACTAACTTCAAAATAGTCTTTGATATACTGTATTCAAGGAAAGAGATTTACTGATTTCTTGCTTTTTCTTTCTACAGCTAGTTGATGTGGAAAAATGGGTATGTGATTCTGTCTTTTATTCACTTGATCCCAAATGTTTCGTGTTGCCACCGAGTCTAACCTGTGTGTTTAATACCCTTTGTGTCCATGACCCTTCAACTTGCATGGCTCAAAAAAAAATGAGGCGAATACATGGTTGTGTAGGATCTGGTCATTCCTGAATTGTCACACCAAATTTCATGTTGCCATAGTGACTTTTTCCTCTCTTTTAATTTGATCATGGAGTTGTGTAATCTAAATGTACGGTTATTGCCTGTCAGTTTTGAGCCTTGCTGTCTAACATTCTAACTCCATTCTGTAACCCACCCTGTCTTTTCCAGTACAGACACTGTAGTCCTAAAATGCATGACAGTGAGATAATTAATACTGATAAATAATGTGTGATGCCATATCTAGCTGCAAATAATATATAGAGACATGTAATGTTTAATGATGGAGAACAGCTGCTGCAGAATAAAAAATATCATTCATAGAGCTCAGAAAATCAAGTCAAAGCAAAGTTCTCTGCAGAAGGTGTTAAAGCTTTTCCTAATGTGTCTATGTACACCATGAATATTTGTTTGGGCATTTGATATGACTCCTCTATCTGGGACATATTTATGTATGTTTTTCTCCAATGTTATCGCCAACATCTGCATATGTATGAGTTAGCGATCATAAAAGTTGCGTGTAGAATTGTTTGTTCACATTTAAAACGTTAGAAGCTTGTGTGAAAGCCTGGACCACTGTAGGACCTCTCCGTTTCTAAGTAGTTAATTTGAGCTATACATGACCAGCACTGGTCTCACTTTATCTCAGCCAGACATGACAAGATAGATCATCGATTTGTGATTATTACATGTTTAGACTAAGTAGTGAATCTACTTATAGGTTGATGGAGACTTCTATCGGTAAGTACATTGTTTAAATGGCGCTTTAGGCTTTTCAACACTATTTCTACTCGTACTCCGAACTATCTCACATGATATACATATGTTTTTAGTATGTATTACATAATAACTGAAGTATAAATTTAACTAGCTGTATTTTTATGACAGCACCATCCATATTCTGTGAATCTGATACTTGTGATAACCAGCAAATCCTTATATGGATTGACTTGGAATGATTATAAGCCAAAGTGGTGGACAGGTTATGTTCTCATGTCCACCTTCATAATTACAAGCAGCAGGGTTCTAAACCTGTATACTCAGTAGTTTTATACAAGGGAAAAAACAGCATGAAAAAGGAAGTTCAGGAGCATATGGGCACCTAGTATCATACTTGATGATGCGTGAAAAATTGTAAGCCAGAAGTGTGTTGGTTATACTCTTTAAGTACTTCAAAGGCAAACCACGTCAGAGTACATCACTAGAAGGTATAGACATAAACACAAGTCAGATGGACTGTTTTTCTTTTAATTCAAAAGTAACATCAAAATCTTATCCTTTGGAAGAAACTGCTTCACAGCAATGTGTCCTTAAATCGTTTTAAAAAGAAATGGTTCCCATGACAGCAAAGTCACATTTCACTCTGAGTTACATTGGATAAAGACTCTCCTTAATAGGACTGTTCTGTAATCCAGACAACCTTCTGTCTGATGGGAATGAAGTGGGTGCTGGCTTTGCTTCAAGTATGAAAATATTCTCTCTCAGGCAAGCCCAAGTTTGGCCTTTAAAGCAGCTTTTAACCCCCTGTAGACTGCCAGTGTGTTACCCGAGGTCTTAGGGTGGGCTGCAGATGTCTGAACTGAATAAATGCAGCAGAAGAAAAGCACAGGTCTTCATAAGCCGTTTTCCAGTGTGAAGAAGACAAGATTAATGCCAGAATGTTCAGTTATGTCCATGTGTCTGTGGACCGTTTGAAGCCCAAGCGCAGAGCCTGTTAGACAAGCTTCATGTGAAATTAATGAGCAACTTAATAACTGAACATTGCTGTAAGTAGTTTCATGCCATTCAGAGGATAAACTAAAGTTATCCACGTCTGAGCTGTTCCAGTGATGTAGAAGGTGGTAATGAAAATTTTGGAAGGATTTGCCTCATTTACTCCAGTTCCATTGTGCTTCTCCTGTCAAATGACTATCATTCTGGTGATTTTGTTCCAAATCCTTATCCTAATGAAAGACATGTACTGGCAGTTGATGCTGAGGAAGAATTAAATGGTCTCTAAATACTCCTTGGCTTTTTCCTTTTGTGTCTCAGCAGAAGTTGCCGTGAGGGCTTGTAGATCTGTGTCAGGACAGAATCAGATTAATGACATCTTGACAAATGTATAAAGTAATGGAATTAAGAGCTACCTTTTCCATTCCTTCATTTCAAGTGTTTGATTTTTAAAGCATTTCTGTTCTAATACAGATACGCGAATGCCTGTCTTGACGTCCAGAACTGCTTAGCACCGCAACAGAACTCAGTGTAAGGAGCGTGAACGTTCTAGGGCACCTATGGCTTCAAAACCCAAGGCCTTTTGCACACGCTTGCCTACAGTACTTGGTGCATTATTCTGAAAATGTGGAATTAAAAGCTACCAAGAATTATTGTTTTAGTCAACTCTAATTCCTGTCATCTAGAGAAAGTAACAACAGCCATTTTCCACATATATGTTTAATTTCTGGAAGAAAGCTGCATGCAAGTTTGACTGAAACTTGAATAGAACAGTAGCATTTCCTATTGGGTCCTTTGGAACATTTTATTCAGCTCATATTATAATCTAAGAACTTCAAGCTGTGTTCTCTGGATGCATTCATAATTTCTGTGAATTACAGCAAACTGTCCTACTTGCAGTTTGCTTATTTCAGTATTTCTTGATTAGGTTAAATATTTGGTATTTCCCGGTAAGCAGATACAATAATACTACCAGAATAGCTTAAAAGATATAATTAGGAGATAATACCTAAATTAAAAGGATTTTAAAGCTAATCTTGGCGACTTTGCTATTAAAATTCCAAATAAAATAGTGTTACTATTTAGCTATTTTTTCATATAGCTAGAGAAACCCAGAATTATGTTGAGGTTACGTTAAATTAGGAGGTATTTGAACAATCACAGCAAGCAATACAGTACCTAAAAGCCATCCGAGCAACATAATATAATGGCCTCAAACAGATGTAAATACTACATAAAATACTGTATAATAATAATACATTTTTATTTGTTTGTTTTATTTAGAGAGAGAGAGAGGACAGTTAGGATGATAAATAGAATGAAGGATGTCATATGCTTCATGTAATTTGAAATACTGCAAAGGTGGCCTGTTGGGGTTTTCTTAATTTGTTTGGGGTTTTTTTGAAGTCCTGTTCCAAGCCCTACATTGTACACTAAACACTCGTGTAGGCTTTTTCAAGTGTCTGGCAAATGACATCTTTGATGAGCAGTGGATGTTAGAATGATATTAATTATACATCTTTTCTGTCTAATTTTGAAACACACATTCTGAACTGCTAATGTAAGTCAGAGACTTAGGTTGTGGCACGTGTGTGTGAAGGAGCAGATAGCCCTTCCCTCTGCAGAAGGTTGAGAGATTTCTTGTGTAACAGCTGTTGCCTACTTGTAAGTGCTCAATTTCTGTTGTTTTGCTTCAGGATGTGTTTTAGTGATGGTGACAGTGTGGGTTCTTTCCCAAGCTGAGAGCTACTGCTTTTCAAAGTAAGGGGACTCTGTTAGCTAAGAAGGTACTTAGTCTAAAAATCTCAGAGAAGGTTCTTGCCAAAGAGTGTGACAGGAATACCTGTAATGGACCTACTTTGTCCATTTGCTGGTAGCAGGACAGCTGAGGCCATTGCAGTTCATGGCATATAACTTCTTGGGCTTGGCCTGAAGTTTTACAGGACAGGGCATTTTCTTCATATTTATAGACATAACGTGCATTTAAGTATCTGCTAAGAAGAAAAAACATCTTTACAACTGTTAAGTTTCAGGGTATTTCTTCCCCTGGTGGTTTTGAAGCAGTAGGTGGATTTATGTCTTGAAATTTCCCTCACCCACTGGTGGTGTCTTCAGTTTTTTTAGCTTGAGGAAGACTGTTCATGGCACTTTCTGTTTCCAAAAATGACATGTAAATCACCTTCAAAATTAAGGAGCCAGAGTAACTCTACAGAATGAGAAAGGACAGAGCCAAGCAGATGGCAGTTGCTTCTCTCTCATTTGTTACAGCTCATTTCATATGTCAGATAAAGAGAATGGATTGTTAAATCTGGTCTTCAAAAAATCCAGCACAAGAAGCTGCTTTATCATTTTAATAATCTGGGTAGGAAACAAGCTATTCACTTTCATTTGAAGCTAGTTAAGAGATTACAATCGTGCAGTTAAATAAACAATGACAAGGAAACCATAAGGTTTCGCAGGACTGCCATTAAATGTAATATGGAAGAAGCTGTGGGGTTGCGTGGTTCTCAGAATAAAATTTCATAAATGAACAGCTAGAAGAGATGGAGGTCTTTAATGGATCTAATCTTCTTGATAAACTGACAGTGTGATGGCAAATGAAAGTCAGTATTGACAAATGTAGAAAGGTTATTTTGGAATTAACCATGTAACTAAGCTGTTTCATCTATGCACCACCCACCCTTACCCCCTGTTGGCAGCCAGTAAAGACTTGTGGTGAATTCCTGGAGCCACCCAGTAGAAGCAAAAAACGAAATTGAGGTGATAAAGAAGTAGGATGAATAACAAGATGAAAATAATCTTATCATATTTCTAATCCTTGCTTTATGGGGATAGCAGACAGGGTGCGTGGTCTTTAGTTTGAGTCCATTTGTTTCTAAACATCTAACTATCAACTAGACCTAGAAGACTTCTAAGAAGAAAAGTCTCTTGAATGTTTTGAGATCTCGTGTACTACTTCTTTTTTTTAAAACTAGAACATGTTGTACATCTTTGAGAACAGATACACATGTTTTAAAAACACATATGAAATGAAAGCATCTAGTCTTGCTTGTAATCTCTTTAGTTAGATTCTCTTTTCACATGGGGTAGGTCAGACTACTTCAGACCTCAGCTTCAAACCTCGTGATGCTAACACACAAACTGTTGAGGTCAAAAGAGGAGCTGACCATAGAACACTCACAGAGAAAACCAAATCACTGGATGTGACATAGCACGTTAATCTCCTTTTATTGCGGAGCATCTTCCATGAAAATCACCCTAAAAATGTCCATAATTTCACGTGGCACTGATTTTTTTTTTTTTAAACAGTGCACGCAGTATTAGTAATGTACTAAGTTTTTAAAATATATTGTGCGTTTACATAAAATACATTCCTGCAGTAGTGGTGATGCTCTCCTTCGAATGTAGGGCTTTTACAACTCACATTGTCCTTAGCTAGGAGCTACCTGCAGAGCAAGATGGTCTGCAGGCGTCTGCATTCAAGATGGGTCAGGCATGGCTCCTATTTTACTAGTACAGTGTTTTATCTTTAAGCAGTAAGTATTTAATGTGATCTATTATTTAAAATAATAATAAAACCAAAAAATGATTGCATAAAAAAATGATGAAGCCTTGTTCTGAGCAGCTGTTTTACTTTCTAGCATGGGCTGTAATTATGCTAATGGATATGGTAAATGTTCTTTGTAGAAGCAGCTTGTAGTTCTGTGTATCCCACTCACTACTTCTGGGGAAACAAATCCCACTTTTAAGCACCTATAAGCAAATATTCATTTTACATTTTCTCTTTTTTCCCCCCTTCTCATGGCTCTACAGAAATTTATGATGAAGGTAAGCAAGATAAACATTTGGTATTATACTTTCTGCGAATTCCTACAATTTAAGACATTCTTTCTTCTTGTTTTTTAACATCAGCATCAAATTTGCTTTCACTAATGTAGTGAAAGTTTGTATTTAGAAACCACAGTGACTCTACCTTGGACTGGAGGCAATCTACTACAGAGCAGCTCTGCGGAGAAGGACCTTGGAGTCCTGATGGGCGACAAGTTATCCATGGGACAGCAATGTGCCCTTGTGGTCAAGAAGTCCAACAGTATCTTTGGGTGCAATAGGAAGACAGTGTCTGGCAGACTGGGGGAGGTTCTCCCCATGTACTCTGTCCTAGTGAGACCTTGCCTGGAGTACTGTGTCTACTTCTGGGCTCCCCAGTTCAAGAAGAACAGAAATATACGTACTTGAGAGAGTCCCATGAGGGGCTATGAGGATGATGAAGGGATTGTACCACCTGCCCTATAAGGAAAAGCTAGGAGGCGTGGGGCTCTTTAGTCTGGAGAGAAAGCTGAGAGTGGATCTAATTAATGTCAAGAAGGCAAGGACAATCTTTCACTTTTGCCTTGTGATAGGATGAGGGGCAATGGATTCAAGCTCAAGCACAAGAAGTTCTACCTCAACGTGAGGAAAAGCTTTTTTACTGCAAGGGTTACAGAGCACTGGAACGAAAGTTGTAGTAAAACATTTTGGAAAGTGTGTACAGCGCACTCTTTCTTTTGTCTGAAATTGGAGTAGGGGAGGGATCGTCACCCTGTACTTGTCACTGATGAGGCCACACCCCAAGTACTGGCTCTGCCTTTGGGCACCTCAAGACAAGAAAGATGTTGAGTGGATCCAGAGAAGGGTAAAAAGTGAAGGATGAAGGGTCAGGAGAACGAACCTGTGAGGAGCAGCTGAGGGAGCTGGGACTGATTAATCTGAAGGGGGTCCTTCTTGCTGTCTACAACTACCTAAAAGGAGGTTGTAGAGAGGTGGGTGTTGGTCTCTTCCCACACATAACAAGTGAAAGACGAGGAAAGGGCCTCAAGTTGTGCAGGGGAAGTTTATGTTGGACATGAGGGAAAAGTTCTTTGTGGAAAGGGTCATCAGGTCTTGGAACAGGCTGCTCAGGGAGGGGGATTGAATTGCCATTGGAAGGTGTTTAAAAGTCATGTAGATCAAAAGCTTAGGGACAGGGTTTAGTGGTGGCCTGGGGACAGTTGTGTTAATGGTTGAACTCACTGATCTCAGAGGTCTTTTCCAACCTAAACAATTCTGTGATTCTAAGGGTCATGTTATTGTGTGTCAGTGGGATGAGTGAGCACCCTTAAGGCTGGGGGTCACTGGCTCTTTGCTGCCTCGTATGTAGGACCTCTGCTACTTCTCAGTGCTTTTAATTCGTTAAAAAAAACCTTGAGACTATGACAAGACACTTGGAGAACCTCCAAACGTTTTGAATAATAAATGTTTGAATAATTGTCTGTGATTTTAGCCAAGATGTGTTATCTATATTCCACTTTTTTCTGTAATTATCAATGTCTACTTCTGATTAATCTTCTAAGTTGCTTTATTTACTGATTTTCGTCCCCTAAGAGTTTGCTGTTCTATGGTACGGTCTTCGTTCATTGTCACCCTGCAAAAGGGAGGAATTCTGAGCTAGATAAGCAGTGCTATTTTAAGGGCTGGATTTGATGATGTCAGCGGCATTTTCTTAGCACGACTCCTCTGCTGATCCATCTTTTCTTCCCACTCGGCTGTCTGTCTTATTTTTTATCTGTGAGTTTTCTTTCTCAAGTGACAAGCATGAGTCAGATTCCTTGTATCATACAGCAACAGAAAAAGCTTACTAACAGTCTTTAACCTGTGAAAAATGCCCCCCTCCTCCATTTATTTAGCTCTAAAATAACCAGGAAGATTTCTATTAATTCCTTCTGTGCAGTGAAGGAGGAGGAGTATGGGGGAAGAGAAATCTTCACTAGGCTAAAGGAGAAATTGAGAGAGTTTATCCTCTTGGTCAGTGTTTTTCCAAACTGCTGAAAGTGCTTAAAAGTAGGAATTTGTAATGCAAGTGTTGCTGCAGCCATACATATAAATGTTTTCCATAAAAGTCTGGAAAGAGATGATCAATATTTGTGAGGTTTTATTTATTTTCACTGCTGTATCTGTTTTTCATTGACGCAAAATTTTCCCTTGCTGGGAAAGCAATAACGTAACTGCGGTGTTTGAAATATTAACCATGACATGTATTTGAAGGGTTCGTAATTATGTGGCTGTTTATTCTGCCTTCTGACAGGTCAATATTCTCAAAATCTGGATCATTTAGTGCACAGTGCTGGCACAAATGTTTATCATCATTAGAAATTATTCCAGCCTTTCTAATGGAACTGGTAAAATACCTCTGTGTTGTTAAGGAGTAAGACATGCTCATGATTTTTATGAGTCATTTTACTTATGCAGGTTTAGATTTTGTGTGTTAGTTATATAAAGCATCGGTACACTTTATAATGTAGCTTTTAAAGCAAGATATCCTTAAGAAACCTATAGTTTAGCTAAACTCTTTGCTGTTATTTGTCTTGGCATAACACTACACAGGAGGTAACTGCTGAACACAGCAGTGGAAGGGTTTTTTATTCTCTTAAGATTTTTGTCGCAGTGTCCATCATTGCCCCTGATATTAGCAGAGTAATCTAACATCATACTAAGCTCCATATCCTAATCAATGCAGCACTTAGTGTCTTGTGGTGAATTCCATGAAAAGTCAATAAATTACATAGCAATATAAACGGAAGGAGTAAAGACTGGATTATGTGTAGCGTGTATAAGGTCTTGATAGGTTCAACTTTCTGCTATTTATTCCGTTGTAGCCTGTTACATAGGCTACAGTGAGACAAATGTAGGGTGTTTAGACTGGTTTGAACCCACCCTTTGCTGGTAGTGTTATTTGAGACAAGTGAGGTGAAAAAGCACAATCACGATGTTTCATGTCAGTGAGGTTATTCTCTTTGCGTCTTTAAATTCCAAACAACTAAACTCTGTGGGTTTGTTGCCAGCCACTGGAAACGGCAGCCCGAGAGCGCAGTCATTGCAGAAGGGTCTTGTGAGTGCTTCTTGGTTCTTTAGGCAGGTTTCGAGGTTTCTTGGTGCCTGTATGCTGTTATTCTGGAAAGGAAATTCTGTCTTCATGTCAGGACTTAAAAAGAGCCAAACATATTTCGGTGAGCAAGAAGAACATAATAAAACTCCCTGGTTCACACTCTGTAGCTTCATTTGTAGTCTTTCTTTCTCGCAGCTTTTTCAAGTTCTCCAGTGCTGCTGGTGATGTAGTTCCAGTTGTTGTGTGAATTACTTACTTTTGCCTGACTAATCTTGTCCCACAACCCTTCTACCTCTGTTTCAGGGTTATCTCATAAGTTCTGCAGTGACTCAGCCTATTTCTACACGTTCTGTTTTGTTTCACCAGTGCATGAGGTTGTCTGAAGTACAGGAAAGCTGGAGAGGAACTTTCTACAAGGGACACTAGTAATAGGACAAGGGAGAGTGGTTTTAAGCTAAAAAGGGAGATTTAGATTAAATCTTAGGAAAAAATTCCACACTATGAGGGCAGTGAAGTACTGGAACAGGTTGCCCAGGGAGGTTGTGGCTGCTTCATCCCTGGAAATGTTCAAGACTAGGTTAGATGGGGCTGTGGGCAACCTGGTCTAGTGAGAGGAGTCCCTGCCCATGGCAGGGGAGTTGGAACTAGATGTTGGAACTGAGGTGCCTTCCAACCTAAGCCATTCTGTGGTTCTGTGACTCACTGGTTGGCACTCATCCCACAGAACAGAAATGCCTGACTTAGAGTCATAGATAACCTAAGCTCCTTGTCTAACCACAAGCAGAATCATAGGTAACATCAAAGACTGGTGAAATTTTAGGTTTAGGTGAGCTGAATTACTGGTCAAAATTGTCCTTTTATCTCCGATGGCTGTTTAGTTTTGTGAGGCTAATTTAATCTTTGTGTTTTTTCATCAATAAACTACTACAGCTTTTCATAAGCTGTTGCTGACCATGCTGGCATTAAGAGACTGAGCCTTCCAGTGTTTGTGAGCTGCCTGTTACCTAGTGTTAGAATGAAGCTCTAAATAGTCATCTGAAGATGTGTTCAGTGTGAAAATAGACATGGTATAATTGTGAGGAGTAAGAGGTCTACTGAATACTTAACCTGTGGTGGTCTTCATTTCTGGTCAACTTGTAGGACTGCATCATTACTGCTGGCTTGAGGTAAACATGGGCCTCTGCCAGCAGTGATCATGAACAGATTAAAAAGTTACGTATTAATAATTAAATCAATAGAGCAGCAATTTTTACATTCTTATGGAAACATAAATTTGAATGTTCTCTACAGAAATGGTTGTAGTATTATGTAAATATTAGAATGTAGAACCATAGCGAGATGGTTTTAGACTGGGGGATATCCTCCCCTCCTATTTCCCCCAGTTCCTTTTAATCCTTCTCAAGTTTCTTTAGCTTCATTGCTCATTCTGCCATTATGGAGACATTCTGAGGACTGAAGAACATTCAAGATCTACATGTATTCCGCATCCTTTGTGTACTTTCCATTCTTTTTCGTAGGTTACTAAATGAAACCCTGTAATTTGCTTAAATGCTGGACGCCTTAATTAATTGTGTATAAACAAAGCACTTGTTCCTTGGGCACTCACAGTTTTCCTTCTGAAGAACCAGCTCAGTTTCAACAACTGTGTTAGTCTGCTGGTTTATTAACTTTAATCAGCTTCTTGAAAAAGGCATTACCAACAGCTTTGCCTAGTTTTTGACTGGGAATGATACAGTCTAGGTCTATTTACACTTTTGCTTAGAATGCATGACAGTTTATTTTTTCCACACCGATACTTGTGATCAGACCTGTTTCCTATTTGAGTTCTCTTTTTGATGGATAAGAAGACAATTTAAGGATGTAATGACTGCTCCTGAATGGGAAATTTTGACAGCCCTAACACAAGTACAGGCTGCTCAGCGAGGCTGTGGAGTCTTCTATTCTGGAGACATTCCAAACCCACCTGGACATGGTCCTATGCAATCTGCTGTAGGGGATTCTGTTCTAGCAGGAGGAGTTGGGCTATATGTTGAGGCCCCATCCCTGGAGGTGTTTAAGGCCAGGCTGGATGAGGCTCTGGCCAGCCTTATCTAGGGTGGAATGTCCCTGCCCATGGCAGGGGGATTGGACTAGATGATCTTTCGAGGTCCCTTCCAATCCCTAATGTTCTGTGATTCTGTGCTTCCCCAGTGTGATGAATGGCAGACATTCCTCATTCATCTGTGGCACAAGAAGCCTGACATTATCAAATGTCTCATTCTTTCCTTGTGTTGGTGGTAATGGTCATTCAAAACTAAATCTTCTTGCCTTACTATTAAGACTGTGTCTGTGACAATGACCCTTACTTTTATTTTTCTCTTAATAAAAATTCCTATCTTTTAGTCTTCCAGAGAGATTTCTGAATATGCCTCCCTGCATTTTGACTGCTGTGCAATTCACTGAAAGTCAAAATTAATCTTCTGTCCATCAAGATGTTCTCTCCTCAGTAAAGACAAAACCTAGAAATTTCTGGCAGTTTATTAAAACGAAAAGATTTTTTTAAATCACCTATTCCTCTTATTTTATTTTGCTAATGGATATAAGGATAAGATAAGGAAGGACAAGCACTAAACGAGGAGGTACAACAACTGTGTGTTGCCACTATGGCCATTCAGTTAAACGATCTTCAGCAGTGAAATGAAGCTGCAAGAGAGATAACATAGTATGATCGTTTCCAATTTATTCTGTAATGAATCTGATGCTCCAGTCAAGAAGAAGGTCAGTCTACCGTGATAAAAGAAAGTGTATAAGTGCTGTAGATTTGAAATTAAATTAGGAGCCCTATATGAAAGAATAATGCTGATTATATGGAGCTGTCACATTTATAGACTCAAAAATACGTGTTTATATTATTTGCATAGTGTTGTGTATGTACTGTTACATGAGATACTCTACCAGGAATATGAGATTTTTGCAGTCTCTGCTCCTGACCAATGTCAGTCAGCTGCATCTCAGTCTAAGAAGTTCGTAAATCTTCAGCAGAAGTTGCCTGAATTTTAGTTTTTTAATTTTGCTTTGCTCAAGTTTTATTTTCATTTCTCAGAGGGACATGTAGTGGGGCATTATTTCTAAATTTCAAAACCCTCAAGGAATTTGGAGTTAGGTTGGTTATCTTTGAGCACTTATCTTAGGTACCAGACAAAGAATTCTGATAGTATTTAAACACTGTGAAGCAAGCAGTCTGGAGGTTGATGATCTTCAGTGTGGTTGATATATGATTAATAAGTTCTGGTACAGGGACAATTCTCTGGAAATTCCCTTTGCAAACCTTCTGTATAGAAAAGTATATTTAAAGTATAATTTTAGGGGGAAATGGGAAACTACTGAGGCATTTAACAATACATATGGGTGTAGAGGGTAACGTGACATGCATCAGAGCTGCTCTTCTCTAAAGGCTGCCTGCTTTCAGCCCAAATGACAAGGATTCAGTATCTAGAATATATTTCACACCTAATATGTGATGGTCCAAAGTACTTCTAATAGAAAAAAATCAGTGGCTTTTAGACTTGCCTGTCCAAATTCTGCCTCAGATCAGCCCCAAGGACTGAAAATAAGGTCTATATAAAGAAGCAATCAACACTAGAGGATATGTTCATAAAACTATTTGCTTTAGCATTTTATCAGGAAATTGGCTTCTCTGCCACAGATTGTTCAGAGACTGAGATTGATGAGGATTTCTTTTTTTCCCCCCACCCCTATTCTGTAAAGAGCCTATTGTATTGCAACATACCAGTTTATCGCCTCTGTTTATGTTTCAGTCTGCACAAGGTGGTGGTCATCGAACACTGCTCTACGGGCATGCAATCCTGCTGCGCCATTCCTACAGTGGCATGGTACGTAACGCCAGGTGATAGTAGTAAGGATTTACTATTTTTATGACAGTGATGTTTGAAAGTGTTGACTTACTGCTGTTTACTGATATCTGGAGATTTATTAAATCAAAGAAGCATTTAACCTGTGGAAAATGAAAAACTTTGTGCAAGGTAGCTGGCGGAATGTAGGAAACCAAGGTGGTCATAACTGGATAAAGGGTAAACTCAAGGCTGGCTTCATAATGTTCATCAATGTACTTTGAGTTGGTGGTTTCTCCTTTCTTCTTTTATATTGCATAAGCTGTGACTGAATCCACAGCTGGCAACCTGAGCATGTGTTGGAGACTGAGGGGAAAAGGAAATTCCTTCTTGCACATACTTTGGACAGAAGCCTTGCTCTTTATTTCCAAACCCTTTACAAGTGAGGAGCTGAAAATCGATGCAACCAGCTCCTTTATTTCCAGTCTCACTATTCTGTCTCAGCAGTAAGATAACCTGGACAGACTGAGAATTTATTTCAGAACATATGTCTTTGGCAAGTCTCCTTGAATGCCAGTCAATGTATCAGGCATATATGTTATTTATAGGAAGTAGTGGGGATAATTTAAGAGTAGTCAATCCTGTGTTAGTAGGTTGACGGCTTTTCACATGTGAGCAGAGCTAGTAATGCATAGTTGTTTGGGTTTTTTTCCTATTGATAGTACCTATGCTGCCTGTCTACATCTCGATCTTCAATGGATAAACTGGCATTTGATGTAGGATTGCAAGAGGACACAACAGGTAAACGCTAGTTTAGAAGACTATATACCAAAAGAAGTTTAGAAGACTATATACTAAAAATCAGAATAGTGACTTAGAAATACACATAAATGATGTAAAAATGAAGAAGGTTTTAAGAAGCAAAACAATATTTCAGTGTCTTTATGTATTCACTATCTTTAGCTTTACAATTTGTAATAGATTATGTCACTTCTTTTCTCTGAGATACAGTGTTGTCTACTGATATTTAAATATAAGCATATAATAGTGAATGTAAGTAAAAGAATTGTTATTCCTGTAGATGGCTTCTGCTGAACATTTAAAAAGCTTTAATTATTTATTTTAAATTTTTAAATCTCCTGGTGTCTTGGATTAATTTTTAAGACTGATACAGCTTCTTACAATGCCATCAGTTTGGTGTAATAGTTTAAATAGAAATAATAAGTGTGTTGGTTTTTTTAGGTCTTGCTTTAGCTAGGAATAACAACAGCAACAACTGAACTGTTCCATGATCAAAGAGGGTTTTTTAATTGAAAAGCCTATTTTTCATTCAAGAAGCTTTCTTTTGAAAGCAATGTTTGTTATGGGAACAGAATTTGTGACTTTAGTACTTAAATGTTCTGGGGAATTAGAGACACTAACATTCAGTAGAGGTAGAAGAACATTATCGAATTAGGGTTTCTGAGATGTTTCAAATAAGATTTTACATGATATTGTAGATGTTTATTTTTTTATCACTTTAGTGATGGGTCGTTCCACTTTGTCCTATTTTCTGGTTGGATATTCTTCAGTCTTCCCATAACCTGCAACAAAGTTGACAGGGAAACTCGTTAACAAAAACACCCTGGACCATGTTGCTTAGAGAGGACAGAATGCCATCTCCTTACTCTGGCATCACTGGTCCAGAGGTCTTAGTGTCTTCTGCATATATGTGTTTGATTTCCAGCAGAGTTTCTGACAAGATGGTGCAGGAACAATGATAGGTACTGAAAAAATATGGATACTTGGCTTACCTATCTGGAAACTGTCACAGAACTTAGGTCTGAGGTAAATGTGAGAGCAATGGTAATAATGGTGGGAATATTCTTGCTAATTTTTTTCTCTGCCATTGCTAATTAATGGTACAGGTGAAGCGTGCTGGTGGACCATTCATCCTGCTTCCAAGCAACGATCAGAAGGAGAGAAAGTGCGTGTTGGAGATGATCTTATTTTAGTCAGTGTGTCTTCAGAAAGATACTTGGTAAGTTCCGTAAGAATGTCTTTTGCAGAAATAAAAGTTAATACAACTGTTGTTGTACTAAGGTTTGGTTTGCATTTCCACCTCCGCAAATTTGTAGCTAAAGGTATTTAAACTGGTGTTTGATACCATTTTGCAAACCAAGACACTGAAGGGCTAGAAAGTTTCACATTGATAAGTGACTAATCTAATTTGTGTTCATTTCAATAACAGAATAAAGTTGAAAAATTTACTAATGAAGAAAAAAACCTCATATAGAAATCTGTCCAAATCCTAAAATTGAGAGGTTTAGAATCCCTGTGAGTGTTCAGAGGGTGACGGCATTCTGACAGCTAAATTAAATGTTTATACCAAAATTTTGGCTTGTTCCACTTAAACTCAGAATTTTCTTTGGGATTTAAAAGGTCCATATTCTCTTAGGATTATGTACAGTGTAATATATACAGTGTATCTGTATTTATTTATCTGGAAAGAAAAAAAAAGAGATGAAAATAAAAGAATATGAAGCTTCTGTAAAATCAGCCCCAGAGTTTGACCAGACATTGCTACAACTAAGCTGCAACTGAAATAAGCGGCTTTAAAGAGGAAGTGATTTTAGCTTTGTCAAGGGGGTCTGCATATGACATTAAACTTTATTCACATGTTATGTTAGAAACCAGTACGTCTGAGCTTTATTACTTCAGTTTCATTATTTTTTATTTTAGAAACAATTAGAAGAGTTTAGTAAATGCTTAATTGCTTTTTTCTCTTTTGATAAAATTGAAAAGGTTTTCCTTTCTTCTGGAAACACATAAAATAATGCATAAACTATTAGAATGTCATTGTAACTTCTAATTAGAAGCTCATTAACTCATTTAGTGAGTTATTTTTGAGCTGTGCACCTTGGTGGCAGAGGATATAGAGACAATGGAGTTACTGAATTCCTCCTTTGCATCACCTGGCCCTCAGGAATTCTAGACCCTGGACGTAAGAGAAAGTCTGGAGAAAGGAACTTTCCCTTGGTCAAGTAGGATTAGATCAGAGATCGTTTGGACATGCTGGACACCCACAAACCCCTACTACCCCTATGTGATGCAGCTAGGAGTACCAAGGGAGGTGACAGGTGATATTGCTAAGTCACTCTGTCATATTTGAAAGGTCCTGGAGACCTCATTAATGTTTATAAATATGTAAGAGGTAGGTATCAGGAGGATGGAGCCAGGCTTTTCTCAGTGTCATCTAACAGCAGGACAAGGGGCAATGTAAGCTGAAACACATAAATATGAGCAGGAACTTCTTCACAGTGAAGGTGACGAAGCACTGGAAGGGGCTGCCCAAGGGGGTTGTGGAGTCTCCTTCTCTGGAGAATTAAAAACCCGCCTGGATATGTTCCTGTGCAGCTTGATCTAGGTGATCCTGCTGTGGTGGAGGGATTGGACTGGATGACCTTTCCAGGTCCCTTCCAATACCTAATGTTCTGTGAAAAGGAGAGGTGCCTGAGGGGGCTAGAGGAAACTCAGTGTTGCTCCAGTCTTCAGACAGAACACCGTCAGTTTTATGAGTTAGTCTTCCAGTCATCTGAGCGTAGATCAATTACTGAACGTTTTGTTTCCCATTGACTTTGTGACTTTATGATGTGCCTGTAGTCGGTAAATTAATGTTTAGACTTAGTTTAGTTCTGTCCCCAGTTCTCATCAGAAAAAGATATTTGGACATATTATTTTATTTTAATATTTTCCCTAAAGAATCACCTTTAAATTGCAGAACAAGTGCTAAACTTATCGGAAGATTAGTGTTAGAATCATAGCAAGCTAAAGGTCTAGAGTTGCGGATTTTGGCTGCTCACTCACAGCAGTGTCCCTGGGTGAAGCTGTTCAGTTGCTCTGATTCCCATTATCCCTACAGCTACAATAGGATTTTAGATGCTTTTTGTTCTAATTTCAGGGGAAAAGCACTTACGTAAGTGCTTGTGGCATTATGTAATGCAAGAGCTGAACTATTGCCAGCTCCTTCAGAGACGAATCTTGGCTCTGCTGAGCCCTGGTAGCACAGAGTGAAAAGATGTTCTGCTATAAATATTGCCACCATGTAAGTCCAAGTCAGAGCTGCTCTGTCTCTTATCTTGAGGCAGTGCAGCCTGATGAGCATATGTTACATTTCCAGCATGTTTCCCGTTCTTGTATGTGACTCTATGTACACCTGCGCTGAGCTTTGCCTGCGGCTGTTATTAGCTAAATACCATCGTTCCTTTGAAAACTGCCAATTTTGAGTCATTTAGAAATTCAATGAATTGTCGTTAATTTAAAATTCTTGAAGATTCTGGAGTCTTTCAAACATAATTCAAGAAAAATTCCTTAGGTATGAAATTCAAAGTTTAAAATAAGTATAAGTTATAATGAAAATCAGCATCAGGGAGGTCAGTGTTATTCTAAGAAGTCATGAAAGGGTAAAAACCACCACGTTTGAATCTACGGTGAACAGGCTTCAGTATAATGCACCAATTTCTGAACTGTGATGTAGATGTAGTTACTGTTCTGACTGTAATGCTGGTCTGCAGCTGCATTATGCAAATCTAGGAACAGACCTCGAGTTTTATTTCTTTGACATCTACAAAGACATACTTTAAAAAGGTAGGAACTAAAATGAAATTAATTGTAAACCTTTTTTAAGTGTTTTTCCTTGGAACTTTTTATCGTGGTTAACAACAGATTTCCCTTTGAAAAATAATGTAATTGAAATTACATCAAATTATTTGAAAAGAGGAGTTGATATCTCATTTATGCTGTCCAGGAGGACACATTCTTGAGTACTGGAAAGTCATTCCCTCTGCATCCTGTTGCATAAAATACATTCTTTTATGATTTATCTTAGTTTTCTTATTTCTTAACAGATACTCAGGACAGCTTCTAGATATCTGTAGCATTTGTTGGTGCAGGGAACATGATAGTGTGTGATTTTATTTTCTTCTAAATTCTTAATAAAGAAATTTTAAAATTTAATTATTTAAAAGAAAATATTTAAAAAATATCCTCCCCCTTCATTTTTTTCTAGAGGAGTATGAAACTCAATATTTAACTTTGATTTCTTCTGTGTAAATTCACCATTCCATCATTTATTTTTTGTTAAAAACTAATTAAAATTGTTTTTCTTAAAAATAATTTGATTCTGCATAAACAAACCATAAATCAGTGGAACCAATATAGATCAGAGCAGATCTGTTATAGTGATCATAATGCAGCTCCCACAGAATCTCTATACAGAAATGTTATCGTGGAGGCTGCTATATCTTCCTGGTAATTAAGGTTGTCAAGCTGCTCTGCCTTATAAAATCCTGCTTCCAAGTGCTTATAATGTAAAAAAACATGTGTTAGAAATATAGCATCTATTTCTGGTGGGGTGTTTTTTTTTTGTTTGTGGGATTTTTATTACCAGTCCACAGTAATTTTATTTTTTTTAGTTCCTTCAGAGAGGTCAGATGTGCTTGAGCTTGAAGACGAAAGAAAAAATGTAATTCAGATTAAGAAAAATAATCTTATTTTCTGAAAAACAAGCAGGAAATCAGAGTGTTCTTGATATCACAGGTGTACTTTTGATTGGCTTTAAAAAAGAAAGGTGGGAGGCAAGTAAGAAACCTCTCCTTGCTTACTGTTAGCAAAAAAACCCTACCCTGAAATAATGCAGCTTGGACATGCTTAGGGAAGCTTATTAAAATTTTCTTTTACTAGCTTTTATGGCTTTGTCTATTTTGCATACTCTAGATCTCTCACACCTCCTGTATTTAAGTGGACTGTTGAAACTCATTTGATAGTGGATAATTAAATGCAGTCAAAGCTGGTGGAACCAGAAAGTCCTTGCTGCTGGTGGCTCAGGGCAGGGGTGAAATCAGGCACTGTATTGACAACCGAGAACTAGTTTTTTTAATGTGCTGCTGTCACTTAAGCTTTGTGGAGGAGGAAGTAATGAAAAAATTGAAGGAACAAAAGGCAAGTGATGTGGCAGGGATGGGAGACTGGGGCTGGAGTGGGAAGCAAGGAAAACTGAGTGGGACTTGATGGCTGGCTGGAAAGATTGGCAGCTGAAGGCAAGCATGGAGTGAGGGTCTAACAAACTATCTAGAATGATGGTGACAAGGGAGGTGTGGGCACCTGCTGCTTAAAGTTGTATTGAGAAATTTGGGGCAGAAAACCTGCATTGTTTTGGCAGGGGGAACTGACAGAAGAACCACTGGAGTGGGTCTGAAGGATGAGAGAGCTGTGTTGAGAAGAAATTGGCTGGCTGGAGAGGAACAGACCGCTGGGCAAAGATTCAGAGATCTGCAGAGGGTCTAGGGCCAAGAAATTAGAAAAGAATTGAAGGGCAGGATCTGTAGTGAGTTTCTGGAAAGACTAATGTTGGGTAACATGGGAAGGAAAAGGTTGAGCAAGAAAAAAAGCCAAATAGCCATACTAAGGATTTGAAGGTCTGAGGAAACTATTTTGCAGGAGGAGGAGGAGGAGGTCCTACTTCTGGATGGTGAGGTAGGGTGTAACAATGTTGAGAAGCTGGATTGGCTAGGGCAGAGATATGGCACTGGGATGTAGATAGGGAGAGAAGAGTGGGCAGCCAGGAGCAATTCGGCTTGATAAGAGCTATCAGTAGCTGTCTAAGACACCCATTGTATTAAGGCACAGAAGCCATCCGTGGCCTGTTGACAGCCTACTCATCCCTGTGGGTGATTTTGAGTTAGTTTAGGTGGCTGATGCCTAAAAAAACAGTTGTAAAACTTCTTTCTCTTCTTGTGGTTCATGTGGGTGTCAGCGTGATACACTTTCTGCAACTGTGCGGTTTTTTTGCCCCCTTTTCTTTAGTTCAGGAAAATTTCGCCTAAATTACAGCACAAAACCCCCCAAAAATACAGCTGAAGACCCGCAGGCACTGGAAAATGCAAGAATGATGGCACTAATATATTTTAATGAAGTCTCTTTATATACCGTCACACTAGCTTTTTCTGGAATGCTAACTCAGCACTGATAAAAGTTTGATGGATGTGTCAGGGCTAAGCAGCAGAGAGGCTGTAGATTGAAGCAGCTTTGAAGATGCAATTTAAAGTTGAGAACTGCAGGTGGAGAAACAGTGGCAGGTTGCTTAATTATTTTCCTGTAGAATTAGATCTTGTACCAGACTCTGATGCAGACTTTGCGAAGCTAATCTTTTATACCAGGCTTGCTTTCAAGAAGTCACCAACACTTCATCCCTAACCAGGAATATTGCTTATCTGAGTTGTGACTCTGAGGTCTCCTCCTTCTGCTAGATTTTGAGGTCCCAGAGTTGCTCAGTCTCTAAAGCTGCAACTGAATGCAAGTTGTGCCTCTAGCACTAAACTTGCCTGTGGTGGAGTCTACAGTAGGAATTAAATGGATCCTCATCATTCAGCTTTGGCATCACAGATTAATGAAGACTTCATCTAGGTACCTCCACTTCTCTTTGGAAAATGGACTATAATGCTACTCCTTTGAAGCTTTGAGTAAATTGATTCATTAATATATTTGTTGTGATTTATGAAATGCTGTAATTGTTGGTAGCAACAGCAAAGCCAATGAGGAAATGAATTTTCCTTTCAAAGCTTTGACTATTGAATAAAGCATGAAAGGCTGCAGACTGAAGACTGAGTTGGAAATAAAGCACTGAGCATCTGTTTGGGAGGTGATCTCCTTTGCCCTGCATATTCAATGAGGCAGTACTTGTGGAAAAACGTCTACAGGCTCATGCCACTGGAGACTAACAGGATGCATTCACCAGAAGATCTGTTTGATATTTCCCAAATTTGATGCTTACTTCCCTAAAATTAGTAATTTTGTTAATGAAAGCTCTTGTGTCTAGTCATTCTAAATGATAATAATTTGGAAGCACAGTAACTGATATGCTTCAGGCTTTTTGTGTTTATAGCAAAGAAGACAAGCTAATATTAAGAGGGTGAATGCAGTTTGCCTCTGTATACCCAATACATGATCTTTATGCCTCTGCATAAAGATCTGCATTACGCCTGCTGCCAGTTATGTGATAGCGGACTCGTTGATGGTTGAGTTGTAATCATCATTTCTGAGTATCTATGGGTTTTAGCTACTACTCTCCTTATGCTGAGTGGAGGAGCTGGAACTATTTAGCATATTGTTGGCAATGTTCTTTCTTTATCAAAGGAAAACTACTCTTGTGGGTTTGCCAATCATCTGACAAAACCACTTCAGAGAAATGCAAAGAAACCAGGATTTTGTAGAGCTTTAAACTCATCTGAAATGTTCTGAGTCTGCCTGCTTTGGGTCAAAACTTAGATAATAGATTTTTATTTTGCTGTGCAAGTTTACCCGTATTTATTCAAACCTTTGTGAGGTATTCATAAGCTGTTTCAATGAATATAAATGCATTGCCACTTTTAGACATAAACACATAGAATTGATAAAAAAAGTTCATACAGATGCAGTTATTACTTCTACTTCTTTCCAGTATCTCTCTTCCATGTAACTTGAGTAAGAATTTATTTTGGCAGTATATACAACTCTCAGTGTTACAGAACACTTTTTCAAGGAGTTGGTTAATAGATGTTAACAGACATTGCACTTGATAAGTAGGAAGATAGCAAGTGGTTATTCTTTGGTCCTAGAGACAGTGCATAAAGTTTAATCCTTGGATTTTTTGCTGAGGTTTAAGGATCTGTTTGTAGGTTTTTCTGCAGAGACATCATAATATGAAGTACAGATAGATACTGCTAGATGAGACGTCAATATTGGCATACCTTAGCCAAGAGGAAGCCTGAAATGAAAGTGTTTCCTGTAGTTATGTTTTTCTCACTGTACACGTGAATCACAGAATCACAGAACATTAATGTTTTGGGGAACAAAAACTTAGATGTAAACTGACTGTGAAATTTAAAATACATCATTTAGTTATTTAGAGCAATTGTAAATGCAGCTCTGCTGCTGCAATCACTGCTAAAGAGTTCTTGTGGAAATTACCATCTGGTTCCTAAGCTCTTCAATGAGCTTGAATACATCGTATTCTTCTGGAAGATCTAGGAACAGAGATGTGATTGTGTCACTTTTCTGTGGAACAGTACAGAGGGAAGTTCAGTTGGGGTAAGTTCAGTTGGGAAACCCATAGTACTCTGCAAGACTTGAGTCTTAGAGTTTATCCTTGCAAAGCTGCCTGCAGAAAGCAGTGTTAACCTTTATGCATAAAATATCTTTTTCTGACTGAAAAAAATGGCAGGCTAAATGCTGGCTTGGGAGATTATTAGTTTGTTTGTAGGGAAGACAAGTCTAGCTATTTAATTGTACAGAGAAGATGTTATTTGGGTAAGACAGAAGGCTGAACTACCTGTCTGTAATTGTCAAAACCCATACCAGGATGATTTTTGTACCGTACTGTACAAAATGTCTTTCTTGTTTAATCTGAATCTCCCCTCTCATAGTTTAAAACCACCCCACCTTGTCTTGTTGTAACAGACAAGATTGCTAAAAAGATTGTCCCTATCATTCTTATAGGCCCCATTTAAATACTGAAATTCTTCAATAAGGTTTCCCTGGAACCTTCTTTTCTCCAGGCTAAAGAAACTCAACTCTCTCACCCTGTCCTCACAGCCTGGCGGAGGGTTTCCAGCTATTTAATCTTTTTTGTGGTCTCCCCTGGACCTGCTCCATCAGGTGGTAGAGTAATGATCTCTGGAGGTATTTAAAAGATATGTAGCTGTCATGCTGAGGGACATGATTTATTGGTGACCCAACACTGGTCAGTGGTTGGACTTGATCTGAAACATCTCTTCCAACCGAATCAATCGTGTGCGTGTGTTTCTAACGTCCCTTGACAGGTTTCGAGATCTGACTTACTGTTTACTTACTCAGTCAATAGGAACCATCTGGGTGTGAGTGAGAGTGTTTAATACTGTATTGGAAATCACAATGAGATTTTTAATTAACCACAAATAAAAGTCTCTCCCTTTCCTGGTTTTAGCATCTCTCTTATGGCAATGGTAGCTTACACGTGGATGCAGCCTTCCAGCAGACTCTTTGGAGTGTAGCACCAATCAGTTCAGGAAGTGAAGTTGCCCAAGGTAAGATTGACTCAACTTTAATTATTGAAAGTCCTGATTGTGAATGACATATCTGAAGAATCAACTTATTTTGACAATTGTGGGAATTAGTTGCTCTTATGTAAACATTCAGCCCAAGAAATAAAACAGAAAGTATTCTGAAAACAGAGGGAAAATTGTATCTAAAGGAACCAGAATCATTAAATGGGTTAGGTTGGAAGGGACCTCAGAGATCATCTAGTTCCAACCCCTCTGCTATGGGCAGGGACACCTCTCACTAGACCAGGCTGCCCAGAGCCCCATTCAGTCTGGGTCTGATGAAAGGAAAAAGTCTTCCTGGCTGTTTGGGAAGCAGAAATCCACAATGATAAAATCTATCGTCATGCTGAGCACTCCTACCACAGAAAATCATGCAAAAAGTACATGACATGATTTTAGCATATGTGTGTTTATTTGGTCTTCTTTGGTTATGCCTTTCCATTTTCATGTTTCTCAGGCATAGACATGATCTTTGCTAAGCAGTATCTTTGCTAGAGAAGATCAGCTGGCTGGTGTCAGAAAGAATTAGAGCAAAACCTTTACTCTACCAAAACAAGCAAACGTTGTCATAATCACTGTTGTCTCTTAAAGAAGGGAAAGTGAATTTGACACTTTGTGTGTAAGGCCTAATTCTATACGCCTCAGTAAAACTGGAGCCAAATTAAAGATACATCCTGTAATATTCCACAATACATCTTCAGTAAGGTTTCCTATAGCTTCAAAATAAACCTGAGAAATGTGTGAAGTGAGCCTGCTAGGTCTTCAACACCGTTTCCCTCTACGGATCTGTTCTACTGCTTGGCTTTGCTCATTAATACAGACAGAGATTCTAAATGTTATTTCAATAATATTTTTAGAGGCTTTTTTTTTTTTATTATAACACTAAACCCAGGGAACTAAGTTGCTGCATCCTGCTGAATGCAGGTTTTGGTACTAAGCAGTTCCAGCAAGAAAGGTAGATGAGTTTAGGAAACAAGTGTTTACATTTAACTTGTCACACCGAAAAAATACCAGTGAATTCCAATTAGACTCTACTAAACTTTTCTAAAGTAACTAAAATTATATTTATTTTTAATGTCATACCTCTGAGGCAAAAAGACTGATGAAAAGGCACCTATTCTATTAATATCTGTACTGATTAGGATTATGGCCTAATGCTCAGCTTCTGGTTGCAAGGTCTTTGCTCCTCTAACACTGGTGATGCTACATTTATGTTTTGTGCCTTAGACTGTGAACAGGTTGCACACTGCAGAATCAAGTGTTTGGCTTTGAACCTGCATGTGCAGTGGAGGTACAGGCAGTGTAGGAGTCAAAGAAAATACTGATTATAGGTTGGGAATCTGAAGTACACCTTTAGAAATGATCTTACCAAAGCTTTTCTCACAGAAAACTTCCCAAGACACCAGAAAGGATTTTAAAGTTAGCTCACTGTTCGATCTTTTGTTAGTATATAAACCGGAATGATATACTTATTCAAATACAACAGTGAGTAGGAGGAAAATGTCACACTTTTTCCATTGTGAGGGAAGTATTTGCTTCGTTGTTCCTTCAGTCTTTTTCTGAGTTGCACTAACTCTTTGGAACTAATGAAATTAGTACAATTAGAGCTTCATCTGTGGCTTGCTTTCTCCTGATCCACCCTTTCCTGATGGAGTTTGTCTCACTTGGCAATGCTCAGCTGGCTTCAGGGTACAACATATCTTCACCTTGTTCTCACTCTCATAACATAAAATAACAACAGAAGAAATGAAATAAAACTGATTGTAGTTCAAACTGTAATAAACGCTGTTTTATGTGTCACTGTGTTCCGACAAATGGACTTGATTTTCTCCCTTTATTCAAGGATATCTGATAGGAGGGGATGTTCTGAGGTTACTGCATGGTCATATGGATGAATGTTTGACAGTCCCTTCCGGTGAACATGGAGAAGAACAAAGAAGGTAGGTTTGCAGCTTATAATGTAATAATAATGAATGTTGCGGAATCAATATTATGAATCAATAAAGTTTTGAAGCATATTGTGATGAGATGTGTTACTCATAAGAAGGAATACTGTTGAGATGAACACTGACAAGAGCCTCTTGCATTTTCTTTTCAGTATTGTTCATGTCTTATTCTACTTAATAGATATAAAAGCAGTATTGATTTTTCATAATTTGCTGTCATGTCTGCTGACTTGAAAACACTGTGAATTGAATGTGCTGCTTTATTGCTGTGGGTTTCCTTACTGCTGGTTTTTTTTTTTTCTGTAATCACCTTGGGATAGGGAAGGTTAAGGTTGTGAAGTTGTAAAATAGTAGAACAAATAGTCTTCCTCTTTATATTTCCTGATAGCAATTCTGAGAAACATTGCTTGTCAGTCCTTACTAAAACCCAAATTTGATCTTCTGAAATAACCTTGTCTGTTGGGAGCTTGCTTTCTTTAATATTTATTCTATATTCCTCATTTTTTGAAGCTCCTCTGTTGGTTGTTTGAAATATGGTTAACAGTTTGTGCTAACAAACCTAAAATATAACTTATTATTACTTTTAATTTTTTTAATTTAGATATCATTTCTCTGTACCCCACACCACTCTTTCCTCTTAAGTTATTAGTATATTTAGTTACTACTTAAAACCTCTATATTTCTAATTAGGAATTTTGCCTGTTCCAAGTAGTATCTAAAAGAATACTTTGTAGTTCCTTTCAGGTTTTAATATGTATGTGTCCTTGCTCTGATGCATGGTATTTAACTGCTGGTAGACTTACATTTTGAAAAAGGGTAGTTTTGTCAGGTAGGAAATTATAAGATCAATTATCTTTTATTTTTATTTCAGTTCTGTAACTTTTAAACATATGATATGGTACAGTCTGATGTATTTTTGAGTATAGTAATTGGGTATTATCCTTTCATTGCCCTTTTGAAATAGTCTGGTGATAAATTATTGTGGTTGTGTTTCATAGAATCATAGAATCATTAGGGATTGGAAGGGACCTCAAAAGATCATCTAGTCCAATCTCTCTGCTACAACAGGATCACCTAGACCAAGTCACACAGGAACACACCCAAGTGGCTTTTAAATGTCTCCAGAGAAGGAGACTCCACAACCCCCCTGGGCAGCCAGTTCCAATGCTCCATCACCCTCACTGTGAAGAAGTTTCTTCTGATATTTATATGGAGCCTCCTGTGTTCCAGCTTACACCCATTGCCCCTGTCCTATCACCACATGACATTGAGAAGAGCCTGGCTCCATCCTCCTGACACCCACCCTTCACATATTTATAGACAT
>JAOXOE010000702.1:10399936-10427345 GCA_028565055.1 Phoeniculus purpureus | reverse complement strand
GGTGGATGGATGGATTGGGGGGGGGGGGTGGCAGGTGTAGCCCCATCACCGCCCCTCCTTGTTCTGCTCTGGACGCGGAGCTGCTGGCAGGGCTCCGGGGAAGCGGAACGCAGAGCCCCAGACCCGGCCAACGTGCGAAAACCATTTCGCGGGCACTGCGGGGAAGCGCGGAAAGGCGCGCAAAAGCGCGCGCGCTACCAGCGGCCCCGCCCCGCGCCCCGCCCGGCCGCGCGGCTCTCCCTGGCTCACAGCGCCCCCTGGCGGGACGGCGCGGGGCGCGCAGCCGGCGGCGCTGCGGGAGGGAGTGGCGGGAGCGGGGCGGGGGCAACGATCACGGCGGAGATTGAAGCGGGGAGGGGGGGGCGAGGCGAGCGTAGCCGGTCACCGCTCCACCCCCGCGGGTACAGCCAGGCTGGCGCCTTCCGCGGCCGCGGGGATGGGGCGCTGATGGAGCGCGGACAGACGCCCCGCCCCTCCCGCCGTTGCCACGGGCTGCGGTTGCCACGAGTTACCGGATCGAGGCCGGGCGGCTCCGCTCCCGGACTGTAGCCCCACCCGGGGAGGGAAGGAGTTGGGGGCTGGGGGCGGAGCGGGGCGGAGACGACAGCGGGGCCAGGTAAGGCTTCGGCTCCGCGGGCTAGGACCAGGAGGGGTCGGGTCGCCGGGCAGGGGGCGGTGGAGAGCGGCCGTCCGGCCACCAGAGGAGCGCGACCCGCGGTGCTGCCTGTCTGCTCGTATTTTTTCGCTTTCTCTGTTTTTTACTTGTAATTTATCTTTTCCCCCCACTCTCATTTTTTAGCCCAAAGGAAGGCTGGTCCCCGTTTTCAAGCGACCTTTGAATTGTTTTCTAAGGGGGTTTTTATCCCAGAAGGCAAAGAAGCGATTTAACACTTAGAGAGTCATTTTAGCACCAAAAAGGTTTCTTATGAAAAGGAGCAGCCGGATACTGGAAATAATAATTTACCTTTTTGCATCTAAAAGCCGGCTGGGAAAGCGGAAAGCCCTGGCTATTAGCCTTGCGCGCAGTCCTGCCCTCCGAGAGGAGGAACAGAACGGGGCAGGGTTTTTTCTTCCCCCTCACTGCTCCCTCGACATCCGAACCTTGTACACAAATACCGTGTACCTACATCATTTCAATACTGCTCTGGCATATCACGTTTTTAAAGCAAACCAGCACACACGGCCGCAGAGGTTTGCAGTGTTCAATGTCCTGCTGCGTAAGACGCTGAATTTTCTCACTGCTTGGGGAACGATATTCCTAATTAAATAATCCATTCCGAAGACAGGTCTCTCTCATTTTTCTTGGAAGTGTATTTCGGTGATGGTGTAAAGTCATGGGTTGCTCAGACTACCTTACAATATTCTGGAGCTGTGCTGACAGCACCTATCACAGAGTCACAGAACATTAGAGATCGGAAGGACCCCGAAATATCATCTAGTCCAATTCCCCTGCCAGAGCAGGATCCCCTAGATCAAGTCACACATGGCCAGGTGGGTTTTAAAAATCTTCTCAAGAAGGAGACTCCACAACCACTGTGGGCAGCCCATTCCAGTGCTCTGTCACCCTCCAGAGTCTTTTAATTCCTTTACAACAAAAAGCCAACAACATCACCAAACCCAAACACCACAGTGTGTTTACACGTACTTGTAGACACACACATTTATATACATATACACTAACATGTTACAAAAGTAGTGGAAGATGAAATGAACTATACATGGTGAGTCATGAAGTGCTTACGATATTGGTTTTGAAATAAAGGAAACCTCCCTGGCAGGTTTAAGCACAAGAAAGAGAGTAGTAACTCATTTCATTGAATTCCTTAAAAGCTTTTAAGAAACCATCATAAAAATGAGAACATAAAAGTTTAGGCAAAGGGTAATGCAAGGCTTTGGATTGCAGGATTATTGCAATTGACACAAATTAACAGCAGTAATTAGAAATTATCACAGAATGTTAGGGATTGAAAGGGACTTCAAAAGATCATCTAGTGCAGTCCACTCAATTTAAAAAATACACCAGGTGAAGTCTCCCTCACTGGAGATGTTTAAAACCTGCCTGGATGTGTTCCTGTGTGACTTGGTCTAGGCGATCCTGCTGTGTCAGGGGGATTGGACTGGATGATCTTTTGAGGTCCCTTCCAATCTCTAATGTTCTGTGATCACTCTGGAGATACTTAAATACCTGGTAGTCTTTTTGCTTTTCCGCCTCCACCACTCAAAGATGAGCACAAATGCAATGCAGTACTTACCTCTACACTGTAACCGCCACCACAGTTTATAAAGACTAGTGGAACTTTGTTTAAACAAAGCAATTCGAAGCCAAACCAAGCAACCGCTGTTACTCTCCATCACAGCCGTATTCTTCCTTCAGAGAACTTCCTTGCTTGTCTGCCCCTAGGCACTCAAATCCTCTAACAACTAATATTTGTGACACCAAATGAATGCCACTGGTGGCATCCCACATACCTGACTCTCCTCATGAGAGACCGCGAACAATGAGTGGCTCATGGCTGCTTTGCAACACTTCTGAGCAAACAGTGATGCCTCTGCAGGGGCAGGCCTGGCTTAACAGACAGGAGCTGTGCCTTCAGACCAGGTGGAGACAAAACTGTTGGGGATACGATCTATTGATACTAAACCAGAGTGAACTATAAACAAATGCACACCCTGAAACCTCAAACAAACCCATAAAAAAGAGAAAGGGGAAAAAAAAATCCCTGTAGAAGCATTTTTATCTAGACAATCACCAGATAATTTTAAACCACTTGTCCAGATTGAGCTCTCCGTGCAGTATTCAGTAGACTTAGGCAGTTTATGTCTCATCTAACACTGTCCATGAACAAAATGACACTGAATCAGAGAAGTAATAGCCAAAGGCTAGCACCGCACACCTCTTGGGTCCCAGAAAAAACTTATGCGTGTCCCCTGCTCCCCGTATGAATTTACCAGGGGAGTGTTGTATCTAGCAGCAGCCTCTACATGGCACATACAGAAACTACCTGGCAACTCTGAAGAACAAGGTGCAGAATTTACTATGTTTGTGTTACTGACCTCCTTTCAACTCCAAATAGTTGAGTCCTTCTAGCAACTGCAGAATGAACATTATTCATCAGCTTCAAAACCTCCCAACTAGCAGCACAGGGGCTTTTTGTGAACAAGACAGAGAAAAGGAGAACATGTTACTTCACTGGCCTCTTACTTGCTCAGGTGAAAATTCATTTCTAAACTTATCCATAGTTGCTAATTGTCATGACATAGACAAATGTACTCTTCACTAGGTTAAAAAAACATCTGGAAGGCTGTTCCCAGAGAGCTGTAATTAATGAGGTGAAATCCAGCTGGCTGCCAGTCACCAGTGGGATGAGAGGGATCAGTTCTGGGGCCAGCCTTGTTTGTTGTCTTTATTGATGACCTGGATGTGGGGACTGAGAGCACCCTCAGTAAGTTTGCAGAGGACACCAAACTGTGTGGGAGTGTTGATCTGCTCGAGGGCAGGAAGGCCCTACAGAGGGACTTGGGCAAGTTGTATGGATGAGCAGAGGCACATTGTATGAGGTACAGTAAGGCAAACAACAACTGATTGATTGTCGATCGATCAGGTATTTAGGTAGTCAAGTATTTAGGTTTTTGGTTGTTGTGAATATGGCTGGACTGGGTGATCTAGGAAGTCCTTTCCAACCATGATTACTCTGTGAATCTGAGTAGTTTCTCATGCATTAATATAAAAAAAGTCGTTTTCAGACTCTATAATCACACTCCAAAACGTGTAAGAGCTGAACATGGGAAAACATACACACAGAGTTCTGCATTGCAACGGGCCCAAGTAAGAAACACAAACAAGCACATAAACTCCAGCTTGTTCCTTTCAGTTCTGCAGGAGGCAATCATGTTTGTGACAAATGCTAATTTGCTGGAGCAACTGTAGCCGTACCTACCAACCACTCTGGCTGACCTGTGAGGAGTGATGCTGTTTGAACCTCAACTAATGGTAAAGCCTGTGAAGTTTTTGGGGTTGTTGTTCGCCACCCTGCCGCAAAATAAACAGACAGTCTTCACTTAACACTTTTCAAAGTTTCTTGTATCCCAAAGAATCAGATCTGCTTAACCGTGAAGCTCAGCACTGCTGTAACATAAAGCTCAGCGGGAGCATCCTGTATTACCGTATGCAAAGAATTGTGCTTAGCACTTCAGTGTTAACAACCTGGCCATTGACATAGGTGCTGGGGAAAAAGAAAGAGGCATTTCAGAGTAATTTCAGAGTTGCCCACCCTGAAACCACGAGGTGAATTTTTATGGCCCTTTTCCACTAACCCCCCAGAGGACAGTTTTCCATTCATTGTGTTTATCAGCTCAGAGAAGAGGTGGATGAATCCGAGTACAAGTCAGAGACCTTCAGGGATTTGTTTGTTTGGCATGGAAATCTATGCAGCCGAGGCCCTGGGGCCTATAATTATGTCCTAGGTAGTTTGGGAGATAAAGCAACACCCTGCCTGCTTTGTGTTAGGCTGTGGACACCCTGAACTTTCAATTGTAACTTCCACACAAATATGACTAGATTTCAAAATGGAGGATGGCTTCTCCTACAAAACATAATGATTCTAATTTAAAGTCTATTTTCCAAAGGGGAGCCCCTTCTGCAAACACCTGGCACAGTGTCACTGATTTTGGTGCATGACTTGGCAACTACATCACACAAGGAAACTGCCCTGGCTCTTCAGTTGCCACCATATATTAGGAGGCACAATTCAAGGTCTCAGCAGAAGTACAAAGGTTTCTTTTGTTCCTATGGAAATGACTGGTGACTTTACAACTCTCTAGGGGAATGCAGTGTCAAGTAGTGGAGTTGCTTTACTTTTCAGGCTTTGCTCCACTTGTTTATGTCTCAAGATAAAACTTCAAAACAGAAGTACAGCTGCTCCCTTTCTGCAGCTGGGCAAGCATTTGCTTTTGAAGTCTGCCCACGGCAAACGCACTGCCTGCTTTCTGTGCTTTTCTGCCTCAGCAGCAGCCGAATTCCAAGGTAAACTGCATCTCTGGAAAAGTTGTTGCTGTTGTCCTAAGAGCTATGTCACGTGAAGGGATGTCACTGAAAAGCCAACCCCAGTGAAGCCTTTGTGTTTCCTTGTCATCCTTACTTTTAAGAGAAATAAAAACAAGCAGCGCTAGCTAGTTTCATAATTCACTGGCAAAACTAACTGCTGATTTTTTATTTAGCAGAAGGCTTCTTCGTTTCTCTTTCCTAGGCAGCACCTCATATTCACTGAAGACCAGCACAAATTCCATAAAGACCTAAGAAGTCATTGCTTAGAAGAGTGAAAAAAAAAAAGGCAAGAAAGACCAAAGAAGATTGCCCACAGCAACATGTAAAGAGAAAGCTTCTTCTGATCTGTTAATCTTTTCATGGTTTCTTCCATGAATAAAGAAACAAAGTTCTTCAAGTCAGTGGGGAAAAAAAAAAAAATTCATTCAACACATACCAAACTATAGAGTTAAGAAAAAAATGGGAAGAAGAAATAGGAGTCATTGCTGCAGATAAAGCTACTGATCAGATCCTCAGATGCAAGCATGGATGCTGTCTTGGGCACTGGCCTAGTATTTTTTAACCGTCACAGGTCAATCAGAAGTTGATGAAATACTTTCTCTCCAGTCTCTGGTGCTCACAGACAGACATCTCTCCACATGAGACTGCTCCAGACAGTGAGGCCCTGCATGTATGATGTACGTTTTCCCACCTAGTGCTGATCCTTCAAACACAGATATCTCCTAAGTCATTCAAAAATGCATACTTTAAAAACCAGAGCAAGTGGTGTGTGAGTTCAGCAAGCAATATGTAAACAAGACAGGTCCCTGGCCAGGCTTCTGTGCTGAGTCCTGCGTACCGTCTCCAAAGGCTATTTACTCTGACACAGAAGGCAGAGAGCAAGAGTTTCTTCTCAAGGTGGCAATGTCACTTTAAAGTAAATTATCAGAGATATTGGGATAGTATCCATCTCCCATATCAGTCCTCGACTGTTGCTGAAACCTGGAATTGTAATAACAAGGCCCTTGTCTTAGCCAGCTTTAGAGACACCAGATGCATCCCATCAGATATCCCAGAATCACCGTGCAAGGCGTCTGCAGTGCACTGCCAGTAGCCTCACTCTCTTCTCAGCAGGTTGCCAGTAAAGCTCATTACAGGAAGCTGGCTCTGTCCTTCAACAATGTGACAGGTGATTCTTGAGGAAAGGAACTGTTCTCACTTCCTGTAGGACTGGCTGCCTGCAGAAAAACAGCAAGAAAGGGTCTGTCAGCTGAAAGCGGAATTTATTGTAAGACAGGAGTTGCCTGAGGGCAACACTTGTTCAACCTGTACAGTGACACAAACACCGTGAACAATGTGCACAAAGGCACCTTGACCACTGATGTTGCAACATAAGAATGCAGAATGTTTTATGGCAACTAATTGTTGGGGGACACTGAAAGAAGGAGCAGGGAGTCACTAGGACACAGCACCACTACCAACAAAAATAACTTCTTATTCTTCTGGTAGGGATTTCACAGAGTCACATAATTTTGTTTGGAAGAAATCTTTAAGATCAAGTGCAGTCATTAACCCAGCACTGCCAGGTCATCACTAGAACCATCAATGCATCAGCACATCTACTAAATACCTCTAAGGATGGTGACTCCACTACTTCCCCGGGCAGCCTGCTCCAGTGCTTGACCACTCTTTCAGTGAAGAAAGTTTTGCTGATATCCTATCTAAACCTCCCTTGGCACAACTTGAGATCATTTACTCTTGTCCCAAACTTGTCACTTGGGAGAAGAGATCAACATCCTCCTCCTCAAACCAACCTCCTTTCAGGTAGTTGTAGAGAGTGGTAAATTCCCTCAGCCTCCTTTACTCTAGGCTAAAAACCCCCAGTTCCCTCAGCTGCTTCTCAGAGCACTTGGACTCCAGAACCTTCTCCAGCTTTGTTGCCCTTCTTTGGAACCACTCCAGCACCATAATGTCCTGCTTGTACTGAGATGCCGAAAACTGAACCCAGTGCTCGAGGAGTGGCCACAGTGCTGAGTACAGGGAGACAATCACTTCCCCACTGCTGCTAGCCACACCATTTCTAATACAAGCCAGGATACCATTGACCTTCTTGACCATCTGGGCACACTGCTGGCTCATATTCAGCCATCTGTTGACTAATATCCCTACATTTTTCAACCACTCATCCCCAATTCTGTAGCCTTCTGTGGGCTTGTTATGACCCAAGTGCAGGACCTAGCACTTGGCCTTGTTGCAACACTCATACAACTGGCCTTGGCCCATTGATCCAGCCTGTCCAGATCCTTCTGCAGAGCTTCTCTATCTTCACACAGACTGACACATGCACCCAAACTTGGTGTCATCTGCACAGGTGCTGAGGGTGCACTCAATTCCCTCATCTGGATAATTGATAAAGATATTCACGAACAGGTCCAAACAATGAGTCCTGGGGATCACCACTTGTGACTGATCACCAACTGGATTTAAGTCCATTCACCACCAGTCTTTGGGCCTGGCCATCCAGTGGGTTTCTATGCAGTCAACATTTCTGTACCACTGTAGTTTCACTGTGCCCCAGACAGAACTTGGTACACTGCAAAGAGCTTGAACATGCCCCTGCAGCATTGCTTGGGACAGATACAGCAAAAGGCACAGGGCAGATGAAACCATTCAGCCATCTCCACATGGAACACTTAAGTATGGTTGACAAAAGCTACATTTGGAGGTCCACTCTATGTTCTACCCATGCTTACAGTGTCATCCCTGTACCAGCTAGGAGGTTGAACCCAAAGAAAATCCCAGCATGGCTGGTTTTATCTGTAGGAGCTTGGTTTTGCTTTAAGGAGCAGCTTTAGAGCCTGGCTAATGGCAGGAGTGACATCTCAGGCAGGAATCTGGCTCCAGGCCTGCGGCAGCAGTGAGTACCTGTGCTTCCTCTGCATTCCTCAGGCATTCCACACACTCAATGCTACAAGAGGACCAGTCCAGCTAGTTCAGCTAGGTTTATTCAGAAGCAACTTATTTCCAGGATACAATAAATACTCAAAGCAATCCGAAAACACAGCTAAAAATGAGCACGTCAGGTAAGCACAATCAGAAGCTCACCTTTTTCTCATCATGTCCATCAGCTATAACAACTTGTATTTCTCCAGAAATACCAAGAACTCCACAAACTAAAGACAGTCATCTACTGGGTAAATATGTAGCAACCTATTTACTTACACAACAAGCAAATGAGAGGCAGTGACTGCTGAAATCTACTGGTATCTGTAGATTTGATACTGTTCATGACTTAGAGATGAGTCAGCCAGCACACTAAAGGAACACTAGTACAGAGCTCTCTAGGTAAATGCTAGGGCTCACCTGTTTCAGATGCCTTCCCTGCACCTTTACGTAACAGTAACATAACCTTTGATAACCTGAGTTTGGACACAAGTGCTCAAAATCCTTTTTAATTCTTTAAAAATCTGGTCCTTATCACCTTCCCCTCACATTTCCCAGCCACAAGTACCAGTGTGAAAGCCTCTGCAAGACAAACAATAACAAAACAGGAGCTCTAACAGCACACAACTACCACCCAGGCTACATACAGACAGAGTGAAGACTACTTGTTTGCAAAAGAATTCCTATGCCTTTTTTAGCAGGAAGGTGTCACAGAACACTAAGGATTGGAAAGGACCTCAAAAGATCATCTAGTCCAATCCCCCCGCCACAGCAACATATCCAGGTGGGTTTTAAACGTCTCCAGTCAAGGAGACTTCACAACCCCTCTGGGCAGCCTGTTCCAGTGCCCTGTCACCCTCACTGTGAAGAAGTTCCTTCTCATATTGATGTGGAACCTCCTATGTTCATTCAATTGCTGACAGTGAGTCTCTTATAGCACATGTGGACATACAGAAAACAATTACTTGGAACCCCAACAGAAAAGTCACGAGAAAAGGCAAAGGGATACATAGGAAGATGTGATGCCTGCTGCACATTCAGCTTCAGGATGCACAAACACAGCAAAACATAAGAGGTACGTTTTCAGACAAATCCATCCCAATAAAAGTTAGAAAGCCGGAAGGTTTGAATTTAGAAATGACACATCCTGAATCGACAGAAAAAAAACAAGTGATGGAATTCATGCTCTGATTTAATGCAATTTCAGAATAAAATACATTGAAAAGGATCTTAGGGTAGAACTCTACAAAAGTAACAAATGCATGTCACATCTCTCACAGGACACACATGCCCAGGAGCATAAAGAGCATAAAGCTCCTCTTCAGAGCATCAGAACATGTGACGGAGGTTTTGTACACACACACACACAAACATGCTATGCTTTTCCCTTTCAGCGAGCTACTGCTGTTGTAAATGAACCGAAACAGGAACCAAGGACAGGCTCTGGAGTGTGAACACAGGCTCCACCACAGGAAACAACACTGATGTCAGAGGTAAAAAACAGGGCATGTGCAGCAAAGGTTAACGTCAAAGGAGCTGGGAATATTACCCAAGCACAGGACTGCTAATGCCAAGTTCTCTGCAGGTCAAAACCTTCCTAACCACAAGGACATTCCCTTCCACTGCCTCACCTGTACTCCCTGAATAAAACCATCCTGTCTTCCTGTACATGCAACTGTGTGAATGACAGTGAGTGATGAACTAGCCTTAGAAAGGTGTTTCCAGCACTGATGCTGTTTTACTACTTTATTTCAATAATTTGAACTGTATAATTTTCCCTACCTGTAATGAGGAGCTAACAATAAACACATTCCTCAGATTTCTTGGGAAGATTTGCAAAGTATTAGGAGTTACCATGTTTCCGTGAAATGTTTAAAGATAACAGTTACAGCTGAAGAGTAGAGCAGATGTTACACTGTGATCAAATAATCATCACTTACTACATTTGGAATATACAGGGCACATAGCTCCTGCAACTTTCACTGGTGATGGGCCCTGAGGTGCCTTTGAGTCCTATCCACACTCCAGAGAAAAAACCCATTACAGAAGAATGCAAGTTTCTTCCTCTTCTTCCCTGAAAACCTGGCACCACACATGTGTTTACCATTGTGTAAGCATCCAAGATAAAAATTTCCACCTTATGTGGCTTGTGTTGGCTGGCTTAAAGCTAGTCTCTATACCTTCCCTGTGAGAGCCCACTGTCAATTAGTCCTGCTTAAACCTCTTCCAGCAGCAACACATCCATGTGGTTATTAAATACAAGTCTCCAGCAATAAGAACAAGGCCTGCCACAAGCACACACCATGTTTGGCTGTTTGCTTATTACATTGCCTTGAGTCCATCCTCTGAACTGCTTGACATCTGGTCTACATTCAGCTGTCGCGTAGACACACACAGAGATCCAAATTCAATAATATTAAACATTACACAGTAGAGCGAACAAGTGTCTAAAGAAAAGGATGAAGTCTAATGACAGCTAGAGAAATTCTAGTCTGAGACTAGAAGCTTCCCCCCAAACATCTGAGAATTTAGGCCACTTTTCTCCACCCAGAGACAGGAAAAAGTGTCTCAACTGCTCACAACACAGGGGCAGTGCTCAGCAGGGTGTAATTACATGGTTGTACATCCTGCAGATGACAAGGACAATGTCATATACTTCTGGCACATTTTTAGCATAGAACTTCATTCCTGGAGAGCTATGACAGTGCTCCCTCCTTTTCCACCCCAAGAACTGACAAACATAATGATAACTTTTTCCACTTACTCTGTCTGCTCCTTGTGGATGATCCTGAGGAGCTGGGGCGGCTTGATTGTTGAGATTCAGACTGGGAGAACTGAGGGGAAATGGCTGGAACCTTTCCATTCCTAGGACTGGCAATCTGCACTTCAGGAGTACGAGGGATCTTAGGTTTGCTGGTGAAGGCTGAAGGAAACTCACTGCAAGAGGAGATGGCAGGGTTAGCAATGTATGAAGGAATATGTATGCATAGTAAGCCTGCAACCAAGTAAAACATGCAGTACATAATGTGACACCATGACAGACGGCTCAAAATTCAGGGAGACTGTAAACAGAAAGGTGGAACCATAGGTACTGCCCCTGGGGCACGTACTCACTGTTCAGCCTCTAAACTTGGTTCTATTGCTCTGACTATCCCACTCAAACCTGGCTGACAACAGGATTGAACCGGTTCAGCAAACAAGTAACAGACAGACCTTTAGCTTGTTTTCTTTCGTATTTATCACACACAGACCCAGTCTCAGGTGCAAAAAACCACAGATATGTTGCAGCGCAGGAATACAGCCTGTTAGGGGCAGACACTATTATTTCTCTCAGTTATAGGCCACAATCTTGGCTAACACAGGCAGCCACCCTGGCTCACAGCTGTGATAAGATTTGTAGAATACCCTAAAGGTTTTGTCAAAAACACAAAAGGCTGCAATGGCATCTATGAAATAAATTCCCTAAGTACACAGGTTCCTTGTTCGTGCTGAAAACATAAAACAGCTACTGGTATTTCACAGTCTGCTTGTGCTGCAAGAATACCATTCTTTGAAATTGAGTGCACGACTGTGTAAGGACAGGTTGTCTTTCCTTGTCATCAGCATCAATATATTCTCTCACAGGTACAAACCCAGAGGTTACCAGGAAATAGCAAGTCTCTAAAATAATGCTGAATCTCTATTCATGTTTGCTTTAGTAAGTCAATTTTGTCTTTAAAAGGAGGAAGGTAAAACTGAAAAAACAGCTGCATGAAAAAGCTCATCACATTTAAAATAGAAATAAAAGCAGAGCCAAAAAGCAGATCGAAAAAGGTGCCATCTAAAGATGGGCGATTAAAATTGAAAGTCCCCATGTTATTAGTTCCATCAAAAGAATCCTTTGTGACCATCAGAAAGGGTGATTAGGAGGATTTTCAAGACATTTAATCTCTCCTCCTCCCCTGGGAATGTTGCTGAGTCAGTACTGATTAGCCCTTCCATACCCCTGCTTCACCTTACAGGGAGACTTCAGCAAGTGTTTCTTTTGTATTTCAAATAGCATTAATTGTCTGTACTTTGCACGTCTATATGCTAACTATGAAGGACAGAGCCATGTTAACTGTTCAGCCAAGAGCCATCTCTGCAGCCCTCTGCCAGTCTCCAGCTATGACAAGTGTTATTACACTCATCCCATTTCAAAGGAGGAGGTGGCAGATGGCAGCAGAAACAAAACCAGAAAGCTAAGATTGGCTAGATAAACCCCAAACCCTGAACCACAGGCATATTTAAATCTCACTCTGCATAAAACAGTGTCATTGTTACTGGTTTTTTGGTCAGTTTATTCACTCTAGTTTTCAATTCACTAGTGCTCTTCATGTTATACTCTGATAGGCCAACATAGGAATAAAGGAAGATCCAACAGCCTCACGGCACATTTTAGCCGTGAGCTGTTTTTTCTCTTTACTCAGCAATAGAGAGCAAACCCCTAGATCTATAATCCCATATGCTAAAAAGCATTTTATATACCATCAGTAGCAGGTGTCACAGAACCACCTCACCAATCTGCATAAATAAATATGCCAGGTTCAACAGAAACTAATTAAGCCCAGAGTAAGACAGAAGACTACTTGGCATCTTCTAGAACTTGATGAGATGGAGAAAGAAGCAGCAAAATCTACTGTGGAGAAGCATTCCATAGAATTTGCTAAAAGAGTCATTTAGGACAAGGTGTGGTAATTTTAGAGCAAGTGCTCCAAAAAACCCCAAACAAACAAAAACCCCAAACCCATAAGGCGGCACACAAAACCCTACATTTACATCGACATGAAAGAAAACTATTTAGTTGGAAAAATGGAAATAATTGTCTATTAAAACAAAAAGGTGATGAGGTGAAATAGCAGTGACCACCACCATAACCCAACCCTCCTTTTCTCACACATAACTCTTCCAGGAAGGTTTTGATATTTGCCTAGTAGGAAGGAGACATCTCTTACAGGAGTCAAAACTATGACCAAAGCAGTGATTTATTCACTGTTTGTTTGGCAAATAAATTAAAGTATTAAGAATGAAAAGGCAGGTCTAGCTATTGCGACATCAACACCTAAACAAAAGACTCTTGATATAGAAAACCCTATGTTCACTTTGACTGAACAGCCACATTCTCATACCAGTAACTGGAGGCTGCATTTGTAAACACCGATCACGCATGCTAAGGAAGCACGCCATGAAAAGATAGCATCTTCTTCTGCAGGATATTGCACCTGTGCCTTCAGTTAGAGATTCATCTATTACTGGGATTTAGCCATATGTTTATGAAGAGAAATTAGATATTGCTGAGACATATCTTTGTAATAATAGATTATGACTGCACAGAAGCAAAGACTCTCACACCAAGGGGCAGGGGCAAGATGCTGACAAGGCCTGGAAAATAATCTCTCTTTCTGACACACAGCAAGAAATTTGGCCATAAAATTCTCATGGTCTATTTTTATTTGCAGTATGTGCTTAGCTACTCTTAGGACAGACTCAAACAGTAATGCGGGGATAGGGATATGACTACTAAGCATTTGAGCTGCTAACCAGTGATAATTTGTTGGCAATATATAATTTCCCAGATCTCACCATGGAAACAGCAAAACTGGGAAAAAAATAACTGACATGAACATTAAACCCACACCAAAGCCCCCAAACCACACACGGGCATCTGTAGGCCAGAAGGAAACAAACCTCTAAGCAGTGTCCAGAAATGCTAGAGCTCTAACCGACACACGTTAACTGCACTTCTGAAAAATCAGATCCATAAGGAGTCGGTGAAAAACCTTTCCCTTAACACATCTCCACCCATTCCGTGTTTTACTTCTGGAATGTACTTGCTCTTAAAATGTTTCTACGCTTAATGTTCAGAACTTGGCCCAGTCAAATTAGCCATAGGAAAAAGCTGTTAATGTCTGACAGACACATGTGGGTCCTGAAAAACTTTGGTATATTTGGTCCAATTGCTAATGAATTCCTAGTTCTGATCCAAGATGTAACATCGCAGTCCTGCATATGACAATAGCTTCACAAAGGGCTCAAGGTATGAGCAGAAGGAGAACAAGAATTTTCATCTTCTTTTGACAGAAATTGTTTCAAGGAAACTCATTGCTGGGAGAACTCCTAACATTGTCTCCCTTGCTGTAACTGTCTAATGGATGAACTGGGGCTACTGGTCAGCAGTGCCAGCAATTCAGCATGTTTTAATACTTCAAATCCACTTAAATGCTGCTAAATTTTTCTTCTTCTACAACTTAATTCCTGTCCTGTTTCCACAGTCTTTTTCTTTACTAATTAATGATTTTTCATGGGTTAGAGTCAGCTAAGGAAGCAATTGGGAAGTTTCATGTGCAGAAGACCGCATTGCGCATACACGTAAAGTTCATTAACAATGTCTTGCTTACGATTCCTCCCATTCTGGACCAGATGCTCAGAAATTGAACAGCTGCCTCTGGCACAACTAAGGGTATTTTTTTTTGGCAGGCATCAGCACAGCTGTCTCAGACCAGACTATATCATATATCAAATGACTTCACAGATTGTCTTCACAGCAGCATGGAATTAGCTGGTAAGTCCCCTTAGATTCCTCCTGCACGTTTAGATACTCCTCTGGACAGAACATACCTATGCAATTGCCCATTCACTTTGTCCTGGCTGAAGTCTGAAGAGTGGGAAGAGAAGGTACCATCAACAGTTGGGATGTTTTGGTCCATTCTGTGGCCTGATGAGTACGCTTTAGATGACTTCATTTCAACTGCTAATTAAAAAAGAAACAGTTTGGTGAGAAGTTGTGTCTTTACTAGAAATACAGTCAAGCCACAGTTCCTGCTGTAGGAAGGAAAACTTGAGATAACGGCAGGCTACTGAGTGAGTATGGCACAGCTCATTAAGGCTCACTGACTAAGCCAAGCCAAGCAAGTGTGTGTCCTTCCAGCTCTTTGCAGTTGGACGTAAAACATGGTTGGATCGTTTTCAGGGCTGCTACGCGGTGCAACGGACTTGGAGCATGCAGACTGTCAGTTAACGTGTATCAGCTAATTAGGAAATATCATTAAAGCTATAGGAACACAACTACTTGCAATTGTCTGTACAAATTCATAGTAACAAGAAGCTACTGTGGACAAAACCCACTGTTTTACACTTCAGGTCTATAATTTTTGTTCAGTATATCTGACTTTCTGCTTGGCACTAACAGAGGAAAGAAGAACAGTCATTTTGATAGTCCTTGATAGACACAGGGCTATCAAGATGTACAAGTTCAGTAAGAGTTTAGAGAAAATTCCCAGCTCTATTCCAACCCGGCTCAGGACAGGTTGCTGCCCTGATTTGTTCTTGCATGCTGATACAGATGCAGATTGGGTTACTCTCAGAAAGCCATTTGGCTGCCCAGTGCATGGTCTGTCTGTCTTGCAGCAAAATAATTGTGGCAAGATGACCAGGGCTCATCTTTAGTCCACAAGTTTTCTGCTCGCAGGAGACAAATAAGAAAAAGAAAATAAGAAAAATAAGACAAAAAGAGTCAGAATTATCAATTCTTTACCACAGTGATGAAAAGGGAGGATGCATTCAGACCAAATCAGACTGACTCAACAGCTGAATATATTGTGGAATGGAGGACATTAAGAACTGCTTTAATTTTTAGAAGACAAAACAGGATCAGGGTTTCTTGAGGTTAAACTTTGCTTCCTTGAGATGCTGACTGTTCACATGAAGCTTTTATTCTAACTTTTTTCACGTTTGGTCTCTTACTATTCATTTCATGAGTTGACTGCAAGAAACTATGAAGTTCAAAGTATTCATGTGATGCTGGAAAACATACATTCCAAATTGAGCAGGTTCCTGGTACTGCATAATGACCACCAGATCAGAACACAATTAAGTGCATGATTATTTCACTGCAAAGATGTTTGGCAGACCATTAGGAGATTTTCTGGAAGGATTACAATTATTTTTACACCTGCCTGTTATGTACTGCTTCCTGCTGTATCTTAGGAGGCACTCGAAGACAAAGAGCTTATTTTTCGTTGTCTTTAACTGAGATTTTTCCAATTTAAAAATCAGTGCTAGGAAGAACTGTCCCTGCTACACACAAACATTATTTCTCATTTTACATGTAGAATGCATATAAAGTTGCAATACACTGTACATTCTTCTCCCAAGATACTTCTACAAAAGAAGGCTACAATCTAGTAGTTTTACTAGTATACACTTGCATAACATTTTGACGAGACACAGCTAACAAACTTTTTTAAACAGAGGTTGCAAGCAAAGTTCTAATAATATGAAATACTTGAGCTGGCAGAAGCTTCTTCAGCATGAAGACTTTAAATCAATATTCTCCATCAAAAATTAACAGTCTTTGCTGACTTACGTAAGCAAAATGTTATCAGCCACACCAAAAAAGTGACAGAGGTGAGTGAATGCATTTCCTGGGCAAGATATGATCAAAATGCTGTTCAAAAGGTATTTTGGCAACCTGGCAACTGCATAATACCATAGAAATTGCATCCAATTATACTTCAAAACAGCTTTTGATACCTGGACTTGGCTTCATTTCCTTTACAAAGCATTAATGTGTAAATTTGGTTTTCTCTTCTATGTAAGAAAACTGTCAAGTCAGTATATTTTGATTAGTTTACAATCTCTGAGTTGCTGCCTCTGGCCAGAATGGGCTCTGCTGTACTCAAGGTGCTACTGCACAAAGTGAGGCTTGAAGACAGCAGTTCTGATTCCTACACAACAGTGAGAACCCAAGTGCCCATCTTCAGCAGGAGTTTCATCTGCTTCTGTCATATGGCTTTCACTCAGTTATTAGCTCTTGGCATTACCAAAGCAAATTCCTGTCTGCAAGACCTTGGTTACTTTTCTCAGAATCCTTTTCATTTCCGGTAGGAAATGTAAAAAAATAGGAGAGAGGGTAAAAAGCATGCTATTCCTTTACTGCTTCAAAGCATATTTTTCAGCAAAGTAAAGACATGCTTTGTCTGAACTTATTAATAATTCTGTACCAGATATGCTGCAAGACCCTTTATCTAAGACTGCAGAACATTTTGCCTTAAATCCCTAATTGGAAATGTTAATGAATCCCTTCAAGAAGTTTGAAACTCCCACATCCAAAGTTCTATGATTGCGTGGATATCAGAAGTTCAGAAACAGAAGTGTTTCAGAAGCCTATAACCATTTCAATTCCACCACATGTTTCTCAGGTCCAGCTGAGTCTGCATTAATTTCAGTTTAAGTTGCAAGGACAGAATCTTTAGCAGCATCACCCACAATACAGCTATAGAGCGTGAGGCTTCCCATCCTCCACAACCTTTGATGATCTGAATGCAGTTGCAAATCTAAGCAGATAACTGCAGCTGCCTTCAACTCTAATACAGAGGTCTAGCCAACAGAGCCTGCAGGTGCCAGCAGACAGTGATTCATTTAGATCCAAACAAGGGTATATTTGATCAAGGGGCTCTGCCTGTTGGGAAGTTTACTGTCTCTAGGCTCCAGCTCTTTCTCTAGGCAGAGGATGCCGCAGAATGAAATACAATCTACTTTGCACATCAGAAGCCCTGGGTATAATCCTTGTCCCTTCCAGAGGTAGCAAGAAAGAGTGAGGCAAGTGAGACTATTGGTGTGATGACCACACATTACCTTCTGTAGCCACTTACTCAGCTCAAGCCAAAAATCCATCCATGTGCCCCAAGGTCTTGCAGGCTGCCCCAGGTTCTCCAAGTGGAGGGCAGGTGAGAGGCTACAATTAAAAAAAAAAATCTACAACACACAAGCTATGCCCCAAATACCTGCCCCAACCAAGAAAGACAGCAATGGTTAAAAACAGTATTCACAGAACATCCTTACATGAAGGGGAAATGCAGAGGTCAGAAAGGCTGGACCTGCTCCTGCCACAAATGGGAGTATGACCACTTGGCAGCTTCTCATCCATATCATGACAAGAACTGGTATCATTTTCTGGCCTGGAGGAGAAAGGAGAATGCAGAGTGATGAAAACTTGCAGTATGCAAAGTTGCCCAAGAGTAAATTCTAATGTCTTCTATAATTGCCAGTAATGACACAGAAGATATTGACATTTTTATAGTCTGTATTGCCAGCTAGTGCTAACGACATAATTTAAGTGCATGGCTGTAGCTTCCCCAAACCAGCTGATGCTGGACGTATTTGAAATTAACATTTTTTCCTACTGCAATAAAAGAGCCAAGGAAAGGAAACCATAAATCCTTGCAGGCTGAAGACCCAAAATACCAGCAGGACACTGAAAGAAAAAGACTGCAGTAGCAGATTTGAGACATCTTCAATATTTAGCTTTTTGAGGATTTAAGATTTGCTCCTGGAGATTACAAGGATTTAATTTTACAGAGCAATATACAACACAGACTTAAAAACAATGTAGGTAATAAGAAGTGTTGCTTTCCTAGGTGAGGTGGATCAAGATCACTTAGTAATAAGAATAAAACACAACAGAAGCAAGAGGAGTGTGAAAAGTGTGTGAGAGGAAGCTGGTAGACACAGAAAGTTTCTCTACCCAACATCAGGTTAAGGTAACTTGACTGTATTCCTAGTTAGAAAGGATGCACTCCAAGGACATGGTTAATGATTTTACAGCTAACTCAGATTCTAAGGAAACAGCTAGCAGAACACTAAGTAGTTCAGTCCCCCCTGAGTGATCTCACTCGAAGAGAGGGAAAAAAAAGGTGGAGGAAAAAAGAAAGGCAGCTTTCCAGTATTTCCTGGCTCCCTCAGCTCCATATAACAAGAGCTTGTCCACACAGGTATCCCATGACAATACATCTGAATCAACCAGGACCTTGTCTGCACTGAGAAGTCAGAAAAATTAGCACGGAATAGCTGCTTCATATGCAGTGGCCACTCTGCATTAATTTTCTGTGTGAATACTTCTATTCAGGACTAGAAATCCACCTTCCCCCACTTTTGGAGGTATGAGCCAACAACTCAAAGAGATACGTTACAGTGCCTCCGTCAACTGTTTCCTCTTTCACAATGTTTATAAAATGAAATATGTTACATCAAGTCTCACATGAAGAACTTCAAAGAAGTTATATTCACTTCAATTCTGAATGCATGCATTTAAGCTAAATTTTAACGTAGTTTTAGGTACAGATCAACTGTCCTGGATTGCCCTTGGGTAGACAAGCTATACGTGAGACTAAGAAGTCTGGCATTTTTCATGCCATTTCATCTGATACAAACATAAGCCACATAAATTATTTAAAATATAAAATATATCTATTCAAATATTGTTTTCAAATTGAGGCAGCTAAGATCTGGTCACTTTGATTGTCTTCCCCTTGCAAGACTTCCTGAAAGAGTATTTCCTCATCCTAGGAAATTAATCTTTACTCAAATTAGAACAGCTTAAAATCCATCAAAGATTGTCCTTTTCCTGTTGTAAAATCTATTTCAAGAATGTCTTAATCTATTTACTGTGGTTTTCTTGCACACAAATTAGCTAGGTATAAAGTACAAACTTTTCATTCAGGGTGGTGCCTTGTGCTTCCTACTTAAAACACAGGAGCAGCAGACACTCATTTCCACCCTTTGGCTGGAGCAGGATGGAAATGAATTTTTACATATTCTCACTGCGTTCGAGCTCTGCTATTTACATTTTCCCTCCTAGTTTGCACAGCGAGGCAATTGCAAATGCACACCATCAAACGCTTCTTTTAGTCCCAAAGCTACCACAATCAGTACAGTAGAAAGGTGGTTCTAATTTATATCCAGCAGTGACCTGAGGCTGTTGTGCAGAGACACAAGCTGCAGAGCTTTTCGTAACCAGATAACAGTTTTGGCAAAATACGGGACCAGCGTCATTCTAGTATCCCAAGATACTGTTAAGTAAACATTCTGCCTGGGTAAGAGAGGCAAGTGATCACTTTTGGAGATGCATTTCTGATGCATAAACTACTGTGTGCTACATGGCACTGGGAATTAAAAGCCACTCCCCCAGGTTTGCCATAGTTTTTCTGACTACCAATAGGAAAGTGGCTTCATTTTCACAAGCTTGTTTTTCTCTTCACTTACAAAGCAGGATTGTGATGCTGAGACATTCCAGTGGTAAATAAAATTTATTCCTGAAAAAAACCCATTCTAAATTATCTATAAGTCTACTCTGTCAATTTCACAGCATCAGTCCAGGTCTCCTAGCCCATCACAGGCAAGATACTGCACAGTGAAAGTGGAACCTTGAACTCAGTAACACTGACCCCGTAGTGAAGTAGCACTGTAGATTTACCCACGTGTTAGCCCCCTGTGATTTTAAAGGCCTGAAGTTATTTTAGAGGACTGCAGGAAAATTAGATACTCACTATGCCACTAATATGAGTTTACAGAAATTCTAATATGAGCTTATATTCATTAATTGCTGTTTTCTTGGACACAAACCCACACACATTTGATATGCAGGGAGAAGGCTTGCAAAACTGTGGATATGAAGATGGTGCAACAGTTGATCGCTGTGAGAAAGGACACATAGTAAAATATCTGCATTCAGGCTATAACAGGGAGAAGAAACAAGTGCTGTGCTCAATCAGATGCCATTTTTCTCCAGTATAATCTTAAAGAAAAAAAAATCAAGACTGTGTAAGGCAAAAGTGGTTTTTTTCTGCTTTGCAAGTGTTTCATTCATCTTGCATTTTTAAATAAATAAGTGTATACTTGTCCATCCTACGGCCTCGGGTAACATAATGATTGCAATCCCAAATGAATGGTAAAGCTGCCAAAAAGACATGCTTGGGTGATGCTGGAGGGCTCCCAGTCTGTGTGAATGCTAATAGGCCACAAGTCAGTAGGGGGGAACAAACATGGGCAAGGTAATGCTGTGACTACTCCCTATGGAAACCATGAATTCGCCTACACCTGTGTAACTATGTCCTAGATCAGTTTTCTATATGGATTTTCCACACTAAAATGGGGAAGAAATGGTTTTTAAGAAATAGAAAATACAAACATGAAAGCAGCTCCCTCGATTCGATCAAATCCAAAACTGTGTGCAAATGAAAGTAAAAAATAATGGAAACTTGAGATCTCTGGTGCTTTCCTTCCTCAGCACAGTGACCAGAAGTAGTTTAATCTCAGAAATTAAAAGATTAAGACACAACTGCTCTAACAGAAGGCCAAGCATATTCAAGGAAATCTACACTATTAAGATTTCTTTACTCTACTAACAATGCAGCCTTCTACCTCTGACCCTCGTCACACCAAGAGCAAGGTGTTACAGACCTTCCCACTGGAAAATGTATTTCTTCTAAAGCAGGAAATCCAACATAACATGATTTTTCTCTTTCCTATTTTCATCTGTCTTCTTATGGGTAGGTAGTATATCCCAGAATCACAGAACATTAGGGATTGGAAGGGACCTTGAAAGATATCTCCCCAGAGGAATACACTTTCTTACTTATAAAGTGGAAGATTCCAGGCATTTTAGACACTCCATGAGACTTAACAATAAAATACATTATGAGAAGACAAAAGGATTATAAACATGCAGATTATAATGCAAATTTGAATCAAACTGATCAGTAAACATTAACTCAACTGTTCCAAATATGTGACTTCATCCAATGGAACTTCCTCTGCTGACAATATTCCTCTCTTTTATGTTGTAAATTATCTTTAAGGGAAGACAACAGCAATGCATTTTAGGAAAGGTTATCATGTATTGTTTGGGTTTGGTTTTTTGTTGTTTTGTTTTTTAAAGGAACTTCAAACAATCCAACTTGGTCTCATTTGCTTGGACTTACGTCAGGTATGCTGTTCTGTGATAACCTGGTGTCACAGGTCTCTGGAGAGGCTCATCAATACTCTGATAGACACCAGGAAACAGCTTCTTTTTAGTTCTTGGAGTGTGAGTCATTATCTAATATGCAGGAAATAAAGAAATGAGAAAAAAAAAAAAAGAGAATGCAGTGGAAAGGCAGGGAGCTGGAGCCACAGAGAAAATTCTATAGAAACATCGCATCAACAACTAAGTTGCATTCTGGTGTCACTAGATAAAATTCCCTGCAATCACAACAGAATATTCCATGACATCATGTCTCAAGTCATGTTTCCATCATCACTGGCAGACCTATGGACCCCAGGATCCTGCAAGTATACACTCACATTTATCTCAAATTAGTCACAGTACACTAAATGGCATCCATGTGACCTTTATGGTTTTTTTAGGGTTTTGCTGCTTGAGGTAAGACATACAATACTTGATCTGGCATAACGCCTGCGGGAACAGTTAACTGTTCAACTCTTTTTTTATTTTTTCTTCCAAAATAATTTCAGACCAACAGAATGTTCCAGTATTAACTTGCTCAGCACTTTGCTTTGTGCACCCACAAAGTCACTGACATAGCACTAGAACCATACAGCTGCCTTTAGCTTCTGTGTAAGCCTAACGACCTCCTGTGAAGGGTAGTTAACTTTTTCAAACTTACTGTTCTTCTGAACAGCAGCTAATAAAACAGATTGTGAAAGTAGAACATGTGTCTCCAAGCAACACATTTAAGAAAGGGTTCTAGAAAGTGGTGACACTATTGAAATTAATCCAGTAAATTCTTTTATTTCAAGGTTCTAATGAGTGTTACTCACTCCCAAGTACTCAGTTGTTAGCAGCTTCTCTCCTGCAAGCTCTCCCAGTTGAGGTTGCAAAACCTCATCTTTGTCCAGATCAGCTTCCATGATGTCATGGTCTTCCTGCAACAGCAACATTCATGTTATTTGAGACCAGGTTCCAATAAGCTTTCATTTCAAATGTAGTTCTCATTTCAGTAGTTACTTGGATGACATGTACTGAAAATAAATGACTGTTAGCACTGCACATGTAAGTGGTAACATACAAGCATTTTCCACTAAAAAAGCAGACACCTAAAGACAAACTCTCAGAGCAGCCAACAATATAGATGCCTGGACAATGCTCTACAAAACCAGCAGGAGGAAAAAAGCATTGGAAATGTGTCCAGGGAAGGTATTTCCTGCAGGGAAAACGGCTGACTGATTCCAGTCTTTGGTGCAAAGTAACAAAACTACCGTTACTCAGACCAAGTAGATGTTGGCTTCCCCAGAGCTCTACAGGTCTGTCTTTTTTTCAAGGTCAATAACCTCCATACCAAATGCCTTAAAACCCATCCCTTTTGTTAGTTCTCTTTGCTTATCATGTCCTCATTTTCACAGGCATCAAGCAGATATAAAAAAGTACAGACAAAGGGCTCGTTTCAGTAGCCCACAGCACCAGCCAGTTCTACTTTGAAATAGCCTGACTGGACTTTCACTACAGCTCTGAGATAGCACAAGCCTCGCACAGCTCTCAAGTCATATCCACAGCCTTATGCAGGTGCTTCCAGCACTGTAGTTCAACTTAAGACACATTAGATGCCTGTGTGTGCACAACTGAAGTAGTTACAGGAAAACTGCAAATAATATACACAGAGCTCTAAGGTTTAGAGAAAACTTTTTCCAGGATGTATTTGTTGTTTTTTTAAATAAATCGAGTTCTTACTAAGTGCTTTGAAGATATCAGATTGCTAATCCTCTTCACCCTCCTAAAGATGTATTGTCTACAAAAGACAAGGCTGTATAGGACCTCAGGAAGAGGTTCAGGCTGCCTTTCTTTCCAAGACAAGTTACAATCAGCTCCTAATTACCTGAAAGGCTGCATAAATATGAAAAATGATCAAGATAATGGAAAAACACACATAAATGGTTGTAGACTAGGCAATAATCATCTGTATCAAGCAAAACAAAATGCCACACAAACTCCATAATACACTGTACTGCAAAGATGAGCTTTATAAATAGCCTAGGGGAATTTTTTTATATGCTATGCTAATGTGGCATCAAGAGCTAATGGTTTCCTTCAAGGATGCTTTACAAGAGACTGCTTACACTATGCCTGAGTGGAGCAATGCATGTTATAGTCAGAACATCACGCTGCTCTTTCCTCCAGGTCTCTGCATGCACGACGTATTTTAAAACTTCTCACGTATTGCCTTGGTTTCTGAGGTTCCACCTCTTCCAATATTCCAGTTGACATGTTTTGTCAGACAGAGAACACCAGTTTGTGGGGACCTTGCTCCCTGCCAACCTTACTCCCTGCCATTATTTAACATACCAGGTAATTGAGCCTGAACGTGTCCCTCCTCTGCCTCCTCATACAGAAAAAGGGCTTTGATAGACTTGCCATCATTCCACCCCTGAAACAAAACAATTGATGCCCTGTTCACTACTGCTCACAGGTTGCAGCAGACATTGGCAGCAAAGTCCTTTAACATAATGGCTTGAAGTCCTGTGATCAAATCTGTGATTAAGCTCTCTTTCTTTTGATGTACTCTCTAGATGAAGTATATTTTCACACTGCAGTTTACTGATTTTATTGCCAGGTGCTGAGTGACAGAGGATCAGAGGGTGTCTGATAAATCATCACTGTACAGTTATCTCACACAGCTCAAGTTTGTTAACTAAACTTTTGATTTAGAGCTATGGTATCACATACTCACTTTTACAAGCAGCTTTTAAAGATGGTCCAAGTCAAATAAAAAGCAAATATAAAGATCAAATATTGAAGATAAATTAAGTTACTATTAAACAGAACAGCCAAGAGAATATTAAGCATCAGTAAATATGCACTGTGACTGTGGGCGTCAACATACCCCAGATGGCTAACAGAATGAAGGTGGGTATGTACTCCAGAAGCCAGTGCATCCTGAGCTCACTACTCAGTCTGAAGCTCATCAGACAAACCTGAAATTAATATATTTCTGCATAACAGTACAGACACCAACATTTTTTTTTTCAGTTTATATGGTCCAGTGTCAACTACAGAAACTCACATTCAGAGTGTAGAATGCTTTTAGAAGTCCTAAAACTATCCTCCAATAGGCTCAACTCCATCATAGCAGCAATGTTCAGGAGAAAGTAATTACTACAAGAACTGCTCAAAGCCAAGAGAGAATTCAACAACTCTAAACACAGATAAAGCAAAAAGCCCTGAAAGGTAATACAGTAAAGGCATGGGGAACTTTCATACGCTCTTGGCTACAATAAAAGCTGAGGCAAAACTTCAAACTAAGTCTGCACTAGCGTCTTTTGTTATTTCTTAAGTTGTTAAGGGATAAATATTGGTATCCAGCGGATCAGCAACAAATTGTAACATCAGTAGGCAGTCTGAAAGCAGCTGCTAGCTTGGCAATACAGGGGCATATTCTGAAATACATGCAGTCTGTAGTAGTTTAAAAGTTACGTAAAGGCAAGACTTGTGTTAAAGTTTTCCAAAACTTTCTGTTTCCCGATCACATCACCAGATGGTATCACAGAACCTCATCAAAGCACAATAACTCACTGCACTTCCAAAACACAAAAGGGCTCCAAGAACTGAGGCAGCGAGTGAACAAATCTTTGCTGATTTAACAAAGAAACGACACTATGCTTCTCCTGTAGCTTTTTGCTGCCATGCTTTGCAAACTGTATTTTCTAACATGAGGGACTAAGAAAGACGTTGTCCTTGGAGCAGAACAGTTGTAGTTCCCAGCAGCAATAACAATTTAGAACATGCCACAATTAATGTTACACTAGAAAAAATATTTAGCATTGGCTTAATGAGTTGGAGTTTTCACTGTAATGGCAAATTACAATAGACACTTCTCTGCTTCTATAGCCTACTGTTATTTTTGAATCAAATAAGAAGTGACAGAGGTCCATCTTAATCGCATGATGTTTCAGCAGTAAAAGTGCATTTCAAAATTATATGACCTAGAACCTTAGCTGGGATTGTGTGCAACTTGTCCAGACACTACAACTGAATGAGAGAATTCACCTTCCTTTTGTTCCTAACAGCAGGTAAAGTAATGGAAGGGTTCAACACTATCATGCAATTCTCTCCTTTGTGAAGAGGTTCCACATCTCTGTGCTTTCCCAAAAGAACACAGTATCCTACAAAAAAAAAAATACTAGTGAAAATATCACCACCTTGGATTCCCACAATACACCTAAGGTGCTCAAAGCCTTGGAACATCTGCTAAAGATTGTTGTTTAGCAGCACACCAAAGAAAGAAATGTCCAGGCATTGATTTTGAGTGGGAAGGTGCAAAGGTTGCTGAAATATCACTTCAGCACTATTAAAAGGTAAAACTATTATAATGATCTAATCCACTAGAACAAAACTAGATTATTGTACCTCTTAGAACAAAATAGAAAGAGCTGAGTGTTAACTTCCTTGTAGCTCTAAACAAAATTTCCTCATAGCTCTAAATGTAGGCAAAGTCACGAGAGTAATTAGTTCAAACATTCACCGTCTACTGTGCCACAGCACATAAATGACATAAATAATGCACCCAGTGCAAAACGTCCCAGGACACTACTAGGCAAAGGCTGGATCTTGCAAGATGCTGCACTCCGTGGCAGCTGAGAGCACCACACCCCTGTTACAGTCTAAATACTCCGCTGTCAAAACATAAAAAGCTCAACATGCACTTGAAAACACACTCAGTCACCTTGCAGTAACAGGGCAAGTTTTAGACAGCTGCAACAGCTCACAACCATTTGTATTAATGTGCAGCAAGCTTGAATCGCAGAACATTAGGGATTGGAAGGGACCTTGAAAGATCATCTAGTCCAATCCCTCTGCCACAGCAGGATCGCCTAGATCTAGTTGCACAAGAACATATGCAGGCGGGTTTTAAATGCCTCCAGAGAAGGAGACTCCAGAACCTCCCTGGGCAGCCTGTTCCAGTGCTCTGTCACCCCCACTGTGAAGAAGAAAATGGACACAACTGACTGGGTATGTCTAATGAGTCTTATTCTTTCTCTAAATACAAGAACTTACAGTTTGCCTAAAAACTTGTTTTTGAGTAAATATGTTCTCCACTAATATTTCTAGTACATACATGTTTTGTGGAGATCAGTAACTCAATGCCACTAACTTCTTCAGGACACGTATATGCACAACACACTCACCTAAATTGGTTCAAACGCTGTTTCAAGGACATCTACCACAGCTGTTTAAATTTTGCATGAAAGACTTCTTAAGAAAATAAAAAAGCTATGCAGTAGATTTGTTTCAGATAAAGCTCCTTCACCTTTAGTGGTTGAAATGGGTCTGCCTGGAATGTGGTCATGGATGGCTATGTCCTTTCAGGAGAGACATGTCAGCAAGGCTGGGTGGTAGAGTTGCTCTTTACATGAGAGAGCAACTGGAATGTCTTGAGTTCTGTCCAAGGGCAGATGAAGAGAGAGTTGAGAGTTTGTGGGGGTGTGCATTAAGGGGCAGGCTGCCACGGGTGACACTGTTGTGGGTGTCTGTAACAGGCCACCAGATCAGAATAAGGAAGTTGACAAGATCAGCTACATACAGGCCCTGGTTCTCATGGGGGATTTTAACTACCCTGATATTTGCTGGAAGACCTACTCAGCCAGCCACCCACA
>JAOXOE010000702.1:10363701-10399836 GCA_028565055.1 Phoeniculus purpureus | reverse complement strand
AAGGGCAACAGAAAGGGCTTCTTCAAATACATTGCAGGTAAAACTAAACCTAGAGGCAATGTAGGCCCCCTGCTGAACGAGGTGGGTGCCCTGAAGACAGAGGATACAGAGAAAGCAGAGATACTGAACACCTTCTTTGCCTCTCTCTGTAATACTGGGGGCTGTCCTGATATTAAGCCCCAGACTGCTGAGGCTCCAGAGGAAGTTGGGACAAGAGAGGAGTCTGCCTTGGTTGATGAGGACTGGGTTAGGGATAAATTGAACAAAGTGGATGTACATAAATCCATGGGCCTGGATGGGATGCACCTGTGTGTACTAAGGGAGATGGGGGGGACATCATTGCTAGGCCACTCTCCATCACCTTTTCTAAGTCATGGGGATCAGGAGAAGTGCCTAGGGACTGGAGGACAGCAAATGTCACTCCAGTCTTCAAAAAGGGTAAGAAGGAGGACTAGAGTAATTATAGACCAGTCAGCCTCACCTCCATCCCCAGAAAGGTGATGAAACAATTTATCCTAGACGCTGTCTCCAGGCACATCAAGGACAGGAGGGTCATTAGGGACAGTGAGCAAGGCTTCAGCAAGGGGAGGTCATGTTTGACAAACCTGACAGCCTTTTATGAGGGCATAACCAGGTGGAAGGATGATGGCAAAGCAGTGGATGTGGTCTATCTTGACTTCAGTAAGGCACTTGACACAGTCTCACACAGCATCCTCACAGCAAGACTGAGGCAGTATGGACTGGATGATCGGGTAGCAAGGTGGATCATGAACTGGCTGCAGGATAGAAGCTAGAGAGTAGTGGTCAATGGGACAGTGTCTAGTTGGAGGCCTGTATCTAGTGGAGTCCCCCAAGGTTAGGTACTGGGCAAGTATTATTCAATCTATTCATTAGTGACTTGGGTGAGGGATTAGAGAGTACTCTCAACTGATGACACAAAGCTGAGATTGTGCTGCCATTCAGCAAGACCCGGACAGGCTGGAGAGCTGGGCAGGGAGAAATTTAATGACCTATAACAAGGATAAGTGTAGAGTCTGGCATCTGAGCAGGAAAAACCCCAGGTGCCAGTATAGGCTGGGGGCTGACCTGTTGGAGAGCAGTGTAGGAGAAAGGGACCTGGGGGTCCTGGTGGACAGCAGGATGACTATGAGCCAGCAATGTGCTCTTGTGGCCAGGAGGGCCAATATCATCCTGGAATAGATCAGAACAGGGGTGGTTAGCAGATCGAGAGGTTCTTCTATCCTTCTACCCTGCCCTAGTGTGACCACATCTGGAGTACTGCATCCAGTTCTGGACCCCTGAGTTTAAGAATGACAGGGAGCTGCTGGAGAGAGTCCAGCGTAGGGCAATGAGGATGATGAAGGAAATGGAACACCTCCCTTATGAGGAATGGCTGAGGGAGTTGGGTCTCTTTAGCTTAGGGGAGACTGAGGAGTGACCTCATTAATGTTGATAAATATGTGAAGGGTGTGTGTAAGGAGGATGGAGCCAGGCTCTTCTCAATGTCATTTAGTGATAGGACAAGAGGCAATGCGTGTGAGCTGGAACATAGGTTCCACATCAATATGAGAAGGAACTTCTTCACAGTGAGGGTGACAGAGCACTGGAACAGGCTGCCCAGGGGGGCTTCGGAGTCTCCTTGTGTGGAGACGTTTAAAACCCGCCTGGACATATTCCTGTGCGACTTGGTCTAGGTGATCCTGCTATGGCAGTGGGACTGGATTAGATGATCTTTTGAGGTCCCTTCCAATCCCTAGTGTTCTGTGATTCTGTGAAAGCAAGATTGCTGCTGCTACAGTAACTCCTCATTTCTTTACTTATTTCAAGCTATAACATTTTGCTTATCACAGAGCTGATGACTTGCTAAAACGGAAAGTAGGACTTCAAATGAAGAAAGGTAATGGAAATACATCACATTTTCTTGTTAATTTAAGAATAATTGAATAAAAGGAAAAAAAACCCATAAAATCCCCACTCTGCATCAAAACCCAAGGTCTGGTTTATTGACACAAATATTTTCTGTCTAGATAGTTAAAGATTTTTTAGAAGGTGCCAGAAGGTCTTTACACTTACTTCTTCATCCTCCTCTTCCTCTTCATCATCAGACACAATACCATCACTTAATGGCTCTTCTAGAGAGAAGCAAACCAAAGTGGTGTAAGAGTACACATACAACTTAATGGAATCTGTAGTTATTGCTCCTGTTTTACAAGGGCAAGACTTAGGTTGCTTCTCACACAGACATCCCCATTCTTTTCAAGACAAGAAACTATTTTCTGCTGTACAGCATTCAGTAAATCACTGAAATTAATTCATATTTGGGAAAATGGTGGAAACAGTCTGGAATAGGTCTTTTTTCACAAATGACACTATGATGTGTCACTCATCAGTGTATTCACTGATGAGACTTGAATGAATCAGAGTGTGTGCACTTGGACGTTTTTCTATTTTCAACTAATTTTTAACAAAAGACTCTCTACTTCTCTCCACAAACGCTTCGATATTGTACTACTTTTATACATAAACCCACAGCATTCACATAGAATACTTATTGTAACTTTTGGACAAACTCATTTCCTTAGACAAAAGTAGCAGCATTTATGCTGGAAGTCTGTAGCCTCAATGTTTACTCACCAGTCAGATGAAACCTTTTGAAAATACCATTTGCAGGTGGAACAGAAGCAACTCGATGAACAAACATTGCACAGTGGCTATATAGTGCTTAGTTACTTTACTTGTTCTTTCATAAACTAGAACCATAAGATATGATGTGTTCTGCTCTTTCCAAAAGCCAAAGAAAGTACTGAAACTTACTCTTCTTTTACTGAACAGAATTAACCTCCTTATCAAGATATGCTTTCTCTTTCAGCTACAAGAACAGAAAATAGTATATAAACATTCCACCTCCTTTTACTTGTCTGTATTAATACAGCATCTAAAACTTTTGGGATCCATCAACATACTCTCCAAAAGGATGTTATCTGCACCCTGTTCAGGATAAGCCATTTCAGATAATAAAGCTACACTCCTCAAGAGAGCAAGAGATGAGCAGAGACAGACCTAGTCTCTATGTCCTGCTTTACAAATTTTGTCACTCGTCTACTTTTGCAGCTGACAGAAGTCTCTCATTACTGCAAGGTCAACCGCATGAAAGAAAATAGTCAAGGTCATTCTACATACAGCCCTGCAACTGTGGAATTGAGACTTAGCCTTTTATTTCTTCTTTATAACTGTAACACAAAATGAAATATTAAAATACATCTGACATTCAAATCCTGACTATTCACTATTCACCCTCTCTCAGACCATCACACTTATTGTTATTCTTTGAGAGTTTTAATGTCTAGTAAAAACATGAGCTTTCTTATGGCTTTTGTGTAAGATTTACAGCTCAGATAGCCGCATCTGTTCTCCTGACCTGAACTGAGCTGCTTGATAATAAATTCAATCTGTCGAATCATGTCTGCATTTTCTGTATTTCCTTCCTCGATGAAGCTGCACAGAATTTCTTTCATTCCCTGTAGTGGAAAACATTTGCTAGGTTAGTATTTCATGTGACCACAGTAACAGAGTTTTGTTATCTAAAATGGTTTTTTTTTCTCAGAAAAAACAGAGGCAGTGTGAAATACACCACAGTGTCCAGCTCTAAGAACTCCTCTTTTTCCATACAATTCTCAAAGACAAAAAAAATCACAGAAATGTTATGGGTTGGAAGGGACCTCCGAAGATCATCAAGTCCAACACCCCTTTCAGAGCAGGATCAAAACCAGGGCAGATCACTCAGAAATGCATCCAGACAGACCTTGAAAGGCTCTAGGGAAGGAGATTCCACAAACTCTCTGGGGATCCTGTTCCATTGCTCTGTAACTCTTATAGTAAACAAGTTCTTCCCCATGTTGAGGTAGAACATCCTGTGCTCCAGCTTGAATCCATTGCCCTTTGTCATATCACAGGGCACAAGTGAAAAGAGGTTGTCCCTGACTTCTTGACACCCAGCCCTCGTGTATTTATAGACATTAATTTGATCCATTTTCATTTTCCTCTCCATACTAAAAAGCCCCAGGTCACAGAATCACAGAACATTAGGGATGGGAAGGGACCTCTAAAGATCATCTAATCTAGTCCCACAGCAGGATCACCTAGACCAAGTCACACAGAAACATGTCCAGGTGGCTTTAAAAGTCTCCAGAAAAGGGGACTCCACAATCCCTCTGGGCAGTCCCTTCCAGTGCTCTGTCACCCTCACTGTGAAGAAGTTCCTTCTCATATTGATGTGGAACCTCCTATGTTCCAGCTTACACCCACTGCCTCTTGTCCTATCACTAGACGACATTCAGAAGAGCCTGGCTCCATCCTCCTGACACCCAGCCTTCACATATTTATAAATATTAACGAGGTCACCCCTCAGTCTCCTCTCAGCCTTTCCTCATAGGGCAGGTGTTCCAGTCCCTTAATCACCCTTGTAGCCCTCAGTTGGACTCTCTAAAGTAGGCCTCTGTCTCTTTTGAACTCGGGAGCCCATAACTGGATGCAAAAAGTAATGTGCTATTGAGACTGATTCTAGGTTTAAATGCAGAAGTATCAATAACGAACAGAAGGATTTTACAATCTCCTGCTTCTGCTTTCAGAACCCAGCAGTCAACAGAAAAGGGCAAATTTGCATTCACAGAGACAACAGTGCAAGGTTCAGAGAAAGAAAACAATAAGCAGGACCAACTTTGACCTTCTCTTAAACCCAGTTTCTCTTTTACTGGCCCTTTACAGGCTTGATGTTTTGTCTTTAATCATTTAATATTACTTTAAATCCTCTGTGCTCTGTGAGGTAAAAGCATCTGACAACAATTATGTCTGCATAACTTCCTAGGTTAGTTCTTAAGACTTTCTGCTATCCCAGGAATGGCCTACTCAAGTCCAGAAGTTCAACCACATTCACAACTGTCACAAGAGATCAATTTGTAGGTCTTCCTCTTGCTGCCTTCCCCAGCTAACTGTGTCTACACTACACCAAGCAAAAAACAAAAGCAGCAAGAGGAATTCATCACTGGTTAATCACCAGTGCAAAATTACTTAAGTAATCGGAAAAAGTATCAGGTCAGATTAAAGGATCTCCTGAGCCTCACCCACTCTATGAAATGCTAAATGGACAAGACCAATGTAACACCTTTAATTTATAATTTAAACAGAATCCTTCACACTGCTGGGGCTTCATTTCTGGGAAAAGACCTGCAAATATAGAAAAATGTTTGAGACACACATGAATATCTGTCTGAATATCAAAGGTGGAGGGACTCTTGTATATTCCCTTCTCAAAATGCCATAGCTCCTACCTCGCAACTCTGCTGCACACTGCTCAGCTGGGACCTGTGTGCATGCCATCGTTGGAATAAATGCTGATCTTTGTGCTATGCAAAGCAGCACTTCTTACCATTGCTCTGGCTTCTTCTCGGACAGAAGGGACAGCAAGAATGCTATACAGTGCTCCATTCACATATGGTTGTATCTAAGTGGAAGAAATAATCATATCACTATGAAAAACACATTCACCCCACTTGATTCTAACCAAAATTTAAGAGTAAAGGTGCACAAATATGTTTAGAGAATTTCATGATATGGTTGATTTAAATCAGCACTGCTGCAGAGTAAGATTCCTCCCCACCCCACTTCTGAGAACGGTATTCTTGAAAACTAATTTATCTCCAAAAAAGTTAGTTTCTGACAAACACTAATGGCAGTGAAAAAAACAAAACAAAATGGGACAAAGAACAGGGACAACACTGTGTCAGCAAGAGCTCAAAACAGCCTTAGGCAGGATGATAAAAGCTGTAGCAGCTTCAAACATCCTCTCACTCAGACGCCTGTTACTGTCCCTCACAGAAGAAAAAAACCACAACAAATAGCATGAGAACTCTGTATTATGGTTAGCAAAAGCCACCAGATCTGTCAAACTAGTTTTATCAGCGTTTCTGTGATCCTTTGTATTGGCCAGTTACTGTTGGGGCTCTAAGATTTCCAGCTATCTTCTGTCTATAACCTTGGAAAAATGAACAACAAGTGAGGCTGGGAACAGGGAAAACAAGAAAGATAAGGGACAGGGATTTACACAAGAATTCTACAGGTTCTCAGAAAGCTCTCCTGGCACCCAAGAGCACTGTGTTTTACCTTTGACTTCAATAACAAAACTGCATCAGCACAGCTGACAAAAAACAAGGTTGAAAGAATGCACCCTCTGAGAGAAATTCCAAGGCCATTTAAAGGCAGAGACTTCAACTGCATGATAACGTTTTCTAAATACTTCAGGCCAGGGACTGTGATTTTTTGGGTAGTAGTATGTATTGTACTAACTCTCATCATTCATAAAAACAAAGCTAGTGAAGCAGTACAACAAAGGTAGGCCAAGTTAATCGCAAGCTAAGAACCAATCCACATCATCTTATGAATTCACAAAACATGAAGTAAACACTTCAGATTTATTATCTATTTTCAGTTTCAGTGAGAAACAAAAAAAAGATGATACAGTTATTGTATATAAACATGTGACTTTGGAGTTTATTTTTCACTGATTCCTCGATGACTGTATAAAGTGCAATCTGAAACATCCTGGTAAAAATTCTGACTCCCTATAATTTCAACTTCATACCACATTTGTCTGCATTTCTCTAGCTTTGAATTTTACTCCATGGGTAAAGAAGTGCCTCCCTGCAGAGGCAGCTGAAGTAATGCTTTATATAGCAGACTAGATATCAGAGCGACATGTTGAAAAGCTTTAGGTAGAAATAACTAACCATTTTTAGCATTTTCTGTTGAGGTATTTCAATTTAGAATTTAAGATGCAAGCTCATCTGGAGACAGAAAATAAACTTGAACCACAAAAGGGTTAAGTGGCAGGTTAAATAGGGTAAAATAAAGATATTAGGGCCTGAATATTACAGGTGTACTGCATTTTAAAAATATTCCTTCCAACTATCAGCAAATTTGCTTCTTTGCACCTGATGTTTTGCATAATGACTTGCACCGCATATTGTTCATCTAATGAACTAGTTAAACTTGAGATGATTTGGTGTGAGATGACATTTAAACAGCATCAGAAACTGCAATCAAGAAGGCACGTGGACTGCATGATAACTATTCATCTAAATGATTTTCATTCTCAGCTGCCAAATTTTGTTGAAGGAAGACATAATTACTTCTAGAATAACCGGTGCCCAACAAGAACTAATTTACATAATTGTGAATTTTTTGGAAAAACTTATGCAACTTAATTACATGGGAATCTAACAAAGGAAACAAAACAAATTGACTTTTTTCCATTTATCCATTTCTTGGTTTATTTTTTCTTTCCACCTTTTCCTTAACCCAAAGTTTGCCATACCTTATGATTCTCATGGCCCAGAAGAGCAGAGAGAACTTCGAGCACATGTTTTGCGATCCTTGCACATATTTTCTTCCCTGCAAAGGGGAAATCATATTTATGGTTGAAAAAAAACCAAACCAGATCAGAGCAAGCTACTTATAATCAGTACTAAATACAAATGACACAGATTAATACTGTTCCTTGTCCCTGACAAATACTGATGAGTATAACTGAGCTGAAATCAGTGGAGTTACTCTGAATTTATACAGGATGCAACCACAAAGTTATTAAAATAAGTTTAAGAACATAGGTATTGATTTCCTCATAGCAAGTGGTCTATTTTTCACCCTTACTTTACTTTCCTTTTTAAAAGGAAACTTACTTTAAGCTTCTTTTAAGTATCTTGAACATAGACAGGATCTATGACTAGATTCTCGGGAGAGGGGAATCTCTACATTGTAGAAGCAAAGCATGCAGTATTTTGCTCCACAAGGTGGAGGTTAAGCTCCTTGCCATCACTGATCAGCTCAGTTCTGACTTTCTTTTATACAAACAAATCTCTTACTCAACTACAAAGTGTCCTTTGAAAAGGCAGTCCTCATATATAAATATGAAAAATAATCAAATCTTAATTCTTTGGATTTTGGTCAAGCTAAATGCCATATTTCAGGGCTTCGGGGAAAGAAAACTGCTCAAAAGTCTTGGTTATAACACTTTAATGTCTCTAGTCATGTGGACTCCTACTAATTGTAGTCACTTGAAATAATCCAGGTGGGTCAGTAAACAGGATTCACAATCTTCTCAATTTGAACAAGGTTGTAATTCAAAACATAAGACACCTGCACTTCGCAGACAAAGATTCATGAGCAAGGCAACAGAATATTCCAGCGTGTAATCCGACAGGCAATCCGTATCTGTTAGAACATCAACTAGCCAGAAAATGAGCCCATCTTTGATCATTGCTGACTGCAGCGCACGCCTAGGATGAAAAACAAAAAGCCACGAAAAAAATCAGACCACATCATAGCTTTCAAATATATTTATAGCTAATATAAGCACATTAAAACCCTACTTATCTACCTGCTACACAGTAGGCTAAAAACTTCCCATTTTTGGCATAAATAACTGTACTAAGGAATTGACAAAACCTAAAGACATTGAAGATGCAGATTCCCATAGGGCTGGAGGACTAAAATGTTGCGTGGTTTGTTTTAATGTGTATTTTGGGGTTGTTTTTAATGTCAAACCGCTGAGTTATGTTTCTTCATTGTTTCTTAACACTTTTAACTTCATCTACTTCATCTACAATTGAAATTGCGTTTTCAATTGTCTTAAAATTGGTATAAACCAGCCAGCTATACACAACAGACCCATAAAACAGTTTAATTACTTCTTCTGCCATAGGCACCCATAGCACTATAACACTTTTGTACTGTTCATTTGACAAATGAGATTTTTTGCTCAAGTCTGTTTGCTCTTTTCTCTACACATTCTTAAATCATGCATTCTTTCAACTCAGCCTGTAGCTGCCCTTGAAGAGTGTACTGAATAAGGTGCCAGGTGGTCAGCTGTGATCTCCTACAACAGAATTTCCTTGCCGTACAATACAACACGGTAGTATATGCTGGTGGAAAGGTCTTAATGAATAAAACAATTTTAAAATCACATTGCTTCCAATGGGCAGTAAATCTAAATTACAAATATCAAAGCGGGTATTTTCCTGGTCTTAGTACTCAGGACTTACATTACTCCTGAAAGCTCACACACTTTCTTAGTCCTGGATCTTACAGCAGGTCTGTGAGATGTACTAAGCAAAACAAGGGAGCATCTGAGCACATGTTTAAAAAGCCCCTCAAGTATCTAGAATTAATGTTCTATAGGATTATTATTTAGAAAATAATAAAAAAAAACCCTATACCTTAGTGCATAGGTCCAAAATTCAAACTCACTTACGCTATCAACAACTGCTTTAATACAAAAATAATTTTCACTAAGATCAGTTGATGATTTCAAGCAGTAGGTTATAAAGATTTATTCTCTTTCATCTCACGTATATATAAGATACCATGTCAGGAAGCAGTCCAGAATTTTACTCAAAGCACATTTACACATGCTTCAAGCAGACAAGTTCCAATTGAGGCAGGTCCAAAAGCAGCCCTCATTCTTCAACAAGCAAAAAACAAATAAAAAACCCCAACATTTGCCGTCTTAATTCAGAAGAAGCATAAATGAAAATAACAAAAGCTAAATATATTAATCTACCTCTTTATGATTATTTAATTATTTGGGTTGGAATATTTCTCCTGGTTGGAATACTACTCTGAAAACAGTGGGAACAGTATGTCCTTTACTGCTTTTGCATGATATTTCTGTTGCGGTGGGCATTTGAGTCAGACTCCTAATGTAAACGTAAGAAACAAGACAGCCCCATGCATAGACAGCTCCAGGAAAGAGGATCAACAGGATGAAGATGAAATCTCTGAAAAATGTTTGCAGAAAGGATAATGAAAACCTTATGCTTTGGAACGTAGTGTAACTTTTCTTCTATGCAAATTCTTCAGAACTTTATGAAATACGATTTTCACTTTGTTCAATTCAGGGATACATACAAGCGCACAAGGCTACAGCAGATGTATATTTACTTGAGTCTTGACAGCTGGTAGGAAGTCAGGTTAATTCAGTCAGCAAAACTGAGTTCTCCGCCACAATAAATGACACTGCTTTCATCAGCCATCAGATACTGATGATTGTTATGGCAAAATCAAGTGCTCTTCTTTCCTCCCTGAACGGAGCCTAACTAGCCTGTATTTCCTCTCCTGCTGTCACCACTGTGTGCTGTGCTTTCATCACCTGAGACTGAATTTCTGCAGAGCCCCCAGAACATTCTCCCATGTAAGGGAATCCTTGTCTTCAGCTTTCAGTCTCTCCTCCAGCATTCGCAGCAATGTTGGGTTCTGAGAAAGGTAGACACGACCTGGTGCAAAAAGTGATGAAAGAACAGATGCTGAGATATTTTTTATGACAAAAAAGCTCCCTCTCCTTGAAAAAGTAAGCAGGATTGACCTCAGTTTCTTGACAGGCTATAATCTTGTGCCAAGACTCAAGAAAACCTGCACAAGTGAGTTATCTAGTAGACCAGTTACACTGAATCTAGCCCCTCAGCGTATCAGAAGCCCCCATTTGCTAAGTTAGTACCACACAGATGCTTTCTGACCTAGCACAGTTTTATGATAGATCAGGAAAAGAACAGATTTCAGTTCCTAGCAATAGTTAGCTTCTTAGGCAGCATCGAATCAAGGGCTATTTTGGGACAGGCAGAAACACAAAGCTGCACATAATGGAACCAACAGCAGTGATACACACATATACATTCAGGCAAGCATGAGGAAAACACAAGAGCAGCTACATTAACTACTGCTGCACAGATAGCAGGTCTGTCTACAGAACCTTTAATTAAGGGTTAAAAAAAGGAAGAAAAAGCCCCATTATGACAAGAATGAAGACTATACCAAAGGCAGCACCTGGGTAAGTTCCCACACAGACCACAAATCATCAAAAGAAATCAGAAATGCTGACTGTGCAGCGTTAAAACTAAGACTTTCCAGATACCAAAATACTATTTTGAATGCATGTAACAAAAGCAGTGAATTCCTACAAAGAGTGTGCAAATTAGGTTCTAAATTTCCACATGCAGTGACATGCAATTGTGAAGTACCTATAAGCCAGCCTTACATGAAAATGCTCTCTTTTATTTTTCAGCAGACCTCTTACCTTCTGCCAATGATGCAAAAGCATTGATGAGCCTTGCCATGTACTGTCTGACTACCTCACTCTTAGAATGTAGTAATTTGAGGACACTTCTCTGAAAAAGAAAGCAAACATTACTGAAAACTCACCAAAGTGCAAAAAACAAGTTAGTCTCCTATAGCCTTCTGTAATGTTTTAAAAGCTTCATTAAATTTTCACAGCAAACAAACTTTGAATGTGTGTGGATATCTCAAACAGTATCAGTATGATTTAAAATTTCCCAGTTTATTTCTTTATTGGCAGAGGGCTGAGGGAGAGATAAAAAATGAACAAACGAGCAGATTAAAACTCCTTGGCTCAGTGCATTAAAACATCGCTAAGTTCTATGGTGTAGGGTGAGAATTACAATGAACCAACACAGTAGCTGATATATAAAATTTGTATTTAGTCAGTGACAAAGAAAAAACCTCATGTTCATTTTGTTGATGAACTTCAATACAGTAACATTACCTGAATAGAAATGCTTTTGTTTGACAACTAAGTGTGTGGGAAAGCAGCTCAGCAATTACCAAGAACACCACATTGTGAAGTGTTTTAATCTGTTTTACTTCAGGCATTACTTAAATATAACTTTCCTCCTACAGAAGAGGAGGGGGGAGAAAAATGGATAATTGATGTAATAATACTTCAACTTTTCTAATGAAGTTACTGTCACAGTGACAATGGGAGCTACAACATGAGTAGGTGCTCTGCTTTGAACAACTGGGCAACTCAGCCATGTACAACATTCACTACCACAAATGAACGCAGTTGCGCTTCTGTTAGCAATAGTACTGGCTTATCAGTGATTGAAGCAACCTTGCAAAATCAACATACCAGCAACTTCCCATTCTAAAGAAAGGTAACAATCCAAGCTCGTGGAAATCCTGTTGAACATATTATTACAAGTGCACAATCAGATATTTCATAGAGGAATTGAGACTGAAGTCCCAATTTAGTTCTTATCGAGAGAGGTTCTCCTCCCCCTCTACTCTGCCTTGGTGAGATCATATCTGGAATACTGTGTCCAGTTCCAGGCCCCACAGTTCAAGAAGGACACAGAGCTGCTCGAGAGAGTCCAGCGCAGAGCTACAAAGATGATAAAGGGAGGGGAACACCTCCCTGATGAGGGAAGGCTGAGAGAGCTGGGTCTCTTGAGCTTGGAGAAAGGGAGACTGAGGAGTGACCTCATTAATGTCTATAAATACGTGAAGTGTCAGTGTCAGGAGGATGGAGCCAGGCTCTTCTGAATGTCGTCTAGTGATAGGACAAGGGGCAATGGATGTAACCTGGAACACAGGAAGTTCCACATCAATATGCGAAGGAACTTCTTCACAGTGAGGTTGACAGAGCACTGGAATGGGCTGCCCAGGGGGGCTGTGGAGTCCCCTTTTCTGGAGACGTTTAAAAGCCGCCTGGACGTGTTCCTGTGTGACTTGGTCTAGGTGATCCTGCTGTGGCAGAGGGATTGGACTAGATGATTTTTCAAGGTCCCTTCCAATTCCTAATGTTCTGTGATTCTGTGATCAGCGAAATGGACTGAAAGTACTGTCTAACATAATATATAATAACAGTAATAATACCTAATCATCCAAAAGGAGACATAGCACTTGATAAGCAATAGCTAACCCCTCAGTAAACGGCTCAGAAGGCTTCTGCTCAATTAATCTGCATCAAGCAACAGGGGAGGTGACAAACTTTCACTTGTCCTCAAGAACTGTATCTACACTGAAAGCTCTTGTAATGCAAAGCTTTGTCTGTCACATTTAAAGACTGGGATCCAAAAGTAAATGTATCACATGATTTGGGCACTACTTCTCTCTCCTCCACTTTTCCAGAGAATGACACATTTCACTGATCAGCACTCTCTATAGAGAAATGAGGAGCATCACATACAAGTTGGAGGAAAACCCTTTGTAGCTCACCTGGCAGTTGCTGTGGCAGTCTAGGAGGTCATTACTGATGTAGGCTTGCAGGACAGTATCTCTCTGTTCTCCCGGATATGAAGTTGTCAAGCGCTAAAATAAATTACAACATAAATAAACCAGTCAAATAAATAAATGAAAAATGTGAATTGATGACCACTGAAGATTTTAAGCGTGCTGATACCCCCATAGCTAAAACACCTCTTCTCATGCAAAAAAGGAATTCAACCTCAGTGATCTAAGGCAAAGAGATTAAATGAACTGACCTGACCTCAGATCAGTGATCCATAACAAAACTATTAGCTGGAATCTCTCATCACTGTCCGTACAGGAAAAAGACAACATTACTTCCCATCTAAAAGCCCCTCTAATAGCTACAGATGTGGTGGTTTTCCAAATTATCTGAGAGGGAAGGACCACTGGTCAGGTCCAACGGATGTTTTTTTATGTGAAAATGGACACTGAAGCTTGGTCAGAACTCCACTATTGTCATCCTTCATGGCTGTCACTTTGCCCACATCAGCTTCCTTTTCAGCAGGAAAACGGAACTTCCTGTTGTCACCTTTAATTTTTCTGAAATATCATTACATGATCTGAGTCAACTGAAAAACAGGCTCTTGTAGAATACCTTAATCATAAAGGAAAACTGGTGACTAGAGCCAGGTATTTCTTGGATAGAGCAGTATTTATACAAATCTACAACAGGGCAGTGGATGCAAAAACTGTGTAAAACAACAACAATTTATTTGAAAATGCATCAGAAATTACTTCCACTGAAGAGTCCAGGAATGCCTAGCTGGTTTTCCTCAGACTGAGGAGGACACCACTACAAAGAGATACCTACTGCACGGTGCTTTCTTCAGTATCTCAAAAGCCTCGGCAAGTTTCACTGACATAGAACTTGCTTGTAATGCTGAACTGACTACCAGAACAATCTTGTTTGCAAAACAGATTTTAGTTCTGTATCCCTCCAGAAAGGGCCTATTTTTTCTTTCTACAGAGGTCTTCTCCCTTACCCAGCGCAGAGCCTGTAGTAAGAAAGCCTTGAGACGGTCATTCCCTGTAATCAGATCTTTCTTCAGCTTCTCATAATCCAAAGAGGGCAACAATGGCACATCCTGCATCTTCCTACAATGCAAAGGGAAAAGCCATTAATCAAAACTCTCTCTTCTTATTGAGTGCAGCTGATGCGAGGTGAGACAAGCCAAAACAGGAAACCCGCTTCAGGAAAAAGGCTTTCATATTTTTACACCTTTGTTACTTTTATTACCATGTTAGAACAGACTTAATATTTTTCACTGTGTCTGCAGCTAATTCACTATGATAAGTTGCAGACACTAAACTCTGACAGCTAGCCAACTGATGATCTGAGTTTTGTAGTGGCACAAAACAGTACAGTAATGTCCTTTTTTGCCCTGCGTGGGCCATAGGGGCAGGAGGGCAGCAATTTTAACGCTGGACTAGATGTTTCCCTTGACAAAACTGCTTTTATTCAATGCTTGAATTGTAATATTATATTTCATCAAAAAAAGAGTATTCTTCCTATCCTACCACTTTTCAAAATAAATTATATATACATAGTTGTGTACATATATTCCCTTTAATTACTTTGTAAGCAACAAAAAAGGATCAAAAGGTGTCTCAAAAACATAATAAGGCCTTCACCTCAGATATACCATCTCTATTTGACCTTAGAGGCAATATTTATTAAGTCAGTCACAAAAAGAAAACCTTGAATTACCCAAAAATCCTTGTTACCCCTTTTCAGGGATTTGTGAGAAACAACCACCAGACTGGACTGTGCTGTGCGGAAACAGTAAATACAGCAACAACTCACAGGTGTGGAGTGGCAGATTTACTGGGTTAGCAACATCCTGCTGAAATTAGGATGTTACTGAACCTGTCCCACAGAATACAAATCACACAGTATTTGCATACAATGTCCACTGAGATCAGAGGAAGCACAGAGCATGAGTGATTCCCATTTGCAGACAAATGGCAGTGGAGTGCAGTTTACAAACCTCTCCTCATCTCTACAGATACAAACGAAGCTCAGCGTATGTACTTACGCAGGGGCTAAAGATGCTCGTAACATTGTAGAAGCCTGGATCAGAAAAAGAAAGAAAAAAAGAAATCACAACAGATTATTCCGAATTTTACACCAGCAGTGTTACTAATGACGGCCACAGTAAATTCCTTCACTGAGGTTCTGCAGTTCTCCCAGAAAAGTCATGTTGCAAAATACAAACACAGCTGATGGAAGACAGGGCTTCAGGGTTTATCTTTCTTTTCCCGCAAAATGTTTCACTGGTAAAGACTTTTTTGTTATGATCCACCTATGTAATCTGCACCATCATACTACGAAAATTACCTACACTTGAAGCATTTAAAAAAAGTAAAAGTGTAAAACTGAGAAGAAACTACCATCTGAAGCCAGCGAAGGTAGATTACATTTAGCAAAACACATTAACTTCAAAAATTTTCATACCTTAAAGTTGCAATAATAGTTCACTGAAGACTGACTCAAAATCTACGTATTGCTGCCTCAAAATCTGCTATAACTCTTTGTTTTGACACAAATGTTATCAGAATGCCTGTTACTGCCTATATATATATATATATGTATATATATATATATATATAAAAAACATGTCAACCAGATACTGTCAATTCTAGTATGGATAAGACTGGCAGAGAACAGCATGCCATTTCTCAGTGGATCTGCCTAGAATAACTTCAGTTCCTCAGTTTATGCTTGATTATTTCCTCTCTGGTGCAGTGTAACGCAGAGCACATAAAGGCAGCACTGCGCAACGAGTAAATCTTAAAAATATCACACCGTATAAAAGCTGTCTGCTTCAGTAAGTATTTCTGTGCTAGAGCTAATGGTAGCTGAGCCAAGAGGCAGCAATTCTGGCAGAAGAGTGCTTCATATCATGCATTCTGATGTCAACTACATGCCATATTCACAGAATATTCAGTGTCGTCTCTTTGTGTTGCTCTCTCTACTCACTCTCTAAAAAATCTCTCATTACCACTTATGCCTATAAAACCGGTCTTCTCTTCTAACGCAGGCTCTTTCAGCAGGAGCTATATAATCGATGTCTATTGTGAGATTTAAAATTGAGGGATTTAGGAGACAAAACCCATGAAATACCATAGAGAATACTGAATTACACCACCTGATGTGGACACCTCATGGGTATCCTTTGTAATAAAAGGAACTGCTCTCTTAGATGTGAAATAAGCTTATGCACACATTGGAAAGCAGTTTATATTATAAGTCGATGGATGACTTGTACACAAAACACAATTAACAGGTCATACACTTCAAAATTAACCTGGTCTTGAGAGCAGTTCCCAGATCATAGTTTAGTTTACAAATTACAAATGTGTTTCAAAGTATTCTGCCTACCTGACTAGGTTTTCCCTCATTTATATCAAAAGTTAAGTTTTGTTCAAACAGAACTGTCTTCCCAGTCAAAACCTATTATCTCATACCTGTGTGTGCAACATCATCACAGATAATTTTCATTACCTTCCTCAGCACCTTTCTTCCTTAAAGAAAATGGGGAAGTGACTATAGCATGGTAGAGCCAAGGTAATGACAAAGCCCTTGAAGGAGACAGTGGGACAAAGAATAGTAGGAAAATAAGAGCAGGTCACTAAGGTTAACTGGAATCATAGAATTATTCAGGTTGGAAAACACCCTTGGGATTATTGAGTCCAACCATCAACCCTACTCTACAAGTTCACTCCTAAACCATATCCTCCAATACTACATCTAAGTGACTTTTAAACACATCCAGAGATGTGTTTAATCCCTCCCAACTTGGTATTATCTGCAAACTTACTGAGGGTGCACTCAATCACTTCATCAATATCACTGATAGCAAAGTCAGCCTGCAGCAAACAGGCACCATACAGTTAGGCAGCCCCACTACTGGAGCTCTGAGGGCAGGACCACTGAGATGGGAGAGAATTCTTGTCCAGCACTCACTTTTCAATTCAGCCACAATTCACCAATCTAGAACCTGCATAGGAGGAAGGTGGCTGTCTCAGGATTTTGGTGTTTCTGGGAAAGCATTAACGATGTAGGTTCGTTACATCGAACCTACATCAGGTTCGATGAGGCAAAACAGAAAAGGGAAATTTTTTTAAGGGCAGTTTATCCTTCCCTGCACCTTCATTTCTGAATCTGACTGAACGCAACCATGTTGTAGGCAGAGCTTTCATTTCTTCGTCTACATGACTGCAATTAGGCACAAGTACACCAATCTGCATTCCTGCAGTACGGCACACTGCGTAAAACACTGGCTTGAATCTCAGGAGATAATTCTGCTACACCCGATTCAGCTACCAACTGCAGTTAGAATTTAAACACTTCATTTCACATCTCCAGGCCTTAATTTTTCTCATCTGGAAAGTGGACACAGACATTGATCCCTTGAACAAGCTGCCACTTGAGATCTACCAATGAATGGCAGTGTGCAGCAACTACAAATCCTTGTTTTGCAATTAAACAACTAAACGCTTTTGGCACAACCACCACAAACAGAAAACCATCAGATTTAGTGCTTGCTTAAGACAGAATAATTTTGCAAAATAAGTTAACAACAGCTGATATAGTATGGTGACAACTCTGCTACAAGCATCTTTCCTGCTTAGGAATTTATTTAGGCCTCTATTTTAAGTAATTTTATTACAACAAGAACTGCAATAGACTACTGCCTGAGAACTGTATTTCTGGGTATTTTTTGGCAATGCAGCAGCCTTAGTCTCTTGCAGTCTCCCTGCTGGCTCATAGGGCTCTGGTTTGAGGGTCTGCACTACTTTGGGTCAGATTGCTAAGGCACCCTGTGAATAGAGCCATAATGAGAGACAGCATCACACATTCTCCATCTCTTGCTAATTGGGTCTGAAAAGGCCTTGAGTTAGTTTAGTTTTCAAACAAGTGACCTAAATACAGTAGCATCAAGCACTGATCACTCAGTTTAACCTCCAGGCTACCTCTCATCATAGACTCTCATCTTTCTATCCTCATTTTTAAAGAGGAAAGACACATGCCATAGCCCCAACAGGCCAGAATGGCTTATACCAAGTCCCACTCCTTGTTTTCAACGTCAGCAAGATTTGACCAGTTGGAAGCAGCAGTCTTGGCAATAGGAAGCACTGGGCTATGGCCTTAGGCAGAAATTAAGCCTGGAAAATACAACCTTATAGTCTGCTGAAAACTTCATGGCTTCCTTCACATAAACATTTCTAATCAAAAAACAAGCAAAATACAGACTCCTGACATGTCATTTGAATGTGGTTTAATATTCTTACTCTACCTCACAAAGTGCCTTGCCCCACACAAGTAGGGGCAGGTAAAATGTGCCTTATGAATTTGCCAGTAGGCAGTCCACCAAAGCAAATACACTTTGGCCCCAGCACCTCCTTTCACATTTCACTATGTTGTGTTTGTTTCCATTTCTCCCCTCTGGTATGGATCTGAGATGTCCCAACTTCAGGATATTTACTGAGTTAAGTATCTTTACATAACGCAGCCCCAAAGAACTGGGCTAAGCCCTAGTTCTTGACTTGCGTGTTAGCTTTAACAAAAGGAAGACCACACCTCAAATAGCGTTGGGTTCTGTAGATCAGCTCTCAGGCTTACTTACGTCACTACACCTACCTCATTTAAGGCATATAATCTAGCCAATGGAAAAAGGTCATTGTCCTCACCACTACCTCTGTACATGGCAGATCCAAAGCCAAGCTTCCACATTGGTCAGAGTGTCAGCTGAATGAGCCTTTCCCCTGCTTTCAACCTTTGCTATCGTGGAAAGCAAGGGCAACAGATTCTCAGAAGCAAAAACCTGCTCTACCATCCAATTAATATTAAGTTCTCTGCAAAACTTTAGCCATATGCTTTTAAAAATGGACTTCTATGTTACAGGTACATGCAAAAACCTAAACCTTTAAAAATTATTTTTAGGAACAAAGGAGTACATTTAGCTGTGATAAAGGTGAATATTGAAGACTGGAAGCAGGCAGAACAGAGGCCACTTTGGTCTGGGTTTTTGATCCTCACAGCTCTGTTGTTCTCTGCCCTGGTGTTCATTCTCAAATCCAAAACATTGAACTCCAATATCTTCTAAGTTCTGCGGTAATAGTGCAAAAACTCCAATTGTACTGTGGTTTTGGAAGAATATTTGGATGCTGGAAAGTTGGGACTTATAAATGTCATAAATAAATAAAGCTAGACAGAAAAAGTAAAACCAGCAGCACTGCATTCACAGCCTTCAAAGCACTCCACACAAAGTAAATTCTTAACACTTTTATAAGGTTAGTAGAAACATTATGATCTTCATTTCCAGGTGATTTATCCTAGGCCACAGACTGAAAGGCAGAGTCAAAGGTCCTGCTGACAAGTAACCTCGTTACACAACCATCATGTCAACCACCAGTGTCTCCATCAGCCAAGCGTACATAGTTCCTTTTGACTACCAGTTTCCTTAGATTAAAAAGCATTTTTTCTTCAGAATATTCTCCCAAGCCCACTTCCCAGTCTTACCTTTCCTGGAACAGATTAAATATTAATTCAACCTTTTAAGTAGCATTATTCCTTAAACTGTTAGTGAATGAGAGTATGAAGAACATGAGTCATACATGATTTATCTACAACACACGAGTCTCAACATTCACAAGCTTAACCTTGAACAAAATACTTTTCATGCAAAAGCTATCTTGGGATAGAATCATTTGTTATAGTTGAAACACGTGCAGAATTTAGGTATAGTAAAGAAAAGAAACAAACACAAGAAAACGACAGCCCAAGCATAGCTCATTCTGCTAGGATCACAGGGTATGATTTCTATCTGTGCTGGTTCTTGCCAAAGCCAAACCAGGTGCCGTATTAAGTCAAGTAACTCTGTCACGATGTGGATTAGCCACAGATGGCAGCCCTTCAATTTTGAATGAAGTGAGGCATGAATATGAAGAGCATTGAATAAACCAAGTAAGTTCAAAGGGCAAAAAAAAAAATAAATCAATATTTATAAAAGAAAACAGATGCATTTCAAGTGGAAGCCAAAACCACCGCTGATTTTATCAAATACTGTAGCCCTGTATTCAAACTGGCTTTACTTTACTATTTGATGTATATAGTCTGCTGAAGGCAGATGTATAATATGCTCAAGGCTAAAGCAAAGAGCCAGATGCAGTCCACTGTTACCACTCTGAAAATGTGGTATAAGAACTTTGTGTAAATTTAATGCAGATTAAGAATTAATAATTGAAGATAAGTGATGAATATGTGAAGAGTAGAACCAAAGTGATAGCAAATTTGTACATGTAATTAGAACTCACAAATTTATGTGGAGCTCATGTACTCAGTAATGACACCAAGATTGCCACATGCAGCCTGTGATGGATCAGACTCTGAGCTTGTGTAACCTGGCAGGTCTACTGGGGATACGAATTTATTTCACAGTAAGATCTGCAATGTTTTTAATTAGGTTTTTTCCTTACTTAGAGATATAAAAACATCTCACTTGCCACATAAAACAGAGTTTTTTAGACATCTAACTGTATATAAAAAATCCACACCATAATACTATGTGATAATAAGACAAACTACCTACAAAATGTATAAAAGACTTTATATAAACACTGTAGGGAGGCTAAAAGCTATCTATGGATTCAAAATATACCTCAGAATTAGCCAGATGCAATTTTTTTTACAAGCACCCTGCATTCTGAGTTACTACATTCTCCATGATATAAAGGTACATTTGACTAAGGCCACTTGTATAAGGGCAAAAACTTTCTTTAGCAAAGATCATTGAATTTTTACTTAGTCATCTGTAATCAACTTTTCTCAAATCAGTCCATTATGAGAGGCAACCAAATGCTAAATGTCAAGCAAAAGGTGTCTGTTATGACCATTCACACCACCATCAGGAACAAGCTGATTGATACATGTGATCTTTTAATTCAGGTGAATGTGGGTAGTATTCTCTACATCAAGATAAAAATGTAAGGTACAGCCTGCTGCATTCAATAATTTCGTGACTATTTCTCAAAACAAAATACTGTTTTAAGTGGGGAGTTGAGTGCCCACAGTGGTTAATGTGATTCCAGGTGATAAATATGTTTGAAAACAAATATTTTTCTTGAAATCTGTGAAATCTGGTTTTGCCCAAAGAAAGCGTAAGAACATAAATACAGACTGACATTTTTTGGTATTGGTGTCAATCATCATTTTGAGTTGAGCATATACCGAGTTACTTAGAAGCAGACTCATTTCCTCTCATTGCAAAGAATGCTCTGACTCTGGGCAAAATTAGATACTTATGGTGCACTTGTAATATTGCCAGGACACAAACTTCCATCTGGGTTACAGAAGTCACAGGCAGTGTGCTCAGAATACAATTTTGCATTTCCAGTCTTCAATGAAAGAAGATTTGTTTTAATTGTATAAACGAATTTTATGACCTTTACTATGTAAGTTTTCATTTTAGAAACTACAAATACAAACATGTCAAATATGGCACACCTCTGAAGAGCACAACTCTATCTGCTGGACTGTCTCATGCAATAATATTTAGTTGCTTTGTCAAAGGTGGTGTGCTGGTGCTGGCACACTTCAGAGATACTACATGCTACAAATACCAACGCTCAAGGGTACAAATAATAGCTTTCTGCATGCTGTAAGAAGCTGTGTTTCATGTAAAAGATGTGGACAATGCTGTTCCTTTTTTGACATGCTGCACTATGAGTGTTATAAAGCCATTATATCACACTGAGCTTCCATTATGTTCTCCATGCAGAAATTCTAAGCCTTGCCATGTTTTTTGTCTCCTCATAAACCACAGTTAATGTCATGACAGGTTAAAATGCACAGAAAACTGTTAGACATTGTCAAATGAAAAGAAACAGACTGTGACAGACTGAGCAGGCAATGTGAAAGGATATAAAGATATAGACACTTACATATCCGTCATCACAAGGGCTCATAGAGTAATATCCCTTTATAGGCAAACAGGCACACAAAATAAAGAAGATTAAAAAAAAAAAGTTAACAGAAATATATCACAGAGAAATGCACAGTTCTAAAAACCCAACAAATCTAAGTTAGATAGAAATATACAGATTAATAGCTTTGAAAAGCATATACACCTTCTCCCAAGCCACGCACTTGTATGTTTGAGGACAGGTGTCTGTCTTGTGCAGCATTTACAAGGTATCCTTTCAACACCCACCACACCTACCTAGTTTGTATTATTCCATTATATCTGTCAGAATACCTGCATACCAAGCATTGATATATCTATGTGAGTGTATGACTTCTATCACTCACTACAATGAAGCAGATAAGACAGAGATACCGATGAACATGGTATTGATTAGCCTGTGCTATTCTATGATTTGATGAGAACAACTGGAAAACTCTGCGGAAACCCCTATTGATGGCATCTCCCTAACTTTAGAGACGAGATGTTTATGGAAATGACAAAACCCAAACCTGTCCAAGTTACTGCAGCCAGCTGTATCACCTGCAGCAAGTTGGGAAAAAGGCATCATATACCATACTAGCAGGAAACAAACCTCTCTGCTTATATAAAAAGCTAGGTTTATTTCTTCTTCACCATAAGTAGTAATGTGTAAGAAGCATCCCACGGACAGAGATGGAGAAAACATGTATTTCATTCTAGGAAAAGTTTGCCATGGGTAAATAGTTTGCTACAATGTTCTTATTCTTTCTAATACATCCATACAAAGTTTGGTGAATCCACTCTGAATGGTTCAGAGTAATAAAACCACACCCAAACACAACAAAAAACCTTCTGCTACCCTGTCTCCCAGGTTTAATGTGGTCCTCCATCTAGCACAGAAAACTATTACTCAAGGAATAAGCAGAATATCTGACACCAACTACTGCAGTTTGATAGCACGTTCGCATCTGGAATAAAAAGTGTCAGGGAAGAAGCACAGAGCACAAGAAAAATAAAAAGGAGCACATACCACTCTTTACAGCTATCTCAGAGAGTCTAAAAAATATCCCCCTCATTTAGAGTTTGTAAATGCAAGAGCTAGCATTTCTGTCTGGTGACAAAAGCACAAATAAAATTTTCCAGAGCTTCAAGAGTTGTGCCAAGACAGCTAAAACTTGCAAGGAACATTAATTCACCTAATTGTAGCTACAGGTAAATATAATCAGAGTGAATAGCAGTAAAAAACATAATGGGCATTTATTCTGTATCATGACACTGGAGCACAACTACATGGGCTTCCAGCCACAGAAAAGATTCTGCAGTGGTCAAGACACATTTGACAACTGACAGAAGGTGCCCAGCTGAAGAAGCAGTTCCTGTTTTCTCTTTAACCCAAAGTTTAGAGAATCTTATTGCACTGTCTTTAATCCCAGAAATTGCAGGAAGGTGAAAATCTTACTTGAATCAGAATATCTGTTTGTGTTTAAGACTTGAGCCTATGCTATGTTTGATGAAGAGTGAATGTACAACACTTCAGTCATAAAGAGACAAAATCCTCTTGGCTTCATTATGTGTATGAAAGAGGAACTTGCAGGCATCAAAAAAAGACAACCCATGCTTCTTACCTGCCACACAAATCACTACTAGGAAAAACAAATTAAATAGAAAAGGTACAATTTAAGTTCTCTTAAGAGGAATAAAGATAGAAGGGACTATGATAGATCACAGTATTTACAACTATTCTTTTCATATTTATTACTACTCACATCAGTTCCCTGTCCAAACAAACATTAGAAAGTCAGCAATCAGATTAAATCTTCAAATGAATGTTTCCTCAGCCTTTCAGACCTGGTGCTCTGACCTCCTGTGTTTAGATCCAAACCTTTTGCTCTGACAATTCTCTCTGTTTTCTTATCTCCCAATTCAGGACCACACATGTGAAATGACACAATGGAAGATGGTAAGACTCAAATGCAGCTAGAAAGAAGTCTTATGGTAATCCAGGACTTTAGAGAAGCCTTGGAAACATCTCCCAAGTGTAAGCCAGTAGCGTGGCCTCTCTCCTACTACATGCAGCAGATGAATCCTGTTAATGGGTTGCAGATCAGGCTCACAAGCTGGCCCAGGAGGTCCCTGAGCTGGCAAGAGGGATGAAGATGCTCTGCGGAAGAATGAGATCCAAGTCAGCTTACCAAAGACCAAAAAGCAACAGCCAGCACCAGAAGCCCTTGCTAAGTAAGATTTCATGGGTACGATTACATAGGGAAAGCCTTTTGGTTAAGAAATGTTGTTGCCCCAGGCCTTAAAGCCAGTTGGGTAAGCAAGACTTGTTCTGGGATTTGTTCTCTCGATACGAGTTTCTTCCAGTATGAAAGGACTGCCCTTTCACAGGGGGTAAACCCGGAAGTTGGTGTTTGTACAATAACAGCACACATTAGTAAGGGATATGTGCTACCTTTATCATCGTTTCAAAGCCTGAGACCTCAAGGCTTAATATTACACAATACTACTCTCCTGACGTTAAAAATTGAGCACAGAGCACAATGCTCTTGGAACAAAATCAAGTCTGTGAGCAAATAATGCCACTGAGGATATAATCCAAAGCAAACTCTTCAATTTCCTTGGGCAATACTTCATCTTGGTTATAGTACTGGTACAGTCCTCCTTCCCTCTATAACTGAAAACTAGCAGCATAGTATAGCTGACTTAACAAAACATCCTGTAGAACTCAAGCACAGATCATAGAGAATGATGCAGCTTTAGCATTTTTTGCTCTCAGAACCTGCGCAATAGCCTGAGCTGCACCAATACAGTTCACTGTGAATTTAAGCACTCGTCTTTCCAAACTAAGTCATGTACAGTCAGTCGTCCACCAAGTAAAAGTGGTAGAAATTTCAAAGCTTGAGACCTCAAGGGTTTATATTACACAATACTAAGGCTGCATGCCAGTACAACAAAAAGGTAATTTCCTTGCTAATGATTTTATTTTCTGCTCATATATTTAGAGACACTGATCCACTCAAATTAATTTCTTTAAGGGTCTGATGAGATAGGATTAAATCCTGGATTATCAAAACAAAGTGAGGGGAAAAAACCCAACAAATCACCACATTCACATTTTTTTTAAGCACTTCACTTATCTTGCCTATGATGATCCAGTGGTAAGGATGAAGAAAGGAGCTGCCCTTCTGCTGGTCTCTTCCCTCTGTAATTATACAAGCAACTGTCCCTTAGAGCAGGACGAGTTTTGTGAAATGGAGTAGCTGGAAAGATCATGCTCCAGTGTCTCTAATTCGTTCTGAGCAAAAAGTGAAGAGACCTTCCAACACAAATTCAGCACAGATGCTGCAGACTCACACTACTACTTAGCCTGGGTCATGATGCCTCCAGCTTTATTCCAAAACTTATGTGAAAACCTGAAACCACTTAAGGATAGAACAATAACATCTAAGAGTCTAACAATGAGGTAGTTGGAATCCTTGAAGAAAAAGTCTTGGGATGTCTTAGCAGCCCAGTGGCAAACAGTTGAAACTTGGCTTTTAGTTCATCTCAGCAGGTTTCCCAGATCAACCGAGTCAGGGAGTGGCTAGAACTATCTGGGGTTGATGAGGGAGGACAAATTAGTCTCATTTTTCAGAAGATGGGTTACATATATTGTTTTATATATTTATTTGTGCTTCTACATGCTCACTATTCATATATAAAATCAGCAAGAAAATATGATCAATCAAGCGTGGACAAAACAACAAGTAGAGGAAATCTGATTATGATACAGTGAAGGCATACAAGCAAAGACTGTGATTAGACATTGAAAACTTGGCTAATGCCTCAGACAGACTGAGTGTGTGAATCTGTTTATAGAAACAACATTAGATTTTAACCACAGTAACTCACTGTCAAGGGGTGACCTAAACCGGTCAAGAAACCCTTAATCTAAATAATCTCAGTGCTATAACTGTCCTGGTCCTTCACTAAAGAACTTTGCTGGCACAGCAAGTACCTCAAACAGTGTGGGCAAAGGACCCATAAAGTCACACAGAAATAGTTATGCCTAGTAAAGCCTAGTATGAAAATAGATACAACTGTGCCAGAAGAGCACAGTTTTATTCATCTTAGCCTGGCTAATTTGGGACAGAAGGCTGGCAAAAATTCACTTCAAGGAGTGAAAAAATAAATAAATCTACCACCACCAAATCCTCCATCTACATAGCTGGTGACTGTGCTAAAATGGCTACTGTGGCATACGTGCAGTAGCAAAGGTGCAGAAATGTTTTAAAAGACACTTTTAGAGAAGTAAAAAACGTCATGATGCTTAGGGTCAACAATCAAGTCACAGTTCAGCATCCATTAGCACAGGGAAACAGATAAAGTATGGCTGCAAGAGATTTTGAGTGGTCACCTAATCTATCCTGGAGGTGCAGCCATTCCTTGTCAACGGTAACTGTCTACCCTGTTCTTAAAAATGTCCATTCTGGCTGAAACACTGTGCTTACACATTGCTGCTTCCCCACTTCTTCCATGATCACTTATCGATCCTAAAACTCTTAAACATAATTTTTTTTTCCATACAGATGGAAACAGATGCCTATACCTAGAGGCTAAAGTATACAAGGACAGATGTTTATGCTAAATAGCGTATGTGAGAGGGGTACAGAGAAGCATATGCTGTCTAATAATAACCCATTCAGCTTTTAGCAGTGAAGACACAGCTTCAGCCACTCCTGCACTCTCTGCAGAGCAGATAAAAGAAACACATCAGCATCTTGCATAAGGATGACACTCTTCCCTCTGCCCCTTTTACAAAATAGTTCAAGACATCAGAGAATCAACTTATGATAGAAAAAAAAAATATGAAGAGTGAAACCTTGTGCAAACGGAGCACCTTGAAATCACAGGAGAAAAAGTGAAGCCTTGATGCAAGAAGACGGGCAGAATAGACAGAAGAGGGCATGTGGCTGTACAGAACACATGATCTCAGTACAGGGAAGGGGATCTGGGAGACACAAACAACTCCAACATCAGATAGCAAAAACATGGAAGATTACAGGGGTGCATAAAGCGTTATCTCAAAAAGCCATCATTCAGGGCAAGAAGAAAGACCCCTAAAGAAAGATGGAAGAGGGGTGTGCATTATGGGGTTGAAGATGGCGTAACCACGTACTGCAGACATGGTGTAAATCTGAGGAGAGAGGAGTTACAGACAGCCTGTAATACTGAGATAGCAGAAAGAGATCGCCTAAATACATGACAAGTCAGAGAGAGAAAGGAGTTCTGACCATCAGCAGGAAAAATAGCATTGAAAACAGCTAGAAGAGCAAGGAGGAATAATATTTATCTCTGAAAATACTAGTACGTAGAAAAGGGAACATTTTTATTATCTCCTTATCTTTCTGTAACAGATTTTCAAGAGGAACAAAATGTACTTCTAGCATCATTGTTATTAAAAACCTTGGCTGGAATAACAAGCAAGAATCTTATTTTCTTCTCTTTTTCCTTTGACACTTGACAAAGTTCTCTTACTACAAAGTTAAAGTAGACGTGAATATCTGCCACAGTAAAAGCAATACACGCAGTTCATGATGTCTTTGTAGACAACACTTTAATGCAGTTTTAATGTTAACACTTACTTGAAAAATTTGAACAAGCCAGGCATTAAAAAAGGTTACTTTTTTATTAAAAAAGGGTACTTCAACAACATTTACACTATCATGAAGTCAATTAAAATTTCACACCGTCAGGCACAGTTTCACACACACTAGAAACTATCTCAACATGGTTCTGCTGAAAGTAAAAAAAAAAGCTCCCTCTCCATATAGGCAGAGGACATTGAGCAGAACCTCCATGGCCACAAGCAGCCCCATACACTGCAGCAAACTGAAAAGGAACAAGAGGCTGGTGAAGCGGTAAGAAAAAACCAATCGTAGGAATCATGAGCTGCTTACCACTAAGATAAAGGATCCTTAGATATGGGATTAAAGCCCATCATAAGTTGACTTAGGTGTATCCTCTAACCACCCATTTATCAAATAGCTCTTACAAAACAAGGAATTCCTCCCTCTCTTTTCTTCCCACCCATTTGCTCTCATGATCCTGTCTGATGATTCTCCTGTAGCTGGCTAAGCCAATTCACTCTGAGGTTATAGGAGCATCGCTGTGAGCCAAAAGGAACAGAGCACATGTTCAGAACTGAGCTGAGCAATACCACCAACTTTTTTTAGGGTGGTTAAGAAGCACCATCAAACCACACTCAGGACACTAGATTCAGGGTTTGGGTTGAGAGGTTTTTTTTAACACTCAATTAGCATTTTAACAAATAACACATCTTACTGTTATCATAACAGCAGAATTAATTATGCAGCTATGACTGTGTCACCAGCATTCAAGAACAACAAAAGCTTACATATTGCCCTATCCTTATATAAGCTTGGACACACTATGTTTTGTCTTGATTACTTTCTCACATTCAATGTTCAACATTCAGCTTAGGTACATTTTGGCTTTTGAGACAGTCACTGTAAAAAATCCAAACATTAATACTTACAGTTCCAGGCCTTGTGAAGTCAATACTATGTGCTACACTCTGTCTCATCTGATTGCTGAACAAGCGAACACAAATACTTTGAAGATACTCTGGTGTGATCTAAAAATAAGGAAACACAAAGAGAGATCAGGACTATATACAAGCTACACTTTCTACCAGACAAGTGTTCCTGCATTAAAGGCTGATGGGTTTTAGTCTGTTGCTTTGGTTTGTTGGTCGGTTTTTTTGAAGAAGGTAAGGAATCATACCAATGTAAGCACAAGGTTTGTACAGCAAGTACAGTTCTGTTTAGAAATTAAATCATAAATTTAAATTCTCTTCATCTGGGAATAGTTATGCTATTCACAAGGCTAACGCTAAACACTTTCAGAGGAACTAGAAAAACACCGAATTTGTCTCACCTACATTTGCACAGACTTTCATCAGAAGATAATCGGTAAAGCAGTTTTGTTCTTTAGACAACAATATGCTGATGCGTTGTCTAGCTAAAGAGCAGAACTTACATGTCTTGTACAGAAGAGAGAATAAACATGAATTACACATTATAGCACTTGGTTCCAATGCAAAACTTCTCAGTGTGTTTAGGGGTTTTTTTTGTTTTGGGAAATCGACACTGCAACTGAACTGCTTAATTTCAGAAGAGTTAAGTAGCTTATCCAAGCAGATGTGAGAGGTATGAGATTACAGAAATGCAAGTAAGGGCACTTCTGATATCCTCAGACATACAGTGAGCCAACAAAAAACTTACAGAATGTTGCAACTTCAACATGATTTTTGTTCAGTACCCAACTCCACTCCGGGTTCAGAAACGTAAGAAAGCAAGATTCATAACGAAAGAGCACCCTCAGCTGGACACACTGGGAAGGATCAAATCCTGCTCAGCACAAGGCTTACAAAGGAAATTAAACATTCACAACCAAAGATAACTACTGCCTGGTTCCTTGGCCACAGAAAGTGAGGGGACATCACCTCGGAGAGCACAGAACTGTGAAATGGGAGATAGCAAATGCCTGATTATGTGTTTTTTATTGCTACTGAAGCTCATGTGAGCTAACACCTCTCCTAATCTGCTATAAAGCAAAATTCACACCTACAGGCAATTACCTCCCTGCAGTGATGATGTGAACAGTCATGACAGATACAGAGTAACTAACTACAAGATGTTCACTTGATGACAGGAGGAAGGTACATACTGACTTTTCAGCAGGCAGCATGGGAATTGCTAGATCTTTCTCTCTCCTAACAACTGACAGCTCATTTAAAAGCATCTAGAGACAACTAATATCTGCTGTAGGAATAATCTTCAGGTTATACAGAAGTTATAGCACAGGGGCAAGCTCACAGAGAAGACAGCACATAAGATGAAGCACAAAATCTTCTTTGTATGAACACTATTCATAAGAAAGCTGTACTTTCTCTAATCACATCAGTGTGTGGCCTGTTTGACACAGGGTATAACTCATTCACTCCTACCTCAGTCCCCCTTACCAATTAAACTAACAAGTTCAGCTTTGCAGAACTGTGAGCAAACTTTTTCATTACTAAAATTTTGGATGAGAATATTGTTTTCAGGTTGTTGAAATATGCAACAACCTCTGCTGGGCTGGACTGCTGTCAGTAACCACAGAAATGGACTGTCAGCTGTGCTGATTCCAAAGCTTTAAAGGGAACTGTCATGGGAGATCCGAAATGTCATGTGAGATGGTGATACCTTCCTCTAGGGTTCTGAGACAGCACAATTCAAACCATCTTAAGTACTACCTACTGTATTACCTTTATCCCTGCATACAGGGGCAAAGGAAGAATCTCTCATCCAAAGCGCTGTGTTTCATTAGTAAAAATGCTCATCACTATGAAGCTTAACTCTCATTTTAGTGGCATTTTCCATTTTCCGGGGACGGGGAAGCAAGTGCACATCTGAGTCACTTCTTACCATCTTGCCACTGACGGTGGCCTCCAAGGAATCCACTAGCTCTGCAGTGACTCCGATGAGATTATGGTAGTCTACCTGCATTTTGTTAAATCGTTTCAGGTAGGTCATGGTCCTGTGCTCAGATTCCACCAACTGTTGATGAAGATGTCGCAACATTTCTGCCAAGAGAATATATAAAAAAGAGTAACATCAGCTTTTCTGACAAAAGGATTAGAGAACCTACAAACATTTTTACTGCTCTGAAACGACAACTTCAACTGCTGCTGTCTTTTATCCAAGAGTCAGAATTTCACTGCAAGGATAACTACACACTACTAGTAGGATTTCATACCATCACAACAGGTACAAGTGTGTATTTTGCCTTAACTGCCCAAAGAAACAATTGCCTCACAGCTACAGTAGCAATACAATTATTAGACATTGAACATCAACAAATACATAGGTGAAAAAGATCCTGTTTTAAATACATGTTAACACAAGAAGTTCCACACTATCAGAAAGAGGCTGTGAGTATCGAACCAGAAGAACATAATATTTAGGGAGGTTATCGTCCCCCTGGTGAGCACTGGTATTCAGCACTGGTGAGGCCACACCTTAAGTATTGTATCCAGTTTTGGGCAACTCAGTACAAGACAGATGTAGAGGTGCTGGCGCAGGTGCAGAGGAGGACAACTAAGCTGGTGAAGGGACTGGAAAATAAAACTTATGAGGAAAGAATGAAAGAGCTGGGGCTCTTTAGTCTGAAGAAGAGGAGGCTGAGAGGAGATCTCATCACTCTCTACAACTACCTGAAAGGATGTTGTAGAGAGGTTGGTGCTGGTCTCTTCTCACAAGCAATTAGTGACAGAGCAAGCGGGAATGAGTTCAAGTTACAACAGGGTAGGTTTAGACTTGATACTTGGAAGAATTTTTTCACAGAAAGGGTGGTCAGGCACTGGAATAGCCTACCCAGGCAGGCAGTTGAGTCTCCATCCCTGGATGTGTTTAAAGATCATTTGGATGAAGTGTTGAGGGATCTGGTTTAGGGGTGAACTTGTAAGGTAGGGTAGATGGTTGGACTCAATGGTCCCAGGGCTCTTTTCCAACCAGAGTGATTCCGTGATCTGTGTTTTTTAAAGAAGGCTTATGCCAACCCTTGCCCAGTTTCTAATGTGTCCATATAACACCTATGGAATGTATTTCCAGAGCCAAGTGTCCCTTCTGCAGAGTAAATCTAGTTTTCAGTAAAATAAAAAAGGGGAAATGTACAAGTGCATTCAAAAAGCAGGTAAGGAAATCTCAACAGCATTTAGATCTCTGAAAACAAAAAACTGTACCAAAAAAAAAAGGTGACTGCATTTCCACTACATTATCTCATAGTATTTCACTCCAGCTTAAGGATTTGTGTAGATTTAGCCAGTCATTCTTGAAACTGTCAAGACACTTAACTATGCAGAGTTAAAACTTTATCTCATCTTTAATTCTGTCCTTAATTTTACAGTACTTTTTTCTTTCCTTTCTTTCTAACTTCTGGCTTAAAGCTGAGGCACAGTTTTAGAATTCAGTCACACCATGGAAATGTCATTTTAATAGCGATGAAAGAGCAATAGTAACTGACATCCAAAGCTTCTGACAAACAGAACTGTATGTGAGTGAGCAATGATTGAGCTCTTAATCACTTGTCGGCTGTCGTATTGTGATGACTTGCATTTTCAACTAATCTGGCTTGAGTAATGAGTGAAATTTCTAGCTGAGTAGTGATTGGCATTCTCTGAATGAATCCTTTCCTCATACTTCATTTTCATGGGTGACTGATCACATCCAGTATGTAAAAAAAAAAGAAGTGTTAATTGAACAGATTTGTGACAGGTGATTAACTGTCCTTTCCTAAAGAGTCCTAGATCTGTTAAATTGCTCAAAACCGATAAAACTTCTTTTTGTCACCACTACAGGGCCTCAACTCTAAGATTTGAACTTCAAGTAATGGCTTCAAATGTGCAAATTATGTGAACCCTGCAGTTTTTGATTCCTGAAGCTGCTCGTAGTTTCACTGCCTTTTGGAGAGGAAAAGAAGGAAGAAGTAAAGGGCAAATCAGTAACTGAGCTGGTCAGAAGACCTCTTCCTTCTTTGAGTAAAATTTAATACATTCTTTGAGTGTTTCCAAACTACATACCAAAGACAAAGGACAGTAGATCTTTCGGGAAAAAAATAATCAAGGAATAAACGGGAAAACTCCACCAGCCAGATGTGCTGAAAGATAAACTCTTCAATCTACTGTACAAGAGCCGTCCTGTTATGTTAGTGAGAGCAAAAAACACAGGGAAATCCAGTTCCTGTGGGAACTTGATTCATTGTCCTAAGAAACAATGCCCTAGTTAGGATCTTACGAGTTCTGAGTAGTGGACTACAAAAACATAATACCTATAGCTGCTTATTTCTGAAGCCTGGGGATCTTAGAGACAACCTGCAAGGGAAGGAGTCTCCACATCAGCTTGAGCTGGGGCTACAGCAGCTGCAGGACAAAAACAGCTCCCAGAGGGATGGCTGGCACAAGACCCAGAGCTTTGAAGCCTGAGCCAGAAACAGACCAAGCAGTGGAGGCTGCAGGAGAAAGGACATGGGATCTCTGCTAACCTGACAGACTGTCAGCACCATGCAGGGCTGCACAAGCATACTACAGGGCAGAGGCATCATATATTAGAGTTCCTGGGAACACGATTTGTTTTCTGAGAATTGGAAAGTTTAGACATCACCTACAAAACAGAATTCACAAGTTTCAGGCAGCTGTGCTCTCCCTTCTATGCCAGGAAGCCCAAACCTCTACCTCGTTGTCTCAGTATTAGTAAGAGCAAATGAGGACCTCACCAGTCATGGCTGACTACAGAGGTACTTCTTACTCAGCTAGACTGCAGCTTCTTCACACACAAACAGAAGTTCCTATTTAGTTGTCAGATCAACAGAAAAAAGCAACAGCTGCAGGGGTAAGTTTTAAGGAATCAATGACACTGGAATTGAGTAGTTTCTTTCATTATAAACTGATGAATGTGACAGCTAGTAAATGCTCTGGAAAATTTCCCATGGTCTTCAGAACAAAGGCTTTGGAAAAGCAGACGAAATGACTCTGACTCTAAACATCTGCAATTACTCCAGCAACTCCCTTACCGAATAGTTGCCCTTTCCCTGACAGAGATGTTAGATTCAAAATTTAGTGATCAACTTTGACGTGCACAAACCAAGAGGCAAAAGTAAAAAACCAAATAGATGTACTTATACTTATAAATACGGTATGTACAAGCTCCCCTAGAAAACATAAGCCAAAAAGAAGACAGTGATGAGAGTTAATGGCAAAGAACTAAATCATGCATGCAACAGTGTATAGGTAGTGTGCAGGAAGAACAGAAAATTAATTACTTACACCATAAGGCTTGTAGCGAGAGATTGCTTTACAGGCATGTTTTTAAAACAGCATTCTGGACAAATTTTGCTTCACTTACATCCAGAGACTAAAGTACTCAATAAACTTTAGACTACAGAAAAGAAGAAATTACTTTATCTTGTAATGTATCTGTTAATAACTCACCTAATTCAATATCTCTTATGCCCATGTATGTTTCAAGAAGCTCGTCCACTTTTTTGATTGCTTTTTCTTCAACTTCAGTTGGCTTGTTGAAATAAAGGAAGAAAAAGAGCAGAAGTAAGATTATATTCATTCAGGTTTCAGAATGAGCCGCAATTCACCACTGATAATCCTTACTCCATCTTAGCCACCTAGACTTAAAACCACTAGAAGTTAAACTCATTATTCCACTCTGTTTCCCACTTCTCACAAGCCTCAGCCTTCATCCTAACATCAAGACACACAGCTCTTGCATTCAGATTAAACTGAGGCCTCACATGTCCTGACTACAGACATAACCCAGAATAAATTTCTTCTTTGAATCTCTAATCCTGGTTATACATATATTCCTGCCAATGTGCATTATTTGCCTCTACTATCAAGTCTTACACCCACCCAGCAGACTTCGCCGTGTCAGAAACAGAACCAACTCTTCAACCATCCCCTTTCTTTTTACCCCACTACCCTCTTTTTTCAACATTCATTGGTCTAATCTACCTTCAATTAATCCATGTAAGCCATAACATCTAAATACAGGCTTTTTCCAGATCCATTCTATTCCAGCTAGTCTTCAACTTTTACATAAGCATGTCTATCTGCAGAACGCAGTCATCTTAAGTCTCACAACATCTGTGACATTCATTTTTTTCCTTCCCACTCTACTTTATCAACTTTGAGGAAGAATAAATCAGGTGCTAGATGATGTAACTTTGGAAGAGCCCCAAGATAGCCATACCGTTTCCTCCACAGTAGCAGGGCCTTTGGTTCTCAGGCGAAGCGTTTCTCTTCCTCTGGATATTTTAGCTTCTGGTAAAGTTCCACCTTTGGATCTTGGTTCCAACTTTTCTAATGACAAAAACAAACAAAAACAATACCAAACAAAACTAAGTATCTGGTCTGTCAGAATATGATGCATCTGCTTGGGCTATTACATTACCATTGCTTTGAATTGTAATCAAGATCTAGACATATGTAATTATTTAACTGTATCCTACATAGCCATTTGAATTTGAGCAAGCTTCTTGCCTGAGGGACTGGGGAATTAGTACGGCAACTTGTGATGGGTGGCTTGGAATTCCAAGCTGAAATTCCAGACTCTGCAAAACTGGTATGACCAGTTTGAGGCTTCCTGTTTCCTGCTTGTGGTGGGGAGTAAGTCACTCATCATCTGGTCTTTGTTCAGCAAAGCACATGTCACTGGGCTCGGCAGGGCGGCCATTTTGCCCTTGGAACACAGTGAATGGAAAGAGTGGAAGTTGGGAGCTCACAAATCAGCAGAGGAAAGGTTTTGCCTGCAATCCATTGTTAGCTGAAATGGAAGCCAGCAGGAATTGGCACAATGTACAGCTGTGGCCCGTAGGAACTGGCACACTGGAATAGAAGGCTGGCTTAAAGGCTCATGGAACGAGGAACTAGCCCTGAAATAAACTGTTAGCACTGATAAATTCATGCATAGATTAAAAGATGGACATTATGTTCCTACAAGGACAAGAAGTAAGGACCAATCTTATTCATACCAGTCTAATACTGTGCTACAAACCTTGCCTAGAGTAACTGAGACAGCTTGCTTGCACATGGTAGAAAGATATTCAACCAATAAATTATACTCAATTCACATGAGTGAAATTAGTTTCTCTCACTAAGAGGAAGAAAAATAAAAGTCAGTAATTTCACGCAGAGGCTTGTCTCTTACTTTTATACCTTTACAAACCTGTGTTGAATCTAACAGGAATTCAGCACCCACTTGTGCAGCAGGATCTTGATCTTGTCTGCCATCTCCTCTGGTGCTATGCTCAGCATATTGTGGCTTACAAAAGATCTTGAATAAATTTGTGCCTAAAACCTAACGCTACAATTAGGAGATGTAACGTATGTGAAGGGTGGGTGTTAGGAGGATGGAGCCAGGCTCTTCCCAATGTTATCTCATGATAGGACAAGGGGCAACGGGTGTCAGCTGGAACATAGGAGGTTCCACATCAATATGAGAAGGAACTTCTTCCCAGTGAGGGTGACAGAGCACTG
>JAOXOE010000702.1:10314633-10356985 GCA_028565055.1 Phoeniculus purpureus | reverse complement strand
CATGGTCATCCTGCTGTCCACCAGGACCCCCAGGTCCCTTTCTCCTACACTGCTCTCCAACAGGTCAGTCCCCAGCCCATACTGGTACCTGGGGTTGTTCTTGCCCAGATGCAAGACTCCACACTTACCCTTGTTATAGTTCATTAAATTTCTCACTGCCCAGCTCTCCAGCCTGTCCGGGTCTTGCTGAATGGCAGCACAGTCTGCTGAGGTGTTGGTGACACAAACCATCATCAAACTTGCTGTCATCACTGTCACCAGCAAACTTGGTGACAGTGCACCCTAATCCCTCATCCAAGTCATCAATGACCAGTTATTTTCACAGAGGAAGCAAAGAGCCTTGCCACCCTGGAGAAAGACTACCACACCCTTTTGTGAAGACCTTCAGAATAGTGCCATCAGAGGCTGCAGTCAAACACCACAAGCCTTGCATTGTCACAGAATCACCAAATGGTAGGAATTAGAAGGGACCTCTGAAGATCATCTGGTCCAATATCCCTCCTAGAGCAGGATCACCTAGAGAAGATCACAGAGGAACATGTCCAGGTAGGTTTTGAATGTCTCCAGAAAAGGAGACTCTAGAATCTCTCTGGGCAACCTGTTCCAGGGCTGTTTCTCACTGTGATGAGGCCCTGCAATGCTGGGGCTCCCTATCTTCACTATCCTGCTACTGCAGCAGGGTTAAGATGGTCCTGGAGCTGGGCTGAAAACCCAACCTATCACCAATGCCAAAAGCAGCAGGCAGGAGGAAGTCCAGGGCAGGCTGGGATCTAGTAGGCACATGGGTGGGGGATGCTTCAGCCACCAGGATGCAGTGACATAAATCACCCACATGTCATAGTTTTATCAGCAGTGCCCAAACTTTGTGTTGAATGTGAGGAGGAAGAGCTTTGCCTGGCCCTGGAAGGAAGCAGAGAGATAGGGAGGGTAGCACTGCTGTGATGGAAGAGGTTGCAGGCAGAGACCCACTGAGTGCTCTCCATGGCAGAGGACAAATGCTGGGGAGGCTGTCAAAGACCCCTTGCCTGGGAACTTTATCTCCAACATCTCCTTCCCTGTTTTGCTCCTCATTACAAGCCCCATGCTTGGCATTGCAGAGTTAATGAGTTGAAACAGAAGACTGAGAACATGTTTGGGGCCTCCTGAAGGGATTCTGAGTCCTGTCAGAAGTGATGGCATTTTGAAATAATTTATTGCTCACTAGGGTTAAAGGGGATGAGGCCTTACCCAGAAGGACAGACTGTGCTTCCTGCCGAGTCTGTCCCTCCCTCTGGCAAACCCAGGAGCATTAGGTCCAATTAGCCCCTGGCAAACACCCCAGGGTGGGTCTGTCTACAGCATCCCCTGACAAGCCCAAGAGAACAGCCCTTTCAAAGAAATCGGTGCTAATGAATCACTCCAGCTAAAGGACACTATTTAAAGCAGCAGCAAAGCTTTCTGGGCTCCCACCATGCCTTCTCCAAGCTGGAGATCAGCTAGCCAGCAGTGGCTTCTGAAAGTCCCCAAAGGGAAACGCCATCTCCTGACACCAAACATGAGACCAACCAACAAGTTGTTGTCTGTCTATACAGCCTTGTCTCCAGAGAGGTGTGCACAGGCTGAAATGCCTGGAAGCCACTGCACATACTCCAGCCTAGAGAGGAGCCGCTTCTCAATCACCATCCCTCCAGTAAAAGGTCTATTTGCATTTGCTAGAAAATACTCCTCATGCTTGCTCTGCCCAGAGCAGCATGTCTGCCCCCAAGCACCATCCCACCAGGCTGCCCCTCCCTGTTCAGCTCATGGCAACTCACATTTGTGGTGTGACCATCAAGTCTGCTCCTTCGTGCTGCTCACCCATCTGCTTCACCCTTTAACCAGCAGCCTCTTCCAGATCCTGTCCCCAGTCCCCTCAACTCCTGCCCAGGACACTCTCCCAAGCAGGAAAACATGAGGCAGCCATGGGCCAAGACAGTGAACACTTTTCTGTGCGAGTTCTCAATCCTAAACCACACAATTCCCACATACATTTACAGAAGGAGAAAAAAAACACAGGGAGCGTCAGAGCCAGGGAACAGTCAAGGACAGGACAATATACTTCCTAGTGTCTCCAGCCTGGCACATGTGACCCTTAGTTTTGCAGCCACCATAAGCTTCTCTAAAAATCTGACTGCCCAAGTGTAACCCCATGGCAACGTGGCCCCAGAGTAGCAGCTCAGAAATCATTTCAGGGCTATCCAAGATTTTAGCATTTGCTTGTGCCAAGGGAGCTCTGGGCAAATCACTGCCAGAGTCAGGAGTGGTCTCACAGGCACAAGAAAATTATTTAGAAAAGGATCAAGTCTCCTGGATGGTGCTCCAGGTAGTACATGGCTCAGTGGGAACTGCTCTGTGTTTACAGATTTATACAGCCACACTGAGCACCAAACTTGCAGACAAGTGCCAGGAATATACTGGCTACCCTGAAAAATCTCTTACAGTACTAAAGGCTTGGCAAGAAGTCCTGTGAATAGAGGCAGCCTGTTCACAGCTTGGCCAAGGCACTTTGAGTCCTTCTGAACCAGCTGTTCCCAGGATTTCTACTCGGATTGTAGACATCTCATAACAGTATCAGCCATCTAGCAGGTTATTTAATGACCTGAAATGAGCTTTTTTCCCTTCTTCCTATGTATTTTGGAAGATGACACAAGGCATTGCTAACAACTGAAAACCAACACATTCCACACTGGTTGGCACCACCAGAAAATGCAGGAGTCAGTTGAGATACAGGTACTCAACTAAAGGGAAGGGATTACAGCACCAAAAAGATTCACACAATGTGCATTAATCCAGCTTCTGTTTCCAGCAACACAGTACCAGGTCTCACTTTAATGACCTTGGGATCAGAACTTTGATGCCGTATGTTTCCAGTTTTACTGACAGTGAAGCTGTCTGTAGCCTTTTCAGGCTCATTCTTTGCTCTGCTCCATGAGAGATCTAGACCACAGTGAGAAAGAACTCTGAGCTCTGACCAGCACCCTTCCTGAGACATTTCCATTTCAGGGACTCATACCTCTGCTCTGTATTGCTTAAGAACAAAGCTTTTGCTGAGAACAAAGGCAGACTATTCCTTCCTTACAATAACATTCACCACAATAAACCATCTGCTGGGAAAGCTCCCAGGCACTACATGCAAGATTTGTCTTCCATTATTACTGATGCACATGGAGCAAAATATTCCCAACACACGTATGATAAAAACCTCAACCCATTTCAGCACTGCTTCAAAAAATGTAGCTTTGCCCAGCATTTGGCTCACAGCTGACCAGGGCTGCAGTGTCTGGATTACCGGGGATGCATCCTTTCAAGCATTCTGGTCCAACAGGTGAAGGGGCAGGCTGGCAAATGGTCCAGCAGCATTCCTTCTGTCTGACTGCTGCCTCGTTCCACAGTCTTGTCTGTAAATCCTCCCCTGGCTAATGATGTACATCATTGTAATGACCTGCATGTCCGCGTTGACAGGCCTGTAAGGTTTTCCTAGCTGCCTGCTCACATCAGCTGTTATGTTTATACCTGGAGAATGCACATAGGGAAAAAAGAAAGGGACTCCGTGAAACAAAGAGCAACATGCCCCAATTTCCCCTTCACTAACACCTAGAGCCCTTCTTTCGGCCTCATGCTGTCACACAAATACTGGGATAAGCATGGGGGAAGACCAATGCAGTGCCAGTATGACAGGTAATTTGGAAGGAGACCTTTTCTGGACAGATGCCAGCACTGCAGCAGCAGTACTGGGACAGATTGGAACTGGTGACCATGCTCAGCCTAAACGAGTGCTAGAGAATGCACGGATGTGCACAGTTCCCAACAACTCTACAGTAGACCAAAGCCAGTCAAGCTTTGCTGGAAGAAGATGCGAGATGGGTCTAGTTTTTAGTATCTGGGGTAAGCAGAACGTTGTTAGGCTTCCTTTTCTTTTTTCTTTTTTAAGCCGCCAGTTTCCGACAAGAGTTTTTAATATATTTATTTGAAAACAAGGTTCTGTGAAAGAGTACACTAAATAGCATATATCTGTTCTTCAGCCATAAAACACAGACTATCAGCTTTAGCTCAGCACAGATTGGGGCTGCATGCACTGAACAGCAGATCTTGATAGGAACGTCTTCATGCCTGTATTTCTGATACCAAGCACAGTGTCTTCTTTAGAGAAAATGATCCTGGAAGAGGGGGAGAGAAAGCAAAAAAGCAAGGATATTTAACAAAGTTTCCTGTGGTTGGCCCCACACACTCACCCAACCCTGCGCATAACATTTACAGCTTTCAGCAGGGAGTTTGTTTTCCGACCATTTCAACTGCATAATCCTTGCTCTTGGGAGCACTAGGACATGCCAGTCCATATTTGGAAATAAAGCAACTGGGTTTCTGTCTCTCAGTGAGAAACTTCCACAGCAGTTCAGGCACTTTAACCAAGGAACCTGAGAACCACACCAGTGATTACCTGGAAGAGATTTACAAGTATCATTACATCAGGCTCAGAGAGCACCACAGAGCCCATGACTGGAGTGTCTTTAAATTCTGCTAAGAACTGCTGGGAAGATGAAAGAAAACCCAGAAAGCAGAGTAGCATCTCTCTTTCAATGAATCCTGCTGCACTGACGTCACGTAGATGATACTTTACACTTAAAGGAACTTTTTCATGGTGAGGGTGACAGAGCACTGGAACGGGCTGCCCAGGGAGGTTGTGGAGTCTCCTTCTCTGGAGATGTTTAAAAACCACCTGGGTATGTTCCTGTGTGACTGGATCTAGGCAATCCTGCTGCGGCAGAGGGATTGGACTAGATGATCCCTTCCAATCCCTAATGTTCTGTGATAAACCACTTGTTTCTCTGGAATCTCTTTCATAAGCTGATTATTTCCAGCTCAGCTGTTGCCTGTGACCCCACAGACTGCTCTAACTCTGCCCAGTGCTTGCAAGATTAGAGTCCAGATCTAGTAAGACTGGGTCAGGCCTGATCCAGAAAAGTGGATTTCTTTTTTATTGCTGCCAAACACTTCAAATTGAAACAGACCCATAATGGTGCAGAACCTGTCAATGAGCTCAAACAAGAGTTCTGGGCACTGATAACTGCTTCAGTTGATTCCAGTAAGTTTTTCCTTCTTTGGGATTAATAACAGTGACTGAAAACTACACTGTACCTCAGGTCTTAATCATCAATGTACTCAAAGGGTTCTGGAGGTTCAGGTTCCTGCTCCTCCTCCTCGATCTTCGGACCATGTGCTGCCACAGGTTCAACCAGCTCCTCCATATCCTCACTGGTGTCCTTCAGAATAATGATGCCTCCAATGGAAAGCTGCAAGACAAGTGCAGTGAGCATTAGAGCTGCTTGCCTCTGTCTTACGATGGAGCATCTGTAGCCATAGTGTTGATACTAGGCCATATGAGACATCTCAGTATCAGCTGACTCAACTCACACTCAATTGAAATTCAGTATGAGTTTCAGAGAGCAAAGCATCTGACACTCACCCGAATATCTGCCTGACTGGGAGACAGAACAGACAGAGCCTATTGTACTACCTTTTGTATTTCCACTAAGTCTCAGTTCAACAGAAAATGACATCTGTTACACCTGTCCCAGCCTGGGGCTTTTCACATGAAAATTAATTGAACTTTAATTGTATTATAAGGCTCTTCTTTTCAGTGCAACAAAGCGTAGTGAAGCCTCTCTGTGTAGCTGCCTCTCACGAGGCTCTCTGAAACAAAGACTAATCTGATGACCAGTATCCACTGACTGAGGGATCCCATTTACCAGAACCTCATAAAAACAAAAGGGAATTAATTACAAAGATTGCAATCAAACATCCAGGCAGGCTAAAGCAAACCTACATGTCTCCAGGACTGAAACACAAGGTTCCAAGGGGTTGTGCTCTGTCATGCCAGGCTGGGATCAGGGCTTTGACAGCAGCAGGACTCCCGACTATAAACACCATTTCAAAGAGGCCTTTTACACTGGCACTCCCTGAAGCAAAGCAAAGACCCAGACAGTTCTGCTTTGAGAGTGTACTTGGTTACACACCCTAATGCCAGCAGAAAAACTGCACTGTTTTGTTCTCTTAAAAACCTATTTATGGGGTTCTAGGCAGGAAACTGCAAGGACTCTGCTTCTTTTGAAACTGAAGCAGCCAGCCACATATGTCCACATTTCAGTTGCACACTTACTGGACCACATAGATCTTCCCAATCCAAACACCAGTTGGGTCATCACCTCTTTTTTGAAGAGTAAAAACTAAAAAAAAAAATAAATCCCTCTACAGCTTTGCTAAAGGACATTATTTCAAAAGGGGATGATGCATGAAGAATTCCAATGTGCTCATAGAATTCTAGGAAATCTATTTATTTAAAAACGTGACTATTTTCCTGGGAAAAAAATTGCTACTTCTGAACACTGTTTTCCCATGCATAATCACGCAAAAAAGGGGAAGTTAAGGGTGTTATGTCTTGAACAAAAATAAAGGCCAGAAGAATTTGACTCAGGAGACTGAGAGGTCAGGAGCAAGCTTTGCAATGTATCTGAACAACGTACAGAAAAGTTAGTTACCCCTTGAGGTTAATGCTAAAAGATCTTTTTAATTCTCCATCTGATAATCACACACCATTGCTTCTCCATGTTAACAGAGATGATTTTTCTAAGGTCAGTTTTAGCTGAATAGGAAATCTATTTAATAGAAAAACTCTCTGTTTATGTATAAATCACACTGCAGGATAATAAAGCTGTACAACTTCTCAGCTCAGTGTAAAGATCATGGGTCAGTCTTTACGTTCCAAACAACATAATTAGTATACAAAGTATATCTGACTGGTTTCCACATTGCAGAATTTAACATTATGTAGAAAAAGAAATTAAAATAAAGCAGCATTAGCATGGTCAAAAGATTCGCAGCAGCTCTGGCTTTCCCCAGCTAGAAGCATATGGGATCATTTAGAGAGAAGGTCATTAGAAAGCAAATATGACAACACTGAACATACAGATCTCTACAACATATCACAGACACGCACCTGCTGGGAGTGGCATACTCACACACAGAATTCTAAGTCCTTATTTCTAGAACATTAATTCTAAGTTCCCACTACTGAGAATTCTCTGTCAAGCATGAGGACTATGAAGGTGACACTTACTGGTTTGAAAGGCTGATATCGGCAGCTCTCTGTCATAGTGAGAACCTTGAGCTGAGCAGGCATGACTCTAGCTGGGTTGTCCAGAAGCTGGAAGTTGGGCTCAGGCTCTTTTTTCTTTTCTTTTTCATCCTTCTTTTCAGTTTCATCCTGCAGAGGAAAACATCAACATGATTTTCACAGTGATCTCCAACCATTTCACAGCTCATGAGGGTAAGGTACAACCAGGCAGAAATTTCAGAGTGTGATGAGAAAACAGCCTTCTGATGAGGAACAAGCTAACATGCGTCTATCATCTAGCACAGGCAATGCCAGTATGGATCTATGTGGTCTCAGCAAGGCAAAGCCTCACTCTTGACCACAGGTGAAAGTCAGTTCAATGAGAGCAGACAGTGGAACAATTTATCTCTGGTTTCCCTTTCTGAGAGTTTTCTGTGAACTCACTCATCATTTTTAGTCACAACTGAAGATTCTTTAATATAATTACTGAGCTCATGAAAATTGCCAAAAGCTGCCCTTGCATTTTCACAGCTATAAAGCTGTCACTGACAGCTGTCACACTATCAGTAGTGACTGCAGCTCAACCAAAACTGCTGGACCTCAGTGATTCCCTAGGGAACTGCAGTTAAGTGTTCCTTTACCAATGACTCAGCAGCTGGAGGCAAAAGCTCAGAAGAAAAAAAACCACCACATCCTTTCATGCTTAAGAACATGGATCATGTTGCCCTGGATCATCTGAGTTCCAAACAAAAAAGACTGCAGCAAAGACTGAAACAGCCAATAGGAAAGGATCATCACCCGATGCACAGCATATCCTGAAACAGCAGACAGGACTTTCTCTGGCACACTGATTCTTTGTCACTGTGCAGGTCTCTTGAAAGCTATGGAATACTGGTCATGTAACAACCATAAAAGAAAAGCAGGAAAGCGACTGTGCCTCTGAAACACTGGGGCAATGGCAAACACTTGACTCAAACACAGCAGGTGGCAGCAAGCTTCCTTAGTACTACTCTCCTTTTTCTGCTCAATTCAGCCAAGAAATCTTTTCAGACAGGTGAAGTGTACAACAGAGACACAATACTGAACCCCTGCTAATATACTGTTTCCTCTCAACAACTGTACTTAACTGTTAAGTTGGAGTAATTTTAGAAGGAAAAAGCACCTGTCTACCACATTCTGCTAAGTATACAGTTTTGCAAGAATAATTCTAAGAAAAGGCCATTTTCAATGACAAGGAAACTTTGATAAAGGAGAAAAAAAAATATTATATCTTGTACATGTGAGATGATTCCTTTTCTGAGCCAACTGTACAAGGTTCAGTGGCTACAACATGGCTGCATTTAAGTAGGTCTCAGAAGGTTACACATATACCCTTGATCTCACACCACTCTCTTCACACACCACCTATGTTTCTTTTTTAAAATTAAACAGGCAAAACATTCTGTGACCACACTGCTTTTCTCGCACAGATGTTAAAGTGGCTCCTACTGAGTTTATCAGCATAAGTCATTTTCAGCTTACAGATGTTCCTGACATATTTGCATCTGTTAGCAGAGCACGTAAGGAAAGTGCTCTGGAGGGTCCTTTGTCAGGGTACAGCAATTTTTTTCAAAATTATAACCACCAAGAAAACATTATCCAGCCATTTCTCAGTCCCTCAGCTTGCTCTGGGATGACACATTATTTCACAGATGAGGATGACGCGTTCCAGTGTCAGGTCTGTGAACCAAAAGAAATAATCAGAGGACCAAAGCAATTATACCATAGCTAATGAGCAGTGTGTGGACTCTGTGCTCGATGCTCAACTGGTCCTGAAGTGGGTGTGAATAAATATCTGGCATTTTGATAGACGGGCAAAGAGCTTCAGAAATTGCTGACAAAAAGGTGAACATTTCAGAATGGAGGGTTAAGCATGTGTGAAAACAGAAACTTTAAGGTGTTCAGTGCTCATAACTGAATTAGACACCATCAAGCAACTATTGAAACACTGAGCTCTTTTTAAAGGGTCAGAGGTACCAAGGCCATGAAATTATTAAGACTTTTTCCATATTAGTAAGAATAGTATATGGATAAGAGAGAAAACTCCCTTTGTCTAGAAAGAGCAGGCAATGAAATACTGTGCAGAAGGATTCTACAGTTAAAAGCACATAAACTTGTCAAAACAAGCTTCTGCTTTTAAGGAACGAGTGGATGCGATGCTTAGGGATATGGTCTAGCAGTTAGATAATAGGATATAGGTTGGACTCGATGACCCTGGAGGTCCTTTCCAGCCATGATGATTCTGTGATGCTGTGAAGTCAATTATTTAACAATGAGGAAAACTTATTTCTCAGAAAGAATGGATTCATAAATAATACCAGCTCATGAGAACGGCTCCCTGCTTAACACTGTCCCCTCTGCCCTCTGGATTAGTTTCTGAGCAAAGTATTGACATATTTCGGTTGCTGCATGAACACACCTTCCATGATTTTAAGAGGGGAAAGAAGACATTAAAGTTTCAATATTTGCACCCACCACTTCCATCTTTTCCTCTTCCTTCTTCTCTTTCTCCTTCTCCTTTTCCTTCTTCTTGGCCTTTGCAGTGATCGACAGCACAGCAGTGGAAACCTGGATGTGTGAAGAGAGACGGCATTCAGTGTGACTGCAATGCTGACCACTGGGCTTCAGCTCCCCAGGCAGGGGGAACAAAGAGAAATCATTGTTAGGTCAGTTCTCGGTGCAGGTGTCAGTAAGATCGATTCCGCTTCCTAGCCACTGCTCTGTTTAAGGAGACAACTACAACAATATGAAAGCAAACAAATGGCACAGATGGGACAAAAATACGCCTGACCGCAAACTGCGTCCAGCCACATATGCAGGAGGGCAAACTTCCTGATTTAGAGATTAATCATTATTGTTTGTCTCTCCTTGAGACATTATTTTTTAACATAGAAACAAGTTAAATTCCTGTTACAGAAAAGAAAGCCCATTGCTAGAGTTTCCAGAATAAAGAAACTTAAGTGTATACACACACACGTATAAAAATATGCCTTAGAATGTCTTAAGGCTGTTCCACCACCCTCATCAGACAGTTGTGTTTCTCATGGTTCTGAAGAAGTGGATATGCAAAACGCTCTATGGAGGGGACCTTGGAAAACTTTGGCACTCTTGAACCAGAAAGTACCCAGAAGCAACACCTGAACACCAAAATTCATCATGACTCCCTCCAGTGAGCACATCTCTCATCCACAGTAACTGTCTCTGCAAGGCGGTAACTTTCTGAGAGGAAGAAGGGGCAACTGCATTTGTCATGTTGCTGGTGAGGCTTTCTAGGCTAACTGGCATGTTTTAAAATTTGGCCAGGGGAACTGATTCCCACCCTACTCTGAAGGCAAGAAAGCAGCTACGAGCAGTGAGCTTTACCTTTCAAAGGAGTTAATTTGTGTGTTCTTTGGTGGCTCAGAAATCTGTCCTGCGCAGAATTCAATTCTGGTAAAACGCTTTACAGTTTTCACGCAATGTGATTCATCAGCGTGACATGCCTGAGGTCTCCAGTGCTGCAACTGCTCCCTAAGGGCTGCTTTGCCTGCTGCTGTGGTCTGCTCAACAGCTCTCACCATCCTGTGCCAGGAGACAAATGGCTTCTGCTATTGTTCTGCTTGTCATCCCACAGGTCTCATCTTTTCCTTTTCAATACCTAGACATTCACGGCTCCACACTTACCTTTGTGCAATCCATGGGCCTGACAGCACATGGGCCCACTGCCCTGCAAGCAGGTATGCTTCTGTCCTCCCACATGGGAATATCTGAGAAGTGTTCCACCTAATATTCTTCAGGTTTGTGCTGCAGCAGCACTTTGGAGCCCAAATCACAGACAAGGACACTGCTGTGATTGGTGCTGCACAAAGCTGATACACACAAACCAATCAGTAGGGCATGGAAAACAAGTTTTTTAATGCAATGCTTCTGCTTGATCACTGGACACAAGGCAAGTTTCAGCAATTCAGTAGCACAGCACTTGCATGCTGAGATCAGCAGCAGTCCCAGGCACAGCAGGAAAAAATACCTAGAATTCTTTTTCAGAAACAATTGTGCTTGCCAATTTTTGCTCTTTAGATTCCCAGTTAGTGCCACCAAAGTTAATGTTTATAACAGGAGGGAGAAGGGGTTAATATTTACAACACAGAAAGCTAACCCAAATACCTTTTCTTTCTCCTTTTCCTTTGGTACCTCAAGAGGTGGGGGGTAGGCAAATGTGGACGGCTTACAGTTGGACTTGTACTGGACTTTTGGCATCTAAGACAAACAATTAAAAAATTGTTAGAGACAAGAAAAGCAGAGGGAAAAGAATCCATGGCAAAATAATTACTTTAGCTTAATTTTCCTTCCAGCAGAGACACACACAAATCCTCTAAAGAATACTAGCTTCCCCTTCTGCCCCTCCGGAAGCTGAGAAACTGTTATCAGTGGCAACGGTTCAACGAGAACAATGTTATTTAATTATTCTATAATTTGACTCTGGCAAGCTCTCTCAGCCTTCTCCATACGCTCCATGCTATTCACACCACACTTTGTTTTCATTGTTTCGAAGCTTTTGTGGTTTTTGATGTTGTTGCTGTGCCTGCTTGTATTAGCACAAAATTGGTTTAAGATCTAAGTGGAGATCTGCTCTGTCAATGCACGCTAGAGCAAACCCAGCTCTGTCTGACATTCAACACTTGCAAAAGGACAGTACATTTCTGAGATAGGTTATCAATGTCATGTCCTCTCTTCTTGGCTGCTTAAGCAATGGCAGGAAGCACCTTGTGACAGACAATCCAAATTCTTAAATCCCACAGGGACTCTGAGAGCAGCCCAGCCCTGTGAATGGTAGAATAAACCTGCAGCAATGACAGGAGGGGGCTATTTGGTTAAAGTTACTAGCTCAGCTTTTCAGCACAGAGACCCAGCATGGTACACAGCTTGCATGGGCCATATCACAGCTGATCAGCTGGAAGAACAGATGCCTAAGAGAAGCGCAGTACCCACGACTGCTCAGATTAATGTTTACTCCCCAAGGAATCCAAACAAATAATATTTTCCCACTGCTAGCTTTGCTAGGGAAGAATACCACATCATTTATATAGGAACAAATGTTTTTAAAAAAACAAGAAGAAAATGACTGACTTTCTGGAGTGTTAATGGGTCGCTACTGCCCACATATAGTGACTAGAGTTCCTTTTCTCTTAAGCTATTTTGAAGTTAAGGGGTCAAAATCTGCTCTCTACATTTTTCTTGTCCTTATTCCCACCACCAATTTAAGCCTGCTTTTCAGATTTGTTCCAGTTTGTGCCTTTTCTGGATCAAACAAACCAGAAACATGCAAAAAAAAAACCACCAAAAAATCCATGCACACTCCTCCCAGATCACTTGAGTCTTCCAAACAGCTATCAGCACCTCTTCTCCTATGTGCTCATAACATACCTTAAGATCCTTGTTAAGGCCAATGACACAAGTTGGGGTAAAAGCCAGTGACAGGAAGTGTGACAGGGGGAACCAGAACCAGAACTGAGTGAAGACCAGAACTCCCACCACAGAAGGCATGTGAGTATGTCCCGTCCTTGACTGCAGTGAAATAGTTACGTTATGGCCCCCTGCAAAGAATTATAAATGAAGTAAGTGAATGAACGCATTCCTATGCACTTCACAATGACACCTGAGCAATGCTGTCTAGAACAGCCGCTGTTAAGGGGGTGACACAGCACAATCCAGGCCACGGTGCTGTCAGCTTCCTCCTCTGGAACATACCTCCCTCACTCCCTGTGATTAAGCATTACCTGAACACAGTCAATGAATCCAGTCCTTCCACACTCATTTCACCAAGACAAGGTTAAACAGAAGTACAATGAGGAGGCAGGAAAAGGCAAACCTTTGCCATAAACAGATTTAGAAAATAACATACCAGTGATCCATAAGACTCACAAGGAAAATAGGATGCATAAAGCAGTGCGCACAGAAACTTTTCTTTCTGTGGCTGCCTCCCTGAACTGTCAGTTATCCAGAAGAAATATGCCTAGGTTTTTATCCTACACCATCTCAGGAGGAAAAAATGTAAACAACAGGGACTTCAGAAGTTCGTTCTAGAGGTTATCCATCTAAACTACATCCATGCCTGACAACCCAGTCAGCTTTGTACTTGCAAAGCAAAGACCAAAACAACTTCATACATTGATATAGTGCAGAAACACCCAGCTATAAACTAAATTGAAAGACTAGGCTTGCAGGCAGAGTGAGAAAGTGTTAATCTGATCTTCTGTCTTCTGATGAACACATAATTCACATAATGAGTTGAAGAGGGCATCAGGCAAGTCCATTATTGCTGACAGGACCAGGTGCAGGGAGGTTAACTTGGTTAAAATACAAATACTCACTGGTTGCAAACCTGGGGCACTGCATAGCTGAAAATACCAAACTGGAGTTACAATCCCCTGCCCCGCACCAACAGCCACCTCAGCAGGGCCAGGCAGCAACGTCTGAGTTTTAAAGACAAGGAAGATTAAGTTTTTCTGCCAAAACTAATGAAAGCCTTGAATAAAACAGTAATCTCATCTTGGGTGTCTGTTAGTGTTAGTCCCAGGAGAAGCAGTGGAATATGGAAGAACTGCTTTCCCTTCTGCACGATATTCTACATAAGTATTATCTCCTTGCTTTTCCTTTTGTGCCAGTAATAGATCTCCTGCTGTTTGACTGGAGAACTCCTTCCAGTCATAAAATAATAGCATCATCAGGGATTGGAAGTGACCTCGAAAGATCATCTAGTCCATCCCCTTGCCACAGCAGGATCACCTAGACCAAGTCACACAGGAACACATCCAGGCGGGTCTTAAATGTCTCCAGTGAAGGAGACTCCACAACACCCCTGGGCAGCCTGTTCCACTGCTCTGTCACCCTCACCATGAAGAAGTTCCTTCTCATACTTATGTACAACCTCTTCGCTTCTCCGAAGAAAAGGGAAGCCTTATCTCTTACTACTATAGTAAGTCTGCTCTGCTTCTTACTAATTTTCCCATGCCAATCTCTTACCCTTATACTAGAATTTACCACAGCATTAAGGTGGGACTGCCTGAGGTCTTGTGCTATGCTTAAGCCAGTCAAACATCGTAGAGTCAAATTTCCAGTCTTTTCCTCTACCTTTACTTTCAATTTTTTTCACTGAATCACTGTATAAGGGCCAGGTCAATCTGCACATATTCTGGATCAAGCAGCTCAGTCAAAGTTCCATGAGCACCTTAACTAGACTTTATCAACTTCTGAACTTTAATGTTCAGAACTTATCTTAACCTTCACAATTATATTATCCAAAGTCTGGAATTTCCTGGATGAGTAACAGATTTCATATTCAAAAGATGCTGTCACACTACTTCTTCCTGCTGTTTTACACCCCCACACAGCCCACCCTCACTCCCAGGGTTTTGCAGGGAGCAGGAAAGGTGGGGAGACATAATATTGCACAACTGTGATTTATCTTCATGATTAAGTAGCAGGCAGCCCTGACAGTCTGGAAGGGAACAGTTCCCAGGTCTTTGGCTGGATGGATGAAAGCTGTAACATGATGCCTGGAAAAATAATCTATCTGGAAAACAGATAAGAAAAAATGTTCAGGACTCCTTAGGTAGTGCTGCTAAGATCCACCTCCCAGAACTCACACAGTCACTGTGGCAAGTTCTGTTGGTATTAAAATGGCTGTTCTAAAGACGACAAGGATTTTGCTGGCTCCATTTGAATGCCAATTAATGAGGGGGAGTGCAGCAAGCAGATGCTGATGATTTATGTACTTTGATAAATTCAGTCTATACATAGCCATGGTGGCATTTGCTAATACTCTGCTGGCGCAGCCCAGGACAACACAGCAGTTGTTAGATAAAGACACTTTGTAGACCTGGGAAATAAGCTTTAACCCTGGCCTAGGCAGCATCCCATTTTCAAACCACATGATACTGTTACTTCATCAGCAAAGACTTACAACCCCCTTCATGCATGCAGTGAACAAAGAACCTGGGCTGTTTGCAACAACACAGAAAAGTCAGAATCTCACAGGATGAACCATCAAGACTGCAGAGTTGATTTCAGCATGTGTCAGCGATCTGACTCACATGGGCAACAAAACACATCAAATGATGAAGACAAAAAAACCCACTAGCACAGGATAATGACATTTTCCCTAACCACTAGAGTTAGACCCACTATTATGTGAAGAGCTCATAAACTACAACAGGCAGAAGAAAGGTGGGAAACAGCAATACCAAATTCAGGACATGGGAGAGCAGACCTCGTGCATCAACGGTTATTTTTTGCAATTAAGTCTTTCACGTTGAAAATGTAACCCATGAGATGCCTATTTGGAGAGCCAGCAGTGAGGAGATAGGCAACTTTTTCCTCTGAATCTGGATGACACTTTCATCACTCATTACAAACGTCTCCAAACTGTGGAGAATCCAGTACATCTATTCATTATCAGACTGTCAACAGTTTATTTGGCTTCAGCCTGCACTGCCCAATGCTACTCTGGCCCCAGCCCACTGCACTGCTGACCCCACCAAACCTTCCCTAAAGAGCAAGAAAAGGATTTGCCTGATATAAGAGATAGATATTTGTGTACTGTATCTGCCACTCCTCTTTCTTACTGATTAAGAAACGTGACATTAAGAACCACAGATGACGCCTGGAGCCTAAAGGGCAAATTAGTTTTCAAGCAGGTAAAATGCTGACATCTAATTAGATCAGTATATCCTTCACACTTGCAAATACTCTAGAAAGTAAGGCATACTGATTTTGCAAAGAACAGAAATCAAGTCATCAGCCTGAAACTCTTGTTTCAGAAGGGAAGCATTATAAAAGTTCAGAGGTTTGAGGGGAAAAAAATTCCCTAAGTTAAATTTAGACTGTCCATATTTTTATTAAAGAAGTAAAAAAATGTAGCTGCTGGGGTCTAAGAATCTAATGGCCAAATTAATTTCCACTTCAGTGCTCCCAAGCCACTCTGCTCTTTCCATGAAGCCACAAGTCTAATCACTGACTCATTGTCAAAGCAAAAAAACCACCTCCTATTCATTACTTCCCAGTCACACACTGGAACTTTTACACTTTTAATCAAAGCCTGTGACTGCAAGAGAATTATACTTTCCTCCTTCTGCACTCCCCAGAAAAAGCCAACAAAATCCCCCAAACCCAAATGCCCCAATGGTGGCAGATGACACACAGAACATTTTCTTCCCGGTAGGGATAATAAAATTCTATAGCTCATTGTTTCAGATAAGTGCTTGTAGTCGTGTGGTAGAGATAAAACAAATTCATTCTTTCTAAGAGGCTCTAAGGAAAGCAGTGGTAGGTTAAGAAAGGGTAGTTCACAGCCCTACCCTGGCTGCTCAGCAAGAACTAAAGAGGTTAAAGCTGGCACAAATTCACATGTACTTTATTAAAATTGGATGCTTCTGGTTTCCAAGTCATTATAAAATACAAGAGTGACACAAGAAGCAAATGAGGTTTTAGCTGCATTTTTATGATTTAATCTTAAAGGTTGGAATTCGAAGCAGGTCTGTACTGCTGAGAGAAATATTTCTCAGCCAGCTGGGCTCTGGCTTCCCAGCAACACAGTATGAGTATGGGAATGACCAAAATTATTCTGTCTCATGCCAAGAACACTGCTCTCACCTCAGCCTGAGCTCTGGGAGGGGTACCCAGGAGGCAAGAAAGATAAAGAAGGTGGTTCCTGTTGCTTTTTTGATCTGAGTAGCCCTGGTCAATGAGCACAGAGCAGCCTGACTGCCACACAGCCACCAGACAGCCTTTTAAGCACATTTCCACACAGACAGGTGCAGGCTGAGTTTTTCTCCCCCACCATGTGACTTGAAAATGTAGTAACTTCATAGAGACACTGTGTGCAACCACAGTGTATGGTGCTGTGCCCAATCCATGCCACAGAGACAAATATATGAAACTGCTTTGATTATGTGACTTCAGGACTAAACTCCATACAGGGAAAACCAGCTTGTTTCTACCTACCAGAAGGAATAAGGGCATATGTGGCCAGAAAAAGCCACAGCACGAGAACAGATGGGAGAAACTGTGTTTGGAAATTTGAAAAGGGGGTGCTATGGACACATACAAGCCTTAAATCCAGCAGAAGGAAAAATTCAAAACAAAACACTGTCCATGCTCTTTGCTTACAGAATCCTTCCTTAATAGGCCCTGCAAATCAGCCCTTGTGAAATGCTACTCCTTTAAAGAATCCTACTCCTGGCTCAACATTCAGTCCTTAACACTCATGAAATGGTGTTTTCCTCCACTGGAAAAAGACAGTCTGTGAACTGGAATTTTCTGAAACAATACGAATGTGGTTAAGTCTGCTTCCCTCTTTGTGCAACACCTCTCTTAGTAATCAGAAAGGAGGCAAAGCCTAGTTATTAGAAGCATATTAAATACATATATATGTATCTAAAACTGGCTGTGCCATGTTTTAACTGAAAAAGCAAAATGTAAGGACTAGATACCATGAGGTTTCCAAATTTATGGAGAAGGTGTTTACTGAGAAAATAAAGACAAAACTTACCAGCATTCAGGGTGACAAACAGACTCACAGCAAAAAGATCATATTTGTCCAGACTTCTGGACAAAATTTCTGTCCCAGTGACTGGGTTGAGTATCTCCTAACAGAAGCATGCTGATAAAAGCTGAAACTACAAACCAGGGTTTATTCATTTAATTAACTAGAATTACTTGAAAATTGAGATTCCTTGCTACTATTACATGACAGACAAAGCCATCACCTCATCTCCCAAAGGAAATTTGCTATTAGAATGACCATAGGCAAAAAAGTTTAAAGACATTTTGTCTGCTTTAAATGTGTGGGGATTTACCTGCATCCAAAATGCCTTGTGCCAGGATTGCTCCAAACTTTGCCATAACATCATCATGCTTATCATTGATCACTTTGGAATAGAGCTGTCTGAACTGGCTGACCTGGATTAAAAAAAAAAACCAAATGAAAACGAGAGAGATTATAAAACTGCATGACACAACTGTTCTGTATTTAATGAAATGATTCTGGATTTCTGCATCCTAAGATGGCATTTGCCTTTTCAATGGCTTTAGTCACTGATGTGACAAGTCATCCCACTAGTAACTAACTATAGAGATTTACCCCACTTGAAGATACCCATATGATTTTAAAATAGTCGGGACAGTCATGCCTCCCCAAACCCCATCTGGTCGGCCTGACAGAAATAACCTGAGAATCTCTGGAGTGTCACTGAAATAAAAGACAAACCCAGGAGTTTGTAGCAAGAACTACTCTGCGCTCCTAGGTGAATGACATGGCACTTCATTAAATTTCCTCCAATTGCTACCACTGAAGATCTCAAACCTACTCTGTTTTCCCTGTACAATACTTCTGCTGTATTGACAATGCCCCTATGGTCATCATCAGCAAATTGTGCTACTGCACTGCTATTTTTTAAGTGAAAATCGATAATGAAAATATTTAATTTTCATTAAGTAAGAGTTCACACCATGGTAGGTTCACAGCAGGATGTTAAGTGCACATTAGCAATGGAAATTGCTAAACCTTTGCTGGTATCGTCGTAAGTGTTTCAAACAGCTTCATCTTTCACTGTTTCACTAAGAGCTAGAGAGACACCACAGTATCACATCCAGCAATATCTAAGGCTTTATCACCAATTAATAATCTATTCCACTGTATAAGAGAAGCATAAAAAACCAGTTCAAGTAATTTGTTATAGCTGAAAAAGCAGACCAGGAAATCCAAACTTGCAATCCAGTTAAAACCTGGGAAGCTGCATCCCATTCACAGCATGCCTGGGGAAAAGAATCTTTTACTCCTCTGCCCTAAATTCATTTTAATCCAGATAGCCTTGTGACATTTTGGTTTCATTTGTTTCTGTCTTCACACTAAGCCTTCACTGGACATGCTCAAAAGCAAAAGAGGTCTTTTCAAAAAGGCTCCTTCTAAGATGTCTTGAACAAGCTTCTCCCCACTACTGGTCCGCTTTGCTGCTGGTATTCCAAGTTGTCTTCCTACATCTGCAGGCACCATTCAGAGGACAAAATTCAAGCTCAAGGCAGCAGGGTCAGAGAAAGCCACCAGAGAGACAGAGCAGTTCCTACTATCTCAACAGTTATAGTTTCCCTACGTAAGACCCTACCACCAACCAACTTCTTAGCTACTTCTTATAGCCAAAGAGCACGTGCCTCTCCAGGGACACCATCGCTATTTGCTCAGTGACAAGTGTCTGAAGAGAAGTCCGGCCTTTCAGCTACGAAACACAGTATCTCCTGCAGGCAGACGCCAGGCTTCACCACCATTACCACCACAGAGTCTTGCACAGCCTCTGATGCTCCCAGTACCCAACTGTACCAGTGAAAGAGGTGTGAATGCTGACTATCGGTACCCTGTCTGTGCAGGACACAAAAAACACTGGTGGTGCTCTGTGCGAAGGGTGGGCAACACCAAGTACCAGGAGCAGCCTTTGGGCACCACTCCAAGCACATGTGGCCTTTCTTGGGGTGCTCTGGGGAATCTCAAAGTGCTTACAGATAGATTTTTCACACCCATGAAATAAACAACTATTCATACAATTGAGTCAGTGACATGAGAACTGTGCTGGGAATAACATTTTGTTAAACTGGAACTCATCAAGGCTGAAAAAACAACAAAGATCAAAACAGGACAAAAAGCTGACCAAGGAGATAAATCAAAACTAGGGGGGTTTCTCAGCAAAGCATGAGATCATATTCCCCAGTAAAAGCACATCAGAGCCATGAGGTAACGCTGCAGTCAAGGTAATGCCAGCCATACATTTCATCACATTTCATGTGTGAATTTTTACCACAGGCACTAAGAAGTTGAGACTACCTTTGAGAGGTTATGTCCAATTCCAATGTCTGGGATGGAAAGAACACAAGAGATTGCCACTCCAGCCCATGAGCATTACACCCCACAGCTGCAACGCTTCTTGGCAGCCCTACACACGTAGTGAACACTTCAGATTAAGACAAGGTGTTTTCTGCAAAATAGTTCTCAACGTACTTTAACTCATCACACTGCTCAAAACACGAGTGTCCTAAAAGAACAAGCACTTTCTGGCCTTCACTCTTCCAACTACTAACCCAGCTGCACTACTGATCACCTCACCTTCTTCACCACTGACGGCATTCAACCAGATAAAATTTAAACCAGTCTGTGACAACAAGACACTAAAGTTCATATGAGAAAATTATGACCTGCTAAATATAACCTGATTAAAATTACTGTATTTCACACTAATGGACAGTCTCACAACCCCAAAACACCAGAGCAGCCACTTTTAAACAGCAAAGCTGATCAAAACAGAACTTCTGCCTAGGGCAGGGGACATTTATTAAAACTGACGGGGGAAACAGCAGCTATGTGACTTTCTAGTTCAAGTAAGCCAAACAATTCCCATGCTTACATTAGTTTTCCATCCACCAGTCTTCCTTCGCATAAAAAACTTTTAGCTACTAGCCCCTGTCCCCAAAAGCAATTTACTTAAATTCCCTTGCATTTATTAAAGCTAAGAAAAAGGAGAAACACATATCTTCAAGGGCAGCCAAGACAGATTTGTGGTAGGGAGATACTGCACACACAAAACAGGGTTTAAGTCTGAATGCACTGGCCAGACTCTGCTGAAGCTTTGCTCAATTTATGCTTTTGCATGCTCTCCCCACATTTTATGTATAAAAGATTACACTGAGGTTTAGTTGTTTAATACAAATAGCTTGTTTCTTATACATGCTTCTTGCCCACTGGAAAAATCACAGAATCACAGAATGAGAATCACAGAACACCAGAGATTGGAAGGGACCTTGAAAGATCATCTAGTCCAATCCCCCTGCTACAGCAGGATCACCTAGACCAAGTCGCACAGGAACATGTCCAGGCGGGTTCATAGGTTTTGGTGGCTAACACACTCTTCCTGAGTTCTCTGCAATACATTCCTGATGCAAAAGTTTTTCTGCCTTTGCAGGATGATTTTCCTGTGAATTTTATGTCCCTAAATATTTGAAGGGTGGGTGTCAGGAGGATGGAGCCAGGCTCTTTTCAATGCCATCTAGTGATAGGATGAGGGGCAATGGGTGTGAGCTGGAACAGAGGAGGTTCCACATAAATATGGAGAAGGAACTTCTTCACAGTCAGGGTGACAGAGCACTGGAACAGGCTACCCAGGAGACTTGTGGAGTCTCCTTCACTGGAGATGTTTAAGACCCGCCTGGATATGTTCCTGTGTGACTTGATCTAGGTGATCCTGCTCTGGCGAGGAGACTGGACTAGATGATCACTCAAGGTCCCTTCCAATCCCTAATGTTCTGTGCTTCTGTAATTCTGCGATCTGCTCATATATTGACATTTTTATTGACACAGATAACCATCACTGCATACAGACCCTTTGTTCCCACTGACAACCAGAAATACCGACCCACCAGAAATACTCACAACAGAAATACGTTTGGTAGCAATTGTTCAACTCCAGGAACAATGAACCTACAGGAAGAAAACTGATAGCCTTGGTACAATATCTGAACTTAAATGTAACCCCAAACTTCATCATGATTTGAATAAATATTAAATTTCTTGTATTTGACATCTATTGTTTGCACATAAAGTGTTTGTGTTGCAGAATAAATATGGTTCACTCAGTAATACACTCAGTTGCTAATTCATGGCAAGACTTGTGTCATTAAATACTTAAAGGCTCTATTTATTTTACAGTGTGTTTTCTGCTGTTAATGCCTTTTTCTGTTTATATTTCTGCCTACTTGGAAGTGTTTTCTGTTGTGTAATGGTTACAGAGATTATTTACTTTCTAAAACATAACATCAGTGGACATTATTATGGTTTGTATAATCTGAAAGCAAACTTAGATTTTAATGAAATATATTGCAAATAAGATCATTCTTTACTGATTATAAAAGTACAGTGATTTGTCAAAATAGCTTTAATGAGGAACCTTCGTCCTTTGATGGTGGAATCTTACAATGGCCAGGGTTGGAAGGGACCTTAAAGGTCATCTAGTTCAAATCAGCACACACTGGCAGGGACACCTTCACTAGAGCAGGTTACGCAGGGCCCCAGACAACCTGGTCTTCAACACTGCCAGGGAAGAATGGGGCAGCCACAATTGCCCTGGGCAACCTGTTCCAGCATCTCAGCACTCTCACAGCAAAGAATTTGTTCCTCATGTCCAACCTCAGTCTCTCAAGTCTTGAACCCTTTCCCGTTTTCTTCTCGCTATCACTCATGTCAAAAGCCCTCCCCCAGCTTTCTTGTAACCCCCTTCCTTCAAAGATTGGGAAACTGCTAGAAGATCACCTGGGAGCATCTTCTTCTCCAGGCTGATCAGCCTCAACTTGCTTAGGCTGTCCTCACAGCCCTCTGATCATTTGAGTTACTCTCCTCTGGACATGTTCCAGGAGCTCTCTGTTCTCCTGGCATTGGGGACTCCAGCACTGGACCCAGTACTTCAGGTGGGGTGTCATCGGTGCAGAGCAGAGGGGAAGAATCACCTCCCTTGACCCACTGTCACTGCTTCTTTTGGTGCACTCCAGGACATGGTTGTCTTTCTGGGCTGCCAGCGCACACAGCCAGGAGTCGGTGCATAAATCAGCTATCAAATGTCAGTTTGACAGCCTTTCAAAACATTAAAAGAAATTGTTTCTTCTCTAAGGAAAAAGACCCCATGTCATTTTCCCTAACTTGATTTCACACTAATCTGCTTTGCACTTGTATTCAGTCATCGAAATTTCATGTGTTATTTAAGTGAGAAGCATTAGAATAGCCCTTGGGTTGAGTCAACAGAAAATACTAATTGCAGTACTGGAGAAAAAGAGCTCTTCAGTCTTCAGTACAAGTAGCAGTACTGGAAAACATTTATCACTTAGTATTTTCTATCCAAGCAGGTGACTCAGGTGTAGGATCTGAAACAAAACGTAGGTTTCATAGACAGCCAGTCTGAATCTGTGGCATTTTGAAGTCTCGGATTATTGATATCCTTGAAAAATGTCAGTCCTGTTTCCAAACAGATTGCAGAGCCTTACGCCAAGACTCTTAAAAGATACATGCTAGCTCTGTAGGTAAATTAGGTACTGAGAAATTATCACCATTTCTATTTTGCTTCCTCTTGTCTCCATCAGGCACCTTCAGCAATATGGGCCAGTATCCATAATGTCATGGAGATGCTCACAGTTTGACAGGGAGCCAACTGTTCAGACACTGTACTGCTACTCCATATATTAAGTGAAACCAGACATTTCTGAAGTTCTCTGAACGCAGCTCTGTCATGACTTGAGACATTCCATTTCCAGCATCAAGTGATCTCTACTCTAACTGGACAGTGAAGAAAAAAACAGACTTAAGTGTTCTCTCTGCAATGTATAACAAGTATTTAGCTTTAAATTCACAGAATCACAGAATCACAATGCATTAGGGATTGGAAGCGACCTCAAAAGATCTAGTCCAATCTCTCTGCCACAGCAGGATCCCCTAGATCAAGTTGCATAGGATCATGGTCAGGAGGGTTTTAAAAGTCTCCAGAGGAGGAGACTCCACAACCCCCCTGTGCAGCTCGTTCTAGTGCTCTGTCACCCTCACCGGGAAGAAATTTCTTCTCATACTGATGTGGAACCTCGTATGTTCCAGCTCACATCCATTGTCCCTTGGCTTTAGTGAAAGAGTTAAGTCACAGAGTTCTGGAAGGCTGTATCTTTTTTTTGCTCAGTTACTGGTTTGAACTACATTCTGCCTTCCGATTTTTGTAGTGTATGGAATAGTTGCTGCAGATATGACTATCAAATAGGAAAATATTAGTATATATTCACAGTTATTACCTCACATAATGATTTTGAACACTACAAAACACTACATTCATTACATGAATTAGGAATTCATGTAGAATAAAAGAGTATTATGAAAATTACTGTGTTTGTTCAAGACTCATTTTTCAAATGCACTGTTTAGCTCGCAGAAAGGATTGTCAGAAGCACTTTGAATGAGGCTTGCACACCTAAATTATTAATGGAAGATTAACAGAAATTGCTTCAATTCCTTATGAATTATCAACCTTTACTTATGTTGAAATGTTTAAAATAAAGCTACCCAGCAATCTAGCTGCATGCAAAGGACATTATGCCAGCAAAATCTGTGTTCACTGGTGTCTTGGGCCATTTCCCACATCATTCTGAGAGGAAACTTTTCTGATCTAAATCCCTTTTTCCATTTCCTCCATTTCCTTTCACTTCCTCCAGAAGGAAGTAGTTCATGGAAAGAAATGATAAATTTGAATAGAAGGACATAAAATCTGAACCTTAGGTGAGCAAGTTCCAAGTGATCACTGAATCATCAAGGTTGCAAGAGACCTCTAAGATCATCAAGCCCAACCATCAACCAAACCCCACCATGGCCACTAAATCATCTCCCAAAGTGCCAGGTCTACACATCTGTTTGAGTCCCTCCAGGGATGGAGACTCCTCCACTGCCCTTGGCAGCCTGTTCCAACACTTTACCAATCTTTCAGTGAAGAACTTTTTCCTAATATCCAATCTAAACCTCATCTGATGCAACTTGAGGCCATTTCCTCTCATTCTATTGCTACTCACTTGGCAGAAGAATAACGATGATAATACAGGCTGGGAGTGGCTGGACAGCAGCAGGAGCAGCAGTTACCAGCAGCTCACCAATGCAACAGCCACCAGGAGTTTTTAGTCATAAGTTTGAATTAAACAGAAGTGGCACTATCACCACACCCCTTCAATACATATCAATACCCACTTTCTTTCCGGAGATCTGACTGGTTTATCATGCTCTAAATTTCCAAGGAAAAGTCCTAAACCTTGCCCTGTCAAACAGAGCTGGTGAAAGAAGAGATGAGCTGCTCCTCGTCTCTTTTTCTTCAGCATTTGACCACCAAGTCTGACCTCTCAGAAATTACAGCTCTCTAAACATAAAAGTGAAAAATTTCCATTCTATTTTACCACTAAACTTCAAGTTCTTAGCCCAAATGTTTCAGCTGGTCTTTAAGATGAGAGAGAAAATGCCAAGCTTACAGAAGATGCTTTATTGTAGAACTCTATAGGTTATTCTATGACTTATTACTTAAAGTATTATTTCTACAGGTGATTTAATATCTTTCCTGTGATGGTGGTGTTGACTGCAAGTTTTCCGTCCTTTGCCCCAGTCTACACTGACTAGTGGAGAGGTCACCCTTGCTGAAAGAGGCAGATCTTGCTGAGTCCATGAAGATAATCATATATAGGTTACTACACACATGGGGAACACACTCTCATGGGGCATTATAGAACCAGACAGATCACGAGTCAACAGGAATTGTCCTAGAGGGCATTTCTAAGTGATGAATGTGATTTGTATGAGCTGTTTAGAGAAGGCAGACACACAAAGCTATGGAAACAACAAAATTCAGCATTTTTTCCTCTACCAAGATTCTTTCAATTTTACCATGACCTTATCAGATAAAGGGGTGATAGAGTCAGTGTCCTGATTCTGGCACAGAACGCAGGGCAGCTGGGATTTATTTCTTCCTCCATCAATAATAACACTCCTTGACCTTGGGCAAGTTGTTCTTTGGGTATGTGCCTTCAATTCCCTTTCTGCTCTGTCATCTTCTTTTAGACACCTTATATTGTCTATGAGATGTAGAGGGACAATCACAAGAGAAAGAAATGAATGATGAAGTGTCTACAGAATGATAAATCTCTGGCTTGTCTGACCTAAAGTTAATAAATAGGAGGCGGCTTCAGAAATCCAAAAAAATCAACCCCTGCAGTTTTGATCCATTCAGGAGGACACTGGATTAGGAGAGGTTTTCAAGCAGTAGAGGAACACACGTGAGCATGTGGCATTCTGGTCCAGTTAAATGCTTTCTTTCCTGCCATCTTTAGGACAAACAAAGAAAATAGAACATGAAGCCAAGATATAAAAATAGCCCATTTGTGTCTTTGAGGGAGAAAGACACAGGCCAGATTTATTGGCTGTCTAGAGACCTTATGTTCAGTTTTCTCTTGTCACATTCGCACCAATTAAATGTGAGAGTTTATATGTTAGCCTATCTGTAAGGTTGACAGCCAGAGCCTTGTCTGGCTCATTTAATTCTCTCTGTGGGAGAAGTTTCCCCACCCTTGTATAGCAAACAGTTATTTCATGAACCCTCTGTAAAACCACCTTGCCAGAAAGTTCCACCTAAACATGAGGAGAAACTTCTTTACTATGAGGGTGACAGAGCCCTGGCACAAGCTACCCAGAGAGGTTGTGGAGTCTCCAGCTCTGGAGAGTTTCAAAAACCCTCTAGATGCAGCCCTGTGTAATTTGTCCTAGGTGATCCTGCTCTGGTAGGGGGGTTGGACAAGATGATCTCTAGAGGTTCCTTCCAACCCCTCACATTCTGTGATTCTACGATCAGAAACTGAAGGTGCAGTGAAGTCAGAATGCTCCAACCCAAACTGTAAAACACTAGGAAAAAAACTCCCTCTCCTACACTTTTTCCCCAGTGTCATTGCAAATCTTCCCTGTCCCCTTGCACTTTCTTTCAATACCTCTTTTGTTCAGTTCCTGGGTAATAGGCAACTACCCCTCAAAGCACAGTCAGGACAGATATTTAGTACATTTCCACATATGTGAGAGCACGCAGTAGCTTTTCCATCTATTTAAACAGGATTTATTCAACAGTAAGCAAGTCAGCTGATTGAATTTAAGCTCATACACTGATAAGTAATTTGTTAGATTTTTTTTGGACCAGTGAAACTGGTGAAGCTCAGAAACTCTTGTTGTAAATCTGGCTTCAGAAGAACCAAGAGACTCAGAGAACAAGAATAGAGTAAGATTTAGCAAATGATATAAAATCTGATTTTCACATGAAATGTTTTCTAAATAGTCATAAAATGTTGGCTTTCTACAGAACGTTAGATTAGACTTTTAAGGCTGAAAAAAGAATCTATATTTTAATTGTAAAGGACCCATGTTACAACGCAATTTCAAACTTAAAGTAGTGTGCACTCTAATTCCATCTTCGCTGATTATTTTCTCCTTCAGAATTGTAAATCCAGTCCTTCATTAATTTGTGACTCCTACTGTGAACAAAACTGACCTAACAGCCTATTACTCCTATTACTTGGTTACAAGCTGCTGTAAAATTAAAAGATTGAATTTTAACAATATTCCAAATTTAGATTTTTAAGAAACACTGATAGGATCTCCTACTGGTGTCAATGAAATGAGGTTGTGCTTCCAGTCTAATTGGAGAGACAGACAGCAGATGTTCAAAGTGCTGCTGTATTTCCACTAGGATATCTTCTCTCAGCTACATGATGATGTCTGCACACGCACAAGCTAGCACTATATTCCATTACTGTTTCCACCAGCTTCAGAATCACAAAATCACAGAACATTAGGGATTGGAAGGGACCTCAAAAGATCATCCAGTCCAATCCCCCTGCTACAGAAGCATTACCTAGATCCAGCTGCACAGGAACATACCCAGGAAGGTTTGAAACATCTCCAGAGAAGGAGACTCCACAATCCCCCTGGGCAGCCCCTTCCAGTGCTCTGTCACCCTTACCATGAAAAGTTCCTTCTCATACTTATGTGGAGCCTCCTATGTTCCAGCTAACATCCACTGCCCCTTGTCCTATCATTGGATAACACTGAGCAGAGCATGGCTCACATTATAAACATTAACAAGGTCACCCCTCAGTCTCCTTTTTTCCAAGCTCAAGAGACCCAGCTCCCTCAGTCTTTACTCATCAGGGAGATGCTCTGCACTGGACTCTCTCCAGCAACTCTGTGTCCTTCTGGAACAGAGGGGCCCAGACCTGGACACAATATTCCAGATGTGGTATCACCAAGGCAGAGTAGAGGGAGAGAATGTCTCTCGATCTCCTAACCATCCCCCCTCTGATCCACCCCCAGATGCTATTGGCCTTCTTGGCCACAAGGGCTCAAAGTGCTGCTATGTTTCCTCTAGGATGTGTTCTCGAAGCTGCATGATGACGTCTCTACACGCATGAGCTAGCACTATAGTACAATACTGTTTCCACCAGCCTCATAATTACTGTTAAGAATGGCTAAAGGTATTCAAACCTGTTTCAAATGACAGCACAGTGCGACTATTTCACTATTGTTCAGCTAATGAGAAAATGTCTGCATTTCATCTTTCTTTTTGTTGTTGTTTCAGTGGAAGTTCAATGCTATTCTGTGCTTTAAAGTCTCAACTTGTGTGTTTAAAGACGTATTTTTAATCTTTCAGCATTAACCCTCAAGGTTTTATTGCAAGTGATGCTTTTTAGCCTTTTATCTAGATTAAAACTTTCCCCATTACTTCCACTTATATGCCTGATACACAGAGTGTGGTCTACTTTTACTTTCCAAATCCTTTCTGCTTTACTGAAGCAGAGGAGGATGTCACCTCCACCTGCTAAGAATCATCTTTTTGCCAGCTGCAGCCACTGCGATGAGCTTGAAGTTAAAATAGATCTGTTTGCTCTCTGCTGCTCACTACAGTTTAGTGAACTGTCATGCTGCAAAACAAGTAGAGAGCTCCTGTAGAAATGCACTGCATTTGCATCTTAGATTACTTTGAAGATATTAATTTTAGCTCTTTCTTTGAAGCAATTTTCCACCAAATCAGCAGCAGTTCATCGGGCAACTCTGATCTTTCTGATATTTTTCAAGTTTTACTTCAGCTCATGAACCATTTCAGGAAGTGCGGTTTTATCCCAGGTTTTATTAACAGCTGTGATGCTGCATAATGACACAATAAATACTGTTTATAGCTGCAGGCATCCTGTTACCAGTAACTTCTCCCACATTAAGTAGAAGGAATATGTTAAGGTGGGATATGTTAAGAATAGACAATATTCTATTTGTTGCTTTTTCAGTGGCGTCCCTAGAGTATTGAGAGTCATCCTTAGGAACCCAGATGAAAAATGGTTCCATGTTTGGCTTCTGTGATTTCACTGGTCGAAAATAGTTATTAAGAACACTGCCTGCAGAGACAGAATGTGTTGTTAATGATCATCATCAGAGGGCTGGAGCACCTCTGCTATGAGGAGATGCTGAGGGAGCTGAGGTTCTTGAGCCTGGAGAAGAGAAGGATCCTGGGGGACCGGATAGCGACTTTTCAATACCTGGCTGCAGGAAGGCTGCAGAGGGACTGTTTACGATAGTGTGTACTGACAGGACAAGAGGAAATGGTCGCACATTAGAGAAGAGCAAACTGAAATTGGATGTTAGGAAGAAATTCTGTAGCAGGAAAGAGCTTGAACACTGGAACAGGTTGTCCAGGGAGGTAGTTGAGGCCCCATCCCCTAGTTCCAAGGATAATTTACATTGGCTAATACTGGCAAATAAGTGAAAGACTAAATCAGAGAGTCTTAAGTTTAGCTTTTAGTGATAAGCAAAGTAATGTGAGAGATTGGATTATTCTCTAAACCCTCTGACAACATTTTGAGTGATTTGGAGAGAACTGATGCACAGGATGAGGTGGGCTGTACCATAGTGCCAGCCAGATTTGAGTTCCTCCTTGACGCAGCCTCCTGGTATCACAAAAGTTGTCCTCAGATATCAGGAGCCTCCAGCACCCAAATCTTTAGAGATAAGATGAAACGAAATGAAAGGATTATGATTCCTTCACTTGCCTTGGTTAAACACCCAGCATTTTGATGCAAATTACTACTGTTTCCTGTTGGATTTTTTATTCTCATTTACATCCATTCTAATCTATCCTTTTTACTTTTCCGTTCAGTAGATCAGTTGTTCCTTTCCTATCTCTGTCTCATACTTTCTGTTTGAAAACAGAGTGACTTTGCCAGCCAAGACAGGTATTTTGCAGCACTGTGAGACTGTGATAAAAAAAAAAAGTTAAAAGCTTTTCTTTAAAAGCTAAAGGCATTGACACAGATTTGCCAGATCTTGGGAGCTGATAAAATACCAGGTCTGTTTTCTAGCAGCAATATATGAACCAAAGCTGAAACCATTTCTCCTTTTCCCTTCTTTTTTGAATTTTCTTTTTATACCCATTTTTTTCCCCTTGATTCTTGGTTTCTTTCTTTATTTTAAGCAAAATACAATTGAATTCCAGCAACAACAGCATCTCAAGTCCTTCTCAGTAAATGCTTCTCTTTTTCCAAGAAAGGACAGAGCACTGGAAGTGGCTGCCCAGGGGGATTGTGGAATCTCCTTCTCTGGAAACATTTAAAACCCACCTGGACATGTTCCTGTGCGACTTGATCTAGGGAATCCTGCTGTGGCAGGGGCACTGGACTAGATGATCTTTCGAGGTCCCTTCCAATCCCTAATGTTTTGTGATATAAATTCATAGTGAAGAGAAATATTTGCATTAGTTATTTACAAATATTTAATAACAGAAGCTACGAAAAGGATTAAAGAGATTGATGTTGTGAGAGGCAAAATATGAACACTGAGGTCAGACTGTGCAGCCATTGAGGAAGGCTCCTCTTGGAAGGAAAATGTGACATAGAAAACTGCCTCAGATAAGGAAGCTGGCACAGATAACAGCTAGCATAGAGCTATCACTTATTCTTTCTTCTGTCCTTGGCTGTAAAAATGCTGCTAGGAATACACAGAGAGTCTAACCTAGATGAATGAACTAGTTGTGTCCTGCACTGATTTCTTCTGATAGCAGTCCCATGATATTGCTGGGCAATTCACTGCAGTGTTTAGCTTATTTCAAAGGAGAGGGATGAACATATAAAATAAGGCATTCCCTTGCCTATATGGCAACTTTTAATCTGGAGTTAAGTGACTACAACATTCTTTATCAACAGAAAAAAAACTGTTGGAGAACAGTGTAGGAAAAAGAGACCTGGAGGTCCTGGTGGACAGCAAGATGACCAAGAGCCAGCAATGTGCCCTTGTGGCCAAGAAGGCCAACAGCATCCTGGGGTGGAACAGAAGGGGGGTGGTTAGCAGATCAAGAGAGGTTCTCCTCCCCTTCTGCTCTGCCCTGGTGAGACCACAGCTGGATGATTGTGTCCAGTTGTGGGCCCCTCAGTTCCAGAAGGACACACAGCTGCTGGAGAAAGTCCAGTGCAGAGCCACAGAGATGATGAAGGGATTCAAACACCTCTCTTATGAGGAAAGGCTGACGGAGCTGGGTCTCTTGAGCACGGAGAAAAGGCAACTGAGGGGTGACCTCATTCATGTTGATAAATATGTGAAGGGTGGGTGTCAGGAGGATGGAGCCAGGCTTTGTTCAGTGGCATCCAATGACAGAACAAAGGGGCAATGTATGTGAGCTGGAACATAGGAGGTTCCACATCAATCTGAGAAGGAACTTCTTCCCAGTGAGGGTGACAGACCACTGGAAGGGGCTGCCCAGGGGGATTGTGGAGTCTCCTTCTCTGGAGAGGTTTAAAACCCACCTGGATTGAAGTAGATGGTCTTTCAAAGCCCCTTCCAATCCCTAATGTCCTGTGAGTCTGTGAGTGTTATATTAATTAACTTTAGTCTTTACATGAAATTCTAATGCAATCATATGAATTAACTCCCTGAATTTCTCAAAAGCTTAGAATAGGAAACAAAACACCAAGCATCCCATGTAAATTATTAGCCTGGATTTAAAAGCTAATAATAGGACGCCAAGTAGGACTTTGTAAATTTTTTAATAAGGCTTTCATGCCTAGTTTAACTTCTTCTTTTAACACGAGCTGAATAAATTCCACTCCTTTTTGGCAATGTTCTTTCATAATGTACTTCCATAAAAGGATTATTTTTATAGATATATGTCCTTTAGTTCCCTCTGTAATTCTCACACTCTAATTCTCAAATAAAGGTTCTAATCTGTTTTTCTGGGTACAATTATTGTGCTGGTAGTGGAATTTCTTGTGATGATAATTTTTAGAAAATGATTTTAAAATGTTTGGTTTCAGCCTCTAGTGGGCCAAACATTAAAGATATTTAATGTTTAATAGGAATTTTACACAAGTGCGTAGGAAGAGGACAAGGGGAAAGGGTTCCAGACTTGAAGAGGGGAGATGGAGGTTAGAAATGAGGAACAAATTCTTTGCTGTGAGGTTGCTGAGATACTGGAACAGGTTGCCCAAGGAAGTTGTGGCTGCCCCATCCCTGGCAGTGTTGAAGGCCAGGGTGGCTGGGGCCCTGAGTAACCTGATCTAGTGAAGATGTCCCTGCCTGTGCAAGGGAGTTGGAACTGGATGATCTTTAAGGTCCCTACCAACCCCAGCCATTCTATGAGTCTATGATTCTATGATGCTTATTGGTAGATCCCTGTTACATATAAAGAATCAATGGCTTCCCCCTTTGTGAAAATGTAATTATTGCAGTTGTTATTTGTGTCATAGTAGTATCTTTAGTCCTATAACTACATAACCTAATAATATATTCAGCAAAACCTAATCCTATTCTATTATGCTTCTGTTATTCAATATTTTAAAATACCTAATTCAAATATTTCTTTTCAGTATGAATTCATGTATAATAGCTAGATTCATTTCATTGTTTCATTAGTTCATTTTACAAGCTCTTAGTAGGTCTGGATAGACACAGTAACAAAGAGAAGGATGTCAAAGACACAGACAAAATAGGCAGGAAAAGAATCCCTTTCCTAGACCAGGGCAAAGAAAGTTCCCAGGCAAACAAGACAAGGGAAGTTTCACACCTGTACAGATGTCATTTGTGGCTATGGAAAGGGTTAGTTCATCACTCTGTGAAGCTAGCAACTTCACAACAATTTTCTCAGAGTTTTGAAAGAGAGTTTACAGTCTAAACCAGGAAAATGCTCCCAAATACTTTTCACACTTCTCTTCTGGAAGCAAAGGAAACAAACCACTCAAAGAGAAACACTTGGAGCTGACAACAGAGCAATGTCAGAATCAAAGCAGGCAGAAGTCTTGCATCTCCTACAGTTCAGGTATTCCACAGGGGTAAGCATTTATTGAAATGTAGAAGTTGTGGTTAGAATTCAGAAACACTCCTTAGTTGTAGAGGTGAAAGGCCAGTCCTTAGTAGAAATTTGAATACCATCAAAGGACTTCAAAATCTAGCAGCTCACTCCCGTAGAAATTTCATCTTGAGCTCCCTTTTGCCTTTTATTCTTTCTTTGCACATGTTGGACAAGTGATGTAAAAGTCATTTCAGCATGCAAGTGTCTCTGAAGGTATCGACGGATGAATCAGGCAGCATCAAAAGGGCAAGTCAGTTGGAAATTCTTTGAGTAAAGGAATATGAGGGTGAAGATTTGATTTTCCCTATTACTCCAAAGCTTTTTTAATGTCCTTACAGAAGCTTTAAAAGGGAAATCGTACTCTCCAACTGAATACATGGAGAGTATGGCTGTAGCCATACAGAAAGGCATGTCATGTCAAAATTACTGCTTTCAATTATGATCCCACCAGCTACTATAAGTTTCCTTTCTCCTGCTGCTTGATTTCTTATTCTTAAAATATAAATATATCTGATAAAAGCTTTCTGAGAACACAGCGAATAAAATGTAGCACAAAGCACAAACCTCTTACAGGTTTATTGTCAGATCACTGAAGGCATTTTCTGTGAGCATTTCATCAGCTAATGTTCTCTCAAGGGCCGGTGAATGACCACTTTTAAATGACAAGATGAAGACAAACTCAACTTCAGACTGTTTTATGAGAGGAGTTGTGGTTGTGTGCTACAAGTCATTGAATTTGGCAACCAAAGGTAACCCAAGTAACTGCACTGTCCACCTGCACCACAGACAGTATGAAGGAAAAACACTGTTCCTGCTGAGGTGTCCTACAGGAAAAAAGAAGACGAAGAGGTAACCTCATTAATGTTGATAAATATGTTAAGGATGGGTGTCAGGAGGATGGAGCCAGGCTCTGCTCAGTGGCATCTAATGATAGGACAAATGGGCAATGGGTGTAAGCTGGAACATAGGAAGTTCCACATCAATCTGAGAAGGAACTTCTTCCCAGTGAGGGTGACAGAGCACTGGAAAGGGCTGCCCAGGGGGTTGCGGAGTCTCCTTCTCTGGAGACATTTGAAACCCATCTGGACATGTTCCTGTCCAAAATCATTATCACAAAACTCTATAAACTCATTTGCTGATATAAATGTAAAGTAAGGTGATCTGAAAATCACAGCTTCTTTGACAAACACCTATCAGAAAATACATGGTAAGAACTTTATTTTTGAGTGCTACTGAAACTTGTTAGAAGAGCTTTTTTAATGAGTCCTCTGTTGTACATTAGATCAGATAGAAATTTGTATTTCTCATTGTATTCTGAATCCCAAGTTTGAAACTCATGCTTAACTGCCTTGTAAACACACTTAAGACTTAATTATCGTACATTTCTGAAGCATTGTTCCATGACCAGACAAGGGACAAAGTAAGAGCAACACAGCTGTACTGCTGTAAATTACTGCTATATTTAACTCAGGTGATTGGAAGAGGTACCCAAAGCAGCTACAACATCATTCACACCCAGACATGCACATATTTGAGAATTAAATTTGGACCCAATCTGGAAATATTAGAATCATAGAAACCTAGAATGGCCAGGCTTGGAAGGGATCTTAAAGATCATCTAGTTCCAACCCCACTGCACAGACAGGGACACCTTCACTAGAGCAAGTTACTTAGGGACCAAACAGCATCTGCTCTTATACTTGCAGTCTAAACTTTTTCTGATCCAAGCCACATCCTCTGTCTTTCACAACATGCAATTTCTATTGTTGAACAGTTGGGGAAGTGTCAGGGGGGAACAAGTTGACAACAGAGTGGTCCCCTCCCTGGCTTATAAGTCACCCCGTTTAAAACTTAATGGAGAAAATAATCACGTGTTTCTATGTGGAATTTAATGCAGGATGAGCAAGGAAATGTCTATTTGTTATTCTAAGATGAAGTACCTTCCCCCAATTCCCTTTCCAGGCACACTGCAGCTGTATGTACGGTTTATGTAGGAATGTATCTGGGATCAGAACTGCAGCAGATGTCAATTGATGGAATGCAGCTGAAGGTCTCACCTAAAAATTTGGATCAGTACAGCCCCTATATTTAAAAAAAGAAACAAAAAGCATAACCACACATTTTGGATGGTCTTATGCATGGAACCAAACAATGAGGGAAAGCTGCTAGAGAGCTTGTCTTTCACTGATACCAACATTATGTATATCATACAGATTCTCATATCAACACAGAAGATTAGGTATTTACTTAACCACGGAAAGGGTGACTGTAGTTCACGATCCATCAGTTATTACCACAACAATGTGAGCTAAAAACAAAAATGCAGATTCAGTTCTACAAGAAACTTATCCTTCCCTATCAACAGACATTGAGGAGAAGATTCTTAAGAAAGAAAACAGTTTGGATCTCATTTTGTCACCACAAAAAGAAAAGAACAGAAAGAATTCAAACTATGCAGTTCCCATTGCTTAGAGTGTTCTGTTAAGATACCACAAACCTTGGCAAAGTTATTCTTCTGCAGAGAGTAAAACATGATCATCCTCATCTGGTGTGTGTATAAAATTTACAAGCTGCAGGAAAGTGAATAACAAGACAAGGCTGCCCAAAACTATCATTCAATAGAGACTGCCTGAAGATGAAGGAAGAGAATTAGGAATGGCACAGAGCTAAAGAAAGAACTAGAAACGAAAGTGTTTAAACAGCTTCTTGAAAGTGGGAATGTTCAAAGCAGGCAGCTTTCTTGATGCAATCTGATTTTGCTGTCAAAACACTTCCAAGTGGCTTAAAATACATTGCCCTTTCCAGAAGGCAGAGAAGTCTCTGAAGGATTACGAAAATTTTAATGCTGGTTCTTCTGACCAAATGTTTGAGGAAGCAGGAGGTGGGCAAAAGTCAAAATCCTAGATGTGACATTTATCTCTTGATGCTTGTTTTGTGAACGGCTTTGGGAGCTAAATCCAGTTCTGAAAGTCTTATCTCTCCATTGTAGGATGAGGTGAGTCAATACATTTAAATTTGAAGTGGAAATGTTCTTATATGAATAAAAATTTCCTACCACAATTGCTATCTAGATAGCATAAGGCAGAGAGTTATTTTTTTAGTTAAAAATTCACACTGAAGAATAAAATGCTATAGAACAGACATGTTCTGTATGTGGAAGATCAGGATTTATACTAGGATCACATACACAGTTTATTAGGGTTGGAAGGGGCCTTCAAAGGCCAGTGGGTCCAACCCTCCTGCTCAAGCAGGATACAAATTACTGAAAAGCAGAAACTCCTAAAAAGCCTCAATCAACTCCAGATGGGTCTGAAACATCTCCAGAAAAGGAGACTTCACAGCTTCCCTGTGAAACCCCTTCCAATATTTAATAACCCTGACTGAGAAGAAGTTTTTCCTAAGACTGAGGTGAAACTCCCTGTGTTCAAGCTGACATCCATCACCCCTTGTCCTGTCTGATGCCACTTAAAAGACAGGATTCCTTTCTGCTTGGCACCCAGCCCTCATGGATTTATAGACAGGGATTAAATCCCCTCAGAGCCTTCTTTGTCCAAACTGAAAAGTTCCAATGTTCTCAATCTCTGTTTTAGATGATAAAATGCTACCAGGGAGCTTTCCTACAACCTTTTCCTGAGCTTTCCTCATCTAAAGCTCTTGTGGTAGATTAATTCTATGCACATCTGCCTGATATGTAAATCTGAAACATTTTTAAAGCTCTGCTTTCACTATTTATGGACTGAGTTTTGACACCCCTGTAGTAATTGCAGGTGTATCGAGCTGACTACCCTCAGAAGGATGTCCATAACTTTGAGGAAAACCCATATACAACCTACTTTGGTGCAGGGAACTCTCTTAAGTGTGTTTTCCAAGGCATAAGCTGCCCAAAACAAGAGAATCACAGAACTTTAGGGATTGGAAGGGACCTTGAAAGATCATTCAGTCCAATCCCCCTGCCACAGCAGAATCATCTACATCAAGTGGCACAGGAACATGTTCAAGCGGGTTTTAAACATCTCCAGCGAAGGAGATTCCACAACCCCCCTGGGCAGCCTCTTCCTGTGTTCTGTCACGCTCACCATGACGAGGTGTCTTCTCAGACTGATATGGAACCTTCTCTGTTCCAGGACACACCCATTGCCTCTTTGTCCTATCATTGGATCCCACTGTGCAGAGCCTGGCTCCATCCTCCTGACACCCACCCTTCACATATTGATCAACATTAATGAGGTCACCTCTCAGTTTCCCTTCTTCCTGTAGGACACCTTCAGCAGGAACAGTATTTTTCCTTCATACTGTCTGTGGTGCAGGTGGACAGTGCAGTTACCTAGGTTAATGCAATAAGCTGTAGAGATTATACTGCCAGTGTAACTACAATAAAAAATAGAAAATTATTAAAAATAGCTGAAGTAAAGCAGTGACTGCACTCAGGTAAACCAAAAAGACTCAGAGTGTCCCAATGCTTTTTATGATGTCGTTCTTATCTTTATATGTGGGATTTTCCCATATGCATCACTGTGGGTCTTTTTTCCTTTGTTTTAGCTCCCGTAACTACAACAGAAGCATATCTGAGTTTGCATCCCAGATATTCTGAGTGCACACATCTTAAATACCTGTTCACTTAATGCTTCACCATTTCACATTTGATTGCCAAACAGTGATTTGATTTACAACCTTACCCTTGAACTGTAAAAATCATTCTACTGTTCTTTTAATTACCTGTTCAAGAATCATCAGCGCATTATTTGCCACATTATTAGCTTAATCAAATGCTTACTTTGTGGTGAAGGACAAAAACAAATTAAGGCAGGAAACAAGAGATCATCTCTTAGCAGCCAGGGACCTGGCATTATCAGTACTGGCTGGGAGAGGATCTATTGCAGAGCAGGCCTGTGGAAAGGGATTTGGGGGTGCTAGTGGATGAAAAACTGGACATAAGCCACCAGTGTGTGACTGCAGCCCAGAAGGCTGATCACATTCTGTGGCCAACAGATTAAGAGAGGTGATTCTGCCCCTCTACTCTGCCCTGGTGAGACCTCACCCGTAGTATTGGGTCCAGTTCTGGAGCCCCCAGCACAAGAAGGATGTAGACAGACTGGAGCTTTCCTGAAGAGGGCCACTAAAACAATAAGGGGAATGGAGCATCTCTCATATGAGGACAGGCTGAGAGATTTGGGCAGTTCAGTCTGGAGAAAAGAAGGCTCCGGGGGGACCTTATTTTGACCTTCCAGTAGCTGAGGGGGGCCAACATGAAGACAGGGGAAGGTCTTTTCCAGAGAGTTTGTACGGATAGGACAAGGAGCAGTGGGTTCAAGCTGGGAAAGGAGACACTTAGGCTGGAGATTAGAAACTAAGTTCTTCAGTGTGAGGATGGTCGATGGCTGTAATGGGAGCTGGAGGGAGCCCCATCCCTGGAGTCATTTAAGGTCAGGCTTGATGAGAATCTGAGCAACCTGACCTAGGCAGAGCTGTCTCTGTGTAGGGAGGTTGGACTAGATGACCTCTACAGGTCTTTTCCAGCCTAGAACATTCTATGATTCTAACACAGTTGCAACCTCTAACATTAAATACCTGGCACAAACTGATGGGAAAGTGTAAAGGAAAAGCAAAAAAAAAAAGGCTATCAACTTCAGTCTCTCAGCTTCTCAGCTCAGGTGCTTTTTAACTGATTTACACCATGTCTGAGTGCATCTACTGAGGTCAAGTCAGTGAACTTGGAATGTCATCTCTGTCTGGCAGTGTTCAAGCTGTCTTTTGTGTTTGCAGATGTTTGAGGTGTGAAAGCCTCACAATCCAGATAATCAGCAACAAATGGAGGCAGATTAGCTTTGATGATGCCATATCTTTTAGGTACCATATCTCTCTAAGACAGTGGTTTGTTTGACCTCTTCAGTACTAGTAGATACCTTTTATAAACCTCTGAGTCTTCACAGAAGTTTTATGTCAGGCCTGTTAGAAGTCTGTCTTGGTTCCTACCACTAATTGTAGTTCCATCCCTCTTATACAAACAGCAAACCTTACTTCTTGGCTATACTACTTCCTGGACACTCAGGGTGTCTGTTATTCCTGACAAGACATTAATTGGAAATACACTGTAAACATGTGAGTCTTGTGTATAAAGGGAAAATAACAACCCATGAAATAGTCAGTCAATATTTTCCTAATTGATTATCACAGCTATCCCCAGGTCCAAATACATGGGGAAGTGTAGTGTTTTCAGACATCCCTGTGTGGCAAATGTTAATTTCTAAAGCCTTTCTCTGCCTCTTATTTTCTTCTAGGTTTGTAAAGCAAGCACAGAGGAAAACAACAGTGTAAAGGGGTCAAATATGTGATGGTTGTCACAGAACCACAGAATGTTAGGAATTTGAAGGGACCTCAAAAGATTACCTAGTCCAATACCCCTGCCAGAACAGGATAACCTAGACCAAGTTGCACAGGAACATGTCCATGTGGGTTTTAAATGCCTCCAGAGAAGAAGACTCCACAACCCCTCTGGGCAGTCCTTTCCAGGGCTCCATCAGACCTCAATGGGAAGAAGTTCCTTCTCATATTGATGTGGAACCTCTTGTGTTCCTGCTGACACCTGTTGCCCTTTGTCTTATAATTGGGTGCCACGTCTCCATCCTCCTGACACACACCCTTTTGTATTTATCAACATTAATGGAGTCACCTCTTAGTCTCCTTTTTTCCAAGCTCAGGAGACTTAGCTCCCTCAGCCTTCTCTCATCAGGGAGACGTTCCACTCCCTTCATCATCTTTGTGGCTCTGCACTGGACTCTCTCCAGCAGTTCCATGTTCTTCTTGAACTGAGGGGCTGCAAATCACATCCATCCTGTCCAGGACCAACAAAATTCAGCAGTTTCATGTTCCTTCAAAGAAAGTGCTCACATGAAGCGTTACTTGGCTTATACTCGGAAAATTTTTCATCTCTAAATCCCCTAAAGTCTCCATGTTTCCTGTTTTACTGAAGCTAGAAGTTTTCTCACAGATGGTTCTTATACTATAATTCCTTGGAGCTGGTTAGGACCCCCTTGTATGTGAATAGTTTCCTGCAATCAAAGCACTGGGTGCCCACAGTTCTAGCAGACTGTAAAATCCATTTAATTAAACTCTGCATCTCACATTTCAGCAGCACTTAGAGAGTGGCTGCTCTGGTGTGAGGAAGAAGAGTTTGTGCTCTGAATAGGACTATTTCCAGATTTCATCGTTTCACAGGCTCTACAAGACAAGCATGTCACCTAGCTCTGATTTGCTCTGTGGGTGACAATGTTTAACATCCACACCATTCTCTTCAAAATAGACACTCTTTTGAGGCTATTCCCTCAATAAGGTAAGAACAATAGTTCAGCTTTATCAGCGGTAAAACTGCTTATGACATTCAGTGTGGGCATGGCACAGAGCTCAGAGAATCTCCTACTGTAATGAGACACCAGGCTTTCCCTTCTCTAAATGAGTCAGTTTTTCAGAGAGGAGTAGAAAGCTCTTCTGTTTTGCTGACAGTCTGTATCTGTTATTGATTTTTCTGCATTGCTGATAACACAAATGCTCCTCCTGCTTCATATGCTTCTTTGTTTCCAAGAGGCCCTGCAAATCACACCGGTTATATGCTCCAGCAGAGATCACATCACTTGCTTGCTCATTTGTTCTCACTTTGGGCTTCTAAGTTATTTTTTGCAATTTACACATTCAGCAAAGTGCTTGCCTCAGCCAGTGAGCCACACTGCAATTTGTCCCACTCTCTCCAATGTCACAGCCCTGTTTAGCTAGTGGTAATTTCATCAGCTTTTTCCTTTTTCTTCCATAAATCTGACAAAGAAATTCCATACAAACTGCCTGCTGCTATTTTATCAAAGACTGTTTCAGTAACTGAACTACACATCTATATATTAACAGAATCACAGAATTATTTGGGCTGGAAAAGCCGTCTCAGCTCATAAAGCCCAGACCATGCCCTAACATCACCACATCAGCCAGACAAGGGCACAGCCAGGCTGTCCTTCAACAACTCCAGGGATGGGGACTCCACCACTGCCTAATATCCAACCTAACCCTCCCACGGCAGCTTCAGGCCCTGCCCTCTCATCCTGTCGCTAGTTGCCTGGGAGAAGAGCCTGACCTCCACCTGACTACAACCTCCCTTCATGTTGTAGTCTTTTTAGAGAGGGAGAAGGTCCCTCCCTGAGTCTCCTGTTCTCCAGGCTAAATGCCCCCAGCTCCCTCAGCCTCTCCTCATCATCCCTTTATATACAGGGATATAAAAACACATATAAAAATTGATTATAAAAATCATAGTATTGTTTTCTTTTTTTTTTCTGGTGTAACAAAACCACAGTGGGATCCCCAAATATTTAGCTTTCTTGTAGTCCTTTTTATATCCCCATTGCTATAAAACAGGCTGACATCCTGTTCTCAAGGAGAGCAACAGGGTTCGTGAAAGGCCTGTAGACCAGCCTTATTAAGTGCAACTGAGAGAAATGGGGTTCTTTAGTCTGAAGAACAGGAGAGTAAGAGGTGACCTTATTGTTCTCTACAACTATAAAGGGCATTGTACAGAGGTAGGTGCTGGCCTCTTACCACAAGTAAACGATGGGACAAGAGGGAAGAGCCTAAAGCTGCATCAAGGGAGGATGTGGCTGGACGTTAGGAAACAATTTTTCTGTGAGAGGGTTGTAATGCACTGGAAGGGCTGCCAAGGGAGGTGGTTAAGTCACCATCCCTTGATGTGTTTCAAAGTCTTATAGATGAGGCCTTTAGAGATCTGTTTTAGGGGTGATAAAGGAAAAACTAGGTTTAAAAATTTGGACTTGATGGTCTTATAGGTCTTTTCCAACCTAAATGTTTCTGTTACTCTGTGATTCTTTGTTACCACTGAGTTTTCTAGGAAGAGCCAGTCAAAACCAACCTCTTCTGAGGGATGGACAGCCCTCTATTGTTAATGAAAGTGCATGGGTGACAGACAAACCCCAAACTCTGGGAACAGCACCTGCATTTTCTTTCCCCTCTGCAGTACATTGAAGACTGCTGTTCCTCACAGTGGTTGTGAGGAACCTAGAAGAATGATGCCACATTGGTATAGTTGGGGTTTATCCCTGCAGTCCCCCTCTTCCTATCCACACTGACAGTGCTTTGGGATATTACAAGGAAGCAAAGGAGCTTCATTGTTTAAGAAGATCATAGGATCATAGGATCATAGGATGTTAGGGGTTGGAAGGGACCCAAGAGATCATCGAGTCCAACCCCC
>JAOXOE010000702.1:10255454-10314533 GCA_028565055.1 Phoeniculus purpureus | reverse complement strand
GTTCCACATCAATATGAGAAGGAACTTCTTCCCAGTGAGGGTGACAGAGCACTGGAACGGGCTGCCCAGGGAGGTTGCAGAGTCCCCTTTTCTGGAGACGTTTAAAACCCACCTGGACATGCTCCTGTGGGACTTGGTCCAGGTGATCCTGCTGTAGCAGGGGGATTGGACTAGATGATCTTTCGAGGTCCCTTCCAATCCCTAGTGTTCTATGATGTTCTAATTATTGTGTTCTCCATTAGTTATTCAGTTGAACTACAATAACAACTTTGATAACATAAACAGAGACTCTGCTCACTGAAAATTAACCGGGGTTGTGCAAAGGAACAAACTGCCAGTAAATCTTCACGTTCCGTGACTTGGAAATACCCAAACACCTTGTATTTAAAGATTTTCTTGGCTTTTGTAAGTAAAATTTTCCACTGGACAAAGAGGTGGTGGGTTTTTTTCTTTCTCCCCATTCAAACCCACTAAAATTGCGGATGTTTTCATCACAGTTTAGTATTTAAAATGATACCAAAAAAGTAACCCTTATGTGACAGTTGAGTAGCAAAGTACCAGCCACTGCCTTAGCACTCACCAGAGCAGATGAAAAGTGGAACCTCAGGCCTTGTATTAATGTAAACTTTTAGACTGTACAAATGTTTGCATTTATGTCACATATTCACAGGCTCAACTATTTTTAAAAGCTAAACACAGCATACACAATCGTTTTCGTCTTCTGAGCAGAAAGAAACACTCCATTAAAAAAATGCATTTGCTACAAAGCCACTAAGCCTGTTTCTGACAGCAGAAACTGTTCCACCTGACAAGGGTAGGGCCAGTTACAAAAGAAACAAAACAGGACTTTCCAGCAGGGTGACCACATCCAAACCTAAGTTTACTGCCATCAGAACAACCTCTTTATTCAGTGACAGCATTTGCATAAATCATGAGCACATAGACCTCAGTGGATCTTAGTAGAAGCCAGTTGCTTTTGTATCATTATAAGATACTTGTAGACCAAAAAAGAGCGAGCATTTACTCTTCTAACACCTATAGTTACAATGCTCCTGCATTCAATGTGCTCCGACTCATGCAGGAGCTTCCTGCTGTGCATTCAGCTCCAGCTCTTTACAAGGTTTCCACATGTGCACTGAAGATTTGGCCTCCAAGCCCACTCTTCCACCTAACAAGCCAGTATGTAAAGTATGCCACGTTACCTTAGGGCAGGTAATCTCCGTCTGCTGGATCATGATAAGGGCAGATGCAATCAGAGCTCCTTGACGTACATAGTTCACAGGATCATTTGTCATTGGCTCAAGCAAATTAATTGCTTCCTAAAAAAAACCAACCAAACAAACCGAAGGAATAAGCAGTTGCAAAGTTCACACTATTATTTTACTATCCCAGGACTCCATGGAAGGTTACCAGATGAGTACTGTCAGACATACATTAAATATATATTTGCCTGTTGTTGGTAAACTAAATAGAAATCTCGATTTCTGGGGACTTTAACCTAAAAGTTGTGGAGGAAAAAGCCCAACAACAAAATCCAAATGCTGGGTGGAACACTGTCTACCTGCAGTAGTAGGGCAGCATATAGGTAAGTTGTAAGCAATAGATATATCCATCACACAAGAACTACAGACATGCCCTAAAAAGTACACACAATCTCTTAGCACAATGTCTTGGCCATTTTTCTCAACACAATACATCAGCATAACCTTCATTTTATTTAAGGAACAAAGGAACCAGAGATATCAGACAACATGTCAGAGGTTAGAAAATAAGACGATAAAACCTGACAGGTCCCAAATTCTTGATCTTACACTTTACTATTAGAACCCATAACATTTTGCATCACATGAAAGCATTGCTTCAAACCTACATCAAGTGGGGCGGCCTCTGAGCACCTGAATAGTAAACACAGGATTTAAAAACATTTCAAAATGCACTATTACTTTTTCAGATTCAGTAATTTCCCAGCTAAGCACAACAGAAACAACGATCTATTAATAAGCATTCTTTTCAATGTCATCCTTGGTTATGAAAGGTTCTAAGGGAGTCTACTGTAATCAATGCTGGTTAGACATGGCTCAGATCAGCACGAACAATTGGCATGCAATCCAGCCTAAATCACCTCATTAGGCACACTTTTTCATCTCTGTTTACAGTTCTGCCACTTTGCAAAAGTGACAGAATATACACAGAACTATTACAGACACAAATTTAAATTGAACCATGTACAGCCCTCAGCAGACCTTACACAGGATAACTGAGCTCATGGGAACTCACTGTTACCCAAATGAGATCCCTCTCTCCGTCCTCCATTTCCCTCCAGTCTCTCTACTTTCCCTGTGCTAGCTGCAGCCCTTGTCTCACCTCACAGTGAACTTTTCCAGCTCAACAATTCAACAGAGAACTGTTCCCTTTTTTGTTGTTGTTATCTGGGTCAGCACTCTCTGAGTTTGTGTCTGAATCAGCTCCCTAAGGAGCCGGACATGAGACAGAGCAAAACGTGGCAGGAGGGACCAAGGCTGCCCATTTCAACAGCAGCAAGCTGTTAGCAGGTTCAGTCAGCCTTCGGCAACCAGGTCTAAGCAGACTAAAGCCAAGATAACAGTTTGCACAACCATGATCTGCAGAGATAAATTTGGTCTATGGCAATACAAGGGCTTTCTAAAAGCACTTTGAAATGACATGTGAAACAAACTTTGGAACAGGACAGACATCCACTCTAAGAAGCTCAAAGACTATCATGCATCTCCTGATTACAAATGTTTGACAGAATCACTTGGCTGTCTCTCATATGGAGTTCTCTCCTGTCCTTACTTGAGGACACAAGTACAGGCAACTGAATGCATGAATCTACCAGCACAGACCCCTCTCGATGCTTACTCCTGTCAGGGTGAGACTTTTAAAAACAAGCTGACTTTATACAAAACACTATTTCTAAGAACCACTTCTAGAATAGCTTCATGCCTTCAATCGACTGCATCTGCCAAATGAGCTATCTTGGAGGCTGTGCATCTCCACCTGAAGGTGATTCATTCATTCCTGGGCACATATTCAATACCATGAATGGAACTTCCACAATGACAAAAAGCTGAACTTTCCACTCTCCAAAACTGAACATATTTGGACCTTCAAATCCTGCTAATATAAGCTCTGGAAGCATGTCTGCATGTAACCAGATGGCTTAGGTCTTTTTTTGTGTGACTAAAATTATTTCCATTTAAATGGACTTGTCAGATACAGCAGGTTAAAAATAATTAGCTCCTTGATTTCACCTTCTACTTAAGAATAAAACATCCTAGATAAAAATAGGACTTTCAGTTAGCTTTCAAGCCTGCATGTTTTACATACTAAAGACGGCATGCTGTACGCATCAGCATCCTGTGCATTTCACAACACAAGTGACGTGCTGGGGAGCTCTTGCTTGCAAAACCACAGACCAAGTGCTTAGTACTAGCTGAGCAAACGATGGTACAGATAAGTGTGAGATTTATCAAAGACTTGGAAGGACGAAATATTACTCCCACACGACTAGTCTGTGCACCTGTTTTGAAACTGTGATTCAGTACCAGTACAGACTTAAATGCATGTGGGTGAAGTAGAGGAAGTTTATCCCCAAATTTACTTGATGCTCCTCCCAATGAGCATTCAATTCCCATTGCAGAATTAGGAATCCTTGTACTCTTAATGGTCTCTGCTATCATCTGTGAGAATTAACCTTCGCTGTCACGTATAAATGACAATAAAATTTACTGATTGTGAATTACACACCTAAAGCCACAGTAATTCCAATTAAATTCCATCACTCTGGGCTTTACTACATGGATCTTCCATGCATTTTCTATCACCGGAGAGAAAAAGAGCTAGAAGTTAAGCAAAACACCTCCTGTTTTTCTGTCACTGCCACCCCTTGTTCCCCACAAAGCAATCTGTAAAAGATCAATTCCAAGGGCAAAGGAGTACTGATTTTGGAATAGTGACCATACGTTTAAAGTTCAGTGGCAACTTGACAGCACGAAAACTGTAAGAAAAGCTCTGAATATAAAAATTTCAGGAATGTGGCAACAATGTGTGAAAAACATTCTACTTTATCTATTCTGTACAAGCAGGAGGATATCTATGCCCAGGACAGTCAAAGAATTTAGAGAAGTACTGCTCTACTCCAGCTGGCTAGCAGTGTGTATGTGAGAGAAATCTCTGTGTGTCATTTCTGCACAGAAGTCTCTGTGACACAAGAGAACAGCAGCAATCTTGGCAACAGATGCCTCTGGTCCTCACCTTGTTTCCAGTGCCCGCACAGCAGATACCCAAAGCCATGGCAGCCCCATAACGCACATGGGGATTGTAGCTCTCTGACAGCAAAGACACCACACTTGGACACTGCTCAGGAGTCCTAAAGAAAGGCAAAGTAATAAAGTTTTTCATTATTGTTCTTCCAAATCTGGAGACTTTACTCTACTCATACTGGGAAATCAAAACTTTTCCTTCAACATCACATGTTTGCATTTCTCATAATGTAACCAGAGGGGCAGAAAAAATGGACCAAGAGGTGAACTGGGAAGTGCACAAATTAATAAACTTGCCTATCACTGCAGATATTAAACAGCATCTCCACCACTGGGGTCTCTCTTTAGAGTGTGTATTTTCTGCTTTTAAGAGACTACCCAGCAGAATGACACAGTTATTGAGACAGAGGTCTTTATCTCTAGAAATCATACTGTTGTGGCACACTTCCCACTAGCAGAGGTTCACATTTCATTAGACACACACTACTAGATTTCCCATCAGCACACACAAAACCCAAATGCAGTGTTCAATCAGCCTTCAAGGTCTCAAACTCCCTTTTGCAATCACTGCTTCTGCTAGCTTCTCCACCCACCTACATCTGTAAATCAAAACATGGGAGGAAATGCTGATACAACTCACATTTCCAATCAGCAGCATCTACTGCTGTCTCCTAGGAATGTTGTGCTGTGATGTTTCTACCTTTTAAGAGATCTGAAATGGGAGTATAAGCGCTGTGCCTTGCCAGCTGGGAATCAGGGTCCTGCTGGTCATTACAGCAACAGAACTTCTAGTCCAGTGCTGGGGGAGATGAAAGGGAACCCTTAACTCCTAAGGCAGTAAGTACTTACGCAGTCTTGTGAATACTGACTATTTCTGAGGTAGGACAGAACTCACAGGTTTGGATATACTAATTTCCCTCCCATCTTTGCAGTCATATTTACCACTCCATTAATTTTGATGCCACACAAATCACTCCACAATACCATACACTGCAAATTTCAGCAGTTCTGGTGCAGTAAATGCAAAATAAGCCTCTCTGCGTCAGTCAGGTCTGCATTCTGAACTCATAACCATTGTAAGCATATCCATCACAGCTAATCTGTTAAATGTACGCAATCTCAAGCCACCTTGAACAGAAAAGTGATGGAGGAGCGTGGTTGGCAAGTACATACTCATGAAAAAGATAAATGGAGACTATAAATTGCAAGTGATTTAATTATGTCTGCTTTCAAAGTGCACATCAGCTGGTTATCCACTCCATCTCTCTGCGTCTTGCAGCCCAGATTAGCTTTTTAATTGTCCCATTCAAAATCCATAAAGCACACTTGCAATCCATTTACTTTGACTATAAACTGAAAGCATATAAAGGAAGAATCAAGAAGACCTCGATTTTAGCCTTCCCTCTTATATTTGCTATACTGAAAGATGGAGATTGCCAGGGTGGTGTCATTAAGTGTTGTACACAGGAATTACAGCATCATGTAGGATCACTGAGTTGTTGAGTGCTTTGATAGACACTTAAGAGGTAGAAAAACTATTATAGAGTATACTCCAGCACTGAATATTAAATAAATTCCCAAATCCCAGAAAACAGATGTAAAAAAAAGACCTTAAGCAATAATCTAGTTCATTCTCTTCTTTTACTGTGACTGGAGACAGAATATGCTTCTATCCATTATTCACATCCATTAGTTTCTGCTCTAATATCTCTTCCCATTTCAACAATTCTCCATAACCTCCTCTGATGACTAGTCCTCAACTTCTCTTTACACTCCTGCTCCAAACATCTACACAAGGAAAGAATCACATCTACCACCACCAGCTTACAAAAACCCCCACATTAATAGAACAGGAGAACCAACACAAAGGTGCTGGAAACGCTGCTGCCTTGGCCATGATGACAAATGCTAACAATGAGGGAAGAGCTGGTAAATGGAACAACCCTGTCCTGTAAAAAGGCACAAGAACATTACAACTGAAACAGCACATTTTAAACTACATGACAACCTCTTACTAAAGTAACAGCATGGATGCTGACAATGAGTTTTTTAAGAATGAGCTGATGTGGACACAAGAGCGGGTGTCAGGAGGATGGACCCAGGTCCTTCTCAGTGTCTTCTAATGGTAGGACAAGGGGCAATGGGTGTAAGCTGGAACACAGGAGGTTCCACATCAAAACGAGAAGGAACTTCTTCACAGTGAGGGTGACAGAGCACTGGAACAGGTTGCCCAGGGAGATTGTGGAGTCTCCTTCACTGGAGACATTTAAGACCCACCTGGACATGTTCCTGAGCAACTTGGTCTAGGTGATCCTGCTGTGTCAGGGGAATTAGACTAGATGATCTTTCGAGGTCACTTCCAATCCCTAATGTTCTGTGATTCTGTGATTAAATGAGCCCAAGCAAGTCTGTGCAGAAGACTTCAGCTTTTGCACAAAGATCCTAACACCTTTGTATTTGCCTTACTTCAGCAAACATTAGACAAGTCACATTATGAATCAAAGAGAAAAACATCTTCTGGCAGAGAAATATTAATCATTAAATTCCTGTTCAGAAAGCTGGATTGTATAGAATCATTAACACGGACACATCTTTGTGTCTGCAGGCTCCCAAGTTCCAACACATTTTTTGTTGTAAAAATCAGGATTCATGTGAGCTGAGTTCTGAGCCAATATTTACATTATTTGTGGCTGTTAGTTTAAATGCTTTTATCTCAAATCTGCCCATTAAATATTTTGACAAGGGGTCTTCTCTAAATCTACTTTGGGAGTCAGCGCTACTTAATGAGTCCTCCCGCTTTCCCTAGTAATGTGGTCATCTTGAACCTGCAATCTTCAAAAAGTGTCTTTCCACATCAGAGAGAACTAGGAGTTAGAAACACAAGTGGGCTGAGGAAGCAAAGAGTCCTGTGAAAACGCTTATCACAGGAACAGGACTTCAGCATGTAAGAGCACAGTTGGCATCAATGCTTAGGCAATAACATTTGCTTGCTCGCTTTATTGCTGAGACTCTTTACAAAGTCCTACACACTTTGGCAACAGCTAAAGGTTAATCCATATAAAACCAACCCCACACTTAATAATATTCATAAAACTCAACACAGTTCTGTCAAGTGATCAAAAGAAACGTGAAAAAGCTCTCATAAGCAGTTACAGGCCGTGGTTGTGCTCCCATGGCACATTTAAAATACGACCACATACTTCTCTCCCTGGCTCAAGGCTTTCACCCTTCAATTGGAGCACAGCCACGTGAGCTGCTGACTGGGCATTCAGCACAATAGAGGGGCTTCCACTGTGGCTGACGGAGAAAGTTTCCACTTCACTTCAAGCCCCACACAGGTTTCCCTGCTGGAGACTGTCAACAAGTGTGTCCCAAGAAGGAAAATGAAGCTGGTGAAGGGTCTGGAGCATAAGTCCTGTGAGGAACAGTTGACACAATTGAGGTTGTTTAGCTTGGAGAAGGGAAGCTGAGGGGAGACCTTACTGCTCTCTACAACCACCCGAAAGGTTATAGAGGTGGGGGCTGGTCTCTTGTCCCAAGTAACAAACAACAGGACAAGAGGAAATGGGCTCAAGTTGCACCAAGAGAGTTTTAAATCAGACATCAGGAAAAAATTATTCACTGAAGGTTTATCAAACAGTGGAACAGATGGGAGTCCCAGTCTCTGGACGGATTTAAAAGATATGGAGATGTGGTACTGAGAAACATGGTTTAATGGTGATCTGACAGTGCTGGGTTAATGATGGGACTTGATTAAAGGTCTCGTCCAACTGAAAAGATTCTACAGTTCTGTGCTTTTGTTGTTCAGATGGAATCAATGTGGTTACTGATTGGAAACCTCCAGTGAGAGAGGAGAGAAATAATAAAGAATATAAGAAAACTTACACAACAGTACAAAAAACCCAATATTGACATCTATCATTACTACTAGTTAATCACAGAATACATCTCCTGAAATATCAGGGTAATACCTGGACATTTAGCAGGTAGAAGTTTTATCTCCAGATTTTTCTCTTCCTCCTAAAAGGCACAGTAAAAATTCTAAAATATTTAATGTATTTTGAGCAACGTACCATAGTTCTCTAGTCTGACCTTCCCATAATACAGTCCAGTGATTTTATCCCTACATTAAAGTCTATGGCATGTCTCTAAACTGGACTGTACATCTTAGAAAGATACAGGTAATAGCTAACTTTATAAAACAAATTAATGCACTGGTTCCTTCCTTTTTCTCTAACACTGGTTTTGCTCAAGCAGTTTGCTTTTGCAATTACGTTTTACTATAACAGCAAAACATGGCAACAGGACTCCTCGATTATTGCCTTCACTTTAGTCTGAAAATTGTTCAGTTGCTCCTACATAAATGGTCGAAACAGAGATGTCACATAACTCAGACTCATATATAAAATACATTGCAACTAGCTTCAACTTTGTTCTGTTACTAGGACACTAAAGTAATAAACAAGTAAAACAAGCCTAAAAGGTTCTGGTGCAGGAGTTCACCACAGTAGTCAGTAACATCTTTGTTTTCATCCTACACCAGGACAAGTTTTACTGTTGTGATATATGGGCTGCAGATGAAGAACTTCCTCCAGGATGCAGTTTGTTTTGATTCAGAAGTCATAAACAAAACCATAAAGATGTACTAAGACAGTAATGAGAGATTCTCAGCAAAACAGAATAGCTAGCATTTTATTAGTTTTACTCATCAACCAGTTACTCTTAAAATCTCCACTAGAAACAAACATGCAGCTGAAGGATTTTAAATCAAAACCAGAGGGAGCACAAAGGAGCTGCCCAACTCCTGTCCAATTACCTTAGCCTTAGCCTCAACTTTGATCTTATTCCTGGGACTGTTTATCTGCTGGATAAGTATAAATGACATATTTATATACAAATGAATGCTGTAATCTCTCCATAAGAGCTGATACTGGCTTGTAAGTGCCTTAGAATTTCTGATAAAGCAAATAAATATTTGGATTCTTTATTACTTTCACGTAGAGAGGAAATAAAGTTTTTCTTAAGCCTCCAGTGAAAAAATACATGAAATAAGAACTAAGGGTGTCAATTGTTACTAACACATGCTAATATGAACGAAACAACACAGATCAGGGAAGATGGTCAGTTTTCCTTGCAGAGAGAAACCAGAAATTGCATTTTCTTTTCACCATGAAACACTGCTTACAGCCTTACTGGGCTACTCACAAGAGCCTTACTGGGCTACTGAAATTTGAGGAACAATGTTAGGTCCATTAACTCTCTTAAACAATCTACTTCAAGCTTTATTCCAAGAGGCATGCAACAACATCACAAGACAAATTAAAAACTCAGATTACCATACCTTGAAGCATAATCCACTTAGTTTCTAAGATCACAGCCCAGCTATAATCACATCCAAATACCTTTGCACAGTTTACCTCCAGTTCTGAAAATTGCACATCTTGAAGGTTGGAGAACTATTGCCATTTCTCAGTATATTTCACTAGTAGTCAAACATGAAACTCTGTAGAGGTGTGTATGTATGTATGTATGTTTATATAAGGTAGCATCCATAGGAAAACAAACAAAACACTGAAATAAACTCTCACATTGGTCTTGTGACTAAGACTAAAAACAGAAGTATCTGAAGCATCACTAACATACACTTATTTTTTAGTCTAAATAGTTAGGGACTTTAGAACTCACTGAAAAATTAAATGTCAGAGAATTAAAGAACAACGTCAAATATGTCCCTTAAATTCATCTTTAGGTGTCCCCAGTCACCTTTAAAAAGATCATAAATATTTAAGTCTAAGCTACTGGACATCAACTAATCATTTGAAACAGAACTATTTCCACAAGTTGCTTTTGTAGAGCAGTGACTGATTAAAAAAAAAAAAGGAGGATTGAGCCAGGCCCTTCTCAATGTCATCTAGTGATAGAACAAAGAGCAATGGGTGTAAACTGGAGCATAGGAGGTTCCATATAGATATCAGAAGGAAATTCTTCACAATGAGGGTGACAGAGCACTGGAAGGCACTCCCGGGAGGGTTGTGGAGTCTCCCTCTCTGGAGACGTTTAAAAGCTGCCTGGATATTTTCGTGTGTGACTTGGTCTAGGTGATCCTGCTGTGGTAGGGGGATTGGACTAGATGATCTTTAGAGGTCCCTTCCAATCCCTAATGTTTGGTGATTCTGTGAAAAGCTTAGCAGAAGTTTCATTTCATCCATGAAGGAGTTAATGAAGGAGGAAGGCAGATATCTAACTTCACAATTTGCAGTCATTTCTGAAGCAAAATTGTGTAGCAGAGCAGGGAAAACTTAGAAGATGGAAAACATGAAGAGAAAAATGCAACAACTGACATACTTTGGTGTAGGCTAAGCATGGATGTAAACGTTGCTTCTGTTGACAAAAAAGATCCAAGTTATTTCCATGCCAGGAACTTCCTGCAACCATCTCATGTGCAATACAGCCTCCTTCTCCACAATGTTTCTCTCTAAAATGCCTCCTGGTTGCCTAAGCAAGACTTGCTAAAGAATGCGAACTTTTAGAAGCTGCCCTAGCACAAGGAGGAGGCAGCTGATCAACATCAACAGGCACTGCAGATGAACTTGAGGGATATGCACTGACTGAACAACATTCACCCCTGTCAGCTCACTCATGTAGCTCCACTCCAATAAAATAGTATTGGCAACCTGAAAACAGAAATTACAGCAAGGGTTGTAAAAAAATAATCCACATATGGTCCAAATATTCTGGTTATGGCGAACCAGAAGTGAAGTCCAGCAAGATTTAGAGGTTAACACTCACTAACGCAGGAGAGGGACTGAAAACAAAGGCAGAGCAGTGGCCTGCACAGAAAGCCTGGCCAGAAGCAGTGGAGATTCTGCTACAGATCTAAAACAGATACACAGGTGTATGTGTTCTTCCCAGGTCTGAATCATTTCTGAGAGCTCAAAAAACATCCCAAAAGACAGGTAAACTTTCTAGTCATCTGAAATGAAACAATGCACTAGGGCAGGTATCCATGCTATGCAAGCCTATACACAACTAAACTCCTATTATCTGTGTCTATTAGATCCTACAAGAACTGTTTTCGTATGTATTTAAAAGAACAGCTTTCATTGGAGCATTCTATAGGCAACACTTCAGTCTTCAGCTGGTGCTTCATCAAAGTACCTCCCACCTCCCAATTTATTTAATTTAGTTATTCTAGTGGCAAAGGAGATGATTTATTTTTTGATATAAATTGCACTACAGCATCCAGTGAAGCATTCCAGAGAAGTGGGAACACTTGATTTTTGCTTTAAAACAGCTCTTTACTGCAGTAACCAACAGTGGTGCTTCTTTAACGCTAAGATCTGTGAAGAAAATTTACGGAGAGGTAATACAGAACTCAAGTTGACACAATTACACTTCTGCAATCTTGATCCTTCTCCCACCCTTAAGTGATTGAACGATAGTGTCTACTGTGCTGTGAAAGAGAAAACATGAAAAGTAAAAAAATCCAAAGAACCATTTTCCAGGTAACACTTCAGCTCCAACACAGGTCTGATCGGTAACTGATGATGATGATTATTAGATGGTTCTAACAGAGGCATTAAACATCTATTAAATGTCTATTTTTCCCCCAGAAGTTTTCATTTTGTTCTTAAAATGTGGAAATGTGAGATGAAGATCTGCACATGGCATACTGCCTCAAGTTCACCACTGAAGTTGAAGGGTTAATCTATCTGTCAATGTATTTTGGAGATTATACTCCATAAATTTTTCCTCCATTTATGATACAGACGTATTGCCAATAACTCCATCTCCAGAAAGTCATAAGAATTCCAACTGCCTTTCAACAGGGAAAGAAATAATTCCAGTGTCCATGAAGGAAAACAAGCTTTCATCTGTACAACCTAAGGAAGGAACACTGGTTGTGCTTAATCCAGTGGAAAATTAGGTAAAGAGCTCAAGTACAGTTAGATTAATGCCCGGAGAGCCTTCAAGATTTATAAAACTAACCAGAAGTTGATTTGACATAGTTGAGCTTTGGGAAAAGTTATTCTAAAGGCTCGTGTGCCCAATACAGCATCATCCCATTTTGACTTCTGCTGTTTGCACATTTTCATGTGCTCTGTTTTCTCACACTGCTGTGAGGGGTGACAATGGAGAGGTGTTCAGTTAGGGAAACAATTACAGTAGCTGGGTTAATCTTTATTTTCTAATATACACTTTCTGTAAGAATTAAGATGTCAAAAGTAAATTGCAAACAAATGCAGCATGGAATCTTACCAAAGGTTTCCTTTAAACAGGAAAAGGAAGGAATAAGTGAAAACTGCTTTGCTAGAAATTCTAGTGTATGATCTGAACACACTTTCAGTAAATATTTCTATTAATTTCTGGCAGCACCTTTCTCTCTTTGGCCCCCACGAAGCTGTATGCTGAAGATATGAAAGCTTTTTAAGAAAATTTTTTTTAAACAATTACAAACCAATTTCCAGCTGATTGAGGATCAAATTCCAAACTCAAGCCTGGTGAGCACTAGCAATTCATGGAATGTAGTGGTGGGTAACATACAGGGGATCATGGTCTCTTCTGGCCATAAACTCAAGGACTCAATTACACACTTGTTCAGCTAATGTCCTTGGAAGTGAACTGTATTTCCATTTTAATGCAGAACTATAAGATGACGTTAGAGACCGTAAACCCATCTGACTGGAAGTTGGAAGGTAACAAAAGAGAACACTCATGATAATAAAAAGCAGCTGCATAAAGGAGGATTTAAAATAACACTGAACACACTTAAAAGACTGTACTAGACAATACTTTTACAAAATCAATCAAGAAAAGAATTGGAGTGTTTACAGGGCAGCAGAACGTTTTAGGGTTAACTGTGCTCCTACCGAGAGAGCGATGGAGCACATACACACAGCAGTGTACACTCGCTATGGTGCACAGAGCTACAGCTGCGTAGCGTGAAGGGTCGTTTACAGGATCTGCACATCCTGACGCAGCTACAAGGAGCATACATCACAGTACTGGAGAACTGACACAATTAACCCTCCTTGGCTCTCTGCCAGCCTAACCCCTACTCATTGGCTTCCCTGATTTTCAAGCACCGGAGCTGGATACACTGGAATGAGTCGATCTACAAACCAAGGCAGCAGTGGACTGCGAGCTTTGCTAATGAACAAACTGCACAGGCTCTGCTAATCACTTCAGTGATTAAGTAAAATCACCAAAAGAATGGAAGAGAAAGGACAGCCAAGACAGAACACAACTGCATTTCTGGGTTTTTTTAAATGTGGCAAGAATGATTCTTCTCCATTCAAGAGTTAGAGAAAATACCTGGGTAAGAAATATAGTCTTCTGAAAACAGAAATTCTTAAACCTTGGCATTACAAGAAAAAAGTGCTGAGCAAAATCAAAAGACACGAGCTTTAGAAAAATCATAAAACACAATTCCAAATGAATAACTTGTTTTCCAGAAGGTAGTGAAAAATACAATCTTAGAATCCACCATGTGAGGAAAAAGAAAACTGCAAAGGATCTTCCTGGACGCAGTGGAGTCTACCAAAACAAGGTAAGGTAGAGAAAGAGGTAAGGTTTTCTTCACCTGAAAACTGCAAAGCGTTAAATCTTTCCAGTAACAGAGTGTTTGTTCACCTTAATGCTGTGACAGCTGGTTAGTCTCTGCTGGAAGGAGGAAATGTAAGTGTTAAGTCTTCAGCAGAGTTGAGAGAGAAAAGGCTGTGCTTAATAAAAGCCCTGCTGTACCTACAAAAACTGGTGGTTTACTGACACCCCCCCCCAAGTAATGGGTAAATTTAGATGTCTCAGTTCTTTAAATCTTTACAGTCCCCTTGAGACTGTCACCAGTGTTTTATTGTCTACAGCTTCCTAACCCTCACCTGATAAATTAGGAGCTGCAGACTTTAAAACGGAAACCTCATACATAATTTCTGAAGATATTTTTGGGTGACCCTCTGTGGAGAAATAGGATTCTTAATAAGGGGAAATATGGGAACTGCTGTCTGCCTACGCACACTCTGCTGGAGACCAGACACTCAAGAGAGGAGGAGTTGCATACACACAACGTGAGCATCTGCCTTTGCATCAGTTCGTACTTACAAAGAGCAAATCTACACACACTGTATCTAAAGGGAACCATTTGGCATCCAAATTCAGCTATCACTTGTTACAGCAGTAGAAAGAGAAAATAAAAAGGAAGCTAATGCACTGCTTACTTTTCATAGCTACTGAATCGTCTCCTGCAATCTTCTGAAAGCTGCACCTCAATAAAGGAGAGAGACCAGTCCACTGAACTCTACCAACCAGAGATGGATGCAAGATCAGACTTTCATTATTAAGACCGGACTGCACTCAGCAAGAGACAGGATCAAAAAATTCAGACATGGTTACAGCATCTCAAAATAGCAAATGAGCAGTTTACCATACAGACCATGCTGGCCTTTCTTCAGGATCATCCTGGACCAGAGAGGAACACTGAACTCTTGGACCACAGACAATTCCTGTGCAAAATACAGCTCCTGAATACATTCTGCTGGACACAAAAATGTCCTATCTTTTACACTTCTTGAATGGATCTGGAGTTGGCAATGGATCTTTGTCACCTCTCCCAGTAAGTGGAGAACCCAAGCAGGACTACCCAAGCGGCGAACAAGGAAACAAAGTGCGTTGGGCAGCTTTACTGATCCTCCTGGTGATAATCCCCACCATCGGGGGGAACATACTTGTCATACTGGCAGTGTCTCTGGAAAAAAAGTTGCAGTATGCTACCAACTACTTTTTGATGTCTTTGGCAGCGGCAGATTTGCTCGTGGGTCTGTTTGTGATGCCAATTGCCCTTCTCATAATATTATTTGGTAAGTACAGTGCATTTGTTTCAGCAGGATAGCATACGGAGCACAGTTTGGGGAGGTCTAATTAAAACAGAAAATGTTCGCTTTCTACCATAAGAATTTGAAAGATCACTTGGATGAGGGCTGCTCAATTTTCACCTTCTGTCATCTTAATAAAGCTTAATGTCTTCATTTGAAACACTCTATTAAAAAAATCACCTGAGACTTAGAACTGATACTAAATTAGAGCTGGATACGGGAAATCACATTCTGTACAGTATAATACTTTTTTAATATAATCTGTTCTATTGGATATTACGCTGATTGCGGGCGGTCTGCTCTTGAAACACACAAAATTAAGACTAGGTGTCTGTTTGGTAAACTGAACAGGTTTTGCACTTTGCAGGAGACAGATACCTGATTTTACCTTAGTATTGACTCCAAACTCCATGAGTAGGTAGAGAGGATCCCTGGTGCCACCAATGACAACAAATTTTACTAGTACCAGTAAACTCATTTTCTTCTGCCCTGGGGAAAGCATCAGGTTCATCAAGCATCCCAAAGAACTAACTATCAAGGCAAGGAAGCCTCAATCTGTGTACCTAACGTTTGAGTCTCAGAATTACAATTGAGTCTGGTTCATGTGAAATAAAGTAGGTATTTTTAACATGAACACAGACTGAGTGTGACATTTGCTTTCTGGTTACAGAACACATATGACTTTTTCATATTTTCTCATGCCCAGCTTTATTTCAGATATTGCTTTTGCCAACTAATCAGAGACAGCTCCATGGGAAAGTCTCACTCTTGGATTCCTAAAGTTTCTTTAAGAAGGCATTTTAAATGGTCTCTTTTCAAATCATAGCAACAGGGGGAAAAAGTTAGATAGTTTTTTCCATAAACTGACAGATTTATACAATTATCTTTAAGGTAGATATACCACTGGGCTCTAGATAACAAAAGGCTGCAGAAGTTCATCTTGCCTAGGCTAGATCTCTCCAAGAGTTGCCTAAGCAACAAGCAAACACAATCATAAACTTCATTTCAGAAAGGCCATCAGTAGCTTTTGTTTGCTGCAGAAGGCTGGCATCACATTATTAACAAATGTGCTTATTCGCTAAATACCTTGAGATGGAATTTCTGTGTACTACACACCGCTTCACCCTAAAGTATGAACTAGATGTCAGAATTCAGTCTGGAGTTCATAAAAAAGTCTTTTTTTTTTTTTTTTCCCAAGAAACAGTTTCCAAAAAGAAGAATTAATGTACATGACCCAGACAGTGATTTCTAACTTGAAAAATACAGCGTCTCTTATGAAAACCTTGGTGTGTTATATACGTGCACGTGTCTGTAGAGACGTGAAACATAAAAAAGGATAAACATTACTTACACAGAGGTACTGTAACAGCTTAGTTCCTGCTAAAGGCTTCATTAGTAATAATAAAAAATAAAACTCCTAGTCACAAAAAGTACAATAATGTTACTAGCAATCAATATACAGGGAAGGCAAGTTCTGGATTGCATTTGGTTTTTTTATTTGGGATTTTAAAAATTATCATTTTCATTTCCCAAGAGTAAAAAAATCTTTCTACCTTTATCAAGAGACTATATTGCTCCTTAATCTCTCAATCCAATGCTAATTCCTAGTTACAATAGTTTAAAACCTGCTCGGAATCTTAATTTAAAAGTCAAACAAAAGCATCTTTCAGGTTGTAGGAAATTTAAAGTACCAAAATCAGTTATAATCAACTATATTATTATTTAAATATTATTATTTAAACCTGGAGCTGATTTTGTGGAAGTACTAACACTCACAAATTCCACAGAAGTTCCAAAGAACTGCAAGCATTCTGCACCTTTGAAATAGACCAGGCTTGTATTCTTAAATTGTTGAACCCAGACAACTCTTAGAATATCAAAGGAAAAAGGAACACACGCAAACAGGCACAACTCCATCAAAAACCTGATTAGCTTCAGAGGTAATTAGGGACCAACTTTCACATAGCAGTGGTTAAAACTGACATTTCTGGCATACAAGTCTCTCTTTGGCAGACAACCAGAAAAACTGCTTTGCCTCTTTACTGATTGGAAGATGCTGAGGTGTTTACAGAAGTTCAAAGCATGAGCAAAACATGAGGAGTTATGGAATGAAGATAGAATAGATACTAAAACACACAACAAGTCTAAACCTTGAAGCTCTATTAGCTAGATAACTACTTGAACACAGAACTACCATTGATAGCCAGCGAGCAAATTATATCCAGCCTCCTGGCACTTCTACACCAGAATGCTTCCATAATAATGAAATAACTGGGTGCAGCTTCTAGATACACAATACAAATATTATTATTCCGATTTGGAACTGGTATCTAATTATGTGGAGAATATTTGAGGGAGGAAGTGTGCACTAAAGTGCAGTCATGCTAAACAAGCCTGACTCTAGAAAATGAAGGTGTCACAGGGTGTTTAAATTCGAAACCTACTACAGATACGGACTCCTGACTGTGAGCTTACAGAAACATCTCTGCCCCTTTTAAAAACCAATCAATCAATCTGTAACCAGAAGGTACAATACCATGAACAGGCAGATTATTTATTCTCAGCAGTAGGACCAAAATGTACTCTGGTATAAATACACATTGCAACTTTAATTTAGGAGTGTGAATGTCAGAATATACAAACAGTCCATTGCTTTTATTGCTTGCTAAATTCTTCTAATTTTTTCCAAAAAAATAGGAGAGTATTCTTAGTAAATAACCACACTCCCTGAAACCAAGCATTCAAAAGAGCTCTCCAGATTTCTAGCCCTCAGAATTATTGAAGGCCAGTAAAAATTGTGTTATTGATCATATAATAAAATCAGCAAATAAACTTGAGAGATCCTCGCATCTGCATTGCCTGTAGCAGGAAAAAGTCTTGCCCACAGTGAGCAATGAATTATTTGGAGACAGTACACATACCATCTTCGAAAAGTATATTCTCTATTCCTGATATTCATCCACTTAAAAATCAGAAGACAAAGCTGATCATCCTAGGCTACAAACCATTATTTTCAATATCTAGCATAGGCAATCACCGTCTTAATCTTCTCCCACTGCTGGTGACAAACCACAGCAAACCTTCCTTTCTTGCTTGTACAAGCTACCAGAGAAAACAGCTTTAGTTGAGGGCTACTTTCCAAACCGTCAAATAGAAAGATAAGTAAGAAGACAAAGGTTTACTCCTCACAAAGCAACTCTAATAGAAAAAAATTACACTGGCTGAACACTGACACAAGGGTGAACACCACCCACAGGCTACAAGCACACACTAGTCTTAAGAGTAAAGACTAGGTTTAAGTCAGCTAGTGATTAAAAATATTCAATTTCCATCTCAGTAAAACAGCAAGAAAATCCTTTATCAGGCAACACATTTCAGCAGCCTTTATAGCAGAAGAACAAATCGTTTACATGTCTTATCTGACAATCTCTCTTCATCATGCTCATACATGTACACAAGCTGTGCTTTCCCCAAGCTTTCAAAAAACCTTCTTTGGCTTACAGTGAGAGCAGCTCTTCTATACTGTACTTTGTTTTAAAGATTACTCATTTCAAAAGTATTTCCCATAAATGAAACTTTTCTTAAATAAAGATTAATCAAGGGTAGACAGTTGTGGTAAAAGCTCATCTTACTTCTCTTAAGAGCAGGCCCTAAAACAGTTGGCACAGAGCTTCTAACACAGGTTAGAACAACAAACCAAAAGAAGCAAAAGCAAAATACAGCACAGTGTGAAATCTAAACAACTACGTGACTCTGATGGACTTTAGGGTTATCAGCTTCTTAGTGTTTGATTTAAATAATACCCATACTCCCTAGTTCCTATCAGCTACTGCATTTAAAGTACACTCTGATATTGTCATGCACACAAATATAACATAATGCTATAAACATCAGGGTGATAACTTCCTGCCTTCTGCACCCAGTTCAAAACCAGACAAAAAAATAAAGTTTTATCAGTTCAGCTGCACTTATTCACTAACAAAAGCTCCTACATGCCATACAAAGGCACAAGGTCGCTTCGTACCAGGTAATTGTTTCAATGCATCTATCACAGTCCAATCCCCCTGCCACAGCAGGATCACCTAGACCAAGTAACACAGGAACATATCCAGGCAGGTTTTAAATGTTTCCAGAGAAGGAGACTCCACAACCCCCCTCGGCAGCCTATATTTGAAAGAAGGAAAAGCTTTCTGTTGCAAAATATTTGAGGGTTTTCTTCTGCAAAGACTGAATTAACTACAAATGGAAAGATTTATCACACTGCAATTCTCCAGAAAGTGATGCAGTTCTAACCCAGAGAGTGGCACACAAGTGCTCTACAACACAGTGTTAGCTGCTCACCTGAAACCCAGCTGAGCTATCTGCCATTTGTCAAGACATAGGATATCCTTTTCACTGTTCACATTTTATCTGAACCAATCCTCCATCACAGAGTCAAGAGAAGTAGCCTTATTTTTCTGGATTGATCAAAACGACCCAAATCCCATGAAATCAATTCTTTCTTTCAATTGTATTTTTTTCTTGCCTTTTTTCTAACTATAGCTGGTTGCATGAGCCACAAGACATTTTGGGCTCTTTTTTTCTTAAATACCTGTAAGCATTTTGTAATATACTAATTACAGCCTGCCTGATGGGGAAAAAAATTTTAAAGCCTAATTTCAACCATGATACCTATTTTAGGAAACATGGAGCTAGATAATAAAATTGATTGGTTAATGATTTGAGAACAGACCGCCTCTTTCCCTTCTGCCTCACTGCCTATATCATCTTCACCTGCAGTTCACTCCTTTAGGGATGGGTGAGGTGAGGTTCAGGGCTTCATTTAACCCTGGCTATTTATCCACTGAGGTGCCCACCACAGCTAAAGAGTTGCTGTGCCTGACCTTCTAAAAATACTCATCCTCTGGAATTTATAATGTAAGTCAAGGCAGCATCAATAAAACCAATGATCTTTATCAACGATCTGGAAGAGTGGATTGAGTGTACTCTCAGCGAGCTTGCAGATGACACCAGATTGGGAGAGTGTGTTGATCTGTTCAAAGCTTGTGACTTGGACAGTCTGCATCAATGGGACGCGGTCAATTGCATGAGGTTTAACAAGATCAAGCGCTGAGTCTCACCCTTTGATCACAACTCTATGCAATGCTACAGGGTTGGGGCTGGAGATCTCCTCAGCAGAAAAGCAGCTGGGGGTGCTGGCTGAACATGAGTCAGTGGTGTGCCCAGGTAGCCAAGAAGACCAGTATGCCAGCATCCTGGCCAGCAGGACTACAGAGATGACTGTCCCCCTGTACTTGGCACTACTGAGGCACCAACTCAAATACTGTGTTCAGTTTTAGGCACCCCAATACAAGGAAGGTCATTGAGGTGCTTGAGTAGGTCCAGAGAAGGGCAACAAGGCTAGTGAAAGACCTATAGGTCAGGTCTTCTGAGGAGCAGCTGAGAGAACTGGGGTTGTTTAGCCTGGAGAAAAGGAGTCTGAGGGGAGACCTTACTGCTCTTTACAATTACCTGAGAGGCGGTTGTCTGTTATCTCAATTCACTAGTGATAGGACGAGAGGAAATGGCCTCAAGTTGTGCCAGGGGAGGTACAGATTGGACATTAGGAAAATCTCTTTACTGAAAGAGCAATGAAGCAGTGAACATGTTGCCCAGGGAGGTGGTGGATTCACTATCCCTGGAGGGATGGTGTAGATCAAAAAACATTTACATGTGGCACCTGGAAGCATAGTGGCCATGGTGGTGTTGGATTGACAGTTGGAGCTGATGGTCTTGGTGGTCTCTTCCAACCTTAACGACTCTATGATTCTAAATCACATGTATGAGTCATATCAAGGCAAATTATGTTTTCAACTTGAATTACTGCACCACTACCACATAGCTAAGATGAGCATTACAACAGTCAGGGTCATTTAGAATTCTCAGCACACAGATCTATTTATTCAAAGGAGGTTAAAACCAATCTGATTTGTTAGAAATGTCCTTTTCTCCCAGCCTGTTAATCATCATGCAAAGAACTGGCAATACTACTAATGTGCCTACTGACCAAGTACAGCTGAATTTTGTAAGGAGAATGTATTTAGCAGATAAACTTCTACCATTAGAAACAGAAAAAAACTTGTGTTCGTACACTTTTCCTTAAGACTACAGAGTGCTCTTAGAGACACGTGACACTGCTAGCACTGGACTGCAATACAAACCACTTTGGAGTGACAATAAAGCAGTTAAGGAAAGTATAATCAAAGATCCATTACAGTAAATTCTGTTTGGTATTTTTAACACTGGTAGGGAAATGACAGCTCTCAAAAACACCATCCTTTTTGAAAGCTGAACACAACAAAAATCTTTATCTTGGACACAACACTGTTGACAGATCCAATGACTGTTACAAAGATCAACATTAAAGGCAGATTACTGCAAGAAACAGGATGCCAGACTTAAAATCCAAAGTCTTCACTCTTAAAAACAAATCACACACAAAAGAAATCGCCACTTATGAAAGCCTTGCAACTTTTATAAAATCGTTCCTGAGACTGAAGAGTCCTGCTTTGCCACATTAGTGCTCAACTGCATCTGATCAAGTGACAGTGAACTCAATTTAAAGCCGTGTGAACTAGATTCTTCAAGACCACCACTAAGGTTCCAGTATGGTTCTGCAATGATTGACTGATAACGGGTCCTAACCAATCTATCTTCTCTATTTAATACAACCCCAAATCACATAGCTATCAAGGAAGCAGCTGAAAATAAGTATTTAACTGTAGGGTGAACAGTCGTGGTTCATTTTTTTGTTGTTGTTTCAAAGCACTTATGATCCGAAAAAGACAAAGACAGGGAAAGGCTTATAGTTCACAACCAACCTGATCAGTATCAAGGCAGCAACCATGCCAGTTAGGTGCTAAGTAAAACCTGAGAGAATCCAACTGAAGCAGCAGCCAAGCTTGGGTCCTGTAGTATTATGAACTTTTCAAAGTTCTGATGCCAATCTTAGATTCTAATGAATTTTCTGTTCTCTTTCAGACAATGCCTGGCCTTTACCAACTGCCTTGTGTCCTATCTGGCTGTTCCTTGATGTCCTCTTTTCAACAGCTTCCATCATGCACCTCTGTGCCATCTCACTAGACCGCTATATAGCAATTAAAAAGCCAATCCAGGCTAGTCAGTACAATTCATGGGCTACAACAATCATCAAAATCATCGTGGTTTGGCTCATTTCAATAGGTATGTGAGACTCGGAGACCGGAAAAGAAATGCAAAAGCTTTTCATGTCCAAAACAATAGGTGAAAGCTGGGCAACATGGAAAGTCTATCCAAGTATTATTAGCAGACCATAGCACTTTAGCTGGCTTAAAAGTCCACCTCTTGCACTGTACATAAATGCACAGCTACACTATTAAAATCTGCTTGAACTGCTGCTCCCTATCAGGCTCCACAGAAAGGGTAAGGATTGAGCAGGGACAATCATCACTCTTCTTCATGGTCTTACAAGTCCAGAAATCAGAAGACAGTATTTCCAACCATAGCATATTTTCCAGGAATGTAAGACATTTATGTCATAATACATTCTGTCCTAAACACCACTTTAAGCCTTGAATATATGCAGCTAAAATCCATGCCTTACAAATGTCTCAAGAAGCAAGTGAAAAAAAAGTTAATTACATCAGACTGAAAGATAAAGGAGTGGCACATCTGTGATGTGCATGTGCCATCTCATCTGTGCTTAATGCTTAAAAAAATAAACATGCTACAGGAGCTGAATAGGTGACAACATTTAATTCAAATAACTTATTGCTCGTTGCAAACAGTCACAGGCATAGTGCTGTATTGCTCTGTGTGCAACAAAAATAGTCTGGATTATTAAGGCTGGTGACGCATAGGAGAATGAGTACGCCCACCTTCCTGGCCAAGCATACATGCCTAAACCCAAAAGCTCCAGCTGGAAAAAAAAGTCCAGAAGAGCTGAGATGATAGAAGAAAATACACTACCTCTGTCTTATCATGAAAAAAGGAAACTGTTAGTATGACAGAACACATACAAGTGGACCTTTCAATGCCTGCTTCTTTACTGTTACTAATCTGAGCTGTGTTTTTTTTATCTACCATAAAAGTACTCTGTGGCTGAGCCATCTTTCTCCAAACCAAAGATTAATTTGGTTCAATCTTCACTTTATCTGAAGGTGTGCCTCTCAAGACAGGGATCAAGTGGCTGAAGGGTAAATCATTTTGCTCTTGCTGCCTTCAGTCCACCTCAGTAGACAAAGCAGCAGAGCCACAGAGTCAATCCCTGCATCTTATTAAGTGCTATCAGGAAACAGCACAAATAACCTTCAGCAGACAGCAAGGAACCTGTTGTTTTTGTTTTAATGTCAGACTGCTGGCAAATGAAGTGCTGACTGTAATTTAGTAGCCATAAAAAATTCATGTAAATGACAAGACTGAAAACTTTTATTTTTAAATGAGCAGTGAATTACAGAGCTAGGTCACCACATATAAACACTCTTAAATATGTAACAGACTTTAAACAACAAAGCTGTCTCAAAAATACACTGCATAATTCTGGCAACTATTTAACTGCTTGTATATTGGAAGTCAAGCAAGGTGAAAAAAAAAAATCACTTCTCTGCATCCAGACACTTGATGTGGTTAAGAGGGAAAGCCAAGTTTTATGTATTTACAGAACTACCCCTTCAAAAAGTGTAAAAAGTATTAAAAAAGCAAAAAAGACATTAGGGAAACACATTTGACTGGAGGAAAAGACATACTAATTCTAACAACTAGAGTCAAAGCAATTCATGTGTTTTACACTTGAGAAGTTGGCAACTTTATACTGCTTCCTCAATCACTGCAGGTTAAGCCCTATCTCCTTAGAAAGGGCACTTTGTTAAAGCTCAGCTTGCCAAGTCTCACAAAATTCAATTTGCCCAGTTATCCACGTGACGCTCTTAATAATTCATGTTCTCTCCATCACACTGTGCCTACCCCAGATGTCAGGAACCTTTCTTTAGGGACACTGAGGCTTCAGGTCCAAAAACAAGATTGGAAGGGATTATCATACACTGAAGTACTTGGTTTTTCTCCTGCAGGCATTGCTATCCCAATCCCCATCAGAGGCATTGAAGATGGAAGTGGCAACTCTACAAACATCACATGTGTCCTGATGCCTGATCGTTTTCACGACTTCATTCTGTACGGCTCAGTGGCTGCATTCTTTATTCCCCTCACTATCATGATAGTCACTTATTTTCTAACAATCCAAGTGCTGCGCAAGAAGGCCTACTTGATCAACAAGCCACCTCAGCGTTTCACTTGGTCAACAGTGTCCACAGTATTTCAACGCGACACAACACCTGCCTCCTCACCAGAAAAGGTGGCCATGCTAAATGGTTCCAGGAAGGACAAGACTTTGTCCAACGATGTGCCTATCTGCAGAACATCTACGATTGGAAGGAAGTCCATGCAAACAATAACCAACGAACAAAGGGCGTCCAAAGTTCTGGGGATTGTATTTTTTCTTTTCTTGTTGATGTGGTGCCCATTCTTCATAACAAACATAAGCTCAGTTCTGTGCAACTCCTGCAACAAGGAGGTTTTTCAAAAGCTTATGGAGATATTTGTTTGGATAGGATATGTATCCTCAGGAGTGAACCCTCTTGTCTATACACTCTTCAACAAAACATTTAGGGAAGCTTTCAGCAGGTATATCACTTGCAACTATTGGACCACAAAGCCTATCAAGGCCCTTCGGAAGCGCTCCAGCAGGATCTCTTTCAGAAGCTCTGTAGCAGAAAATTCCAAGCTCTTTGTCATGCACGGAATGAGAAATGGAATTAACCCCATTATATACCAGAGCCCAGTGAGGCTGAAGAGTTCACCCATTCAAGCATCTTCAGCCATTCTGCTGGATACATTGCTGCTCACAGAGAACGAAGTTGGCAAAACTGAAGAACAAGTCAGCTATGTATAGTGGAATGGCAGTCATGCCCATATGATAGTATTACTGTATGTATCATTTTAGGTAACTGTGCTATGAGATTGTATAAATACTATTGTTTTCCGTTATTTATGCAAGTAGTATCTTAAAAATTTATACTCATTCCTCTTCTCCAAAGTCTCCTCTACTTTAACACCAAGCCCACAGTGATAACGACAGTTTCATTCCCTGACAAATGACTAATGCAGAACTGTAGCCTACAAGAAGAGGGAAGTAAATAAAAGCTAAATCAGTTGGAGTATTTTATTTCAGTTCTCATCTTCTTCAATCTCTTCAAAGTACATTTTTTGCAAGAAAAGCATCTGTGTACAAACGCTAATTTAACATTCACTCTGGCAAGAAGACAGAGCACTCTGTAGGTTGATGCTCTATGATGAAATCAGCAGGCGGGTACAAGCTTGCTGGTTTTAATGTCAATCCACCTTTACTCTGTGTAAACAAAAGAGCATACAAGCTCACTGTGCTGCTGCCTACAGGTATGTTGCTCTGCCGTGTATCCCAGCAAGCTTTTCTTTTTCTCTGAGGCTGTGTATATCACAAGCAGAATCACTCATTCCACAGATCGGGATTAAAATTGGTTTTTAGCAGGGTGATAAAATATCCCATGTGCTGACATTATCCCTTTGTGGTTTTACCATAGTAGTGGGCAGAACTTCTTACCCACCTGAATTTCATCTCCATTACTCTCACATACACATAAGCCTGGTCTTGACATATTTTTCACAGAAAACTTCCCTTTGTTCTTCACACACGAAGAAAATGAGAGCATTTAACCAAACCAGGACAACACAACACCAATGACCATAATTAAAACAAGACAGGCAGTGCCTGGAACATCCCCTTAATTTATATGAAAAAGTTTCCTTATTTTATGGTCACTGCAACTTCAGTGAAAGCCTTCCCTCATCCAATACAGTTTACACAAAATACAAAAATCACAGCTAGAATAGCTATTCCACTTGAAAATCATAGACTCAGAGAATCATCTGGGTTGGAAAATACCCTTGGGATCACTGAGTCCAACCATCAACCCTACTCTACAAGTTCACCCCTAAACCAGATCCCCCAACACTACATCTAAGCGTCTTTTAAACTCATGAGCAAGTGTTTTAAGAGACAGAAATGACAACAGCACCATCTAGATCTGCACACATTTACAGCTTAGCTTTGCTCAAGGTAATTTAATTTTACTAAGACTGCAGGTCCCAAACTGCACACTTGCAACTTGCTCAAGCCTTCCATCAAAGCACAAAATCCACTGCAAGAATCACCCTTCACAATCATTACAAACTACCACAGTTTCCTTGGGAAATCAGGAGCTTCTGATAGTTTTACACTACCTCTCTTCAGGGAGGGAAATGGTATTTCCCCAAAGTACTGGAGTTCTTACAGTAAGCAGACTGCTTGCTATTTTTTTTCCAATAGTTTCCATTTAAAGTAAAATTTTAAGCTCAAGCTTTGTTTCTATTTTAGTGTTTTCAGAACTCTTCAGTTATACACTAAAATTATGTACAGCAAAAGGCTTAGGTTTATTCATCCACAGAACTAAAAGTACTGAAGACAACATGTCCTTCTAACATTCATTTTTATATATATATATTTAAAACACATGTGAATTCAAAACAGAGCCTAACGTACCAACTGCCAGAGACTTCCAGGAGAAAGTATTAAAAATATTTCTGTGGTAATTACTGTAAGTCACCTCCTTCCTCCCCTTTTTGGTGGTAGTCACTAGTCACTCAAATCACAGTAAGATCTAACTGCTCTCATTCTACTTTCACTAATCAAAATTTGTTTAAGAGGATTCTATAGTTAACAGCCAGAGCTGATGGAGTGCTGGAGCTGTGAAAGACACCTACACCTTCAGGTATTTTGAAATAGATACTTATATATTTTTTACATATTTATTTTTAAACATTTGAGAAATACAAGTATTTAATAAGACCTAGATGATAGCTAAATGGAATAAAGCAGTAGGTACAGAGGGTTGGAGCATCTTTCCTACGAAGACAGGCTAAGGGAATTGGGGCTGTTGAGCCTGGAGAAGATGAATGTTTTACGAGAGACTCTAGTGATCAGACAAGGGGGAATGATTTTAAGCTAAAAGAAGGAAGATTTAGATTTCTTGGGAAGAAGAAAAAGATTTAAAGAAGAGATTTAGATTTCTTGGGAAGAAATTCCTCACTATGGGGGTGGTAAGACTCTGGAACAAGTTGCCCAGGGAGGCTGTGGATGCCTTCTCCCTAGAAGTGTTCAAAGCCAAGTTGGATGGGGTCCTGGACAACTTGGTCAAGTCAGAGGTGTCCCTGCCTATGGCAGGGGGATGCAACTAGAGGGTCTTCAAGGTCTTTTCCAACCTGAGGGATTCTATAAAACAAACATAAAAATCTCCTAAACTTGCAGATACGTAACTGAAAACATCACAGACTGGTGTCTCCTTTAACCTAAGTGGACACTCTAGAACAATGTGCAAGTGAAATCACATCCATGCATAGAGTGATAAATACCTAAATGCATCCTTTGCTATGCAGGAACCAGCCTTCATGAGGAATAACATCAAGAGGCAGATGGGTCCATTGCTCTCCAGCTGACAGACAGCAGGCAGCAGTCATCTTTGACAATTCTATTGCTACTTAAAAGAAATCCATGCTGACTAGACAAAATTATCTGTTCATGCCACAGGCAGCAATCATCTACTTCCAGCAATAACTTAAATTTTCCCTTTTAGCAGGAACAGCACAGCTAGCTCACAGCATCTGGACAGAGGCAACTTAGCTCTCTTCTGCCTGACCCTGCTCTTGTACAACTGTCAGTTTGCAATGAGCAGTGACACGAGGAGTAATTTGCCCTACATGTACTCCAGAGGACTCTTCTTAATCAGCAGTTTGACTCCACCAAGAGGAAATAATTCTTGAAAAAGTCTTAGTCAGCAAAGACGTATTTTGTCAAGCCAGAATAGAAATTTCTCAATTTTAGTAACCATAAATAGAAGCTCAACATGTTCCAGTTACTGAATTTAGTCAGCAACAATAAACCTCAATCAAAATGACAAGTGACTAATAAAAAATCCAGTCTTCCTACACAGTAAGAAAACTTCTCCACAGACAGGAAAAAACTCATCATCAAGGAAACATGCACATAACATTTGACATACTAGCAGTAAAAACAAATAGCTTGTCCACTGACAAAGCAAACAAGCTGAGAACCCAGGTTCCTGTGAAGCGTAAGGACAGAGGGAGAAGAAATATGAAGATGTAGAACTATTAAATAAGAACACGTGAGGGACATCAGAGATCTTGTTTTAGCAACTGTATCTACAAGAACAGATTTGAACAAAGGCATTACCTTCATTAGCAAGACATACCTGAAAATAAGAGTCGCTGCAAGCCTATATAAGAAAGCAGAAATTTGTTGTATGGTACCTAATGACAGCACTGCTCCTGGGGTACTGACAAGTGAGACAGGAAGCTCAGGACTGTGCCCACAAGCATAATCTTTAACATAAATATATACAATAATTTTTTACGTGTTTTCTGTGAAGTGTTTTTATGCCTCCAGCTTCCATCATAACGATAGCAGCCTAAGCAATAATTGAAAAAACGTTTGCAGCCACTTGCAAGCAGAACACTATCTTTTTACAGGAGAACGGGGCTGAGCACTTACCATTTAATTTAAAAAAACCTCAAAACCCAACAATCTTAAACATCCCTTTCTCTGGAGTGAAATGCACTCAATTCTTTGAGAATACGGCCTGTGTCAAACTAACCACCTGGCCAGATCTGGAGCCTCTATACACTACACGAAATAACAACTTGCAACGTTACCTAGTGCAGCTCATTAACACAGAAACTTTTATCTGGCATGTTTCATTTCTTTTCAAACTACCAGAGAAGCAAAACAAACAGTCGAAGCTGATCTGCTACAAGCACAATGTGAAGAAATACATTTTAAAAAATAGACAAGCGTGGGGTTGGTTTTGTTGTTTAATTGTTTAAAATACATTAAGAGATATTTAGTCAGTGTTCTGGCTGCCTATCTAATTAATAATTACAGCACACACAAGGACTACCTACAAACACATCCACCCACAAACATTCCACCTTAGCAGGCTTGCAGAGAGGAAAGTAGTGGAGTTGAAAGCCTAGCAATGCAAATAAAGGGAATGCCTTTAAAAACCCAAACAAAACCCCTCAAAAAATGCAGACAAAACCAAGCAAAACCAACTAAACAAAATCCCAACCTTTTGCTGAGAAGCAGGAAATTCAGCTAAACTCAGGTGTGGTGATATAAAACACATTTCATGAAGCCCATCTCAAACCATCTGGGGAGGTTCTATAAGCTGCAAACCTTTGGCTCAGATTCTATCAGAAAACTTTTAGGCAGCCAGGAAAATTTACTTCTTACACATGTTACGAGCATAAAACTTCCTAACCACACCACACCTGGCCGTTCAGCATAAACTGTCAAATGCCTCAAAATACAGATTAAAGAGATCCAGTGTTAAGCAGAAGTCAAGACATTGAGAAGAGAGTGGTGCTATAGAGCTGCTCACTACCATAAAAGAGGCAAACCCATTTTTTCTAATTTATTTTTGTTTCCTACACCATTTTCTTATTGTGGAAAAATCCACAGCACTACAAGCTGCAATGAAAAGGCAAAAGCATTACTTCCCTAAATATTTTTGATGCTGTCATATGTTTCCTCATCCTTAAAAGGTAAAGCAATGCAAGCACAGTAACCTGGTAAAGCAACCACTGGAGCCCAAAGAGGCAGGATGCTCGCCAGAGTTCTTCTGGCTCTCTGCCTTCTAAGCCAGAGCCAAGAGTCCAAGAGTTCTGGACAGTTTTCAGGACTGACTTAACATTAGCGTAACACACTAGATTTCTGTGTTCATATTGGTAAAAGGCACCTATGCGCAACTGCTAAGAGGCAATCCCTTGCTTCACTTTGTCCTTTGGCTCTCTAGGGAACCACCAACAGGGCAAAACCAACCGTCAGGAGAGACGGTCCATATTTTTGCTTTGACAATTAAAATCACGGTAAAATCATGGTGCTAACTGTCAGTGACTACTCCCATGAGACACACTGTTTTCTCCTGTTGCAAAGAGAACTGTGGAACAGGCTTGTGGAACAGGAAGGCAGCTTTTTCATTTTTAAATGGAAAGCTAGCTATAAAAATAGGAAAGATTGCTTGCTGAATTGTCCATTTCTGCTCTTGTTTTTAATAATTCAAGACAAACCCTATTTGTCCAGCCACATCTAAGATGTCTGGCACCCAGGTATTGGGGTCCTTTCCAGCCTCTGAGAAACAATATTATGCTCATAAAAATTAGGAGCTTCTTGTTCTTTGATGGATCCTCTTTACAGATGCTCTAGATGAGCGACAGCAACTCATTTTCAAATTCACTAAATCATACACAACAAATGAGCCTTTTATTCTGCAAGATGCACAACAACATTCCGTAATTAAAACCGACAAGAAGATTTTGCCTCCAAAACAAAACAAAAAAAAAAAATCAACTTAATTTAATGGCTCAACAAATCTTGGCATTTTTGATGACTTTGAAACGTCAGTCACTGAACAGCAGTTTTAAAGCATGCTCAAGAATTTGGTCAGTCGGTCAACTGAACTATAAATCACACTGATCAAAATGTTACATTACTTAAAAAAGCTTGAAAATGAACAAATATTTCTGGAATTAGAGGTGGAGGAAGGTACATACTAGACTGGTTTCTCTTTTCTCATGCACAGAGTGATCTGAAAATCTTTTATACATGAGCTCATAGGCTTATAATCTGCACTCTAGATGGTATTTTTAGGCCCTAAGGAGCAGGTGATTTCCTGAAGGATACTTTTCAGTTTCAGCGGGGTACAAGGTAGGCTGAAGAAACAATCTCAGATTCAAACCAGTCATATTAATTCACTTATCTGCTTAGACATTGCAGTTTACAAGAGGAAGTTAAAACACTTGTTGAGATTTTCAAAAGCTCTCAAGTGATAATGAGGCTCTGAGCCCTATTTTCCAAAGTAACTATTCATCATGCAAATGGTCCAGAGCAAAGATAAAACAATAGCAGAAAAAGAATTACTCAAGATGCCACTGAATATTGTTTGAAACAATGAATTTATTTGAGCCATCTGACTATACGGCTACAATTTTCATTAGAAGGTAGATTTGTTTTGCCAGAGACGCCAAGGGACTTCTTCAATGCACTAGTTTGGTCTCACACAGCTCTGTTTCCCGTTCCAGATAAAGGCATTTTCAAATCCAAGAAAAGTGAAAGTCTAAGGCACCTACCTTCTGATTATTATAAGATTTCTGTTACTATTAGTCTTTCATTAAAATGGCCCTTTGTTCTGCTCCCCGCAAAAGTCTGAATAAGGCAAAGATAAAATGGGCCAGAGGGTAAACAAAAGCCTTTTAATCTTTTCTACGCAAGAATTAGCAAGCAGATATATTTCACTAAATTAATCTTCTTCACAATTAATACCCTGAAAAAGTCACTGGTACAGATCACATGTGACTGTTAGCCTCCTACTCAATTATCCAGATGATCTGCCATCTGCCCACTGGACAAAGGTAGGTTGTAGGAGTTACAGAAAACAAACTGTCCAAGTCTTCCTGGAACAAAATCTAAGTATCTGATCTGTTTGCTTTAGAACAAATACATAGAGTTAAAATATCAAAGGCTACGTAAACACAAAGAACACAAAAGCAGGAAACATTATTTCACTTGCATCATCTTAAAATGAAGAACTGAACATTAGCCATGCAGAGTTCTCCATGTTTGGGCTGCCTACACTTAACAGCCAAGACTTCACCTTCCTTTCGAGACTCTATAGATGCTGTGCTGTTCCCTCACCTGCCCTTAGCCTTTTCCCAATACTGCACCAAAGCAGAAGCAGCATCCCACAGCTTAAGTTCTACTTCCCCACAGCTCTTACCTCACTTGCACTTAACAACTGGTAAGAGGATTAAATATTTTTTGTTCATGCTTTCAAGCACTGCTGCATTCCACACTGAAACCTTCTCCCAAACCGGATTTGTTAGGTCTATAAAACATCTGCTTCCTCATTTGGTACATAAAGTGTTTAGATACACTGCTCTAACATACAACAATATAAAAATAAAGCTGGCAATATAAACCAGTCACATCTCACTCTGCAATGTAAACAACGATCAATTAATGAACTAAAGTGGCAGAAATTAAGACAAAAATATTTTTTTCCAGTTTTAAAAGGTTAACACTTTAATCATGTTTTCCATCTTATAGTAGCAGTCTTAAAAAATAAAAAGGCTGAACAGAAGTCACAAGTATTCCAGCAGCCATGATCAATATTTTATAAACCACCTTAGCAGACAGCAGAGCAAATACATAAATATCAACAAGGTAGATTTGTTATCTATGATCACCGGCTAAAGCATCAGGTCTAGGAGACACATTAAAGTAGCCAAGTGAACGTGCGACTTGGTCTAGGTGATCCTGTACTGGCAGGGGGATTGGACTAGATGATCTTTCGAGGTCCCTTCCAATCCCTAATGTTCCGTGATTCTGTGATCACTTTAGTCGTTTTAATTTTTAATCTTGCAATTCTTAGGTAAAACCTAATAACCTAGACTAGAACATCCTGTCTAAACCCTGATTCATTAATTTCAAACAATAAAATAGCCACTGTAAGTCTAGAAAAGAACATGTGTAATTAAAAACTGCAAAAGCGTTAACAAAAACGTGCTTAAAAGTTAAAGCTAAATCATGTTACTTTGAAAAATAAATGCTATGTTTTAGTACCTTACATTCTATCACATTTTACACTCTTACTTGCTTTCTAGCTGTGAAAGCCAAGCTGTGCTCCTGAATGTACATGGGGTTCCATGTATGTGCTAAGCAAGGAAGACACAGGGGTAAATAAGGATAGAAAAGCCTTAAAGAATATTCTGCTATGCACATGTTTTATCTAAAAATAGCTGCCTTTGTGACATTAATGACACTTTTAGTTCAAATTCAAGAACATTTATTAACAGACAGCTGTAATGAAAGGAGAAAACTAACTAAGTAACTATGACACAGAATAAATGTGTGGGCCGCTCTATCTGTGTCAAGAGCTCTGTCATGTTCACTAGCGGTGAGAAACTACCACCTTCTGACTGGGTTAACCCCCACACTTACATGGGTTCTCTTATCCTAAAGGAGGAGGAGACAGAAGGACAACTCTGTGAACACTTCTGCTACTGTAGTGTACAACCCAGGAAACAAAGTTATACCTCCAGCATATTCTACCCTGCAGTAACAGCATGCATTCCCTGAGAAAAATCCAGACAGCTTTAAAAAAATTTAGTCTCTTATTTCAATCCTGATTAGCAGCTCTTTTTGCAGAACCATATACAAAGAATTCAATGCAACCTGTTCTCACAGGAACTTCAATCATATTCCTTCATCTATGAAAAGACTAATTTCTGGGGCTTAGCCCACCATCTTACAGGACATCTCACCTTCCACCACCAAACTCTTCACTAAAAAGCTCTGTATACTATACCCAGATGACTGACTTGCCAGTATTCAGTGCTTCATTAGCAGCCTTCAAGGCAAATCTAGTTAGACATTAACAACCAGCCATCCTAAGAAAGAGATGTCATTTTTGTCATGAAAGCAGACCAACTCACCGCTTGCTTGCTCTTTATGTCCCTGTACACCTGCACTGATGTGCACTTGCTGGCCCAAGCACACAGTTCGTGTGAACTGATGGTTTAAGGAAAGAGGAAAGGTAAACGTAAAGCCAGCTTCATCGGTGCAGACAGTATTTCATTCCAGGAACTGAAACGCAGCTTTTGGTTTGCAATTAGAGAGAGTAATGCACGGGGTAATCTGTGGAGCCCTCTAAGTAGAAAATCCTATATATAAATATAGGGGTCTGGACTAGAAAAAACAATGGCTCCCTCCAGAACTCCGTCATAAACTGAAACATCTGATCACATATTTTATGAAAGCTATCAAGGGAAACATGTTAGAAACTGCAACAGCCTAATACAAGCCTGTAGCTTTCAGAAGTCAGTGATAATGAGCTAAAAAGTTTCAGTCCTTTGCTACCAAGTAAGGTGGCACAGGAATTTATAAGGAAATGTTCCTCATTGTGTAATCAAGTCTTGGACTGTATCCCCCCCGAGAAAGTGAAGAGGCAGGATAAGATCTGAACTCTCTGCAGAGTAAGTAAGAGTCAAACACTGTGTCACTCATTTCCTCATTGCTGGCTATAGAGACAACATGCCAACAACTATCTTGCTCCGTATCAGTTTGCTAGATACTAGTACATGATAAATGGTTTAGCTTAGAGCCCTGAAAGCTTCTCATTTTGGTGGGAGCTCTCCTAGTTTTACATTTGTTGAAAAGCTACACCAAAATTGGAGATCAAAAGTGCTTTATCACAATCTGCTTAAGAAAAAACCTGAAGCTATGGAAGGTCTGTGTGGAATTTCCCTTCTGTATACAGATGCAGAAGGCAGTCAGACAGTCCCTTTGGCTTCAGGAGACACATGGAAGGTGATGTTGAGAGGAACTATCTGTACTTATTGAAAGCAACAAAGCAGAAGCTCTTGGGGGACGCCTGCTGCTCACAGAGAGAATTCATTCTGTTCCTAAACTACATGAAACTGCTACCAGAATGTGCTTCAGGCAAAACAGAATAGAGATGATGTGGCACAGATGAGCAATAAGCTGCATGAGGAACAATTTGGTAAATGAAAAATCGACTAGTCCTATCAGCAACACTTCTTTTTTTAATACCAACTTCAAGCAACTCTTACCCTACTAAATTTTGGGCTGAATTTACAGACTGCCACTAACCCAAAGAAGATGCAAACAAACATTTTTAAATTACAGTCCTGGAGTGTGGTCCGCACAACCTCCTTGCTGACACACTTGGAGGCTGCAGCTTGGCCCAGCGTTCAGATTATGTACATTTCTGTACTCACAGTTGAAGGTGTAGTCCTTGGAGAACAAATTACCTAATTTAATTAAAAAAACCCCAACAAACGCAAACACCCCTTTCCTAGAGAACTAAAGAGCACTACAGAGCAACTACAAAATACCCATTCAGCAACTGATTTCACCTTAGAGAACCAAAGCAAACACGACTATTTTGTAATGGGATTACAACATAAACACAGTAATCTGTCAGGGTTTAACAGGGGATATCACAAAAAAGACTATTTCCACATACTTTCTTCAAGTCATTTTTACTGAAGTCACAAGCTCCTGGCACATTCTAGGCAGCAATTAGGCAGACAAATTTGTCTGAGTACCGCTGCCTTTAAGAAGCCTGACACAAGCACTGTATATTAAATTTTTAATTAACTCTCAATCCTGCAAATATTGGTTTTTTTATTCTATTCATCAACTTCACTTAACTTTATTCAGACAATTAAGCCCTAAGTCCAGAAACCTACAGAAAGGCTCATAAGCATCTGCTGAACATTAAGGTAGGCTTCTAACTCTGAAGCCTCTCTCTTAATTTTTGCCTTTTGAATGTGCATTCAGTTAGCAACTGAGTTATTTTATGAAAGCAATAGCAGACGCATTTCCTGAAAATATAACAGACATAAAACTCAAAGCTGTGGAAGTGACCAAGCAAGCTACTGTACCTGAACAGAATGAAACCGAGTGACTCAACAGCTGCCCGCCTCACGTCATCATTCACATCACTTACCTACAAAAGAGAAAACAGGATGCTCAGAACATAGTTAAAACACTTGAGGACTCTGCAACATTTCAGGCAAGGTGTCAGGAACACAAGTTAATCAAGAAGCCAGGATTACAGAGAAATCTTTAATCATGTTCAGCCCTAGCTGAAACAGCCTCACCATTGTTCACACAGTGTTGCCTGCCAAAGGGCAGACAGACCTCATCTTTTGCAGCATAAGTTGTTTTTTCCCCAGCCCATTATTACACAGATTATTGACTGCATACCTGTTACCAACTCTTCTAGCATCATGTCTTATTTTTCAATAGGTTTCTTTATTGTGATATTAGGTTAAATATTCTCCTGCTGGAAGTCAGCTTCTCCTAATGTCAGAAAGCCCTGTTATTTCTACTCCTAGTATGAAAGGGAAGCTTTCATCATGTCACAGGCTCTGATTTGGACCAGAATATTAACACTGCGGACACAAAGCCTGTCAAAGTCTTCTTTCTCACCCCGCATTTCTCGCTATGTGCTCCTAAGCCCACGTTACTTACAGCCACATGCAGAAGGCGTCTGATAGCCTTGTTATTCCCTGAGCCACAGTATGCCATAGCAACAGTGTACATGCCAGAGCGACGGAGAATCGGATCCTGGAAGAAAAAGCACCAATATTTAACATCCATCCACACAGGGACTAAGCAATTCTGACTTCTGATGTGCCCCACCCTTGGGCCTGGAATATGCAAACACATTTTCATTAGGGATAAGTAACAGGACAATCATCAAAGGAGGGTTGTCACTACCAATTTCAGGGAGACAAAGTTATGCCACAGGCTGGCAAAGACAGTATCTGGCAGCTGTGTCATTCTGCTTCTTACTCAATGTCTGCTACTGACCACTGCTAGACCTTTGAGCACGGCCCACCTACAGTGAGTCTCATCTGTTAGCCATTACTCTCCGTTCAACTCCTTGCTGCTGCTCATAGGACTGTGAAGGCCAAATACAAAGCTAAAGAAATACACAACTAAGCACTGTTGTTCTCATATTTTTGATCAGAGTGAAGAAACCTGTGAAACTGCCTCACTTCAGCACTATCTAAGAACTTGTCTGAATTGAAACAGCCAGCCCACGGTAGCTGGAGATGTCACAAAAGGAGAGGCAGGTCACCAGTGAAACAGAAGAGCCAGGGATTAAGTCACAGCTAAACTTACCTTATCTCTGCAGAGACTCTCAATGAGAGCATCTGCCTCCTCCATCCTTCCATACATGACTAAAGCAATTCCAACTGCAAGGCCTCGCAAAATCTTTTCATGCTGGGTTTCCTGTGCATAGCCAACCATGTCCTCAATAGCCTGAGCATTTTTAGACCCCAGCATAACTAATCCCAGAGCCAGGCCAGCTGCCTCACCTGCACCGCACAGAAAAACAAACAAACAAACAAAAAAATATCAAGAAAGCTGTGTTTCCAAAAGCAGTAAATACTACTTTCAGAGAATCACACAAGACATAGGCCAGCAGATCACTTCTGGAAACCACCATGCCTACTATTATTCATGGCCAAATATGCTTGTAATAATCCACCAACCAGAACTTAGTGCTCTCCCACAACACAGTTGAATTTTCTCTTCCTTGGGTCAAGATCTGCTGAGATAATTTTCCTATGAACCTCTGCAAAAGCAGCAGTAGCCCCAACAAGCTTCCCCAGGCCTATTTCTTCACTGAAAACCAGCAAATGGCTCTGGAAATTAACTACACTTCCTACTTACAGTATGATAAAGGAAAGATTAGAGCAAAACAAAGGACTGTTTTAAGACCTAGTATGTCCTATCAATATTTGGCATAATGCCGCAGACCACTCCTGAAAGGACCTCTGAACTTTACTGCCACATAACTAAGGAACCATGCTGATCATGAAAAGGTCAGTAAATAAAACACAGCTAAGGCAATCTATGCTGCTAACAGAAAACTGGGGTAGGAAAAAAACACAGAAAAACACCCCAACCCTGATAAGGCCTCAGATGGTTATTTGCTTTTGAAAGCAGAACATTTACCTGTCACTGCATCATCCTGGTATAGATTTGTTTTCAGCAAATCGTACACATCTTGACGTGCTGTCCCCATGGCAGCCAGACCCAAACCCAAGCTGCCACCGTGTCGGACAATCTAGAGAAGCATATGCAAGTTCAGTCATCATAAAACAGGGAACAATATGGCTTCAGCTAATGTAGACATTGTTCCATCCATGTAAAGCTGCAAACATTCAGCCCCACACCACCCAAAATTATCTCCTGACCTGTTAGAAATACTGTCCAAAGCAGTGAAAGTGGTAACTGATGAGACAGAAAATATAGTAGAAACAGCAGTTCAAAAGTCTCTAAACAATGAGCATCAGAAGATTTACACACAGCACAAAGACTTCCTAGTATCTTAAGTTATTTTTCTGCACTGAGTGATTTATGTAAAACTATAAATCCATGCCACATATAAAAACTGGTGCTTCTGAGTAGAGATGTAAATCAGTAAAGAGCCTACACCCTCTTTTGTTCCAGCAACGGATACAGGAAAGGCCGGCCATTTGGAATAAGACGAGTGGCATCCATTCACAGAATTTTGAAAAAAAATAGTCTGAAATTCCCTCTTTCTAAATAAAAAGAGACTTTTGTAGAGGTCTACACACAGTAGGTGGTGAAGTAAAACACTATTTTTTGTACAAGATGCATTAAACCTAAAGAGCAGCAAAAGTATTTTGTGGTTTATTCTTTTAACAGCTAAGCCACAAGCAGTAACAGTGCCTGCTACATTCACTGTGAAATATGTAAGAATTTCCTAAGAATCTTAGCTAAACCCTGAGTAACAGGTTGTTAAAAACCAAACTTTATATTTAAGGCCCACAGGAGATGTAAGCATCACACAACTGCTATGGTTGTAGTTAACTCTTAACTCCCACTTCTGGATATTCCCAATGAAACAAAGGTTCTTTATGGAACCCAGTACGTACATCATTACTGGCATTCTTCAGCTGGTTCAGCAAATAGTCAATGATGTCCCCACCATGGTTAGCATGGATGAGCCCCAAGGCATAGAGACCTCCGCCTTCCTGGTAGGCTGACCCTGGAGAAGTGTCCTTGGGGAGGTACGTTGCCATTAGCTGTAATGCTTCTTTCTCGTGACCCTGCACGTCCGTTGTCCAGCAGGAAAGGAAGACAGTGTGAAGTGAAAGATGAAAAACAACAGTGGATGCAAACACTTTGTGATAATGTTTAAGTCAGTGAGGCGAAAACATGTTATAGCCATTTCTTTCTCCACAAAAATTAGCCTCTCAGGGTTGTACAGACAAAGAATCCTTCTGTACTGGGGTTTTATTAAGTACAGTAGACAAGTTATCATCAATCATTTGGTCACTGATCTAAATCAGGACAAATCTGGCCTGAAGCTACACTGATTCATTTGCTAGAGCACTTTCATGAGGGTTGAGGCACGTGGAACTACTACAGAGATTTCCTGTAATTTAAAAAACAGCTTTGAGTATACCCTTTCCTGTGAATGAATTTGAAGAAAATGGCCATTATTCAGGTCATCATTCAAACTTACTGCACTTTACTACAGTAAGGACTTTGGTACTGTCCCAAAATACCATAAGAAATATATACCTGCAGTTTTAATAGTTGGAAACTATTGACCCTGCTCAATTGAAAAGGAAGACAAGAGCTAGGAAGACGACTCCCTTCCTAAGCCATATCTTACCACCCTGTTGATGCTCAGCAGAACACTCCATAAACTACATTAGATACCAGACAAGATGGACTTTATAAAGTACAGCTTGTCCTCAGTGCAAAGACAAACTATGTTATAGCTGTGCCTTCTGACACTGGGTAAAGCAAAGGCATCGTTCACGAGACCTGTTTCAGTGCTTTCAACCTTCACAAGTCAAGCATTTATATTGAACAGAGGGAAATGAATGCAACGTTACCTTGTGTATAACACCTAAGCTGGCAGTAGCAGTAAATTTAGCCCAGTTAGTGGCCCTGGCTAGCCACTCCAAATTGTCTCTGGAAGACAAAAAGAGAAACGTTACACAAAGTTTTTCATTCCTCATCCTGTAAGAAGGGTTTCAGAGGACTAAATACTACTTTCCAACAAGAAAGCAGCTCTGTAAGGCAAGGAGGCTAACCACACTCCCACTCTATACCTCTCCCCCCTCCATCAGTCCTGATTTTTGCTGATTGCAGCAAGCTTTTAAATACTGGTGATGTCACTGAAAGAGGAAAAACAACTAAATATAGAGCAAATCAGCTCTGTGAGAAACTCTGCTAGAGATTCTGGAGCTTTCCTCAAGTCCCTGGTAAAGTCAGTTCTGACATTTCCCTTCCAAAAGTCACTCAGGACTGTCAGATTTTACAAAAAAGATACAGTCATAAATCCTTCACTAGTAAAGTAAGAGAACAGAATGTCCAGATTTCTAGCCTCCAAACTGCTCATATGGTTACCATCAAATAAAGCCAGTTTGCAAGGTTAGGGGAAAAAGGAAAAACAATTCCACCTTCCTCCCTCTGGCTCCAAGTGAGTTCTCGCACCCTTTGCTTATCCCTAAGCGCACCAGAGCTCTGCAGGCACCCTTTTGGAAGTATCAAGCTAGCAGGGCAACAATGTTGTTGTTCAAACATCTCAAAACGACACATGAGCTTCCTTGCCATAGATTTACCTAAGGAACTGGTCACTGGTTGTACCACAATGCATAAAGGAGTTTGCTATAACCGTTGCTGTATGACACACGGAGTTCCGCACGGCATCCTAAAAGAACAAAACAACCAGTATCATCAGTCACACAAAGATATACCCTAGGTTGCTTAATACACTTTCCAATACACTAGAAAGAATGGGTTGTAATTATGCTCAATTTAACTGTCAATTTCCTTTTAATCAAAGTAAACAGATTGTTAAAGCATTCTAACATATCCTGAACCCATCTCTAGAGTGCACACCAATCCTTTCTATGAATTTCTGTCAGACATATGATTACTTCAACTGCAGCTTAATTGGAAAACCCCCGGTTTCAGGTTCTCAGAACCAAGCACTGCAGTGTGTGCTGCTGACGTTTTCAAGCCATCCCTGGAACACTCTGCAGGATCACTGTGAAGCACTTAACCAGTTTTTCTTGGTTAAGATTTTCCGATAGACTTGAAGTAATGAACCCACTGACAAGCATCCCCTACTATTTCTGCTGCTGATGTGCATCATATTTCACATATAAAAAGCTTCTCCTATGGTTCTAATAACAATTTAGCTTAAGAGAGCCTAATTTAGCTCTAGGTTTTCATTTGCCCACCCCTGAGCAACATCTTCCAAAACAAAACTGGCTACTCAATTCACTAGCACTGCCTACATTACAACAGCTAACCAGTTTTGTTTTCAGTGTGGAAAATCCTAATCTCTGAGCATGTATCAAGACTTCTTTAGACAAGCTAAAGGCATAACACCTCACACTGTAATCTACAGTCCTAGTTGACTCACTCTCTCCCAAGCCACAGCATTTGCGACAGAGCTGGAGGGCAAGTTCACCCATCTTATTGACAGGAAAACAAATCCACCAGAAAAAGGGGGGAGGAAAGAAAATAATTTAAAAAATGAACACAGTAATAGCAGCTTATCGTTATGTCACACTAGCAGTACATTCTGATCCTACAGCCTTCTTTGGGTCAGCTCTTCTTCAGTCTCACAGGTTCAAGTTTTAAATATTAATTTATTATGACTAAAACCTAGGAAGGCCGTGCTAAAACAGAAGACAGACGTTGTAAAATAACAGCAATGGCAACAAAACAAACACAACATCAATTAGATGAATCCAAGACAAGCTTAACTAACAAAGCCTCTTACCTTTGTGTTTTTGAGGATCATGAGGTCTGTATTGTTGTTTCGTATTAAAAACTGCAGATGTAACTCAATGGCCATTTCCCCACTTAAAATTTTAATCATTTTTGAGATCTGGTCCTTAGGCTCTGGGTTCTTCATATAGGAACAAAAAAAAAAAAAAAGCAAACACATGAGAAGTCAGCTATGGCTTTGATAAAACACGGTTCATGAGAAGCCCCTCTGGTATGTTCCCAGTTTCTGCCCTTGCTGCACAAGCCCAAGCCTCCCAATCAAGTTTCTTTATGCACAACAGCACGGGTAGGAGGACAGACTCCTTGAAAATCAATACATTATTTGACTGAAGGCAAAAGGATATTCTGCAAGCTGCTGTTTGGCCTCACAGATGAGTCTCCTGCAAGAGGCAATCACTTTATAAAAGTGAAACTTTATTTCCATGGAAGTTTTAATGGAGAAAACCATGGAACCACAATGTTTTGCAATACTCAACTGAGCTGCAGCTTCATTCCTATGAGATATTTTCTTTAGAACAACAGCTGGTAGAAGGAGGTAGAACTAAAGTCTAAGTAGAACTAGGTAGAACTAAAGAAAGATGAGGCTTTCTTTAGAACAACAACTGGTAAAACTAGGAATCTGTAATACATGCATCTTCCAGAATTCTTTCAGAAAACCTCCTTCTTCCCCACGATGGGAGTTTTCACAGATTAAGTTCCAACTGAAGTTCCTTCAGAGCAAGGTGCAAGCACACTGCAGGCCTTTGTACTGACACTGTTAGTGGGTCAGAGGCCTGCCAAGCATGAGGACTTCAGCCCTTAAATGAATCCCCTCAACTATTTCTTTGTAGTCAGCATTCTGAATTATGGCATATTAAGTTCAATAACATTTCTGGCCACCCAGATCTCTACATGTTTGTCCACGGGAGCACTGAGCAATGCCAGTGCAGCACAAACTGATTCAAGACACCTTTCCTGCATAAAAGTACTGTTTACAGGTTACTTGATGGGGCACAATCTCAACTCCTTTTGCTTTCCTTGTGAAATATAATTTCAAGAAAATATAAACATTATTCAAGAGCAAACAGATAAGTGATTTACAAGAATCTCTTGAAGATTCCCAAGTCAGGATTGCAAACATTGAGAAAAAGAAAATGATCTTGTCTGGGATTCACTTTCACCTCTAGTAAGCAGCATTTCTTTTTCTCAGCAGTAGAAATGTCAGAAGTACATTAGCCACTCTACAAGCTGAAATGAAATTGTATGAGCATGTTAGAAGTGAACTTTCTTCAATCCTTGGTGAACAAAATATATACAAAAAAATTCTGAACAGCTGGCCCAGCAGCACAGCCTGCACATTTCGCCAGAGGCAACATCCTCCTCTTTCACAAAAAAGAAACTACCTTATATCAGCATCCCCATCTGCCATACCTGCAGAACAGCAGCAGTTCTACCTAGACAGAACTACAACTAGATTTCAGGAGAAGGAAAGAAACTCAAACACCTCAAGTTAAGTTAGCAGCTACGGTTCTCAGAAGCAGTCAGATTTCAGGTCCTTTTTTTCTGGAATGAGTCAATTACTTCAACAGCAACAAGTGCAAACACACGAGTCAGATCCTTCTGTCCTCTTTTCTGGGGCACAAAAAATTCCTGCCAACATCCACCCACTCTCCCCCAGCTTTCAGTATCTGGACTGCTGGACTTTCAGGTCGTCAGATATTTCTGGTAGATAGATCAGATCAGTTGTCACCTTGTCTCCAAGCACAACTAAGTGCACTTCCATTGTTCACTGGTCAAAAGATCAAACATATTCAAGAAGAAAAACAAAGAAAGGCATGTTCTGGAAACAGCACTCACAATTTCTGCAGACTTCCCCACACAAGTGCTTCCTGGTTTCTCTTCTGCTTCCATAGCATCACTGAAATAAAATAAAAATGAAAAATGCAGCTCAGTTCATCACTCCTAACTAGTCAAGCTCTGTAATTATGGCTGAGCAGTCTGGGATTTGGAGATGCCTAGAAACAGAATTTTGATAGGACAAGGGCTGAGTATGTGGAGGTCAATGCTGAGAATCAAACTCCTCCGTAACTCAATTTTCAGGGAACTTAAAGACATTAAAATCCCCACTGTATTATTCCATCTATAGCATCAGCATAAACAGAGATGTTTGTAGAGAATGAACAGACAGAGGCAGGTAAGAAAATAATGTCAACAAAGAAGTTAAGAAGGATAATGATACCCTCATCTGGAAGCTCTGTGCTCACCACTGTTTGGATGGACGCTACAGTGTTGAAATGGAAATGAAAAATAATAAGCTGTTGTTAGCACCTTGTCCTAATTCTTCTCAGGCTGTCTTATAAATGACTCCCTGCCTTTCCTTTTACTTCACTGGAAACAAAGAGAATGATTGCTGTGCCCATCGTTCAAAAGCATTTAGATTCAAAAGCATTTAGACCCAGTTCCTCATAGCTGCATAAGCCCTTATATTTAACCATCTTGATCTAGGCAACATTCTCCATCACAGACTGATGGATCAGGTTCTATACAGACACGAGAGCTCTGGTGATTACAGAGCAGATGGAGCACTTCTTCCATACTGCCCTGAGCTGGGTGGCAGCTGTAGCATGGATTGGTCAATCCTCTAAAAACAGGTTTAAAACAGAACTATCTTTGTCAATTACCTGTAAACCATCAAAAGAAAAAAAACAAAGAAGCTGGAATGTTTATGTTAACTTTGGTTTTCTTAACAGAGGCTTCCTGCACCTCAGGTTCAGTGACACTGACCACTGAACAAGTTTTCAATGTCCAGACTTTAACAAAACTCAGACTAGACTTGAACTAGCTCTTTCTAACCGCAAGCACAACATGGTCTGTAACACTGCAGTTTCATCTGAGCTCATTCTTCCCACAGGCAGGCAGCAGACTACAATGTGAAACCAAACTTGCACAGAGTTGTGATGAGCTTTTTGCTTGAACTCTCTCCTCCCTCAGCTTTACAAGTTGCTGAAAAGACCAAACATCATCAGAATAATCCCGAGCAATTCACATAACAGCTTGATAAACTACTGCTCATTAACTGAGGCACAGGGATCACACTACGCTTACCTCAACTGCAGGGGAAAACGCATTACTTCAAACAGCAGATTCTGGTAACATACAATTTTGCCCTGAGCAAACAGCAGCTCTTGTCTATCACCCTGACTTAAATGAAGGGGGATAACTCAATTCCATACACAGAACAGGAGACTCCATCAGATGAGGACTGCAACTGAGCAATCATTCCTCTTCTCAAGCGAAGTTCCCCACCTGTCTTTCTCTGATCCAGGAACGGTGCCAGTGTTGGTGGATCCAGGCACAGAGGCAATGGGAGTGCCAACGGTGCGGAGATTCTGGATCACAGAAGACAAGAACTGCTGGCTAGCACTTTCATATAGATCAAAACAAATCTGGTAGGCCATGAGAAGGTTATCCTCCTTCACCAGTTTTTCCAAGATGTCACTCACAGCCTGTGGGTCATCCAGGAATATCAAGCACTGAACAGGAGCAAGAGAACAACAGAAAATAAATAATCAGAAGACATGTTTTTCAGAATGAAAAAGCAACACTGCCTGATGCCTTTTCTTCCTTTTCTTCCATTCCCTCATCCACCCCTTAAAAGAAAGAAAAACTCTTACAGGAGAAAACAGAAAACTTTGAAGCATTTTCATAGGTCAGTTTAAAAACAAGACCATTAAAAATGTCACCAGTTGTCTCATACAGATGTCTCAGCTAAAATGGAACAGATGGAACACTCCTGAGTCACACTTATACGACACACCAAGTTGGCAAAGGCCTGCAAACATTTGAGTAATTTCATATCTGGATGTCTAAACACTTTCAGACAATGACTTACAAAAAACAAAGCATTGCAAATGTTCTCTGGAGGAATAAATAAAACCCCAAGCTGTGAACCTACCATCTGATACTTCCTACACAGGCCTGAAATATTCTGTCAGTTTTCTGTGTTCTAAACTGCCTTTGAATAATTTTTTCTCTATAAACTGACCAAATCTGCAATATTTGTCTCTCTTTTTCAAGTTGTGCTCACTTTGATACATACTTGAAGGATGTAACGAGGAAAAGGTATTTCACTGAACTGAAAAAAAATACAGAGACCAGATAGATGTCAAGGGTAATACAGCTGAAGAAGTGTAACTTCTCATAGAACATTAATCATCAACTCAGACGTTTACCTGGCACACGTTGATGAAGTCTGGTTTCTCCAGATTCATGTAGATTTTAACTAGAACTCTCAAGACTTTATTACGAAACTGTTTATTCTGCATCAAAGACATACAGAGCTTCAAGCTGTAGGCTAACATCCCAGGAACATCATTCTGAAAGAAAATTCAGGGATACCAAGTGTGAGTCTGGATTGACAAGTAGAATACAGACATTACAATAAAACTGCCTCTAAAATAAAACTGTATGTGCAAAGGACATGCACACATAAACCTTCACAGCTTCCTTTCCCATTTTCAGAAAAGCTTATATGCAGGTACATTGCAGTTTAAAGTAAAAATACTCCAAAAACATACAAGACCAATATATAATTCAGTAGTTAAACAGTGCAAAAGATCAATTTCAAAGTTCAATACCTATTCCCCTTCTTTGCTTTCTTGTTTTAATTCTCAAATGCAGTGAAATGTGCTGAATGTCAGCAAAACAAAGTGTGCGCCTAGAAAAGATCCCAAACACATCTACTTCTTCTCACACACTGAGAAACAAATTTGGTTACTAGACTTCAGAAAAGTAATTTGAAGTATTTTGGCCAACTAATTTACTGAACGCATAGGAGAGCAAACAGAATGGGAGGAGCAGAATGGATGCCTTATGATTATCATTCCCATATACAGAAATGGGAGACAGCCCAAAATACGGGAAAACTGTACACGGAACAATTGTAAAATTCCGAGGGTTTAAACCACGTCTGGAATATGATTGAGGTACTGCATCATTACAGGATTACACACATCCGCTGAGCTGCTCGAAATGACTGCACACATGCTCCTCTCACTGCCATTACTAGGTAACAGCTTAACCTCTCAGTGGAACAGGTTAGAGCCTTGTAGTCAGGGCAGGCTGTAAGACAGCCGCTTAGTGAAAAATCAGAGCAGCTCACCCAACTATTGGATTTTTTTGTTTTCCCTGCAATAATTACATCACTTACCTAGCCCTAAGGAACCCTGTCCACACTGAATCACAGCAGATGACAAGGATAACAAAATAAAATTGCAGTTCTTCCATTACACCAGACCTAAGGTCTGCCAAGTCCAGTTGTCATATTGCTGCTGGTAGCTGACAGGGAATAGCTTAAGTACAGCAGATCCAGTCAAACTTCCCACAATTGCTCTCCCAGCACCTTGCAGCTCATGCATTCCTTAAAGTTAGGGGTCTCTTTATACTTGACAGCCCTGAGTGGCTCTGCACTCCACAAACATGCTGTGGTTGTTTAATCTTTTATTCACAGAACAAGTTCCGTAACAACACGGATCTCACACTTCACTTCTAGATCCATACCTAGAAGACACTAGCTACATGCATCTCCTCTTTCCTGCACTTACCGATTCAAGGATGGTTTTCTCAAAGATGTCCAGCCTGCGTGTCTCTAGAGCAATGCCAATAGCCTGCTTGTACTTGTGGTCATCCAAGCATCGCTGGAACATTTTGTTCACTATTCCTTCTAGCCTTTCATCAACAGGTTTCTTCTCCCCTTCTGGCAGCTCCGCATTCTCCACACACTGCTTGGTATAGTGGTCAATGCATTTTGCTGAAAAGACATTGAACAAATATGAGGGGAAAGTCAACTTCCTAGGCTACTGCAGTTTTTTGACAGATGAAGAAGCCACTAAGTGCAAACACACATTCTGTCAGCAAATACAGCACATGGGAAACTACACAAAGGTGAACCACAAGAACTATATGCATAGTCTTACACAGATAGCAGTTGACGATACCTATATTCTCTCTGAACAAACACTGATTTCAGTGCTGAAACCATGTAGATAACTTTAAAATGGAACCAATAGCATGATCTTTGTTTCAGTGGCACAGTATTTTAGACAAATGAGGGATCAGCAGAAAGAGACTTCCAAGCTCCACTGTAAGCACAAGCCAGGGAGACTGAAAGCCCACCCTGATCCATCATACTCTGTATAAGGTACGTGATACCAGCAGACCTGGTATCAGGTCAGCAGCTACACCTACTAGCTGATTATTTCCAAAGTTAGCTGAAATTGCTAATAACACCAGTACACAAATGAAAGAAAGGTCAATAAGCAACCAAAACTATTTTCTTATTAGAAATTTGCAGTAGAATAAAGGTTAAAAATAGCCAAAAAACCACCAGAACTACAAAGTCAGTTCTAGGACAAAATCCCAAAGCAGGAGAAAGAAAGCACAAGAAATGGGTTAAATCAGCTGCCTTGGTTTAAATGAATAGAGAATGACAGAGTAACATGGAGAAAAGCAGCTAAATAGAGTAAAATCTCAAAGTCACAGCAGTTTTGACAATACAAGTGCTTTTTTTTTGCAGCAACAGTTGTTTACCAATGATCGTCTCCACATATTCCGAGTTGTCATTGACATTGAAGAGGTCACCAGCTCCCAGGGCATAGTTCAGTGACTCCTCAAAAGCTCCCAGGTGGTAAAAAACTTTAGAAGCAACTAGAGCAGCAAACTGCCTGCTCCGAAAGCCCTCGTCTTCATAGAGAACTTCACTGCAAAGAAGAGAGAGACAAGCATCAGCTCTGTGTAGTCAGTCCCCTTCAAGGTCACATGACAGCTTGACCAAACTTGCATCTTTGGGACTAGAGCTCCAGTCTGACATCCACTTATATTAGTGCTTTCTGGAAAATAAGGAGCCAGATGCTGTACTAGCCACAGTATCAAGCAACCAGAATTACATTCACTTCTTAACTCCTGTACTTTTTAAGTAGCACACCCTGAAACAATGTGACTTCTCTTACATTTTGTCCACTGACTCAGAGATCTCTGCCCAAAAGTCATTGACAACAGCATTCAACTTGTGAAGAGCAAACTCCTACAAAAAAAAAAAAGGTAAAAATTGATATTACATTAGAAATGCATTTATCACCTTTCACCAGTAAAACTGAAATACCATCTGAGGCTGCTATCATAAATGCTGATCCATTTCTACAGCAAATTCTACATTAAAAGATCTCTACAAACATTCACTAGGAACATTCACTAGTCTTTACGAGTCCTTTGCAAACAAAGGGCAGTTCATTTAAAAGACAAAACCACCTTGATGTTCCCTCCCATTACCCCTCTGACAGGTCAATATGGCTATGTGAAATTTCTTTCAATACAAAGTTTTCAAAGTCTTTGTGGCAGACTTTGTGTAACACATAAAATTGATGTATGCCAGCCAACTCTTATTGGATGCAGATCTTCATGAGACAAACAATATCCAGACTAGAACCAGAGCAAAAGCAAGGCTCATTGAGATCTATCCCCACCTGTGTTTGTTTCAAGCAAAATATTTAGGGGATTAACAGTATTACACGATACATCCCTTCCTCCTAAATGAGGCTACATCAACTGTTCAACTAACTAGCAAGCACCATCAACATGCCAACACTCTAAGTGCTTGGTGTTGTCTTATGGATTCATACACTTTGTATACTGTAAAATTTCTGTTGCTGTTTTCTTCTACTACTACTATTTTTTTCCCACATGAAAACTGATTTTGTTTTACATCACTTCAATTATGCTAAAAACTCGAGAAGTTCTTCAGCTATAAATTTTACGTAAGTGAAAATGCAGTCTGGAAGACTTCTGGAAACAAAGTCCTATTATCATTAGAGAGCTCAGGTGAAGAAATCTTTGCATGTGAAGCCCAGCTTGAACCATACTGAAAACAAGGAAGTTTGCCCTCTGTTATCCTATTATTTAATAATAGGATATTAATAATAGGATATTTAATAATAGGATATTAAGCTTCCTTCCAGCTTCCAGGCTAGATACAATTTGGAGCCCACCAGTTACTGTCTAACCATTAATGATTGAGGTCCACTCATTTCTGATTTTAAGCTCTTAACGTAAGGCATTTGCTGTTATTTGCTCCTATATGTAAGAGTTTACCTTGAGCTGTGGCTCTTCTTCATCCAGAAGAGAGATTATTCCAGCTGCAAAACAAGATCACAGTCAGTCATGCACCACCTCCGTTTCAAAAGTCAAAGTGTTACTTAGTTCAAAGCCAACAGAAGGGGAAAAAAGGCTCTCTCTAGAATGCTGGTTTAAAATCTTCAGTATTAAGAGATCAGATCCAAGTCTGTGTTAAACATGACAAGAAACGTTCAGAATTTATAACTGAAAAAGCACAGTTTGTAAAGGATGATCCTTCTTAGCGGAAAACCTATTAGGCAGGAACTCAGAGAAACTGGGATTTACCTCCAGCTCCATCACTAGCTTGCTGATCGCTTTCTAGCAAGTGACCTCCCCAAGGGGCAAAAAGATCATGTCAGAACATCCTAACCCTTTCATGCCAAGGCAACAGGTCTCACAGCTAAGAGAAGATGTCACACCTTACAGCTTTAGGAAGAATCCTGACAGATCATTTGTACAGCTACAGAACTACTGTTTATCTGGCAGAACTGGAAGAGAGGTTCACAGTTATATGGGGACCTCAAGCTGAACAATGGTCTTAGATGGTTTCACTGTCAAACTCAGGGCACGACAGCGGCGCAGGAGCCCCCCAGAGTCTATCAGAGGCCGGTAAAGCCACCAGCCTGCCCTCAAGAAGCACCTCAGGCAGCCGCCTCCTCACCGAGCCCACAGAGGAGCCAGCCCCACTCAGGGCCGTCGCAGCACCAGGGGTGCACATCATGCAGGGGCAGCCCCGCCGCCTCCCGCCGCTCAGGTGCGGGTTGTGGCGAGCCACCGGGCACCGGGACGGCCTCTCGCTCCCAGGGGTGACCGAGGCGCAATGCGGCCCCGGCCATGAGCGACCCTACGAAGCGCAGCGAGCGCCGACCCCGCGGCCTGCGAAGGCGGCAGTGCCCAGTCACGGCCCTGACTCAGCAAACCCCGCGGGCCACGCTGCCCCGCGCCTTTTCCTCACCGGCCGAGGTGATCATGGTGCCGCCCGGACCGCGGAAGGACGGAGGGAACTGAGGGGACGTCGGGTCGGCTCCGCTCCGGCCCAGGTGCTCCGCTGCTGCCGCCGCCGCTTCGCCGCCGTCGCCCGGCCCGGAAGTGCCGTCGAGGACCCCTTCCGGCAGTATCCCGTAGCTCCCGGGAAAGATGTCCGTGGCGTTCGCCTGAGCGGCGATGGTGAAAAAACAGTCAGGCGTGAGCAGGACAGCTCTGCCTAGGGCTCCTCACGCCTTCTGCTGCTCCAAGGTCCAGGGTCTCCTCGGCCCCCCAGGCGTCGCCTGAGCCGGGTTTCCCGCGCGTGGTCGCTGCTCTGTGCTGAGCCCGTGCAAACAGACACTTCTCTGGGCTGAGCCCGGGCAAACGGCTGCCCAGTGCCGATGGCCTGCAAGGACAGATCGGGCGGCAGCGGCCGGGGTTTTACCCCATGGCCTTACCACCACTTACTCTTCTCAACTGTCCATGGCCTGTAGCCCACAGGTGAGCAGCCTGCCTGAGCTGCACACAGACCAGTTCTGCTGATCGGGATATCATATACTGGGATCACTTGTGTTCCCTCTCAACAGACCTTTAATTTAAATCAGGAGGTTTATCAGTTAAACTGTGCATAATGCCAGTTTAAGGATAACCCCATGTCAAACAACAAAAAAATCAGAAGCATGTTCCAATTCAGAAATTATATGTCTTTATTTACAGAATCACTGAATTACTGAGGCTGGAAAAGACCTCTAAGATCATCAAGCCCCAGCCTATGACTGAGCATCACCACAATCATCTAGACCATGGCACTAAGTGCCACATCCAGTCTTTTCTGAAACATGTCCAGGGATGGGGACTCCATTGCCTCCCTGGGCAGTCCATTCCAAAGCCCAATCACCCTTTCCATGAGGAAGAGCTTCCTAATGTCCAGTTGGTGGGCAGTTTCAGGTGCAGTTTCAGGCCCTGCCCTCTCGCTCTGTCACTAGTTGCCAGGGAGAAGAGCCTAACCCCCACCTGTCTACAACTTCCCTTCAAGTAGTTATAGAGAGTGATGAAGTCTCTTCTCCAGGCTAAACAAGCCCAGCTCCCTCAGACTCTCCTCATCAGACTTTCCCTCTAGTCTCTTTACCAGCCTTGTTGCTCCTCTGGATCCGCTCCAGCCCCTCAATCTCTTTCTTGAAGTGAGGGGCCCAGAACTGCCACCAATACTTGAGGGGAGGCTGCTGAGTACAGAGGGAGAATTACATCCCTAGTCCTGCCGGCCACACTGTTCCTGAAACAAGCCAGGGTGCCATTGGCCTTTTGTGCCAATTCTTTACAGCGAGTACATAATAGTGCCTTTAAATCAGTTAAACACATACAACTACCTGCTGTACCTCCACATGCCCAGGTAGTGGGGAAAAAAATTAATTCATATATTCTATTCCTCAGTCAAAGGAAAACAATACTTTCAGTCAAATGTTTTCCCACTCACACTTCCTAAATCCAGGCAGTTCATCCACTTCCACAAAAATCTTGCTCCAAGGGTAAATTTGCATGATTTACTTGAAAATTCCCAGGAAATAAATCCATTGGATTTGTAACATGAATTTATAGGTTTAACTGCAAATCTGTACCACTGGACCACCTCTTCCTTGTAAATTCTAGGTGACAAAGGCCAAATAGCGCAAGAAAATAAAGATTCACCTGATCATACTGTCAAGTCCTACTGGACTCACCTAACCAAGAGCTGTATCAAGAAATTATGTAACTGCCCAGTGAGCTGGGCTCTGCTATGGAAACAAGCAGAGGGAATCCACTGCACAGCAGACTTGTGTACTCATGCCAGGACAAGGAAGGATGCCTTCGTCTTGCTAAGATGCACTTACTACATGATACAGCAGCCAGGGGTCAGGAAGACAGCCACCACACTTGGTCACACTTGTATTTTCCACGTGATCATAAGCAAAGAAAACCTACAGAAATCCCACAGGTCAGAAGGAGAGTGGGTTTGCTGCCCTCTCTCCAGAGCAGCTCGCTCTGCCAATGACAGCTGCTTCCTAGGCTCACTTGCCCCACACAAGAAAAGGTTTCCACTATGAAAAGATGCAACAGGTTCTTCCCCAAATGCTGCTTGCATGGACTTAGCATCTACCTCCCTCCCTCTCCCACCACCTTATGGCGCAGCTACAGCAGCTGCAAAGCAGCACCATCACCAAAGGGACTGACTCTAAACCTGAGAGCTGCTAAGCTCTGCTCCAGCATTACCATTAAAACCCCAGTGAGGTAGGCAGGCTGGCTCTCCCCATCTTGCTTGTGGGGAAATCGAGGCACAGAAAAGTGGTTTGTTGATAAACATTGACAATCTTGGTCAGGAACAGAGCTGGGTAAAAAACACATCCCTGGCTCCAGGAAAGTGTGAGATGCTGAAGGCACAATGCTAGGAGCTAGCCAGACTGCAGCCACTTCAGCTGCCACTGGGAAAAAAGAAGCCAGGGAAAGGATAGGCACAAAAGGACATAAGACCATAATTCAACAGCTAACCCAGAGAAGAGGTTTCAGGACATGACAGATTGAAGTTTCTGGTCTGAGATGGACAAGACTGCAAAAGGACAGCAGCCTCAAACAAAATCCAGCAGCTTATGCCAAAAATAAAACAAGACCTGGTTTATGTTGCATTCAAGTAAGAATAAAAAAGAAAAATATTCTTAGTGTTACAATACTATTCCTCATAAACTAAGGATTTGTCATCAATCATGTTGCCCCACAGGCTACAGGCAGTCCTTTGGAGTTACTCAAATAGATTACTTTCTATATTCTTGTATTTCTTTATGAAGCAGCCACATCTTGTCGTGCTGAAGGCCGCCTCCACATGGATGTGGAGACATCCCAGGTAAGATGGGGCTCTCCCATAACCCCATCTAGCATCAGCCACACCTTAGTGTCCATCTGCCACTCCCTCTGACCTAGACACGCCATCAATCAGTCTAATAGCATCAGCACAAGACAGAGGGATGGATCCTGCTCCCAAAACCACACTCTGCTCCAGCTGCCATTACTATCAGGATGTTTTGTGTTACACTGTTACCCTCAGTGAGCTGTTACTGTGTTCTTCACATTGCAAAGGTGCATTCAAGCCTTTTCAGTGGCTGGTAGATCTGAGACCTCAAATTTTTCTATCACTGCAGTCTCCATGCCACTGTGTTATCTGGTTATCTGTCTTCTTTTCCTGATCACAAAGGTGGGAAATTCAAAGCAGCAATAAAAAGCAGGAAAATAAGGCAGCAGAATCTGTTTGCCACAGAGGCAAGCCCCAGCAATCTTAGCAAGGAACTCTAGTCAGAATTTGAAAGTGTTCCTCATTTTTCAAGAAGGGGCTGCATTTCTCAGTCAAAGTCCCAATGTCTTCTCAGCCAGGACATGGGAATGTCCCCAAAAACTTTTCAGAAGCCCAGTGTCTATTGGCAGCTCCATGCACTCCAGGCAGCAGGACACAGCAGTGGACCTCTCCAGCACAGACCTCAGAGGTTGTTGCCAGCTACAGAGACCCTGGCAAGTTAAGCCGAGCAGCTTCTCTCTGGAGTGGTGGGTCCTCCCTTGGAGAAAAGGGTGAGCAGGGAGGCAACTGCTCCTCCTCCCACTGCCCCAAACCCACTAGGCAGATCCAAGACATGGAGTGTATCTGCTCTAGGTGCCTGTATCTCCAGCAGCTTCTTCACAGTTTCCATTGGGGGTGAGGCTAGTCAGAGCCACTCCTTCCTCAGGGTCCGGCATGACATCTGCAGAGGAGAGAGAGGTCAAGGGAGATCTGAATAGTAAACAGTTCTTCATGTAAAACACCACTTCCAATGAAAAGAAACCATGGGACAAGGCAACTGACATACTCACAACCTAAGCACAGCTGATTATTTTCATAACTGATTTTCATTTTGTTTTACAATCTCAACATTGCTTCAGCAAACTGGGGTGGGGGGAATCTATGAACACAAGAACACAGGGCCCAGCTCTTCCTGCAGCCTCAGCAATCTCAGAGCAAGCTGCCTGGCACTGACAGCAAGATCAGAGACTTAAACTTTCTGACCTGGAGGACGTGTCTCAAAGATGCCCAAATCAGGCATTTCAATTTTTTCTCCCACTCTGAGGGTTTCTAAGCATTTTGTGTGTTCAAGGGGCATTTGGACAAGGCCATTAATAATGTACTTTAACTTCTGGTCAATCCTGAAATAGTCAGTGGGACTTGATGACCATTGTAGGTATCTTCCCATTGAAAATATTTATTCTATTCTATTCTATTCTGCTCTGTTCTATTCTAGTATTCTGTACTCTATTCCATTCTGTTCCATCTACAGTGAAGGAACTTCCCCTCCTCTAGGGGCTCCACAGAGTATGGACCTCCACATCACACACTTCTGCGACAAGAGAATCCCTGCTGGAAAAGGCAAGAAGTACCAACGGTAAGCAAAGGCTGAGCACTAGGCTATTCATTACCTGAAAAATTTCCCTTCGAATCAGAAAGCCCAAGGCAGATTGCCCTCTTCCTCCTCCCCACCAGACTCAAATCTAAGTAGGTTGTGGAAGGCATCACATAAGATCAGGGTGATGCTTCCAATTCATCGGTTAGACAGACAGCAGCTCTGCTGCCAGAAACTCAGACCAAATGCAGCTGAATTCAGCAGTGCTCTCAGGGTGTAGCTGGCCACTGAAGCCAGCGTGGCTTTATTTAGACAAACGAAGAATCATAAAACAGGGAGATGGCAACACAGCAGCCAGCTGCATAGTGGTTGTATTCAGGCTCCTGCCAAACCACAACCAGGGAAAAGACCTCAGTTGCAGAGCTGGAAATAGCTTAAGGAGGTCACTGTCAAGGAATCTGGGCACCAGGACCACCAGGGAACCTCTGAAAGTCACTTCAGGAGTATAAGGGAGGGAGCGGGGCATACCTTCATGAACTTTATTTGCAGCTTTTGCTTCATGACCTTTTCTCCAGCTCCTCCGACTCCAAGAAATGCATCGCAGGAAGGACGGGAGCCTCCACCTCTCAGTGTCTTTTCTCTCTTCTGGATAAACCACAGAGGATGAGTTCAGACCAGCAGTGGGTCAGCCCTGCTGCTCCCCGATCTCCCTGCTGCTGACTTGTAACATCTCCCTTCCATGAGCCCTCACAGCAAAATCAGGACCACTGTACAAAGCCCACACCTGGAAAGCACAGACCAGCTCCTGAAAATCCTTATTTCATGAGGCTGAAACCTCTGTGTTACCCTGGAAATTTGTCCCTGGTGTCAGTTTCTACTTTACCACCTTGCTGCTAAAACCATTGTGGATGTGGCAGCCCAAAGTTAGCGAGAAACCTGGCAGGAGCTCAACCAGTACACGTGGTGAGGCTGGGGAGTGACCCAGTTAGGGCATTCCTGCAGAAGGTTCTTTTGTCTTATCACACAGCTTCTACAGCTTCTGCCACATTAACCTAGTTACTGCCTCTGCTTTATTAAGCAATTCCTCCCTCCCAGGGAAACCTGCTAGACACTAAGACTTGCAGCATCCTGAAAACTGCAACTGCTTGCAAAATGCAGAGACCATGTGGGCTCCCTCCATGTGTATTTATTCTGGAGGACAACAAAGGTCATAGCAAGTTACTACAGGCTTTCAGACCATTAGCGTAGAACACTACACCAGCGTATTTTATATGGTCATACACAGCAGCAGTTCAGCATCTCCATTGAAATATCATCCAGCCTTTTACCTCCTAATCAGATAACAAATGATAAAACACTCCAGTGGCCTTCAGTTTATCAAACCATTGCGACACTGAAGGGTTCACAGTGGCAGTCCTTCCTGACAGTCAACAACCCAAAACCTCCAGCTGTAAACACATCCCTGGCTTGCAGTGTGCAGGGACTCCAGACACCACTGAGCATGGTATGAGAGCAGCCTGGCATGTTCCCTCACTTAGGCATAAGTGATGCAGGAACCCCACTGCCATTCCTGTCCCAGCTCTTCTGCACAAATGACAATGTCCAGGACACTCCCAGCATGGAGACAGCTGCAGCTCCAGAGCAATTGTAATGAGCAGAGCTGAGCAGCACTATGTGTGGAAGAGGCTTTGAAGCTGGCCTGAAATAAGAAAGGCACAAGCACACATACACAGAGCCTTACACACTGCACACTTTCCAGCATCCTATTCAAATGCAAAAGTGTCTTCTATCAGCTGAGGATAAGAGCCTTTCAAAGCCAAAAATGGGAAACATGACAAGCTCCTTCTCAAGTAAGGATGGTGGTATCCCTGCTTTGCAGAGTGCATCTTTCCCACAGTGGCCCCTCATATTACAACAAAGATAGTATTCCCCTTGTGTAGGGAAAGCTATGGGGTGAAGGAGACCAGGCCTGGCACTGCCAGGGCCCCAGCTCTTTGGAGACTCAGCCACGTTTGGGATCCTTCTGGCCACACAGAGGGCTCACAGGGCACATGCAAAGAAGCTGCCTCTGCCTAAGGTTGAGCCCTGCAGCTCATTACACATGCAGGTCTTGAGTCACTTACATGACTAAGAGCACCAGGCTCTTAGCATCAGGGGTTAGTTAAAGCAACATGAGTCCTCCTACCCACCACACTTAGAATACACGCACATACAGGCTGCAACACCCGCTCCAGCTCCATTTGCTCCTCCTTCTCCACTGCAGGCTGATATGCTGCTTCCATGTCAGCACAAAGGACAAATCCATAGCTAGTCACAAAAACCACACATATTGAGCCAAGTGCCAGCGATGTGCAGAGGCAGAAGATGGTTGTGTATGCAGGGATGTTTTTCTGCCTCTGCAGATGCTGTCCCACCAGGCTGCTGTGCCCAGAACTGGAGGGCTCACCAGTGTCAGAAATTCTTGCAATAGGAACAATGGGAGGAAAACAAAAGCATGTGAAAGGAGAGGAGTTGGAAAGGGCACTGTGTGTGCCTCAGTACAAAAAGCAGGCAGAAGACAGCTCTGCTCCTGGCCATCTCAAAGCTCCTCAGTGTTCAGATCCAGGATTCTGGACTAAGTTGATGAAAAGAAACAGTTCATCTGCAACTGAGCATCCCCATGTCCCAAAGATCCAAGAGGACGGTGTCAGTGTGGTGATGCAGACAAGTGCCAGGCTTCCTTGAGGTGAAGGCAACAAGGCAGCAGAATAACAGAGCCTCTGGAAATTATATGTAGCTAGGAAAAGTGGGGAAAATTGAAAGGGGAAGGAAAGAGCTGAAGACAAACAGTGCTCAAGATTAAAGTGAGCACGGGCTGTTTCATGTGCCGGCTGTGACAACCGAGCTTGTCCAGCATCACGCTGCACACAGATGTGACTTGCCTTTCGCCCCAGAGCCAGCACTGCTCCTCCAAGCCTGTTCCACACCCAGCTTTCATCATGCCACACACCAACTGACCACTGACAGCAGTGAGGTTTTATTCCCAAACAGCCACTTGCTTTTTGTCTTATTCACCCTGTAAGTCAGCACAAGGATCCTCCTCCTGCCAGAGGGTCAGGTCCTGCCTGCACCCTACAGCAAGGGCCATGCCTCAGTCCTGCATCCCCAAGAACACACATCCATAAGCATGGACGGCCACGTTGTCACATGGATTGCCACGACGTCACAGCTTTCCAGTGCCACATCCCTGATGTCTTTGAGCTGCACTAGTGCTTTCCCAACTTACTGGAAAGTGTCTTCTCCAGCTTCTAGGACTGGGAACCCTACCAGAAAGAGGCAGCTCCTATGGGGAAGGCTCTGATTCAACCAGCCTAAAAGAGATCCCACTGGGGAAAGCCAGATCTGATGGGAATTAGGGATGCCTATTCGAAAGGAATGGTCACATCCCAATAGGTAAAGACAGGTCCCAGTGGGGCTGGGGGAAGATCCCGTCAGGAACGGGTAGATGCCACCGAGGGGATCACACAGGAAAACTGAGCAAATCCCATTACAGGAGTCCCAGAGAGAAAGCCCTGTACCCCGCAGCGCCCCGGCCGGTCCCCGCTCCCGGTACCTGCGGGGAGCTGCAGGGCGGTCCGCAGGGCGCGGCAGGCGGCGGCGCGGCAGTGGCGGAGGTCGGCAGGGCTGCCAGGGCTGTACTGGGCCATCTGCACCAAGCCGGGCGCGGGGAAGTGCCTCCGCAGCGCCGCATCCAGCACCGCGGCGTCCTCCCGGTCCCCGCCGGGCAGAAGGACACCAACGGCGGCGGGCGGCGGAGCTGGGGGCAGGCGGCCGCGCACGTCCCGCACCACCTCCCGCAGCCGGGCCCGCGCCTCCTGCGGCGAGGGCCCCCCGCG
>JAOXOE010000702.1:10238665-10255354 GCA_028565055.1 Phoeniculus purpureus | reverse complement strand
CCTCGACACCGATCGCAGCGACCTCGCCGACGGCGTCGTGGGTGACCAGGCAGTCCTCCACCTCCTGCGGGAAGACGTTCTCCCCACCGGAGACGATCATGTCGTCGTCGCGGCCGGCCACGTGCAGGCGCCCGTCGTCGTCGAACCAGCCCACGTCGCCCGAGGACATCAGGCCGTCGACGACCTCCTTGGACCCGCCGTGGGTGTAGCCCTCGAAGAGCAGCCCGTTGCCGACGAAGATGCGCCCGGTCGTGCCCTGCGGCACCTCGGCGCCCGCCTCGGCACCTGCCCCGGCACCTGCCCCGGCACCGGCACCGGCCCCGGCGGCCCCTCGTCGCCCATAAGGTCGCGGGCGAAGGCGGCCATCGTGGCCGCCGCCGGGACTCCCTCTGCCACCTCAGCCACCAGCAGAACCATCTGCCGCCCGCCCGCCCGCTCCACTAGCGCCTGCAGCTCCTGCAGCTCCGACGCCGCCATCCCCCGCCGCTGCTGCCACCGCCGCCGCCGCGAACCCTGCTTGGCCCGCACCGCCCCCGGTCCCGCCGTCTCCGGCCCTGCACCGCCCACTATCCCCGCACCGCCCCCCCGCCTCCCACTGCCCTCCGCCCCGCAACGGTTCCTCGTACCTGGTATCATCCCTGGGTTCCAGCGCTGCGGAGTAGGGGCGTCAAGACTACCTCCGCAGAACCTCCGGCCTCGTCCCGGGTCCCCCCGCCAGCTCCTTCTGGAGAACGGCCCTGCCCGCTGCCGGGTGGGTACAGCACCGAGGGCACGAGAGGGACCTGGGCTGCAGCGTGGGCAGCTGGTCGAAGCTGAAGCCCCTCGGTTCTGCCCTTCTGCCTCACTCTGGTGAGACCTCACCTGGAGTGCTGGGTCCAGCTCTGGAGTCCTCAGCAGAGGAAAGACATGGACCTGCTGGAGTAGGTTCAGAAGAGAGGGCTGGAACCCCTCTTCTGTGAGGCCATGCTGAGTGTTGGGGTTGTTCAGCCTGGAGAAGCTGTGGCTGGTGATGGTTTTAAACTAAAAGATGGGCTGTTTAGAGGTGAGGAAGAAATATTTTACAATGAGGGTGGTGAGACACTGGCACATGTTGTCAAGCCCCATTGCTGGAAACACTCTAGGTCAGCTTGTCTGGGCCCCTGAGCAAATATCTTTGTTCACTGCAAGAGGTGTTGGACTGGATGAGCTTTAAAGGCCCTTTCCAATCCAAACCATTCTATGGTTGTATGGCAAGTACAGTGCTATGATCAGGTTTCAGTGCTGGCACATGTGGCACAGCCTCCGTGCCGGGAGACACCTATGTCCAACGAGCTGGCTCTGCCAGGCAACAACTGATGAAAGTCACATGATAGCTGCTGCGTGGAGTTGGCATGTCTGTCGGATGAACCAGGAAGCTCCTATCCACAGCACATGGTAAATACTTGCCCTGTGCTGTATCGGAACAAGCTCCTCAAAACAGGTGATGTCTTATTGTAGAAATACAGAAGGGGATAAACAGTTCAAAGGAGCAAACAGCTGGAGTCACCTTGGCCAGTTGCTCTCTAAGGCCAAAGCCAAATCATCTCTGTGAGACAGGCGGAGGAAGCTCCCAGAGCACCAGGGACAAAAGCAGAGCCAAAATCCACCTGCCTACCCTAAATCAGATTCCAATGAGTGCACTGGGGCACACTTGTGCCATGAAGGCAGCTGAGCCAGCATGCCTGCTCCCTGCCTGTCCTTGTGGCCACACATTCCCAGAGCCCAGGAGGTCAAGCAGCCACTGGAAGGAAGGGATGTGCCACAGGCTTGTCCCCAGACACAGTGGAGGAGCAGCAGCTCAGGAAGGTGGCTGTGCACCATCAATGTTAAGCCAGGAAAATATTTGCCCCAACTATGGCTGGCTTAGCAAACATTGCCCCACAGCAGCATCACAGGGACTGGACAGCCTGAGTGGGGCTTTCAGAGAGACTTTCTGCCCTGAGTCCTGGCAAGAGTAACCTACACATTGACAAGTGTTGATAAGCAAGTCAGGGAGAGGGAGATAAAACGAAAGGATTAGGCTTCTGTTCCAAAGATCAGAATCAATTCCAAAGTTTGTTGCAAGAGCCCATGCTGCCATGCCAGTCTGGTAGCCCTGACAGCAGCAGGCAACATGGCAGGGCTACAAACTCAGACAGAAATCAATAGCCAGGTCTGGCCTTAGTGTTGCCCTTGTATTTACAAGGATTTTTTTTCTTATCTGTTCAGAATCCTGCTCGTGATTCCATAGAGAAAAACCCGGGCAACCAGAGCTGAGCTGTGGCAGCAGCAGCAGGAGGGGTCAAGAGCCCTGAAGGGAACTGGTCCCTAGGAGACCTCACCTTGGGGTTTCTCTGTTTATATGGTCCCCCACTACAGAATTTCAGATATAGCCTTCACACAAGTCTGATCATAAGCCTGTCACAAGCAGAAGGTCTCTAGGAAGGACCAGTGAGGAACACTGTGAGGAACAAGCCAAAGACATTTGCTTTATCCAGTTGGACCAGGGAAGTTCAAGTCTCTTGAAGCTGGCTCTAAAGAAGCACAATGTTCCCTGCCAGCTGTCACAACAAGCACCACAACACAGTTAAACTCTATGAGCTGCCAGCATAGCCTGTGGTGTGGTGGCTAACATACAAAGACCATTACAGCACGGGTCTTGCAGGGTTCTTTTCAAGCAATGCTGTGCCAATGACACCCATGGTGACCTCAAAGTGCCTCTAGGAGTGAGCTTTCAAGCAGGTGATTCCCCAGGTTTATGAAGATGATTCCTGTAGAGAAGATACAGAAAAAATAGAACTGATTTTCCTAACCAAGCTCAGAAAGAGCACCACTGGCTGTTCCTCTGCAGTGGCCCCAATGTTTGAACTGCCAGCACAGCCTCTAAAAACTAATATTTGGGACCTTTGTGACCACTGCAACTCTCTAGTTAATTTTGGGTACACATGTACCACTGCCAGCAGAAGCTGGTTGGAAAGGTGAGCGCCACCCACAACACCCAAATAACCTTGTGTACATTTCTTTATTCATTAACAGAGTTAAGATCTAATAGCAAACACAACTGAATCTTCCTTTGCATTAGTTAAAAAGGTGCAGCTCAAACACTTCAGAAGCAGCCATGAGTAGACTCTGACAAAGTGACTTCAGGGCTCTGGCAGGCTCCTGAGCCAAACCATGGGTGTATTCACAACGCCTAACACTTCAAACATCCATCTGACACGTGTATAAAATCTCTACAGGTAGCTCTAACCAAGGGTAATCAATTTTCTTTATCTGTACCCATAGCTGTTCAGAGCAAACACAATATCTACTCATTTTGGACTTCAGAGGAGAAAGAGATGATGTTTTGTTCAGAGAAATATGTTTATTGTATTAGTAGTACTTTGAAGTCTAAAGAAAATCAAAGATCCATTGGATTAGGCTCCTTCAGAGATGCATTTACCAAGATTAACATCACTTCTCAAGAGTTAAAAGAGGACAAAGAAATAGGATTCTTGTGTCAATTTTGATGGCTGGAGTGCAGAAAGGCTAAGTGAGTGAGAGGGAATCTATAGGTGCAGCTCTGAACCCTGGTGTTCAGTGACCAGCCCAGCTCTTCCTCTCACCAGCCTCTGAGCCAGCAAGGAGCCCAAACTGGTTGCTGACAAGCTAAGCCTTAGCAAACCTTCACACAAGTTCTCTTTCACAGTCCTGTTCTCCAAACCTGCTTTCACACTGTGCTTTTGAAAAACACATCATTGTTATAAGATGCTAGAAAACATCTGCTTTACTTGTGCAGCTCCATCAGCTGTCACCAGGAGTACTGCTGTAGGGCACCAGCATTCACAGAACTCTTCAGACATAAAGATCTTCTAGGGTGCTCCAAAGAAGCAGCAGAGGAGATAACTACAAGAGAAGAGAATAATTCAACCCCCACCTATGCCCTGAATATCCCAGTCCTGCTGATTCTCTTCTAGCCTGTCTCCTGTTCGCTCCTCCATGGCTCTTCCCATATCCTCCACTGACCTTTCCCAAAACTCCCCTCAACTTTTCCCTTTTTACCCACTGAAGCTTGAACTGTATCAAACGAGACATGAACCCTTCCTGTAACAAGTCTGTCACAACTGAATCTAAACGGGATGGTCACTTTGTTCTGTCCCAATTCCACATGCGCCAGACCCAATCACCTCCAGGGAACATTGAGGCAGCCTGCAGTGTCTTGGCCATGGTCTGGATCCATCCAAATCATCACAACCCTCAGAGGTTATATCCTACAAACAAATATAGCTGGGAAGTCCATGGCTGCCCCACAGCTCAGACAGAGGCTGGGTTCCTGATGGGCAATCCCAGACCTTTTCCTACCTCTCTTCACCAAAATCTGAGACCCTTTGAAAGCCACGCCTCATCCTGCCCATCTCTGCAGTTCCTCTAGGTTTCCTTTAGTCACAATTGCTTTCTGGATAGCAATAGGGCATTAGGAAGCTATTTCTGAAGAGGACGGGGCCTTGGCTCAGAGCAGCATGTATGGAGCTTGTGATGTTAGGGGAGTCCTGATCACATGACAGGAATCACATCTCTGCCTGTTGACACCCTTAGAGAGCAACAGAGGCTGCCCCTCAGCCTGCTGTGCTCTTTGCTCCTTCACTGGGAAGATGTTAAAAAACCATCTGGTAATAGATGAGAAATCAGGCCCAAGGACCAAGCTGCTGTTTCTGGCCTTTTCTCAGCTGTCCTACTAAAGCCTCAGCTGGACTCTTGCCTTTGTTTGATGACAGGACCCAGGACTAGGTGTTTACAGCCAGCAGCCTCTATTTTCTCCCTGTACACACTAGCAACCCAGTTTTTTGTGTGCTTACCATTTGCAGAACCTCTTAAGTGTCACCCCAAACCCCATCAAGCTGCAGATCTGTGGCTGAGGACCACTGCACAAAAGCACAGACACTCCTGCCTTCCTCATACTCTTTCTTGCATCCTATTGCCTCCTTCCCAGCATGGGCCAAGTTCCCAGGTTTTCAGAACTGCTCCCTTTATGAAGACAAAGTGCAGATCCATAATCTTCCTAGACTGGAGCTACTCCAGCAGGCAGAGGACATGGTTTTGGATTTGCCTGGTTTGACACTGTTGAGCCCTGAAAGAGGCCACAGACAACCAGCTCTCAAGGTGCCCTGTCAGAGAGCTTATAGGGCACCCAAGGGCAGTTGTACTTTTCCTTGCCCTGTAGGCATGATGTGCAAGATCATTGAGGAGCAGGGCTAGGCAAGGATTTTTTGGAAATGGGCAAAGCTTGGTCTGGATGGCAAATCTTGGCTCAGATGCTGTCTTGATCAAAATCTTCCAGAGGTAGTACTCAGATGCTTATATGCCAGGAACCACAGGACAGCTGCACCCTGATGCTGTTACAGCACATGATACAGATTGAGCAGAACAGGCTGTCTGGGAAGAAGACCTGCTGCCCTTGGTGAACTTGTGGGCCATGCAGCAGTGCTCCTACTGCTTGCTGGTGCATCACCTCTTTGGGCTCTGACTGAGCAGGCTGGAGAGGTTTCAGGCCACATCTGCTTGTTCTAGCTTTGCTGGACCACAGTGCTCCCACCAGCCTGGCAGCATCAAAACTCACCCACCACACAGTAGTCAAAATGAGAAGGGTGTTCAACATAATGTAAAACAAACAACTCTCATGACATGCCTTTGTTGGACTGTGGCAGACTGGAGGAGTGGTCATAGCAGCAGAGCAGGGAAGCTTCAAGACTCCAGTTTTAAAGCTTATATGTGCACACAGACACACAAGGAAATTAAATAAATACCAAGTTTTTACTACTTCTTTTGGTGTAAGTTGAGATCTCAGGTGGATAGAAGACCTGTAAAAATAAAAAAGAGAATACAAATAAATACCCAATGCAAAAAAGTACTGCTAAGCACAGTGCTCTGCCATGCCCAGAGAGGGTGGGAAATTACTTTAGTTGTTGTTAAGGGCCATTTGCCTTAGAAACAAAATAATCTGCTCCCACAGTTCCTCCCATGCAAAATAACCCAGCCCAGTAATTCAGCCTGCTAGATGTTTACTGGTACCCATCAGTCTTCCTGCAATAGCTCCTTTAATGGACAGTTTGCTAAATGTTGGGTTTTCATTAGCACCATTTTTTTTTCTCTGCAGGAATAGAGGATCAAACAGCACTGAACTGCTTTTCTTGCGGTGTGTCTAGTTAGAAGAGGAAGCTCGCTGACTGCCTTTTACAGGGGGCTCTGCACAGTCAGTCTGCACTTGCACACAGACCAGGACCACCCTTGCTTCGGCGGACCCTCAGCCCATACACACTTCAGGTTCAGCCTGAATTTCAGATTTATGCTGATGAAGTATGTACCAAAGACCCCTGCATACAGACCTTCCTGAGAAAATGTGGTCTGAGGTCTTACCTCTGAGTTTCTTTCAATTTTGGGACTGTTTGAAATTCAGAGACTACTGGCCTGCTCTGACTCCCTCTCTGCTGACAGTTGATTTCTTAAGCACAGCCCAGCAGGTTTCTTGGGGGCATTTTGATATTTGAGGAGGGCATTTCATGCAAAGCAGAAACCTAGTGATTTTTCATAACAAGTTTCCTGGGGTAGGAAGAAGCTGAGCTTTGTAGCAAGGAGTGTGATGCTGTGGGCACAGTATCCCCTTCTGACAGCAACCTCACGTTGAACCTTGTCCATACAGGAATAAAGCACCAGGAAGTATTTTTACAAAGGGACATCCACGTGAAAAACACTAAAACCAACCTGATAGATTCTGCTGTCCAAGGGAATTCATTTTCCAGAAGTCTTTGATATGGGTTGTGCACGTTTGTGTGGAACACAGGAGAAACTGATGTCCGGGAGCGAGATAATAAGTGGATCCTCATCGCTGACCGCTGGACAAAAAAAAAAATGCACGACAGCAGCATTATCTTGATCAAAGCTTTGGCCTGTGGCTCACCCATAAATGTTGGCACACCCCTCCAGTGAAGAATGTGAGGTCAGTGAGACTGCGGGGGTGTTAACAGAAAGCCCCAGTGCTAGCGTTAGGGTTGCAGTTTTTACACCCAGCAGCATCTCCACACATTTTGGGAGAAGAATCAACTTGGAAAATTACATACAGTTGTCTCACTCATGCTGTCCATCCCCATCCCGGCACCAGAACCCTCATTTCCAGCTCACATAAGCTGCAAGGTCCCACTTCTCTCCTATCCCTGAACCCAGAACTAAGCAATGCTTAGGTCTAACCTATCTCTCAGATGCTTCCATGCCTCACCCTGAGGATGTTTTCCCTTCCAAAAAGCCTCAGTCCCTTGCCCCTCTGTCTAGCAATGTCCCAGGATACCTTCATGGTAGTTTAAGACTTCTCTCAGTGCTCTACATGCAGCTTGCTTTGCCTGCAGGGTACCATCAGGCTGGCTTGGGTCGTAGACTGCTATCTCCACCACCAGCTGCCAGGCCGCATTCAGCATACACCGCATTCTCCTAAGCGCTTTCATTGCCAGCTTCAGCTGCTCCTGGGAGCCTGGATGGATCATCACAAGTACCAGTGCATTTGGCAGGGAAGGGAGGAAGTGCCTCACTTCCCAGAGGGCATAATCCATGTAATGCCAGTGTGTGAGCTGCTTCAACCGAGTGGCTGACCACAGCATAAAGACCAGATGTGGAACCTTCTCTTCCTTTTTCGACCTCTCTGCTTGCTGTAGGTTATTCACAATATCAGCTGTGCCACAGAGTTTCTGGGCAAAATCCACCACCATAGAGGGCACTTCTGCATTGTCATCATGCACATCCACCACCAGCGCCCGTCCACTCTGCCTCCCCAATATGTCCAGCAGGCTGAAGAACTCCCAGGTGGTTCGGTTCACAGAACGGACACCAAGCTCCCGTGATGCCATTGCTTCATCCATGACTGCTGATTGCTGCTGGGGAGAGTAGAAGAGGTTTGCTGGAGCAGAGGCAAAGACGACACTTGCTACTCTGAGCAGCCACCAGGTACAAACACACTGGCTTTGGTGGCACAAAATAGGTGCGGAAGGAAATAGCAGTTTTGACAGATTCAAAAGTTGCACTATACACTATTTTGATGTTGGACCTCCCAGGAACAGGCTTTGTACCTCAGCAGCCTGGCACATTATAAAGATGAGAGAAAATGGATGACACTGTATTTCTGGGCAATCCTACCTCGAACTCATGGGCTTATGGTCTTCTATCCAACCATCGGATGAGAACCACAATCCTAGCAATCTGCTGTTACACACCAACCTACCCATTACATGTCCACCTCCTTCCTCTGGTAAGGTGCATAACTGGGAATCTGTATTAGACACCATCACCATTCCCTTTGGATCCTACAGCCTGTCAATACTTGCATGAGACTAAAGCTCAACTTGACCTGAACCAGCATACCATAAGCTGCAGTTCTCTCCACTGCAAGTGCTCTCTTGCTGTTGAAGTAATAGCAGTCCGTTGTTCTTGAAGCAAGGCAAATAAGTAACTTCTGTACCAGAGTGAGTAGCCAGGTGCAAACAGCTTTCATTTGACTTGCCATTCAAAAGGTCTGAACTTACCCAGTAAGACGCTTGTAATACAAAACTGCTCCACCTCCTTCCAAGAGGTATAGCTAGAAAACACCAGATGAGACAAGTCCCCCGCTTGGAAGGGAGTAGGGCCAGGACTGGAGAGGGCAGCTCTTGCTCACAGGAGAGGAAAGCACTAACTGAGGGCACTCTGTGAGTGATGTAATAACCACAGGTAATCAGCACTGATGGATCATTTGGGAACTGTGACATCAGCAGTAACCATGCCAACGTTGCAGCTGCCTGAAACCTCACTTACCTGTTCCTGAGGCATGTACCAATAATATCTGACTTGCACTTCAGGAATCTTTAAATTCATGCTCAAGGAAACTTGAAACCCTTACTTCACACGTAGCCAGATGTATTAACACTTGGGCACTACACAGCTGTGTGATGACAATCTGTCTAACACAGTTTAACAGAGCACATGCTACAGGCACACTGCCCAGGTACCTGTGGTCTCACTCTCTGTGACTCTACTAGAACTACTATTCCCAGAGACAAGCTAGGACTTACATCTGCTAGGATTTAGTGTGCAATTACAGTTTTGTCTCAATAGCAACCACCACCAAGTACAAGAGAAACCGGAACAAGGAGTTTCTCTCTGCTAGGTGGGCAGGGAAATATTTCTCATATTCTGTGCAATGCTTGTGTGACCAGATTATGAGGTGGTAGACATTGTTTAGCACTGCAAAGCACTTGGGTTCCACAATGGGAGACACAGAAGTCACAGTAAAGACTCCCAGTTACTTCAGAACACAGCCGTGCCAAGCACAGGTCCTACCTCCATGTTATAACCTAGCCTAGAGTCACTACTCCATCCCTGTGCTACTGAAAAAAAAAATTAAGTCCTTCAAAATACGTGGAGTGAATAAACACAGGCATGTACAAAAAATTAAACAGATTCTCAATTTTATTTCCAAAAATTCAGATCCTAGATGGATACAGCATCTGTAAAAGACCAAGAAGAGCATCACATTAGAGATCTTGTTACCGGACTGTAATGTTTTACAATCTACATCATTGATCTCTCCAGCTACTATATAAGTGATCTCTTCTAAATACACAGAAGTGGTGGAGGAAAGGGAAGTATTGAAGACTAGTTTGGTGACTTGAGGCACTTTGCTGCCTCATGGGCTCCCCCAGTCAGCCCTCCTACCCACTGACAGGCCTTAACTGTGCTTTTTAAGGCAGAGAGGAAAGAGAAAGGACCACACTCTACAGCTCCAAAACACCAGTTATGAATACACAACAGCACCAGAACAAAAACATAATTCCAAGTCTTTCTTCATACTATATGATACTAAAAGGCACTCCAAAAACTGTCAGCAAATATCTTTTGCTAAAATAAATCCACTTACCACCCGGATTCTGTGTCCAATGGCCTTGGCAGGAAGGTTGGAGCGGAACTTGGCACGAACCATGCCACTGTTCCCATGGGCGCGGGTTACCTTGCCCCAGATCACTCTTGTCCTGTTGGGCTTGCCACCAGGGGTTACAGTGTTGCTGAGGGAAGAGAGGAGAGTTTCTCAGCACACAGCGTTGGACAGTGTGGCCTCTCTAAGCCACTTCTGTAACTTCATGCCACAGCTATCTTTAACTCAATTGTCTTCTGCTTTTATTCATCCAATTTTCCACATGGGGAAGTACTGCAACTTGTAACTTATCAGAAGCTCCACTGAACATCTATTAACAAGTCACAGAACTTAAAGATTCAGAAAATATTGATGCTAAGACGATAAAATTAAAAACTCATCAACCCCAAGAAAAATATGCTGTCTTATCTGTATGATTTCTGCAGACACACCAGAGGCAGGAGAGGCCCAACTTCTGGGACAGGTGGCAAAAAACTGCTTTAGAAGACAAGTTTTGGGTTATTTTGGAAATGATGGTGGTCAAGACAATGATCTGACCAATCTTATTCAAGGCAATTCTGAACTCCCATATCTGAACAACTACACTCAAAGAAAAATTTAGCTTTAGCCTTCTTTAGTGCCAGCACAGCACAAGTGACAGTGCTTGCACAGGGACATGCCAAAGCCAGGATGCAAATTCTTCAGGATCTACCAAGTACTTCTGCTCTTTGATTAACTCAGTAGCTCCTACTACTCAACACCAATTCACCTCACTTCAACTTTGTCCACCAACCCGCCTTTGGTTTCTGCCAGTTTGCCACAAAGTTTGTCATCCCACTTGCTCCCTAAGGTACCATTTACACCAGTAGATTATTATCTCACATCATGTAATGACCTACAAACAGAAAGGTCAATTAAGCTGAAAAAAATCAAGGACTTTAAAAGTTAAACCAACCCAGGATGCTGGTCTATGCAGTTCTCCAGGGACATTCTTTCAATACATTCAGCCCAGTTTATTTTTCTCCTTACAAAAGCTCAGTGAACAGGCTGCCCACATTCTGGTCCTTGCAAGAGCTGATACAGGAGTTGGCTAATTTAGTGTGACAATAAAAAGTCACTTACTTTTTAGCTTTGTACACATAGGCACACCTCTTGCCCAAGTAGAAGTCTGTCTCTTGACGGGCATAAACACCTTCAATTTTCAGCAGGGCAGTGTGTTCCCGCTGGTTTCGGAGGCCACGTTTGTAGCCAGCAAAAATGGCCTTGCACCACAGCCTGAAGGAATGGAAAGAATTTGCAACGCATAATTCACTCCAAAGTACCAAACATCAAAACACATCAGCAGAAACCATTTCCACACCAGCTGAAATTTACTTGAAAAAAATCCCACTGCTTTTGCTCTTACAAATTACTGCAAATCCTTATGCTCAGGTCAACAAGGGAAAACTATGGAGCTGCAACAAGTATTTGTAAGAACTTCAGGTCATTCTGCTTGTTATAAATTGTGGCTCTACAGGCTTCTACCAAAACATCTACATTAGTAGATGCTACATTTTCAAATTACTACAAACACCTTAACAAGTAAGCATTATTTCTACCCACCATGTAAAAACTGAGTCTCCTCAGTTGTAATATCTTCTGTAGCAGTTTCTAACTGCTGCTAATTTGTAGCCTCAACAGAACTAACTGCAGTCAATGGGGTCACCCAGGGACAGTCCTCACAGTGGACAAGTGACACTACACAAACTCAACAATTCAAGATGTAGCTATACCATGCAGATAAAGCAATTATAAGGCTCACTCCACTCATCATGACTGTCTCAAATGCATTCAGCAACTACTCCACAACACAGGAGTATCAAACGATGATATCCAGTTCTACCCTCTGCACACACACAAGACACATTCCGCACACAAGATGCAAAGCTGTCATTCAAATTCAATCCCTCCACCGTTTACAAACTCGATCCCTTTATCGATAAGAAAACTAAGGCACAGTAGTTCCCTTACTCAAGGACACAATTATGTCAAAGTCTCTACACTGCACTAACAAAACCACCGCTAACACCTCGCACCCACTGACAGGCCGGCGAGAGCGCGGGACACCCTACCCAGAACTACAACCAGCTGAAGGCAGAGGCCTCAGCGCAGAGAGACACAAGCGTGGTCGCTGTGGGCCCAGCAGCCCCTGGGCAGAGATGCTCCTGGGAAACGGGAGCGGGACAGGTCACTCACCTCCCAGTCATGGTGTCCTCCTGAAGCCCTGGTCCCAGCAGGCCTACAAACGACACACAACCCATGAGCCTTCCAGGCTCGGTCCGAAAGCCAGAGTATCCTGCCGGCCTGGGGTCACCCAGAACACAACGACGAGGCCCCGACAGCCGCCACTCCCTCCGGCAGACCCCACCGCATCCCCACAGCGCAGAAAGGCGGCTTGGAGCGCCTCAGCCCCCTTCCCCGACAGCCACCGGCCTCAACCTGCGGTCGGGACCATCCGACGCGCATCGCCGCCATCCTGCCCTCCCCCTGCTCCCCACGGCGCCGGCCGCGCTCGTCCGGGAGCCCCGCGCCCGCCGCAGGCCCCACGGCGGGAGCTGCTCCCTCATCTCCGCCCCTTTCCCCTTCGCTACTCACCCAGCCCCGCCGCAGCGAACCAAGATGGCGGTGAAAGAGGGAACTATCGCGCGGCCCTCCGGGAGATGGCCGGGAAAGACCCCGAGGGTGGCCGCAGCACCGCCTGATCGGGAGAAACCGGGGCGGCCCCGGCGGAGTGCGTACATCGGCCTCCCGCTCCGGCCCCGGGCCCATCTCCTGAATCCTCTAGTCTCTTCGGGAGGCGATCCCGGGAGAGGCTGCCGCGGTCCCGTCGTGTAGGCATCCGCCTGGTCAGCCCAGCGAGGCCCCCGGAGCGTGGTGGTTACCATGGAAACGGGCAGTGCCGCCGCGTCCCGCTGAACGCCAGGGCCAGGCCGGGACCGAGGCTGCACCCAGCACTGACGGTGGGCGAGCGAGTGGGCAAGGGGTGCCCGGCTCGGTACCGGTACCCCAGCCGCTGTGGGCAGAGCCCTGCGGCCGCTAGTGGTGGATGCGGACTGGGATAGGGAGGGAGGCCCGTCAAGGCCTGGCAAGGGGAACACCTGAGGAGCCTGTGGAGGGGCACCGAGAAGGTGAAAGGCAGCGCTCGGTGCCTCTGGGGTGGCCACGGCTCTGGAGCGCCTATTCGCTGCTCCCTGGACCCTGTCCGTCTTCACACTTTGAATTATTGAATCCTCTCTACATTGATTGTACTTGCAGTGCCACTCGGTGACAGAAAACATGAGTTTCTGTGCTGAAATCCCTGTAATGAAGGAGGAAAACACTGCCCTGTTTTCCTAAATAAGTATAGGTAAACACATACTTACCTATTCTTGCAAGTCAGGGTCTTTTCACTCCTGATTTCTCTCACTTCCTTCATAGCTAGAAATTCAGGTGCTATTTTCTGATTTCAAATTTTCTGAGTACTCTTAGTGATTCATGAACTTAGTCCCATACAAAATGTGCCCTAGCCATGCAGACTTTCACTGTAACTTTGTTCCTAAGGGTCATAAGCTGCATATGAACGTGCACCCTGAGTGCTTTTATGAAAAGCTGGGTCTTAGGAGCAAAATCTACTGTCACCTTGTCACCACCTTGGTTTGGAGAGCTTGAACCTGAACTGAGGAATTAAATCCTGATCCAGGAGGAGAGTTAAATCTGTGTGTAGTTGCTGGGCTGGAATAGGAGAATTCAATGTCTTATAAGCATTTAGACTAAATTGGTAAGAAGTAGGAGCTAAGAAGAGGTAGAATATCAATTCTGCAAATTACTGTGCTAGCTGCTACTTTAAGGAAGATATAGAAAGTGAAGCAATGCTCAGTAATCTACCCAGCATCAAAAATGTGCTAGGAACCGCTGCTCAGGAACAGACACAACCCCTTATTTGAGGAGCACGTACTGTCAAAATAATCTGCTTACCAACAGTAGAGAAGCCATAGCCAATAAATGCTCCCTAAACCTTGTCCCTTCCCTTCCCTTCCCTTTTTTTCCTCCTATATTTCTTTTCAAATGAAAAACTTATATTCAAACATTTGCAGTCATAGGCAGAGTTTTGTGAGGCCACAACTATTTTGCTTGCCTGAGCAATGTATTTTATGTAATAACTAAGGTATTTCTGTTTTATGGCCCAGTCGCTGAAAATCTCTTTGCCGGTCCTCTGCAAAACAGAGCTAAAGGAGACATGACATGCTCAGCTTTGCTTTTTCTCACCAGAATTCACTGTTGTCTCTTTAATTGACTAAAAGGAATGCTGCAAGAAATGCTGCCTTTGAAACCATTTCAGTTTGTCAGGCATAAGGATGGGAGAGCTGTGCATCCAGGACTCTCACACAGCAGAGGGAGTTGCAGTCCCCAAAGGAGCAGGAGGCCAGTCCCCTTATACAGTTGTTTTAAAAATTATTTCTTGATGTTTTCTTTTGTCTTTAGATCAGCAGGGAAAGAATGTTAGCCTAAACTCTTGGGAGAGGCTGAATCCTTCACATACTTTTTTTTTAAAAGAATGTTTGGTTATTAATAGTTTAATGAAGTTCAGCAAAGTGCAGTGAATAAGGTTGAGGCCCCTGGCTGTACCAGGATGCTCTGTGGGCTCTGCATTAGTGCTAAAATCCAGGGTGAGAATCTCTCTAGTTGTAGTGTTTCTTAATGCCCCAGACAGTGGTTTCCGTCTCACTTTTAAGTCAACATAAGCTTGGCACATCCATCTGCCAGAGTCTGTGGTTATAAGAAGGGATATATAGGAGAAGGACTCAGAGAAACATTCCAGATATAAGTTTTCATAATGCTCATTAATATCTTAATTCTCCTCTGAAAGCTTTTGCATCCTCCTTTGCTTCCAAGTAACTTTTTCCTATGAGGGCTGTGTTATTTCCTCTTTCAAGAAGTAGTTGTAATCATCTGTCACAGCTATATCTCAACAAATCTTTTTCCTCCACATTTTTAGCGTTAGGGCTCCACATGCAATAGATTACTATTACATTGTTTAGACTCAAAATATGAGTCATATATAAAACTGACCAAAAGATTGAAAAAGTCTTTTGTTAGTGACTGCTGACTGGAAAGAGACATCGTCTGACCTTCTGCATGTAAAATTACTTAGTTTGTGGATCTCCATTTCTGTCATTGATTCCAAGGTTGAAAAGAAAGGAAGAGTGATGTTTTCAGTTTATTATGCAGATTACTAGCTATTTCTTTGTTAATGATATTACCAGATCCCTATCTCAAGCTGTAGCATTTTTTTTATAATTAAGAGAAAGTAGAGAAAAAAAATCTCAGAAGCAAAGGGAGGATATCAGTTCCTTTTTGGTCATAGGTTACCATTAAAAGCTCCAAAGCACGGGATTAATTAGGTAAACGAGTATAAATAGTACAAGAAGGACAGTAAACACTGATAATACTCAGATTTACTCCCTTGCTGTTATCTTTTCCTGTATGATTTAAGCAAGCTTCTTGCAATAATTTAAGAGTGCCTCCACCTTTATCTTGTCTGAAAGGCTGTTCTATATCTTCATCCATCCAGAAGTTAAAAACCTTATCATAATTGCCTGACTTAAGGGAAATTACACTCCTTTGACCCTGGACCAGTATTATCCTGTAACACAAATAGCTCTGTCTCTCCCTGGTACTCTTCATTTGTAATTACAGAGAGTAATCACACTCCACAATTCTTTAAACCTCTTGTAAAACAGAATTTCTGTCCCCATGTGCCTGTACCTGTGCATGATTTTAAACACAAAGGACTAGAAATACACACCATGCCTTATCTGAGGTTTACTGATGCTTGATGGGGTACCCAATACCTTCTTTCTGCTGAAAACACCAGTGCTGCTACATCACAGCACTTTGCATTATTCATGTAATATCAGAGTCATACCACCCCTGAACCCTCTCTTTCACCCTGTGCTCTTGCTCTCATAGCAGAAATTCTTGTGAAAATTTTTAATGCAAGGCTGTGTACCTGGCTGGCTGGCTGGATTCTAAGATGATTTTCACCATATTACGAGAGACAGGGATGTCAAGAAACAAATACACAAACCCTACATGATCTTGGTTTGTTTTACCTATTCTCTGCTAATAGACATCTAAGAAACCTACCCTGAAAATTGGCCCTTTTTTCCTGCCAAGTGAAATTAATTTCCTATTCAAACACAAAGTTACAATATTTTATTCAACAAAGGATGAGGACAAATGGTAACAGAGATGTTACAGTAAGTCTGCTTTTTTTTTAAAGGCATGTCAAGTTGCTTATGAAAAATCACTGAATTCCAGTGGTCCAGAGCATAACTGCATCAATACTTTTAATTTTCAAAGGATACGACCATGTCTTACCCTGTCCATCACGCTAACAGGCATAGCCTCATGTGTTTCCTTGGCGTGCTTACAGATTGTAATACTGTGCAGACTTGTCGTATGTTTATATAAGGGTTTTACAGATGGAACCAAGCCAGCTGTAGGTGCAGCAGCCAAGGGAAGATTTTGTTAAAGAATGCTGATGCTTCTACCACAGAGACATTCAGGATCTCACAGAATCACAGAATCAGCATGGCTGGAAAGGCTCCAGGGTCATCGAGTCCAACCTTTATCCTATTATCTAACTGCTAGACCACATCCCTAAGCGTCGCATCCACTCGTTCCTTCAACACCTCCAGGGACGGTGACACCACCACCTCCCTGGGCAATCCATTCCAGTACCTAACCACCCTCTCAGTAAAGAA
>JAOXOE010000702.1:10188031-10238565 GCA_028565055.1 Phoeniculus purpureus | reverse complement strand
ACCTCCTTTCAGGTAGTTGTAGAGGGCAATAAGGTCTCCTCTCAGTCTTCTCTTTTCCAGACTAAACAGCCCCAGCTTCCTCAGCCTCTCCTCACAGGGCATGTCTTCCAGCCCCTTCACCAGCTTGGTTAAAGCCATCATCTCAGACTCCAGTGGTGCTTGGGGTTACACAACAAATACCTGTTTTGTGAGCTTAAGGTTTGTAAGGATTGTCTAATGGCTGACCAAAACATTACAAAACTCAGAAGATGTCTTTATTCATTGCTATGCCACTGTTTTCTTGAGCATTTTTCTAAATGGACTGATTTCACTTGTATTAATAGTGAGTTTCCACGATTCACAAAAATCACAGAACATTAGGGATGGAAGGAACCTCGAAAGATCATGTAGTCTAACCCCGCCCCCCACCAGAGCAGGACCACCTGCACAGGGACATATCCAGGCAGGTTTTAAACATAACCAGAGAAGGAGACTCCACAACCCCTCTGGACAGCCCCTTCCAGTGCTTTGTCACCCTCACTGTGAAGAAGTTGATGTGGAACCTCCTACGTTCCAGCTGACACCCATTGCCCCTTCTCCTATCATTAGATGACACTGAGAAGAGCCTGGCTCCATCCTTCTGACTCTCACCCTTCATATATTTATAAACATTAATGAGGTCACCCCTCAGTCTCCATTTCTCCAAGCTAAAGACACCCAGCTCCCTCAGCCTTTCCTCATAAGGGAGGTGTTCTACTCCACCATCTTTGCAGCTATCAATGCATTTACACAACATTTGGTCTGTAAGCAAACAAAAGGGATGCTTAAATGAGCAGCTTCACAACTGAAATGCTATTTAGGAGAGCACAACACAGAACTTAAAGATAATTTACTTTAGATACTAGTTCTTTGACTTTCCACATCTTTAGGTGGTAACAGTTCTGCTGGGGGTATTGGGATAATAACAATTGTTAAGGTTAAGCAGTAAAAATGAGGAATTTTTAGAACACGCTAAGATTTTATAAAATGTGGATTTACTTTCTTTTCCTTTTAAAAAGGCACTTTCTTTCTGTTGTTTCCTGAAGAACAAAGTCTGCCATGAAACACTGCTTGCCCATGAACAGGCCACCTCACCTAGTTTGTGCCTTCTGATCCATTCCCTTCCCAGCCTATCTAAGAGATCCAATGTAGGAGAGACCAGGACATTGTTTAGTGAAAGCTAAACATTCCCACTGTCCCCAAATGCAGCCATTAGCAGAGCGTGGCTCCTCTTATAAACTGTGCATGGAAAGCTATAAACAAAGCTAGGCAAGTATGTGAAAGGCTGCAAATCAGGCTATTTCAGGCCTGCCTTTAGTTTAAACTACTACTGTTATTAACACCATAGCTCTTTCTCATTGGTTTCTTTTGATTTTGTTTCCTTGTAGCAAGAGTATAGATACAAAAGAGATGGAAAAATTATCTCATCTGGAAGCTCTGCTGTTTGCTGCTGTGCTGGAGAGTTGTGTTGACCAGCTCTCAATTCTTGGATATATGATGCCAGCTTCATGTGAGGAGAGCAATACAGACGTCAACCATGTATGTGCCTCTGTCCTTGCTCTTTAAAGAAAACATCTGTTGATTTTTTTTCTTGTCACGTTTATAGTCTTCTAGCAGCATTTTTTTAAAATCAACTAAAATATTTTTTCTGCAATGTGCTCCATGACCCTTGGGTGAAGAAACACAATAGACCTGCGTGGATGACCTGTTTGAATATTTACACTGAGAAGTCTTTGTCAAGACTTTGTGTGAAGGACCCTATTTACATGAGATGAAAGATTCCACTACGAAATATACTAGTAACATCTCATTCTCAATAATCATTGTTAACCAGTTGATTTCTAACAGACATCATAACTCATTTATATTTATAATCATTTGTATCAGAGATATAACGAACAGAGAAGGTATAAAGAACAGAGAAGGTATCTCGCTCATGCTCAGGCAGAGGAAGGTGTTGTGTTCTTTCTGGTAGCTGATAGGCACAGGAAAAAGGATGACACCATCTTGATTAGTAAATAGTTCTAAGTTCTGCTGTCATGTATTTGAAGTGGCACAGCAGGATGTTTCCAGTTTCCATACTACTTTCTTTTGGCAAAGTAGCTGCTGGTCGCTGGTGTTCTAGTCAATTTCACGGCATGAGCCATGCTTAGCATGCACCGTAGAGGGAGCTCCTGCCTCTGGAAGAGTCCTGTGAGCCAGCCTCACCTTTTCGCAGAGAATGCCTCTCCCGGCCGGAGTCAGCTAGGAAATCTCTTGTGTGCCAGCAGCAAGCACGCAGAGTACGTCTCGGCCAGTAGTTGTTCTTCAGACACACAGACTCAGGTTGATAAACCTGCTAAAGGTACACTGAAATTATAGAGAAAACACCTTAGCTTCTTTCTTGGATCACAGATGTTCAAGAAAGATCCCATTTAGAAATAAGAAAATGTCTCAGGGTAGCTCCTTGCTAACTTCAGTGCTCTGTAATTTGCTACTCCTCCCCTCTTCTTGGTTTACATTTGGCTGTTACCACGGTGGTTTTATATAAACTGTATTTGCAAAGCACCCTGGAGCCCTGTTAGTCAAACAAGTCACTGACATTTTCAAAGACTGACATCTACATTTCAGTTAGTGACATTTTTGAGAGGATTAATCATGGTGTTGGCCAGCACTTCACTGATCTTCCAGGTTGGAGATTCCCATACATTCATGCAGTGCATCCCCCAGAGGAAGGCAGCCTTTCTCTTTGCTAAATTTTGGGCAGAAGACTAGCAAAGGATAAACAGTTAGGAGATTACATAGATGGTAACACATGCAGTTTACTTTTACTCCCTATGCTTACATAATTATTTGGTAATTATCACTGTGTAAGTCCCTACTGTTTACAGACAATTCAGTTACAGACTGTCTTGAACTTTCCCAGACATTAAAAAATGTCTATCAGAATATTCATAAATTCATCTACAGGATGATAGATGGCTTGTTTGACAAAATTAGTGGTTTTTATGAAGCGGAGGCATCACCAGCAAACTATTAAATCTCTTGGTTTTCTAATTAACGATGTCATTTTCATTGGTCTCTGTACATTTGCATGTGACTCATTTAATTTAAATTTGTCCAAAAATTCATCCTTCTGTAGTCAGCAGAGAGTCCGGCACTGCTAGAGGCTGATTCGCAGAATCACAGAACGTTAGGGACTGGAAGGGACTTTGAAAGACCATCCAGTTCAATCCCCCTGCCAGAGCAGGACCATCCAGACCAAGTCACACAGGGACATATCCAAGCAGATTTAAAAAAAACCAGAGAAGGAGACTCCACAGCCCCCCCTGGGGCAGCCCATTCAAGTGCTCTGTCACCCTCATTGTGAAGAAGTTCCTTCTTATATTTATGTAGAACCTCCTATGTTCCAGCTGACACCCATTGCCCCTTCTCCTATCACTAGATGACACTGAGAAGAGCCTGGCTCCATCCTCCTGACACCCATCCTTCACATATATTTATAAACATTAATGAGGTCACCCCTCAGTCTCCTTTTCTCTAAGCTAAAGAGACAGAGCTCCCTCACCCTTTCTGGAGTTGTCCAGGATACTCAGAATGAAGCAGCCCTTTGCCATGCCCTGTGCGTGGACTATGGCAGCATCACAGACCTCTGAGAGATCCTCGCTTGATAAGTAACTTCTTAGAGATACTCCTGGCATACCTACTTGGCGCCCTGACCACTTGTTTTCACTCTGCTCTCTGTGCTGTCTTAGCTCAAGCATGTGTGTGGTTGTGGAGGGATCTGGAATAAGAACTGGTCCTGCTAAAAATAAACTTTTTGCTGGAAAATGTTTCAGCTGAGGCCTCCATTTCCTCAAGCAGCCACGGGGGGGGAGTAGGCAGCTATGGATTAAGACGGGGCCGTGTGAGCTGTCTGCAGCGTTATTGCTGTTACCTGTTCAACCACACAGATGACAGCAGATGAGCAAGAAAATGTATTTTTTTAAAATAAAATTGTACCCAGCCGTAAGATACTTTTCCGTACAGAAGAGAACTGACAGTACTTTGAATTTCTTCTTTGAATTTATGTTGTACTACTCTGCTGTTACCCTCTCAAAAAAACCAGCTAAGCTGTCTATGACTTTTATTTCCACACCTCTCAGCTCCTGTTATAACAATCATGCTGCAGGAAAAGGTCATGCTGACAGGCAGGGGCAATGACTAAGATGGAGAGAAGGCGGAGGGAAATCAGCCTAACAGTCTTCCAGTACATAAAAGCTGCTTCAAAGGAAGACAGAGTGATTCGTTCTCTGTGCGTACAGACACAGGGACAAGAAGCCAAGGGACTCAAGTGCAGCTGAGGAGAGAAAGTGTTCCTTTGGTGATGGTTGTTGTGACATGCAGGCACTGGTAGGAGAGCATGCAGTCTCAATTTCTGAGGTTGTTAAGAACTCGTCAGGAGTGACAGTCTGAAATATCATCTTTTGGGGCATATGAAGTCACCTTTTGAGGCTTTTTCTAGTCCTGCCACTTTATAAACTCCAGTAAGTTTAGGTGGTGTGCTCAGTGCTAACCAAGATACATGTCACTGCTCTTCTGCTCTTTGCACAATGTAACATACTGTGGTCTCAGCTTCCTTCTAGTTTATTGTTAGTTTTTCTTACTCTCACATAAATGTTGCAGAGTGTTTATTTCTACTGTCCAGATTGCAAACAGATCTCTTATTCTTTTTCAGACTGGCATCCAGGAAATGAAAGGTGTCACAGAGACCCAGAAGTTGTTCAACACTGACTACCAAGAGCTCACCTCAGCAAGGCAAGGGAGTGGGGAAACAGTTACCTCTGTATCTCTGAAAAGCATCAAACACAAGCAGCAGCTTGGGAAAACTGAAGATCTAAAGAGTACCCAATGTCTTTCCAATAGGTCTGTGAAACACAGTGCTCTGTCTTTGGAGAGCCTCAGAAAGATTCAAGCTGACAGGTGAGTGAAGCACAAAAATTTCTGCTGTGGAGGATGCAGAGGGCTGTAAAGTTCTCAGTCTACCTCATTAAAGCAAAAATACAGGTTTCCCACCCCCCAACCCACCGCTGGTGTACTTCACTCTTGGTCTGGAAGGTACTCTGAGGAGCACAGTGAGGGTAGCTTCATGGGCCATTTAGTTCTGGCCATTGCTTGCCTCTGGATGCCAAGTAGTGACAATCAGATTATTTTGAACAGAGCTGCAAAACACTACCCAGTTGATAATGCTTCCTTAGGTGGAAATTATGCCAGGATCGAGTTCCTGAATGAATTCCAGGATGTTCTGGTATCTGGAGTCAGTTTCCCCTAGCAGATGTGCACAGGCAAAGCAGATTCTGATTCATGAACTCAGTTAGTCTGCAGGGTACACAGAACCTCCAGAGCTGCTACAGCCATTCTCCTTTACAGAACAGATAATGTGGGTAAAGACCAAAGAGTTTTCTGGGTTTTTAACTCCTGCATCTAATCAAGTGACTTGATTTGCAGAAATACTAGCAGGCTTTGGATTAAAAGACAGATTGCAGAGCTGAGCATTCAGTATGCTGTTTTCTGCATCCCAACTTCTGTCCTTTAACATTATTGCAACAAAGGGCTTAAAGAAGGTCCTAAGCAATAAGGAAAATATAACTAAAATATAAACACCACGTGCACCATGACATTCAAAAATCAACAAATATTTGTTACAGTCAGCTTAGGGCTGTACTGGGATATTTTGGCACCCAGATATCCCTTCACAGACACTTATCTGCATCCTTAACTCTTGTTGTCTAAGATCCATAGAGTTATCTTTACTCCTACAAGCTGTGCAGCCTTCTTGATGGCTGCACAGCATGGACACGTTTGTGCCTCTTTGTTAGTGTCCAGAGTAGCATTTGGAACAGCATTTTTATATTATAAACTTCAGCCAGCTCTGAACACAGAGTTCTCCAGATGTACAAGAATCACATTCTCCACAGATGTATAAGAAACAGGGAGAAGCACTCCTGGGTTTGACAGACATAAGAACAGAAACAGGATTTGTATTTCCTTACCTCTTTAGCTGTAAACAATAATGGAGAAGGTATCAGACATCATAGTACCGGCATCTATAAATTACCATTTTGTTCCTTTTCTTCCTGGCAGACAGTATGCAAGTGATGTAATTACAGTAACTGTGGAAAAGATGCTGGAATGTGGGACATTTAATAGCCTCATGGAAGCTAATGAGAAAGAGAAGGCAAAAAAGAGCAAGTTTCATGACTTCCTCATCAGGTCAGTGTTATGTTCTTCTGCTGAACTGCTGGACTTTAGTCCACTCTCCCTCAGGGCACACCACAAAGGAAAAAGACCCAATCTCAACATACAGAAAGGATTCTGCTTTTCAACTTGAATCATTCAGTTTGCATATTGTTCTTCTTTCCCTTTCAGAAGGAAATCACTGGTGGTTTTGATACTGATCTGAACTAGGAATTGCCTGAACTTTCACTACAGGGACACCAGTGTCTGTGTTAATGCAAATGCTGCCCCATATAAATTAAAACATTATGTGATGTAGGAGCTCCATGATCTTTAACTCCATGTCCCCAGTGAAAGCCAGAGCAGCAGAGAATCTGTTCAAACTGAGGCCAGCAACATATGGTCTTTAGGTTATGTGATGCCCAGGAGGATCTGCTCTGACCCATATGCTAATACACTCCCATTTCGCAGCAGCAGGGAGGCCCTAGCACAGATGGTGACAGTCATCTTGTTTAAGGCTAATCCACCAGCCACTGCATTATAGATCCTCTTCTGTCCCAGATTTGGCTGGGTATGAATTTGTTATAATCTCGGCTCCAACTGTTGATTCCTTAGCTCAAACTTCTGTGCACTAGAAGTTTGGGTATTTTTTTAGCACTAGAAGCTCTGGTTCAATCTCCAGCCTGTCAGAGAGGACAGGAGTCATCAGAGGAGTGTTCGACCTCTGATTTTAAAAAAATATTTTAAGATACTTTGTTCTGTGTAGCAGCTCAGGCCCATCATTTAGGGCAAAGAGAGCAAAGCTGCTGTAGGTCATGACTGGCTACAAGTCCAACCTACTGGAACAGCCCTGGTGTTGGCTCAGCTGTCTGCCTCTTGTGCAAGTCTCCAGCTTCCAGTGAAATGTGTGATTTCACAATTCCATGAAATCCAGCTCTTACAGTGTATAAAACCAAGAGATTTGTTGCTTATCCATGGAAGGGACAGAAAACAAAAGCAAAGGCAGCAATTGCTTGCAGAATAATTTTTCAATACTGAATGATGGAAAGGAGCAGCCCAGTTATTATCAGAAAGAACACAACATTTATTCCATTCTATCATTCTTAGAATCATAGAATCTTATCTAGCCATATGTCGTCTGTTCTACTAAACATTCTTTTCAGGGCATTAACTCAATCTGTCTTTCAATATAATATGGACTTGTCTGGTTCTGCATCAATACACGAGTCTGGCAGCAGTCTACTGCAAGACTGGAATTCCTCATCAGGAGATTTTGTTTATCACAGAGCTAAGGGCTCTGAAAATGAACTGCACGTTTGATTGAAAGGTTGGAGTAGGGTACAAAGTCTCAGCTACCCACCTTAGTATTTACACAATTTAAATCGGACTCGAGCACAAAAGCTTAGTTTTCCCCAAGTGCTTTATATGACTTAGAACGTTACAGCATTTTGTTTTAAAAAGGCAAATGACTCTAGCTCTTGGCCTTCACTCATATCCCTTCATGGAGCATAGAATCTGAAGCAGTATTTTTTGGGGAGATTTAAAGTTTGATATGAAAACCCCCCTACTTCATACACATAATGAAACTTGCAGAGTTAGACTCTGTCTGGTAATGAGGCTGGTCTGCACACACAAACAGATATTTTATCTTGACATAAACTGTCTCTCACTGATAGGTTTCTTCACTCTCTGCTATAGGAACCACATAATCCTCAGGCCCAAGCCAGGCTTTCAATAAGAGCATCCCCTGGTCATTGGTTCATTTTTCCCTTCATTCCCATCCTCTTTGCTCAGTCTATGCAAGATTTCTTTTACGATTAACTTACCAGGTCACTAGCTTTGGTGAGGAGTCTCTGGTCCTGACCTGCAGATGGGTTGGCTCCCTGAGGCTCAGAGCAAGGAAATTAATACCTTTTTTGCTACTCAGCCACAGAAAGGGGCCTGATTTCTGCTGTTCTAATGAAGCAGGCCAGGATTTTGTGTGTATTCCTCTCAGTTCGGCTGTTACTTGAGCAGGGTGAGCATGGCAGAGCTCAGCTAGATGCTAGAATGCATCAGGAGACAAGAACTTCTTCCAGGTAAACAGCTTTTGTTTTTTATATATACAAGTGATTGTATTTTCTCATTTTCCTTCAGGGAGAAGGAAGGAAGGAAAGAAATCAGGTCACTTGAGAAACAGCTGCAAGACGTCAAGAAAGAAATGGAAATAGAACTTCAGGTGAGATCACTTAACACTGGGTATTGAGCCAGGGGGAAGCCTGTTAGCAAGCTCCCCTCTGCTGCCCAGGAACTGCTCTGCTGAGCTCACTTGTGGCACCTATAATGACCCGTAATTTAAGAATACAGAAGCAGAATAATGGCAATAAAGATTCATATTCTGAACAACCCTGGTAATGACTTTAAGAGCAGTGTCCAGTGGTTTTCAAATGGGAGCTCAAAATGCTCGTAATTGTGAGAGACCATGATTGATATGCCTCCAAAAGACTGCTGGGAGTGGCCAAGTGCAGACATCTGCTGTCAGTAAGAAGAGGCTGTCTGCAGATGGCAGTGTCTAAGGTTCTGTCAGACTTAATTCATGCAGACGTGATCCTTAGCATAGAAGAAACTGTGATGATGAGGGAGTGAGAAAGACAGACACCTGGCATAGGGACATGTCATTTTTCTACCTACATGTTTTGTCTGTGGAAAATGTCATCATTTTAATATCTTTTTCTAGGCTTACATAGAATTATAGAATCATTAAAGGATTGGAAGGGACCTCAAAAGATCATCTAGTCCAATCACCCTGCCACAGCATGATCACCTAGACCAAGTCACACAGGAACATATCCAGGCGGGTTTAAACATCTCCAGAGAAGGAGACTCCACAACCTCCCTGGGCAGCACATTCCAATGCCCCATTACCCTCACTGTCAAGAAGTTCCTTCTCATACTGATGTGGAACCTCCTATGTTCCAGCTTACACCTATTGCCCCTTGTCCTATCACTAGACGAAATTGAGGACAGCCTGGTTCCATCCTCCTAACACTCACCCTTCATATATTTATAAACATTAATGAGGTCACCCCACAGTCTCCTCCAAGCTAAACAGACCCAGCTCCCTCAGCCTTTCCTCATAAGGAAGGTGTTCCACTTCCTTCATCATCCTTGTTGCTCTATGCTGGACTCTCTCCAGCAGCTCCATGTCCTTCTTGAACTGAGGGGCCCAAAACTGGACACAATACTCCAGATGTGGTCTCACTAGTACAGATACTAGAAAATCCCAAACATGGGAGTCCTACACAAGGACTGTTGTTGCGCATACACTGTCAACTTATTGATGATCTTGATAAGGACACAGAATGTATCATTAGCAAGTTCACAGATGACACCAAGTTAGGTGGGAGTGTTGATCTGCACAGAAGATTACAGGTTGGAAGGGACCTGGAAAGATCATCTAAGTCCAACCCCCCTGCTGAAGCAGGGTAAGCCTACAGCACTTGGTGTACCCAGACTGTCTCCCATATAGGTACAAACCAGGCCCAACCCTGCTTAGCTAATGTCAACAGTCTGTCTCTATGTGTCTTCATCTAGTCACGAGGGTAGGAAGGCTCTTCAGAGAGTCTTGGATACATTAGAGTGATGGGCCAATGTTAATGGCACGAGCTTCAACAAGACCAACTGCCAGTTCCTGCACTTGGGCCACAACAACTCCCTGCAATGCTACAGGCTTGGGGAGGTGTGGCTGGAGAGCCATCTGGCAGGAAGGAACCTGTGGGTGGCTGAATATGAGCCAGCCATGTGCCCAGGTGGCCAAGACAGCCAATGACATCCTGGCTTGTATGAGAAATAGTGTGACAAGCAGGAGTAGGGAGGTGATCATCCCCCCGTATTTGGCACTGGTGAGGCCACATCTTGCGTATTGTGTCCAGTTTTGGGCGCCTCAATACAGGAGAGATGTCAAGGTGCTGGAGCAGGTGCAGAGGAGGGTAATGAAGCTGGTGAAGGGTCTGGAGAATAAATCTTATGAAGAAAGATTGAAAGAGCTGGGGCTCTTTAGTTTGAAGAAGAGGAGGCTGAGAGGAGACCTCATAATCATGCTCTACAACTACCTGAAAGGACGTTGTGGAGATGTTGGTGCTGCTCCCTTTTCACAATCAATTAGTGATAGAACAAGAGGGAATGGGTTCAAGCTACAACAGGGTAGATTTAGACTTGACATTAGGAAAACTTTCTTCAGAGAAAGAGTGGTCGGGCAATGGAATAGGCTGCCCAGGGAGGTGGTTGCATCACTGTCACTGAATGTGTTTAGATTGTTTAGATGTGGTGTTGAGGGATATGGTTTAAGGGTGAACTTTGTAGAGTAGGGTTGATGGTTGGATTTGATGCTCCCAAGGGTCTTTTCCAACCAGAATGATTCTGTGACTCTGTGAACTTGAGCTTATTGGGAAGCTTCAGCCATTCTGTCTGCAGCATGGAAATGGTGTGTGCATGGACAGTGAATTTGGAGCATTCTCTAAGCATCATACTTGCTGCCCAAGTGCAGATAGACTGAATGGCCTATCACTGGTCACTCTGATGCTCACCAGACAGCTCAGGCTGATCCTCACACGTGCTTTAGAGCAGAAGCACATGCAGTTCTGCATCTTGTCTCTGAAGCACTTGGAAACGTAATGTAGCCTGGCTGAGACAGGAAAGAGTGTGTGACAGAAAACAGGCAAGAGGCAGGCTCAGAGCTGTACAGGGACTGGAAGAAGGAACGGGAGTCTGACTCTTGGTTCAGTACTGAGCAAGAGGACAGCAAGGGAATCTGAGGAAAATATTGGTGTCACTTAATTTTGTTTTTGGATTAAAGTGTGAACAGTAACCAAGCCAGGATTAGTTGGCTACAGAGAGGAATGTTAAGCCACTGACATGCTGGTGAAGTGCAGCATGTATCCAGAGCTGGATATACATACCTGGTTCTGGTTTGGTGCCTCCTCAGGGACTGGTGTATGAGGGCTGCAATCACCCCATCTCACACTAGCAGCAATGTCCTGACACTGTGCTGTCAGGCTGGGCACTTCTCCGTGTTGTGCTCTGCACCCCTCTTACCTCTTGCAGTCGTAAGAAGATGTGTAGCTCCCATGCTGACAGGGTGCTCCTCTCCATGTTCTTTCAGTACTTTCTTTTTCCCATCATCAAGTGGGATCTGCACACATTTGGGATTTTGATTCTATATTTCCATCTTAAAAGTAATTTTCTGGGCTTCCTTATAGTTTCAGCTTTGATAACAAATCAGAGACAAGACTACTTTCAAGTACTGCTTTCCTCCTGTGCCAAAAATGACGGTGTCTCACTGCGTCTCCCAAGGGAGAAACGTTTCTATTTGCTTCATATGGGATTTTCCCATCGGCAGCTCTGCAGACACTTGTATGATTTGTCACCTTGCCAACTAATTACAAACAAAATTACAGCCTGCTCATTTTGGAGAACTTTGAACAATAACAATGCACAGACCTGTAGACAAAAGCTGACATGGTTGTCTCCAGTCTAGGGGATGAAAAAACAAAAGCGAACAAATCTAATCAGGGAACCAGAAAAACACAGTCTTTGCTTCATGGGTGACGCCTCCAAGTTTGTATTTTCAGCCTTGCTACCTCTTAATGAGATGCTAATGAGTGCTGTATCAGCCTGCTCAGCTAATTTCTCTTTCTAATTGAACAAAATCAAATGCCAAATGTTTATTTATTTTGTTTTCTATCCTCTTGGAAAACACTTCTTGTCTCTAAATAAGCTGAAATGATCAGCCTGGTTTTGCTATTACCCCTCCGTGCAGGAGCATCACCACTAGCACCAGTCTGTCTGCAGGAATTCTGTTTGTGGCTGCAGTGTTCCACAAGAAGAGCAGGAAGGAGGATCCGGGAAACTCTAGGCCTGTCAGCCTGACCTCAGTGCCTAGCAAGGTTATGGAGCAGCTCATCCTGAGTGCTGTTGAGTGGCATGTACAAGGCAACCAGGGGATCAGGCACAGCCAGCATGGGTTTAGGAAAGGAAGGACCTGCCTAACAAATCTGATCTCATTCTATGACTGTGTGACCCGCCAAGTGGATGAGGGGAAGGATGTGGTCTACCTAGACTTCAGCAAAATCTTTGACACAGTCTCCCACAGCATTCTCCTGGAAAAGCTGGCAGCCCATGTCTTGGATGGGCACACCCTCTACTGGGTTAAAAACTGGCTGGATGACTCGGCATAGAGAGTGGTTGTAAATGGTGTTGCATCTAGTTGGTGTCCAGTGGTGTCCCCCAGGGATCAGTACTGGGCCCAGTTCTATTCAGCATCTTTATTGATGACCTGGATGAGGGAGTTGAATCTACCCTTAGTAAATTCTCAGATGGCACCAAATTGTGGGGGAGCACCAATCTGCTGGAGGGAAGGAGGGTGCTGCAGAGATCTGGACAGGCTGGGTTGATGAGCAGAGGCCAATGGGATGAGGTTTAACACGGCCAAGTGCAGGGTCTTACATTTTGGCCACAATAAACCCCTGCAGCTACAGACTGGGGGATGAGTGGCTGGAGAGTGGCCTGTCAGTACTGGTTGACAACTGGCTGAACATGAACCAGCAGTGTGTCCAGGTGGCATGAAAGCCCAATGGCATCCTGGCTGGTATGAGGAATAGTGTGGCCAGCAGGACTAGGGATGTAATTCTCCCCCTGTACTGGGTACTGGTGAGGCCTCACCTGGAGAAATGCACAAGGCAATTGCAGTACAAGGCACAAGGTTTGTGATGGTCCTGAGCTCCAGGGTAATGTCATCCCACAGCTGGCAGAGCCCCAGAGCAGCTCAGTGAGACCTGGACCTGGTGCACTTAATCCAAACCTGGCTCCAGACTGACAGGACTTTGGACTTCCAGAACAGGTCTGCTCCCTCTGCCAGCAAACTGCCCCCCATGCTGCTCGTGCCCTTGGTTGTTGGGATTGGAGGTGAGCTAGTGAGGCCTGTAGAAGCCACTGTGTTGAAACTGGGTGACCTTCCAGGCTGCTGTCCTTCTCGGCATTTCTTGGGCTGTGCAGCATCGGGATGTCCTGGCAGCTGGGACTGAAATGCGGCCTGTGGTCTTACTGAAGTGTCTGTAGGGCTGCACATCATGGTTGCAGGGGGAGAGAGCCCAGGCAGCAGCAGGTATGTAGATCTAAGCATATCTTCAGGCTTTGCAAGCTGAGATAGTGCAGCTGTCAGCAGAGAGACTGGGGCTCGTGCGCACCCAGCGTAAAGCGAGCTGGCAGGCAGAGGGCTCGCTGCCGGCACACTGCCTGCCAGCACGTAGCACAGCCCCACTGCCCAGCCCCTCCGAGTGCCGGCCAAATGGTGGGCACTGGGTGTGCTGCTGGCAGCAGGGGTTTGTCCAACTGCTGCGGGAATTCCTCAGACTGTTCACTGCTATTTCTGTAAGCAGCTGTATTTTAAGTGACTGTAAATACTAAGGGCTGTGGAAAAGCTGAGAGATCTAGGTGGCACTTGGAAGGGAGATAAATCAAAGTAAATGAAAACACAGGAGCACACATACCCTCTCCATCTAAGTGCGGCTGCTGTAGCAGCCAAAGAGCATCTGTGGGGCCAGCTCTTGTGGCACCAGCTAACAGCAGCAGACAGGCCTCTGAGCTGATGTCTGTGAGCTCAGAGATCAGAGAAAACCAGCTTGTTTACCTGCTTGTGAAGCAGACTGGCTCTTGACAGCTATTTCCTGGGTTTAGATCTCTGTCTCTGCCAGGTTTATGATAGTTTTGGACACAAGAGTTATGATTTTGCATCTTTGGTTTGGCACATTCTGTGCTGAAGTCATCCCAAGCCCAGAGTTTTACTGCATTAACTGTGAAAGAGCTCTGTGTCCTGGCTAGGACCTTTGCTATCATAAACCAGAACCATGAACTCATTTTCCCAGTGCCTGTCCCTGCGGCTCAGGGAAGAGCACACTTTACAGATGGTGCCCAGAGCTCGTGGGCATTTACTACCTGCAGCCTCATGCCAGATGTGCCCTGGTTTGACTGCACCAGGTCCATCAGCCAGGATGCAGTAGCTGCCCACATGCCTGCAGCCCACCAGTGGGGTTTAGCATTTCACTTCCCGTCTGCTTTGGATTGTGTAACCAAGCCCCTGGACTCCCCACCTCTAATGGAGATGTTTTACAACACCGCAGACCAAATCCAAACCATGACCAGGCCATACAACAAAGAAAACAAACAGAGCAGATGGGCCCCCAGCTGGGCTCAGGCCTGGGGTGCTGGAATCAAAAGCACTTTTCCCTCTGCTTCACTCAAACACAAAATGAAAAAGGAAATACCCCAGTGAAGTGTTAATGCTCTGCCTCACCCATCCAATATCAGATCTCTCTAACCTAGGCTGAACCCTTCTCTTCTGACCTCTTTGCAGACAGCAGTAACACACAGACATCACAGCATTTGGCTTTGCTGAGCCTCAGCACCACAAAAACGAGTGTTTTTCATTAGCACACAGAATCACAGAACATTAGGGATTGGAAGGGACCTTGAAAGGTCATCTAGTCCAGTCTTCCTGCCAGAGCAAGACCACCTAGACCAAGTCTCCCTGCCAGCCCATCAGTTGAGGCATGGATCCACCACAATACAGGAAGACAATCTCACACTCAAGTGGTATGGCCATCTCCTGTGTCTGACCGGGAACGTAACCCCTCCCAGCGCTCATCAACATCTCACACCAGGAAAAACAAAGGCCTTAAGGCCTTTACCAGAAACCTTAATAGGGCACGAACAGGTCGTGCTGCAGCTGTCTGCAGTCGTATGATGACACTGCCATAAAGCAATACCTGATGCTGGAAACCTGAGAGGAAATGGGAGTGCATGATTTTTAAACCCACAAAGCAGCATCAGCCAGGGCCCTTAATTTTCCTGAGCCTTATAAATACGTTTTACTTGTCCTAATGATGCCTGACACGGTGTGCAGAGGGAAGATTTTTCCTTTTAACTGATCCAAACTCATAACAAAACCGTTTCTAAACGCCACAGAGGCTTTTAAACGCAACTCTACTGAGCTAGCGTCTTCCTGCGGCCTTTTTCCATGTCTGCAGAGCTAACAAATGAGAGGGTGCTGCAGAGACAACATATGTGGGCTTCGAAACATGTAAATGCCAGCGTCTTGGTATTTCATCTTCAGCTGCAAGGTTTGGCTGATGAATGTCAAACCCATCAGTGCCTGGCAAAAGCAAAGAGAAAGGCTGGAACAGAGCAATTGGGCACCAAACCAGAGGCTTTGAGATGGAATTTGCATAGTTGCACAGGAGACCTTGATGACCTTTTCAACTCTTAATACAAAAGTCGAGAGTTTTTCATTTTGCAGATGGTTATTCCCAGTTCCAACCCCAAGGTTAATGAACTTTGCTTCCTGAGCACATTCCAAAAGGCAGATAAATGGGGTGCATTGGCTCAGGCTTCTTGTCCATGGGGCAGAATTCCCCCAGGAAAGTTCAGCAACATTGAGAGAGGCCAGGAGCTCACAGCTAGCTTTTCCTTGGTACTTCTTCCTTGCCCTGGGTGGGTGCTTTTATAACAACAAAGCAGACACCGTCTGTCTGGTAATAGTCCCAGAAAGAAGTGTTTAAACACAGGAGTTGAGTCAGGATTAGATCTTCACCTGTTCCTAAGGCTGTGTTTAGACAGCTGCTGCATAGGAAGAAGAAAGCTAATCAAAGGAACAGAGTATACGTTAGGAAATCAAATGATGGCTTACGTGGGGCTGAGGCATTATCTCCTCTTGCAGACGTTCACTCACTGAAGCAGCCTAATCCAAGAGATTAGTAAAACCTAACTTTAAGCAGCTGAACTGGTCTTCTTTCATGGTTGCGATGAATATGCCTGAATGCATTCCTGGCTCAGACACCAGAAGCTTCTTGTCTCACTCTGTTACCTTTCTAGAGGTAATCACTCCTCCCTGTTTATTGCCTTCTGTATGGGCTACAGTCCAAACTTCCCTTTGAAGTAGAGGTTGAAATGGAGCAACATTCAGGGAACCTATGAAGCCTGTAGTCTTGTCTCTTCTGAGTTTATGCAGGAGTTGGGAAATTAAGAAACAGTGGGCTGACCTCAGTCTCCAGGCTTGTTCTTGTGCTGCTTCTGTGTCCTCCACTAGAATCGAGATAGTACGATTGCTTACCTCAAAGACAAACTCCAAGAGATAAAGGCCAAAATAGATGTGGATTGCTGCTACATGAAGAAAAGAACAGACCTCCAGGTCCACCAAACCCAGAAGAAGTGTAGCAATAAAGACAATGCCCTGGACAAGGAAATTGAGGTAAGACCTTCCCCATGGCCCCTGCTGGAAGATCTCCAGCTAGTAAGGAAAGATGCCCTTTCTGTTCTACATCACAGTCACCAACACAACTGTTTGAAGTGGATCATGAAACTCACCCAGGCTAGAAATCTTTCCATTGCGTGGTCCTGCAAACTGCCACAGCACGGGTAGCTGCAGGAGACAGACGCTGGAGGCAGGGACTGCTTAAACTAACATTGTCCTCAGAGCACAGACCCGTAACCATGACCAAAAGGTGTAGGTACAAGCCTCTTTAGCAGCGTGAGTAGCCTGAGTGCCCAGCATTATCTTGTGGCTGATAGAGCTGTTTCTGTGGCCACTAGAAAATTCTCCTGGTTTTACAAGTTCTGCTTTTTTGACCAATCTAGGTCTGATCTTGTTGAACCTTTCTTAGGGAAGGCCCAGGGGCAAGGCTGGCCTCAGTTTTGTTGCCGAGAAGGTGGTCTGTGAGCTGCACAGCGAGCCCCTGTGCTCTCGCTCACCTGCTCGGCCTTCAGCAGCCCTGGCGTGCACTGACCTTGTCTGTCTCCTTTTCTGTCTGCCCTGATCACAGAGGTTACAGAGCAAAATTGATGAGGAGGTTCGAGTCCACACGGAGATTGAAAATTTCCTCAGGCTACAGTACCAGGTATGAGTGAGTGACTGCTGGTGCTTAAAATAGCAACTGATAGACATTGTATCATCAATTAGTGCTGAAGGATACCAGTTACTGCTCCATCAGACTTACCAGGTTCATGACTGCTGCTGTTTGAATGACTCCTTCTCTTCAAACATGAATTAACCAGCTCTCCCAGACCTGGGATTTGGTATCTTTGGTTGACAATCAGAGTCCATGGCAAGGTTTATTCACGTGTGAGGGATCTTTCCTCCCTCCATTAGTTGTATTCAGCTAACTGGGAGGTTGTTTAGACCTTCCTTGGCAGTAGCTGGGACTCTCAGTAACTCTGCAGTGCTACTGCACAAAGCACAGGCAGCAGTTCCACAGACCCAAGTGTTGCACAGAGGGGCACTAAGAAGGAAACAACACAAACCGACAACCCAGTTCTGCCTTAATCAGAGGAAGAGGCAACGCTGGATAACTGCTCACTCACAGCTGTTGTACCCACTTTCAGCAGCAACCAACCCCAAGTGTCCTTGTGGCGCTGATCCAGAGGTTCAGGGTTCTCCTATCACCAACCGCAGCGCCCGCTGCAGTCAATAACACTGGAAAGCATCTCGTAAAATGCAGGACCGGAAGAGAACCAGACCTGCTGCAGGGAACCCGACACCACTGCCAGCACATAATTTAACAAAGATTAAGAAATTATAAAAATGCAATTTGAGTGCAAATAAGAGCTGCATCTTGTGAGCAATTACATAGTGTCCTCAGTACCCCGGAGCCTTGGTCTGATCAGCACTTCAGTGAGGGGTCTTTCAAGTAGATGCTGCAGCCTATTTGACCTCTACCAGAAGTCAAAGTGCAATCTCACTGTCCTCAGACAGCAGCTGGCGGCTCTACAGGGGCCCCCAGAGCAGAGGATGACCAAGCCTTCCATCTCCCTTGTGTGTCCAGCTGTGATGCCATAATGAGATCGATGCTTTTCCTCAGATTATTTTTCCAAACGAGTGCTGATGGTTGTTGCTATGGAGAAGTTACTTGTGAATGGGAGGAAGTCATCTGGGTGCCCGTTTCAGCAACACCTGCCCTCCTATTCACCAGTGACACAAAGCCAAGTTCACAACCTGAAATAGCCTGAAGTGCTGTCCCCTGGGAACAGATTTTCCTGGTGTGCTGGGATTAGTCCAGAAATCAGGCAGGGAGTCAGGCAGAGGATAAAAACTTTCTCACTGACAAATTCTGTTTCATTAATGCCCCTCCCTCTGTGAACACACTGAGAACAGCTTCTGGTTGTCACTTGCTTCCATCAGGACTGACTGTGCACAAAACTAACCCCCAGTGCTCTTACATTCTCCTCACACCTCTGACAGCCCAACTGAGTCTCCCTTTATCCCTTGCCCAGTACTGTGGCTTCAGTGGTGAATCCCAGCAAGGGGCTTGCAGGCCATCAGTAATTTATTGCTAGTCCTGGGGTTTGATCCTTGCAAGATGAGAAGGAAACACTGATCATGGTAAATTTACGGGATCTTACCACTATCCAGGCAGCAGCCACAGGGCAGCAGCAAACCCTTCCCCTGCCCACTCTTTATATGATGCTGAACAACACTTTGTCCCCATGCAGAAGGTGGAAGAGAAGCTGGAATACTGGGCAGACAAGTATGAAAACGACACCGATGCTAAGGATGAAGAACTGAATGCCCTGAAAGCATTAAAGGCAAACAACCTGGAAGTGCTGCAGAGTCTTGCCAGAGAGGTAAGACAGCAGCAGCACCTCAGTGCTTAGCTATGCAGAGCTGCAGCCTGGCTTTTCCTTACCCTCACACCAAAGATCTGGTACCATGGGAAAAAAAATCAGTAGCCTCTAGCTGTAGGCTGTGAGGATCAGCACCACTCCTGGGCAGGCAGGGACCCAGCACTCATCTTCTGTTTGCCACCTGTGACACGAAGGAGCGATGATGAGATTTCCCTACAGCTGTTTTCAAATACCAGCAAGTAATCAGAGCTATCTACAGCTTTGTGAGGGGCTGTCCTATCCTACCAGTTTGCACCACCTTAGTTTGTCACCTTCATCTAAACAAAACTGCTCCTTCAAGCAGCACCAAGGTGTGACTGGCTGAGACTGGAAAAGGCTGCTTGTCCCTTACGCAGATACAACCTTGCACCACGCAGTGCTCTGTTTAGGAGGGAACTGATTCCAGTTAAAACCATTCCTGCCCCACAGTGGTTTCTTGGCTAAGTTCTGGGCTCTGATCACAGTGACACAAGCAGCACAGGGCACAGAGAAGTGTCTAAAAAAAGGAGTGATTTAATGCCAGAAGAAAATAACTTGTAATCGTTCCTTATTGTCACTGGGTCTGAGATGATGGGACTGAGTTAGATGTTTCCCTGCTTGTGGGCTCATTTTTCACTCTGTGCACTGTCATCTCGGTGTCCCAAGGGTGTTTGCACATCATCTGCTGCCTAGCCTGGGGGAGCCTGGGTCCTTCCCACCACCATCTGTTGCCTGAGACGCTGTCAGCCAGCCATTTTGCAGCACAGTGTCCGAGAGTTAATTACAGCCAGGCTGTGAGACGTTCCACTTTGGCAGCAGCTCCCAGTGCCTTAGGACTGATGGTGGTAATGAGCAACATTTGCCATCTGGATTCAGGAAAGATCAAATAAAGGAGGTGGGGGAAGGAAGGTCCACCCTGGAGCAGAGGGTGAGGAGTTGCATGGTGACCCCTGGGCCAGAGCAGCCCTGTCTGGGCTGGGAAAAGCACAGAGCAGGGATGAGAGCAGCAGGCAGCTAAAGCCTTGCCCTGCCAAGGGCACAGTGAGCCTCAAAGTTGGCTCTGCAGTCTGGGCAGTGTTTTTCATGTGTCTGTTGCCACCCCTGTGCTATCTTGCAGTGCCAGACATTTGAGGAAACCATCATCAGTGACCGGGCAGAAAAGGAGGCCAAGAGAAAACAACTTCAGCAGGACGCTCTGGAGCTGAAGAGCATCCTGAAGGTAAAGAGGACCAAAGCTGAGGCAGTGCTGCTCCACCAGCAGTTGGGAGTAAAGAATGTGTGTCACAGGTTTTGACAAAGAACAAGCAAAGAACAGACAAAGCCTGTCCCTTTCTGCTGGGGCAGACACAAAGGCAGCAGGTGGCTGTGGGACGGAGAAGGGAGTGAAAGGGGAGAAGTCAGTCTCTTTGAATGGTCTAGGTTCTGTCATACCAGTCCCTCTGCACGGGTAAGACACAGGACAATTGCCCTGCTCTCATCCCCTTGACACCACCATCAGATGTCCTTGGGGATGTACGTTCACATGTAGCCAACACAGGCCCAGCTGCTGCTGTGTGGGCCAGGGGTTCTCTCCTGCAGATGGGGAGCGCAGCAGACACTTGTGATGGAGCTGTACAGGGTACCTCAGCAGGTCCCTAAGACCTCTCTCTCTCAATTCCAGCTGCAGGCCTGGTGGAGAGGCATAATGGTCCGCAGACACCTCGGCCCTTACCAGGCCCTCAGGAAGTTGCAGCAGAAACAGCAATCAAAGCAGAAAGGGAAGAAGGAAAGCAAAGGAGCAACGAAAAAGAGACGATAAATAAAGAAACCTGGTCACAGATGTGCTGTGGGGCTGTCGCTGGTCAGGGCACTGCAGTCAGTCTGTCCTGTCTGTCTGGACAAAACAAACCACGTAACATTGCTCGGACTATTCCAGAGAACAGGGTTCATGGCACACAGGTAAGGAGAAGCTTCCCTTGCATAGCAGAGACTGTTTCTCCAGCAGAAAGGGCAAGTGCCTCAAGGCAGTGACAAGCTCTTGTGCCTGCTAAGTGCTTTATGGAGATGTGACTGCTAGCGGGAGGTCACCCCCTTAACAGCCCAGTAACTCACCTGCATGGGACACTGCAGTGAGAACCTCCTCTGCGGACCCCAAAGCACTGGCTGTGGCTGCAGTGCTGAGTAAGGCCAAGATACCCGTGTCAGGGCCAGAGCAGTGCTCTTGCTGCTGCAGGTGCTGGCAGTGGGTCCACAGGGGAAAACTGCCAACTGTCTGCAGCGTAAACAGAAGGGCAGTGAAAGCACGCGGGTTTCCATTCCCACAGCCCTGCAGCACGTCAGCGCATAGACAGGATAGCTGCAAATGCCTTCCCACCCAGGGAAGGAAAAAGACAGCTGGCTGCAGGAGCTGGTCTGTCACAGCTGCACCCACCAGGCAAGGGGTGAAGCTGCTGGAGAGCAGTGTGCTTCTTGCTGGACCAAGAGGGGACCCTCTCTCTTGACACTACTGTCAGTCACACGCAGGTCTGTGCACAACACAAACCTACCTCCATGGCCGAGCCAGCTGGTTCCCAACACTCCCACGTAGGAGACCCAGTCCAAGCTGTACAAAGCCTGCTGTGCTCTTTGTGACCAGCACCATACAAACATACTGCCCAACCTCTAAGGTCTGGTATCATAAGCAGAGAGCTCTTGTTTCAGAACCCTCCCTGAATGGGAGGAAAGCAGCTGGTGTCCAGCTATCAGGCAGAGCCGATTGTCAAATGTGAACTTAAATGTCAGACACTCTAGACAAACTTGTGTTAGGATTATCTCTGTTACCTGAGGCACCGCTGCTTCCTTTACACCAGAACACGCTCCTGTTCCAGCACTGGTCCCAAAGCCATGAGCACAGCCACTCACTTTCCATGCTCTCCAGACAGTGTTAGGACTGGGATCCCTCCACTCTGGTGCTGGCAGGAACCAAGCCAGGTCTGTGCTTACACCTCACAGCTGCACCATGGCTCCTTGTTGCAGGAGACACCTCAGAGAAACAATAGGAGAGGATGTTCCTGGTTTTCTTCTTGATGTGTTACTGACTTGGTACATTTCATTCAGGATTAGGATTAGGTACAGGGTGGATCGAACAGGTGACCTGTTCAAGTGGAGGGGATAAAGTTTGATCTTCTTCAGGGGTTTTGAGCTAAAGAAAAAGTGGGATAGAACGGAGGGGCAGCAGATGTCCACTCTTTGTACCAAACTCCAGGCACAAAACCACATTCCTGAAACATGGCATTGGCTGGGCTTTGCTTGATTGTCAGCAGGGAACAAAAGACAACAGAATTCTTAAGTATCATCCTCATCCAGGGGTTCTCCCAAGGCCAGGCTCCCCTTCCAGCCCCAGTGAGTGAGCCAATAGGAAGATAAAAGACTGCACTGTATCGTGAGAACTCAAAACCACCCCAGACAAACGCGTGAGTTGCAGGGGCACAGCCTTGTGTGTCTAAGCGTGGGAAGCTCTGTGCCTCCACGCAGACTTACCTTTCAAAAATGACAAAGGCAACAGTGCAGTTGGGTTTGTGAGTCCAGGGCTGACATTTCTTACAAGACCCAGTATGGGTGTCCTGGCAGCTGCAGTAAGAGCAACAAGCCCTTGCCCAGGGACTGGGGCCACACTGCTGTGTCCATCCAGCTCCTCCCTATCTCCTCCACTGCAGCAGCTGGCTCTCCTAAGGAGATTCACTGTGGTCAGTGAGAAACTGCAGTGAACTGCTGGTTCTTGGCTGAGCAGCTGCCAAGTGAACAGGCTGAGAGCATCCAGTGATGGGAATGGAAAGCAGGATCCTGAAAGCCAGCAGCTTGGACGTACTTCACCATGGCTGCCACTGCTGTTTTTTCCAGCTATGGAGAGCTGGGATCAAGTGCACATCCAACAGAGTTTCTGCAGGGAAAATCAGAAACAAGCAGCCCTTGGAGAAACTGGTTTCCAGAGTAGGAAACAGAGAAGCTGTCCCAAGTGACTGATGCAGTCAACAGATGACAATGGAATGTTGAGAATGTTGAAGCACCTTGTTGAGCAGGGAACAGTATCACCTCAAAGTGCTGTGAGGGGATGAAGCTGGGGTGCAAGTCTTACAGACCAAGCCTAAGACAGGATCAAACCAGGAGACACTGAGGGGTGACCTCATTAATGTTTATAAATACGTGAAGAGTGGATGTCAGGAGAATGGAGCCAGGCTCTTCTCAATGTCATCTAGTGATAGGACAAGGGGCAATGAGTGTCAGCTGGAACACAGAAGGTTCTGCATCAATATGAGAAGGAACTTCTTCCCAGTGAGGGTGACAGAGCACTGGAAGGCGCTGCCCAGGGGGGTTGTGGAGTTGCCTTCCCTGGAGACGTTTAAAACCCACCTGGATGTGTTCCTGTGTGACATGACTCGGTCGTCCTGCTCTGGCAGGGGGATTAGAATACATGATCTTTTGAGGTCCCTTCTAACCCCTAATGTTCTGGGAATCTGTGAGGAAAAGGGCAAGGAGCCCCAGTGCTGGCAGAAGCAAAATGCCCAAAACTAGAAGATGCCTTTTAGTTTGAGGACAAAAAAAAAAACCAACAAACCCCCAAGCAGGTGGGGAGAGAGGAGCAAAGAACTCTCTACACAACTGCTGCTTCTCAGCATCTGGGGAAGGTTAAAAATATCCCTACGAACAGGCAGAAATATCCCCCCCTCTGCAGACAGTGAGTAAAAATGCTGGTGTTTGTCTATCCTGCTTAACAAACCAGAACCATCCCCTTCCCACTGTGACAATGGGAAGGGGAACAAACAGCCAACACAGAGGACATGACAGCCATTGATGCAACACACAAACAGCAGGAAGAAATACCGTCACTCACGTAAGCTTTAAAACTTTATTTCAAATTCCCCACGGCTTCCTTTTATATTCACAACGTGCTAGAAGTTCACACTACTGGCAGAATACAGGCAATTTAAAGTAAAGTGTGACGCTATCCAGACACATTCGTATGTAACAGCCTTAAAAACTATGGAATGTATTTACAGACAGACAGCAGGGGATGAAGCTTTAAAATCCTTTACTCTGTTAATTACAGGCTTACACTGTTCTCAGCAATAACAAAATTAGATCACTTTGTAAAACATCACCATCTCTACACAAAAGAGGTTTTTTGGACGTCCAAGTTCACCGTAGAAGTCCTCTGTTTCTAAAACACTTTTTCAAAGAACCATTTATCATCATAAAAGGGTTAAAATGCCATTTGCCATCACTTCACTGCCACGAACCAGCCGAGGTGTTCATGGGCGCTGCAATGGGTTGTCTCTGATTTATTTAAAGCAGGTTGCTGAGGTCAGGCCTTTACAAGAGCTTCCTCCTTCACAAGGGGAAGGCCCAAACCCTGCCTGCTTTGTCCCCACCTTAGCTGTGCCACCAGGGGTGGTCAAGTGCCACTCGATCTCTGCTCCACACAGTTGGAGGGAGGGTGGTGACACAAAGGAGTGGGTGTACAAACACCATCAAACACAAAGCGCTCAGATGGAATCCACCCACATCCCCCAACGCAAATGCCCTGGAGAGGACAGACAATTGTCTCTTTGCTTTAACACACAACACAGACTCTATACACGTTTGCCTTAAAATACTCTTGTCACAGGATACAACAAAAATTGCACATAAAGACACCAACAATCCCAACCCCTTGTGCAGAACAGAACGGAAGCTGGTTTCGGTAGACCACGTTAAACAAACCGTACGATGAAACTCCAGGTTTGGATCTTTGTCCTGAACACGTGGTCGAGGTCTGGGTTCGCCAGCATGAACACACAGGGTTATAAGCGTCAAACTAACCTGACCACGTAAACCGCCAGAGCGACCCGTTGTTAGAACTGAGCAAATGGTGCTGGTGCTGCTCTGCAGAAAAGCTCCACTCACACAGCACAGACAGTGGCTCTGGTAACCAGACACCACAGGAAACAGCCATTTGTTGCTGTTCAGGTTCAACTCCCCACCCCATTAATTCCTATAAACTAGCACTAATGAAATGTCAAACTTCCACCAGCCTGAATACTGTTAAGTTTCATTTTCCCCAGTGCTGAGAGCCGGACTGGAGCAAAGACCCCTCCCCACAATTCCATAAAGGGAATGGTTCTCTCAAGAAGGGCTGCTGTTAACAAGCAACATGCCCCTGTAACAACACAAGTGACCTAATGCTGGAAGCTGTGATGAAGTCAATGTGTCCCTCTCTCTCAAACTATATGGGGACATAAGTAAGAAACTCTTGTGGTCTGTGAGTTGGCTGTGAGTGGCAGAATCTTCCACTCAACAAACTACAGCAGAGACTCCAGACATCTTTAAGGAATCCGTTCTGAATTACCAACACGCCTTGCAAAAGTGATGCACCAGAGTTACCTACAGAGGAAAGTACATCTGTGTGGAAGTGCTTTGTTCCTACCTGCTTTGTGAGTTACTGGCATTGTCACCTCCCGCAGGGCTCAGGGCAATGTGCTTACCCACTGCAAAGAGGGTTCTCTTTTCAGCTGTGCAGTTCTAAATGCCCCGTGGGTGCTCCTCTCCGCTTGCAATGTGATCAGCCAAAGCCAATAAGAAGCAACTGGCATAATAATGTGAAATGAGGGATTCAACAGGCACCACAGTGAATCTTGAAAGAGATACATGAGGCAAAACAGAGCGGAAACAGAACTGCAAATCAAAAGGGGAAAACAATTCTGGCTAACAGCAGTCCTCGCCCATGTTCCCACAGCAGGTTTACTCCAGCAGTACTGACATTTATCAAACCAGTTCCCAATTCTTGTCCTTCCTTTAACCCCATGAAATCTTCCTGGTGCACTCTGCTCCAAATGTACCCACAGACACGGCATGTCCAGCGCCCCAGAGTGGGCACCCTGCGCTAGCAGCATAATGTTCTGGGGCGCTTTAGACTGCCCAAAACCTAAAAAAGGAACTGCGTGGGTGCAGAACTGCATTTAGCAAGATATTTTTTGGGAAACAAAAGGCAATATTATAACTGATCTGCCAGTGAGCTTGGCCAGAACACACGGGGCAAGTCTTTGTGCTGCGGGTGAGCTACCCAGTAAAATGCAAAACTAGTCAGCTGCCTCTCCCATTCCTGCACACCAAATTCCTGGTTCTCTGTTAAGAGGAAGGGAGCAGTGGTAGTTCTGTACCACCTGTGCCTCTCTACATAGATGCCTTTTATAACTGGTATTTATTTATTGAAGCCTCATAAAACCCACCAAAGAAGCTACTCTCTGCAACAGGTTGCTGCAGCCCACCTCTGGGCATTGATAACTGTTCTTAAAATGACAGATTTGTCCATGGTGGGGACATTGGCTGGTGCTGGCAGCCCTGCATGGGCTGCTCCAGCCCCTCACCAGCCTATGATTTGATAAAGGGTTTCTAATGATGAGCATGGCAGGCTGGAATTCTTCACACTGCAGTGAAAGCACACAACTTGGTTCTGGAAGGCACCTCATCATCGTGTGACAAAACCACTGAGTACCCAGACACACCCCTCTGGTGTTAGAAACAATTCAGGTGAAAACCCGGACATGGTGGGTGAAGCCAGCAAGAACGCTCATGCGATTAACACAACTCGAGCAGCTCTCGTTTAGTATCTTTTACTAAGATGCTTCTTGCACAGAAAACATGCAGCAGTATTGCCTTGGGAAAAAGTATTAGGGTTGTTTTGCTTGTTTGTTTCTTGAAATTTTAAGGGACGAGGACCTGCCAACACGAGTTATAGCTGCATGAGGTTCAACCCTGTAACCAAACACTGCCCGTGACAATCGTGTATTGCAATTTTTATATAGAGATTTCTATATTTAATAGAAAGAGCTGCTTTTTTTTTAAGGCAAAGAAGTTCCCTTTCCAATGTGCCCACTGCAGCAACATCCTTTATTCTTCTTTTTCTTTTAAAATAAATTCCCCTAGGAATCACTTTCCAAACTCTACAGCTGGCTCCAACAGCCACTGGAATTCTCTGCCCTCCTCCCAGTAAACTCTAGGGTTTGTTTCTTTTAAATAAGGGGCAAAAAAAATATTGATAATAAAAATGTTATTGGAAACTGCTGTGATCTCCAAAAAAATGGAGAAACGAAGTAAAACATTCCTGTCAGGAATCATGGAAACTCCTTTCCTTAGAAGAGAGCTCTGTGTGTTTGGATGCACTGCATGGGCAGTAAAGTCTTCACGTCCTTCTGCTTAGCCAAGGTAACCCCAAAGGTCCTGGAGGTCTTTACACAGCAGACAAGTGGTGTAGTTGCTGCTGCTTTGGGGGTGCCAGCTCCAGGAGCGCCTGGACAGTCACAGCTACCTGTGTCAAACCCTTCTCTTCTAAAATATGTAGAGGCAAACATAATTGCTCCTGAATGGGGAACAAAACAAAGACAAAAACAAAATGGATGAAGAACACTCAACTGAAAGGAAAAAAATTAAGCAAAAGGTGACTGAAATATGAAATGTTACAGACAGCTGCAGCACACACACAGGTATGAAACGAAGGCTCTGCCTGTGGCTAAACAACTGGGAACATGACTACTCAAACGAGGAGGTCCTGCCGTGATCCCTGCACTTGTTTATTACAAAACTATAAATGAGAATTTTAAAAAGCAATTTTTGGGAGCAGCGGGGACCAGCAAACTGTCCTCTATCTCTGCCCACACTGAAGCAGCAGCAGCTGATGAAATTGCAAGCAGATGAGCTTAAGGAAGAAGAAAACTTTGCTTCAAGACGATGACCCAGCTACAACAGGCGTTAGGAGAGGAACCATGGCTTCCTTTCTGAAGCACAATGCCCTTTCTGGGGGATCTCTCACTCAACTCAGCAAGCCTGTGTCACTATCTAACCTGAGCGAAGAGCTGCTTTAAAGCAGAAAATGAAACACTGGTGTGTGCTACCGGAACACCGGGCCACAGCTCCAAGAGGAAATGCAACTTCTCTCAACAGCAATTCTTTTCTCACTGGACACAGGGCCCTCCTGGAGTCCTTCTGTCTGTGCTGATCTCTAACACTACCAAGATTCCTCAGAAGGCACAAAAAACCCAGGAAGCACAAGTTGTTTATGGACGAACAACTGAAAAGATTTGTTTCTGTGTGACTGAAACATCCTCCACGAGAAACGCAGGAAGTGCCATTTCTCCTGGTGAAGGCGATGAGAAATCGACTGTGTTTACAGGCAAATGCCCGTTCTGTGCGTTCTGTGGGTCACTACTGCTTGTTCACCCGCCTGGCAGGTCTCCTCCAAAACCATTCCGAGGAACAACAGTAACACGCCAAATGCAAAAGGAGGTTTCAAAGTGTTTATTAACAGTTGTGCTATTCTCAGTCTAAGGTGGATTTTAAGCCTTATCCTACATTAGTCCTTGCCACATCCTGGCCATCCTCACTCCACAACAGTAACAATACATGTCCAACAGTCCTCACGTCAAAGCCTGTCTTTCCTACAGAGCTACAGAGATTATTTTTCACGTGTTATTTCCGCAGTGCCCTGCCTTCCTCCACTCTCCAAATCTTTACTGATTTTGGACATTAAAGAAATCCTCCAGCCTGAGTGCTGGCAGCCAGTGCTCCTCCCACAAAGCTCAGAGTGGAGAGAAAACAAATGAACCCAGACCGAAATTGTCACAGTAGCCCAGGCTGGAATTTGTTATTTTGAAAGAAAAGAATGAGAAAAAGGTGTGCTTTTAGAGAAAACATGTGTAAAATGTGGCAAAACGCCTTTCTTTCCTCACGTATACGTAAATAGCTAAGAGGAAAGGCTTTGGAACGACTCCACACCACAGTCATGTCAAACAACATCTAAAAACTGGAAGGCACTGTTAGTGTCAAACCCCTTACAGCTTGTATCACAGTGTTCATTAGAAGTTCAGAACCATAGGAACTAAGTTCATTTTAGTTCATACCAGCAAGCAGTGCAAAAATAGCTTATTCAAAAATAAAACCATCTCCCCTGTCAAAGGTCTCCTCTTTCCTCAACAGTGTTTCTCTTGGACAGAATACTGTGTGTGAGCTGGAAAGAGTGCATCGGCTCCTGCACCTGCTCCTCTGTGAAATCCTTGTGCTACAAGAGCTTGTGTGATCTGTGTTAACACTTTTACTGGCAGCGACCACGTCTGCAACTGAACTCCTGCTATCTCAAACTGTGCTTCAGAGTTGTTGCCCGGCTGACGTCAGAATGCCAATGCTGGGCTCACAAACCAGCTACTGTATTTGCAGATACAACAGAAATTTATCAAACACATCTGGAAGGGCCACTTTACTTAACACTTACCTGTCCCTGGTCTCTGAGCAAAGCTCCCCGAATCGATCTACACTCTGAGGAGACACGGTCTGTTGCACATCACATGGTGTGTGCCCTTAAGTTCTGAGGTGTCCCTGAGACATTAAAGCATTAAAGCACCAGGATGCTTTTCCTAGGGAGGGAAAAGCTTTGAAGCTTTATGGAAGACTACCTGAGTTTTGTAAAACAGTAAAGCATGATCATGCAGCCAGGACTTACATTTCTGCAACTGCGTGTTACAGAGCATTCTGCAAACAGCAGGGTATGAAGAAGGAGGACTAAGCACGGATTAAGCATGGGCTGGGGCAGCCACAATCAAGTGCCAACTCAAGAGGTTTCTGTTCAGCTTTATGCAGAGCACAGTGACATGCTGGGCTGTTCTGTGGCATCTCACGGAAGCTTAAACATTTTTCCCTCTGTGACAGAAAACTTCTCTCAAAGCTGCTGAAGAGCTCAATTTATCTGAAAATTTTCTGCTTAAGCTCAAGTAGCTCAGGATTCACCGACAGGTAGCCACAACCTCAAGTAATACACCAGAGCTCACAAATGTGAGAAATCAAATGTTCTCAGGGGCAGTATGAGGGACTCTGGGTAAGGAAAAAAACACCAGTTACAAAGTCCTGTGGACAAAACTCACCAGACCGTGTCTCCTAAGACTGAGAGACCTCTCCAAGAACACTGATGTTGAGTACTGCCCATTGTCTAACATTTTTCATCAGATAATCATCAAGAAATTTACCAGCATGGGTGCAATTCCCATTGTACAAATGGGGAAACTGGGGCACAAACTGACAGCACAGTTTTCCCAGCACTCGTCAGCAGACTGGAGCGTCCACTCAAGTGTCTAGCACTTCCTCCCTTGTAAAAGCACTCTATCTGCTAAACATGACACAGCAAATACAAACGTGAGTTCTGTCAAGGGTGGTTGTGTGGGTGCACCAATGTGTTTACACATCGTACTTGTCCCCTCTGTGCCATCAGTGGGAAAGCCAGTGCTTCATACACAGTCTTGACAAACAACAAAATCCTTTCCCAAGCACTGGAGTGATGGAGGGAGAAGCGGCAGCACTATCCTGCAGCTAGAGAAAAAAGACCCAGCGATAGAACATACAGAGCGTTAGCATTAGAGTACAGTAAAACACCACAAAGCCCCAGAGCTGAATGGAAAGGGAGACAAGACTGGATTCTTCTGAATCTGTCCCCAGGGAAAGAAGAGTCTCAACTGTTCTTTTAACGCTGAGGTTTAGCTGAAGAATGTCAGAAGGGGAACAAAGATTGTCCTGTCCAGAGTGTGTGAGCAGGAAGGGAAAACAGACAGAAAAAAAAGGTCAGTCAGTTAGCCATAGCAACATCCACGAAGCAGTCAGTCATCAGACATCTCAGATATAACCTACACGTTTGAGAAGCGTTACCACAGCTGGTTAATTCTCACACTGCACAGAACTCACTGAGTGCCAACACTTAGTGTTCAGTGAGGTGCCTGTCACCTGTACAGCTTCAACACACAACAGTCTGTTGTTAAAAGCAGCAGTTCACACATGCCTTAGTGCACACCGTTTTCCTCCAGGGGAAATGTGGAGGCTACAGGTATCTGATACACCACAGGCACAGATTAATCAGCAAAACTAAGACTCCACATGAACCTCAGTTAATGAAAACAGTAGGGCAAGAGATCATTTGGGTGTAACTGATGTTTGGATGCAGTATGCTGCAGAAATACCTACTGCTAATTAAAGCCTTGCGTAACTATTCCCACCGGGTATCTTCTCCCTCCCTGTCACACAGGTAGCTGCTATAAATCAGTGAAATCCAGATGCACTTGTAAATCTGTTCAGCTGTTGGCATCTTTTGATGCCAAGTTCTATAGAATTGGCTGCTCCATTGTGGTGCCTGTAATTAGCCTTTTCTAAAGGCCGCCTTCCTCTCAGAAGGCAAATATTTCTACATAGATCCTTCCTTTCAGAAAACCTTTTATTTCTGTGACAGGATTTCAATGAAAGCAAATGCCCGCAGGCATCTTTGCAAGAAAAAGACACTAGGCTGCCCCACCAGGCTACCCCACCATTCCTGCACCCAGACATCTTAGGTTCACACCTCAGTAGGCATGTGAGAGAAACTCCAGAGAGTTCAGGTGAGGGTACTGCAATAGGTTCCCTCCTCCTTGAACTCTCAACAAACATGAGAAAAATAGGAGGGTCCTAGACAGCAGATGTAGCAGACTGGATCCGTACAGGACTTCTCAAGCAGCTGTTTCGTTTGGTTGTTAACAGTGCGTCACTTCAGTCATCTGCTCTGCACTGCAACCCCATAAAAATCACATTCATGTGTGAGGAAGTTCTGGATAGGGAAGCCGGGAACTCACTGAGCAACTTTCCCCCAAATTTGTGTTGCACAGTTCTCCTGGGAGTCTTAAGTTTTTCAGGAGTCTAAAACAGTGTAGGATCTTGAAGCATTAATGATCACCCCAACTCCCTACCATGTTCCAAAGTGGTTCACCACTCAGTCATGTGAAATTGCCAGGCAGCTCAATAAATAGATAAAAAGGCTCAACTGCCTGCAAGTGAAGCTATCTGAAAGCACCAGAAACCCTGGCACAAGGGACTCGAGAAAAACTGCTTTCAGAAATAGCTGGGAAAGGCATCAGTGGGTCTACCTTTCCCTTTCACAATACAACAGAAAGCAAACAGTGTCTGCAACGGAAACACTAATGCTTAGTGCTATTGGAGACCAAATCAATTAATGCACTAGAAGAAAAATGAAGAAAAACATTGACACAACTCAAAGTTGTCTGTACTGGACAGCTGCTGAAGAAGACAAAGCGGAAAGGACAGGACAGCATAAGAGAATGACTGGATTCAGGTGGACTACTTTATATGTTCCCACCTCCTAGCTCTTCCAAGTTCAAGAGACAAGAAATTCTAGAAGACAGACTTCTACCACAGGTATAACAAAAGAATTAGGATCTATGCAAAGATAGCTACCATCACAGAAAGGAAAACAATACTGCAAATTGGTGCTAAGACAGACACTCACATAAAAGAATTATTCTGAAGGAACATGAAAAGCTTTGGGATAAAAACAAACCTTGGAAAAACATCACCCAAATTGTATCTCGCTTTTAAGCTGCCAGATATCTAATCTTAAGGAAATGTAACTGCTTTTATAGAAACAGCTTGCAATTCTAAAGGCAGCCTTCGAGTGCATTGGCTACTATGAATTTGAGGCACAGCAGCCCATGAATCAGCCTGATTGACACTGCAAGACACAGCTTCTACCTGGAAATGTCTAAAGTTTTAATCATTTCGATTTTATCCACTCTTTCAAAGAGGGGTTTTCTACCTGAAGCATCAAACAAAACTGCACCTGAAACAGTTTTTCAGGACAACAGATGCATACCTGAGGCACTCCGATCCTTCTGCAAGCTTCCAAGAAATTCTCCACGTTCCGTCTGCATTTTGCCATCGTAAGTTTAGGCTGCAAAGTAGTAAAGGAGGCGGGACACAGTGCTCTTAGTTGGTGGGATTTTAACAGATCTCCCATTTTTTTATTTAAATAAAGTTTTAAATAAATCTCTGCCAAAACCATACTGCACTGACATAGCTTGTCTAATTCAAAGCCAGCTCTGCTGGCAACACTAGCTTCCCCTTAGAAAAGCAAGCCAACATCTCAAAGCTATTCTACGTAAAGCTAATTGTTGGATGCTTTTAAAAGAAGACAATTCTAGGCCGTGCAATGTTTATGTACAAGGTGTTAAATACAACGGGCTAACACTTCCACGGTATGATAATTAAAGAAAATATATTTTGAGTGAAACACATGCATGGCTTCCATGCTGTGACTTGAGAGTAATTCCATGATATGGAGCAGCTGGAGTCTGTTCTGGATTATTGCAATACCAACATATATAACTATCAAACCTTGTATCGATTAACAAAAAAATTAGGAGGTATGAGAGCTAGATGAAACCAGAAAACAGGAGAAGAAAACTGAAGCGTGCTGCTCGTGAAGCTCTTGTGTAATGCAGCTGTTTGAATTGTGCTCATTGGCATTTTTTCAAGCAAGCTTTTTCCTAGTCAGCTTTCACACCTCCACACAGCCCCACTCACAGCACTGCCTATGTCTTGTTTCTATTCTTGAAGCTTATGTTTTTTTGGTTAAAGAGACACAAGATTCCTGCTCCTCCAAACAAGCCACCCAGTCTACAGAGCAGCAGGCAGTGGCCTCTCTGCGTTCAATGCTTTTCCATAAGCGGTGGGGTTTCTGCTCTGTCTGCTCAATGTGCTATTTCCCCACAAAGAGAGCAGGTTAAAGGCAAGAGCTAAATTCTTTCTGCCAGAGGAGGAAGGGAGCACAAAGACCAAGTTGTGACTGAGGAATGACATTATGTGTCTTCTGCTGCTGCTGGAGCTGTGCAGCTAAAGGCTGCCTCCTCCTTGGGGTTTGTATGACAAAGCCGTGATTTAACTCCTAACACAAAATATTCAACAGCACATAAACCCTGGCCACTCAGAAAGCACTCTCAGTGAACAAGTTTTCTGAATAGTGACTGTCTGCCTTTTCTCTTAGTGATTCTACAGTCTGCCTATAACATTGGTGTGTCCAGTTGAAGCGCTCTCAAAATAACGGATATCTGCTTGTTCGCATTAAGTTCAAGGGGCAGGAACCACAATGATACGGTGGACAGCTCTGTTAAGCACCAGTTCAAATTCCAACCAACACACAGACTGACTCCAAAACAAGAAAAGCAAACACAACACGCATCTTTCAGCTTCTTCACCAGGAACTCACTTCAGCATTTTTCCTTATCCACACAACTTACAGGTGCATAACCAGCAACCTGCCTGCCCATGAAGTTACTTAAGTAACTGATGTTACTTAAAGTAACTTCAGCTAAGTAACTCAAGTACTTAAGTATTTTCACTGAACTTTCCAACTTCCATAAACACCGGTTAGGTAAGAAAAAATCACTTCGGTTCTTGACCTTTCCCTAATTCTGTGCTTTCCTCACAGCTTGCTCTGTACAGTCTGCAGACAGAATCTTTTTCTCTGCTATCACAAAGATACGACTGTGTTTGTTTTGTTCCAGGAGATGCCGTTCTCCAAGCAGCCTGAGTATGCTCTGAGAATTCCTAAGCAGAAGAATTTGTAGTGCTGTGTAGATGGGAATTAACTTGGCTTCTGTGCTTGTTTTGCTGTCTTGTGTAGTGGGATCCTAACTGTTGCAGAGAATGTTGTGTTTCCCTACTGTTTCTCTGAACTTGCTGGACCTTTAGTCCTTTTGAAATAACACAGCACTGGAAGGGGCTGCCCAGGGAGGGTTGTGGAGTCTCCTTCTCTGGAGACGTTTAAAACCTGCCTGGCCGTGTTCCTGTACATCTGGATCTAGGGGATCCTGGTGTGGCAGGGGGATTGGACTGGATGATATTTCGAGGTCCCTTCCAATCCATAATGTTCTGTGATTCAGTGATCCTATTTCAGTTTTCATGCTGAACTCTTATTTCAGTAGTTTTCAGGTTAATAGCAAAGACTTGAAAACTTTAACTTTTCTTACAATCTCTGTTAGAAGTAACTTAAATTAAAAAATCAAATTGTTATTTCTTTTATACACACTTATAGGTTTTTTTACTATAGCTTATAAAGCTCTTAGATAGAACAGATGGTTCTTTTTTGTCATGGAGGAGAATGCTGAATCCAGCATTTGCCTGGATTACAGGGCTTTGTTGGATGTTATTTTGGACACCTATAAAATACTACCGTTACCACATACTTACAACAGCAGGTGAGGGGACATGAATGCTGGGCACAGATCGGGGCCGCACGTGATTAGCTAAATGGCACAGCACAACCCCATCGGTGAGAGCTGCTCCAAGATCACTGGGCAGCGACACTTTCAACCGTGATTCTATATTCTGTAGAAAAAAGAACAGGGATAAAAAAAAAGAGCTGGTTTCCTGCTACTGTTCTGCAGAATGAAGAATTCAGTAAGAGGTTGACTGCTGTGTCTAGCCTCATGACATTTCCAAACAGCCTTCTGAATAACATCAAGGAATGCTTTGTGCACTACCGTGGTCCAGAGCTGACCACAATCCGGGAGCAACTGAGTTCAATGATGAACAGTTTTCATTGTAGGGCACAGGGGACTAGTACAACCATTATTCAAAGATAATGGAAGCCTGGGTCTAGGAATATTATTCCTAATCCTACACATTCTCAGAGAATGGTTCAGCCAATGGAAGTGAAAACAATTGTCTTTGTGGGTTGGAGGACACCACAGTTAACAAAAGACATTTTAGCCTCAAAAGAAAAACCTGAACTACTCGGCATAAATGTACTTTAAAAATTGAGATCGTTAGCATTTGTGCAAAGCAATGAATACAAACTCAAGTCAGGCTTTTAATCTTATTCCAAACACTCTGAGTTTCAGCAAGTTGTTATAGGCATCTAATTTTTCTTTTAGGTATTAAAAGAATTTAAGCTCACATGGGAAACTGGAGACAGGCTGCACACAAAGAATTCTGAGGTAACAGGAGACGTTCTGCAAACCACATCAACTTTTGTTTTGATTTAGGATAACTTTACCCTTTTAGAGAAAGGAGATGGCCCTTAGTGTAAAATGTACAAACATAGAAAGAGAAGAACTGTGTCCATCTGGGATGTTTATGGCTTTAAAAATCAGCTTGAAAAGTAGGAGTCCTTGCTTCTTGGATAGTTCCAATAGTTAATTGGCGTGAATCAAGGAATCACTTCGTATTTTCCAGAAGCACGTTTGAGGAAAAGGAGAGTGCAGGTGGCATTTTCACTGTTCATGTGCATTGTCATCACACCCAATGCCAAACTAGGAGTATGGTGTCCCCAAATAAACAAAAAGCACAAGTACAAAGCGTATTTGTGGCTTTGACATTCTGCACTTAACTATGAATGACGCAAGAATCAGTAGATTGATCCAGAGTACACAAGGAAACCATGTTCTCAGCATGACTAGCAGTAGTCTCTGCACTCCATCTGCTTTTCTGTGGGCTTTACAGCAAGAGGAGTTTTTAAAAAGGGATCAAAAGTAAGACAGTGAGGCAACTTTCCAAGGAGTTCCCTACAAGCGTGAAGGCTGATAAGGAAGAAGGAAAGCACACATTTTAAAAGCAGAGATCACTGACACTCAGAAGCAGGAGTCAACACAGTGTATTTCACAGAAACTGAAGCTCCCTTTATCCGCCACATAAACCAAAGCAAACTGTACCCATCTGAAAGAACCACTTAGACTGTACAATGCTGTTTAATTATTGTTAACCGTATTGGTTTAGTGAAGTCAGTCCAAAACACACTGTCAGATTCAGCAGGATGCACACAATGTGTTTACTTAGACATCTACGTGGTGGCTCCTAGCAGCACTTACCTTACGAAGCTGCTCTATTAGCTCCAGCTCTTCCTCTCGCTGTTTGGAGTTTTGTCTTACTCTAGGGTCTGCGGGATCATTATCAGGAGACAAGGCACGGGTAGAAGATGAAGCTACAGCTAAAAAAGCAGCATGAAGGACAGAAATGACTGAGCAGAGTTTGGCTGAACATCCTCCAGTGCTGTACTACTCTCACAAATCTCTTTGATCATTAATCAAACTAATGATCTACTCTTGTGTTCTCTCATACATTTTCCTTTCTGTTTAGATTCTGTTCTTGCTGTTGGATAGTAATCATTCACAAAAGAAGGCAACGTTTTGCCACACGTTGAAGCAGTTCAGTCTTTCTGCAGAAACTGCCATTTTGTTATGAGCTACTGGGCAGTGCAAAATTTACCGAGCTGCCTCCACCAGTTGAAGGCTTTTGTGGCCTTTCCTTGGCATGTCTTTAGGTTCTCCTTAGGAAGAAGTAATTCCCACATTTCCGCAAATGTGACAAAAAGAGTGACAGCTCTAAATAAAAAAACCCTGCTCATTCACAAAGTATTGAATGCCATGTGTCTATAAATGGCAGTCTAAAAGCAGCTTGATGATAGTGTCCTGAAGAAACAGGATGGTGCAAAACCTGCACAGTGCTGATGTTAACACGACGTACCAAAGCCAGCTGATTTCTGCACCACACGACCTACCTTTGTTTCCTTCATCCCTGACAGCTGCTCGGAAAAGGAAACTCTCAGGTCGCTGGGAAGGGTTTCTATAGGAAGGCGGGGCTGCATGGCCAGGATATGGAGGGGAAAGGTGGACTAAACAAATGTGGAAAGGCACAGGAAAGGAAAGGAGGAAGAGGGAAATGGTTAGAGTTTAAATAGGAAATGGGTTCAGCAATGTGGTAATTAAAAAGAACAAAACAAAAAATTTAACATAACAATGACAAAATAAATTACAGCCATGCATGACGAAAGCGCAGAGCGGGAAAAGCACCTCCAAGGACACTTGCATGCAAAGCACATTTCACATACCAATTCCAACAACTGTTCTGATTGGTGCCGAGCGCATCTGTGTGCCAAAGTCTATACGAAGGTCTAAACCAGCCAAGCCCTATACTCTGTCTGAGGACACTTTACCCCTGTTGTCTTTTTCCTCATGTTTTAAGAGGATCCAAATAACTGGATAAACTCACACACACACACACACCCCCAGTGCCACACAGAGAGATGGGATCATATGATCCCTTCTCTTCACAGCACAAATAAGCAAGCAGGCATTTTGATTTTTAGCTTTCAGAAATTGTTCTTCCTTTCCCTGTTACCTGTCTGAGTGGCAGATAAGCCGGGGGAAACTGTAGATCTGTCATCGCTCTGTGGATAAAAAAGCAGAAGACCATAAATGATCCTAATCTGGAAAAGCTGTGACTACATTTTAAAAAGGCTCCATCCATGAGTAAGTTTCAGAAAAAAATTACTACAATGAGAAAAAACACCAGTATGTTGTTTCCCCAAGTCTCGTATCTGCAGAAAGTGAGGTGGTTTTTTCTTTTCCAGAAATGACACAATTGCTTTTTCTGAAAAAGAATGATGAAACAGCATGGACCGTGCAACGACAGATCTTTGTTTACCCTTCCTCCCAACCAAAACTAAGTATTTTGTCGTTTAGGGGACCAGAAAAATGAGTAATAACACAGCATGCTGAACCTCCACTACAGCAGCACCAGTAAGGAGACACCTCTTGGACACCTTGGCTTAACGCAGAGCTGCTATTTCTGTGATACACAAACACCTCTCAGGGAAACCCACTGTGATTTTATCACAGCTCTTGCACAGACCCATGAATGCACTCAGTACAGTAGTTTCCACAGAATAAATGCAGGTTTTCTGCAGTCAAAAGTAAGCTCATAAAGAATACAACAAGAGTACTTCAGATGAACCCAACTTTGTCAAGAATAAATAATCTTGTGCAGAACAAGCAACATCAAAGTCATCAGAGCAGACTGGTTACCATGTTTTTGATAGCTCAAGCCTCCTGTAGACAGAGCCTAAAGCTAAGATGAGGTAACAACTATTACAGTTTAATTGTGTAAATTGGATTCATACCCTACCTGAACTTTTGATTAGAAGCTGACAGACTAACACCTGTTAAAAGAGATGTGTGGATCCAAGAGTTTTTTGCTGGCTTTACTGGAGAATGATAATAGCAAGAGATACCTTGACAGGGCTGAAGGTAGAGGCATTAGGCAAGGTAGTAGCACAGCTTTCTTGATTCAACTCTGAAAGTGACTGAATGCAGGAAGAAAGAAAGAGAAGGCAGTAGCAGTGTTAGGGACCAGCTGACATGTCATGCACAAAGGTGGAATGCAGGAGACAAAAAGGATGAAGCAATGACATTCTCCCATACACCCGACAGGCAACACATACACACTCTCTAAACTACAGTTAAAGCCTTCTTAGCCTCCTGAGCTTTCTGGCTATTAAGCTTGGGAGGTGTGACGTTTCTTTTACACGTAACACAGTGACATCAAAATCAGAACTCAGCACAATGAGGTGAAAGCTTCTTTAGTGACATCCCATGTAACACCTACGCCATCGGACAAAAGGAAATGTTGCCCTATGACAGTTCACTCTGAGTCACTAGTTAAATATCTTTATTCTTAATGTTTGAGGTATGCTGTGCTTTTTTAGTAACCCCCTTTTTCCTGTCACCTCTGTAAAAATCAAAGAAATCCATATGCAACAGACTCAGAAACATCCACTGTGAGTCTGCCACGAACACCTAATGCAGATTCTTCTGCATTACACACAAAGTAGAGGCAATTCCACTCTCGGGGAAGATTTAACCGTAAAGATTTACATTGTTGTCAGAAAGCAGGTGCAGCCAAATTTAAATTACAATCAATATGAAAAACAAGCAACTAAACAAGTGTTCACGTTTACAGAACAGGAGCTCCAGCACACTCATCTGTCACAGTCAGGTGGACCTAGATGGCCTAATACTATGTCCTACCGAAAGCACAATCAAAACATTAATATTTTGTAGGACTGAGTGGCTCAAGAATGAATTCTATTTCAGAAAACAGATTCAAATACCAAAACATCAGTGCAGTGCAGAAAAGACACCTAGAAACTGTATAGATGTCACTGGCACACTTGGGAGTGTCAGTATTTAAAATGATATGCATCTGTTCTGCCACTTTAGAACAGTACAGCCAGAAGGGATTAGGAGAAGATACCCTCAGGACAAGCCTTAGGGAGAGACATCTTCAGGTCCTACGCAGACTTAACAGCTGATTCTCAAGACAGCCTCTTTCTTCACAGCAGTGCAGAGCAAAAATTGTGGATTTATTTTAAGATTTGTAAAATGTTGCTGAAGCAAAACATTAGCTAGTATAAGAGAGCCGTAAAATAAAACAAAACGGAACTAGGTGGTCTGCAACATTAACGTAACTGCTTATTCCTGTCCTAAAAAAGCAAGAGAACCTTGTCGCAGACTCAGAAGTCACCACAATCCATGTATCGGGCAGTGGGCAAAGGGAAAGAGGAACATAACCACAGGATAGGACACTCACAACAGCAACACACCACATGCTTTTCACCTGTTTGTGTGTCCCTGGCCTTCTTTTAATGGTATTGGTGTTACTGTCAATCTCAAACACAAAGAGAGGCTCAAAGCCATTCTGTCAGGGACAGCGAGGAAAGAAAGAGAGGGAAGAAAGGAAGCGGTAAGGCAAAAGCAACTGTAAGCAAAGGCAGCCAAGATACAAAAGGAACCAGGTTGCTGCAATTCAGACTTACAACGTTCTACTGCACATGCTGCACTTGGCCTCTAGGTCTAGCACTGAAGTCAGAGAAATCTCCCCCTGCCAGAAAACAACTGTAGATACAAGGACTGCCAGAGCAGAGCCCAACTAGCACTCTGCACAAACCAAATAAGGATATTTAAAGGAAATTTGACCATTAAATGTTTGAATAAGCAAACGGATGCCAATGGTCTGAGAGAAAACTTCGAGGCACTAGTTAGCATAAATCAAGTCCTGCTTACTTTACCCATACCATGATTTGTAACATACTGGTGCCTAAAAGCCTGAACTTAAAACGTTTCAGAGATCTCATGTGCTAACAGTAACACGATGGCCTCAGGTCCTGCTTGAGACATCAAAAGGAAAGCACAAGCAATGAAGGGAGCACAAAGCAGCAATGACACAAAGGTTATGAAAGGAAGATGTCACACAAGCTGCCTGAACCTTATCAAGGGGACAACAGAGGCTTCACAACAGAAGAACTGATCAGCAGTCGGAGAAGGGGGTAGGATTTTTTTTCCTTCCACAGTACACACCTTGTAAGGGACAATATGCGAGAAAAATAAGAGATTTGGAGAAATACGAGATTCATAAGCAATCAAGGCTGAAATCGTTAGCAAAATCTGAAGCCTTGATACTCAACAAGTATCTCAGCTGTAACGAATGGGTCTATCCTTTTGAGAATAACAGCAGGATTCAACTAATAGAAAACAAACCGCAAGGTACAGAAGTATGCCTTTCTCAGAGAGGCCAGTGATTACATTTCTTCAGCAACATCTTAGTTAGTCTGGCTATCTACAAATCAACACAAAGAAATCCATCATAGTGTGCAATGACGTACCACTGCTGAAGTCCACTGCTATTCCCAGATATGTAAAAAACCCCGCATGACCCAACTGAACTAGTAATGCTCTCACAAAGTGTCGGCAGTCATTTCATGAGTTCAGACTGTCCTGAAATTGTTTACAAACAGTAGGACACTGTCAAGAGTAAATTGGGCTATGTGAAAACACTTTAGTTAGTGATAAAAGATGACAGGGGTAAGTCCAAAAGAAACATAAGATCATGTTTTAAAAGGAGATACACAAATTGCGGTTGTAAGAAAATTCTAGTTAATGCAAAAATTTTTACAGAGCACTGGAAGGGGCTGTCCAGGGAGGTTGTGGAGTCTCCTTCTCTGGAGACTTTTAAAACCTGCCTGGATGTGTTCCTGTGTGGCTTGCTCTAGGCGGTCCTGCTCTGGCAGGGGGACTGAACTAGATGATCTTTCAAGGTCCCTTCCAATCCCTAATGTTCTGTGATTCTGTGAATGCAGTAATACCAGAAGACTGAAGTAGCAAAGTAAGAGGAAAGCTCACTTGTTCTCTAAGTACATCTCAGGCTTACTACAGTTGTTTAGTCTTTTCATTACATCTAAACTGAAAACATTGTTTGGAGCAAAAGAAAAGCAACTGCTCATTTTGGAGAGCGCTGATGTAATGAGGGAAATGCTGAAGAGAAGCTTTTTTACTGAACCTCTATGGAATACTCTCCTCTTCTGCCACCAAGAGTTATTCCCACACCACAAAGCTGGTGGAAAATCTAGCAGAACTTTTTTTTTGTTAATTTAAAAAATTTCTTATCTGCAAGTTTCAACACAGACAGGCTTTGTAAGGTATAGTTTACACTACTGCATGCAGCCTTTATGCAGAGAAAGGAAAAGACGGAAGAAACTGCGTAAATAGAAAACGCGTACTGAAAAATGCCATGAATGAATAGCATTTTGACATGAAATGCCTCTATAGTCTCGTGGAGGCAAAAAAAGTCCCCAGAAATACATCTGGCTAGATTCCAAATTCATAAGGACAGGAAAATGTGACATGAAATGCAATAGAATAAAAACACCACAAAAGTCACGTCAACTCTTATGAACGGACACCCCCTCCTTTTTTTACATTCAAGTAAACTAATAAAGATTTCCTTGCACTTCAATGAATTTTTACCATCCAAAATACATTTGTGGAAAGAAAAATGCTACAAATTCATGACCTAGTGCGGGTTTAATGTTCCAGTTTCAATAATTGCCAGAAACAGCTGCCCTGGCATATATTATCATTAGACACAGTGTGTACTTCCACTACAACACAGAGCTGCAGCTTATACTTCAGCAGTTCAGAGAAGCCAGAATTTCATGTGTTGTTATAGTTTGGTGCTACCGAAAAGAGCAAGGAATAAAAAAACCCCCTTGAACAGAGAAATGACTGCTATCAAATCTTATTCCATCTTTTCTGTGAAGTGCAAGGATATAACTTGGTTTAAGAGATGAAGGAAACAAATAGTTCCAAAATAATTTTTTGAATATTCCAAGTCACGTAGCATAAAATTCTATATTTACAACAAAAGTCACAGGTTCATTCAATCAGATAGAAATAGGGTCCTTAAAGTGTCTTTAAAATACATTCCACAGATAAATTAATTGACAACAGAGTATCAACATTTAACTCAATCCACTGCTATTCTGTTTCTTATTACCTAAATATGACAGCACACTTTTATATGCTGATCAATTGTGATTTCTCTAAACAAGCACATGCAGGATCATTAAATCTCTCTCTCTAATATCATAAGCTTTCTTTCTTTCCCATAGTGATAGAAATGTGAAAAGAGGAAGAACAAAAAGACTGACGGAAGAGACAGTAAATATCTTGACCAACATGTTCTGCAGAGAAATATTCTAACCAAGGGCACTGCCTGAAGAAAATTTAGGCAGATAATGGAAGCACATGAATAAAGAAAATACATCCCAGGCATGCAGTCATGCAACAGCAGGCAAATCTGGTGTATTTTACTTTTACAGACATGGATTATGCAATTCATTATATTCTTTAATTATGCTACATCGCTAAGGGAGAAATAGCATAAAACATGAATTAAGTACATAAACGTTTTTACTTTTTCTAAGTGTTTAAAAGAGATTATTTAAAGATGTCTATTGTTGATAAATGATAAAAAGGTATGAGGAGTATTTTATGGTTTGCAGCATTCATGTGTAGAGCAGTTTTTCCCTGTGCTATGATATGGTTACCAAGACACTAAGTACTTCTAACCATCATGTGCAGGATGCAGACAAGTTAATGTAGAAGGCTTGTACTCAAGGCATTAAAATGGCTTACTTGACATTGAAGAGCACATCAGTTAGGAAGCAAGCTAAACAGAAGAAATCAAACCAGAACAACCAGAGGTGACTTTTTCATTTCAGAAGCTGTTCATTACCATTAGTAATTTTATTCTGCTCTCAGCAAATGGTAAGTTTTAATTATATTGTGGAAACATGTCACAATACCATTAAAAATGACTGACAGTGTAAGTACCAACATATTCATAACATGAAAGTTCACTGCTGAGCTACTTTTCAAAGAAGACAGTCATGTTTTATGCTATTTAGATTAGCTCTGAAATAGTTGATCTAATCTGAGGCAATCACAACATGTTGTTATTTCTATGCTCTAGAGTCTGCCACATAAAACAGCCATTGCGTGCAGGATCTTACCACTAACAAGGCACTATCATCAGTATGCTGAGACCTTCGGGATGGAAAGGGACACTGGGAGGTGGGAGAGATGGAGTAATGTCAAAACCACACAGAATGTCAGAAACACACGGTATGTGAACAGACAGACATTTTGGACCATGTACTGCTTGTTTATAGCAATGAGAGGCTTTTGAAAAAACAGAAATCCATAAAGTACATGTAACTCTGGAGGAATACGCAGCCACATGACCCATGAATTACAGCGCATTCCTATTACTTAAGGAATCAATTATTCTGCTTTCTGTGTTGTCTCAAGCAAATACAGACAACTATGTCACTGTGGTAGAACAAAGAACCCTTTAAACGAATATATTAAGAACAGAAGAACATTAAGAAAGAAAAGGAGCAAAAACTATTTCAATTACCCTCCTTTGGTAATTTTCTAACAAAAAAAAAGAGTTAGTTGAAACTATTTATATTCATTATATTATTAAAAGGTTTGATCTGATTAACACTGCCAAGTGAATTATCGTTCCCTGGAGGAAAGTGGGGATGGCAAGCAGTGGAAGAGTTATTACTATGTAGAAATCTGCTGCAGAGAGTGAACAGATGTTATTGGCTCAGCTTTGTATATTCTAGACATCTGAGCCCTGTATAATTTGTGTTCCCTACTGAATTAATGTTTCTGATTATAAAACTACACTAGAAGAAAACATCTTTTTCTGATGGTTTTCTGATAGCCCTCAATTTTAATGCTTGATTTTTCTGGGCTAAGTGGTGGCGTAACGATAGTAAACACTGTGAAAACTTATTACAGAAATATGACTGACAAAATAACTTGTCTGAATTCCCCTGTTCAAAAATAAACTGTTCTGCTCGAAAGGAGCATCTTAAAATGGAACATGAAACGTATCTTCTGTACAGAACATAGAAAGCATACAAGAAACAATAAAACACCACGCTGGGACAAGTAATCTACATGAATAGAAGGGAAATATTAGACTGGTCCCATAAGCAGAAACAAAAACCAAACCCCAATCCAAGGCTTAACAGTAATTGTGAAAAGCCTACGCTATAACCTAGTCCTGAAGAGTTCTCCACAATCAATAAAATATCTCTGATGGTGAGAGCTACAAATTCAGGTGCTGACATCTCTAGAAATGCTTTGATTGGATGCTTACCTCACTATCCAGAGGACTTTGCTTCTGAGGACTTAAGGATGCTTTTTGCTGTAGAGACAAAGGAAAATGAAAGACCAATTTAAAAGAATATGACAGAGAAACAAAAGCTCAGAACAAACCAGCATAATTTAGAGGAGTTTTAAAGCACAAAGTCCTAGCTTTTAAATAAAACATGCACTAGAGAAATTGCAAGTTCTCACTGAGCTGAAACCAGTTGCCTTTATTTCATCTGAAAACAAAACCCTCATTTTTTAAAAGTATTAAAGATGCATTAAAAACCCGAAATATAACCCAAGGGAGGAATTTAACAGCTAAGGATAAAGTGCTCATGAATAACAAAGGCAACAGAAGAAAGAAAACCCAGCTAAACCCAAAAACCCCCAGAAGACTCATCAATGAACAAAATGCATCCTAAACATCTGAAGTCTTTAGCTGAAAGACCAAGCTGAATTTTTAATAAAAGGAGGTTTTCTCAAAACATTGCTAGGTGCCTGACATCAGTTTGTGCTAACGAAAAGCCTAGTTTCAGGCTGCTAAAAACCTTAAAATGATACATTATATAAAAGCAATAAATTATTTTCCTCTCTATGGCTTCACCCTAAGCAGAAAAAATATTAACTTTTAAATTAAATAGCAACTTTTAAAACTTGTGATGGCAAGATTTGGGTAGGTAACCAGAGCAGTGAACAGCAAAATAAGCATAGGTCAACAGGCCTATAAGCAATATTGCAGGCTAAGCAGCAAATGTTTGTGAAGGAAAAGCGAAGATGTACTGTCCACAGAGCATCTGATGTACCAATGTGCACCAATGCTTTACCCACAGGTAACTTAATTGTGGATCTTAAAATACTAAAAATGTAACAGGCAACATCATCTTCTTGTGTGCACGAGTGCTCGCTTCTCTGACAAATGCGTCCTCAGAGTTAAATTGCCTCTACGCTTTCTCAAAGAAACCTTCTATCTTACACCAATCCTGACACCTCTATGCAAATTAAAAGCTGAGAGAATGAGGCTGCCTCTGCAAAAACAGAATTCTTTGCCACAATCATAATTTACATAAGTCTCTTTAGTCTCCCTCCCCAGTTCTAGTTTTGCATTTTGTCTGTGTTAAGCTACAGCACCAACAATAAATGGATTTTTTTGATGAAATGCCATGCGTGCCCATGAGTCTTAACAAACAAGTTAGTGTTAATGATTTTGGTAACTAATTTTCATTATGAGTTTCAGGAAAGATAGAAGTATCAAGCAGGTCCTGAAAAGAGGTACCTTAACAAAGTCGAGGACAGCTTCTCTTTGAATTTGTTTTGTCCTCATCCTTTCCTCCTCGTACTGAAGTGCTGCCAGCTGGGCTTCACGACGAGTTCGCTCAATGTGCCTGCGGTGCAGCTCGGAATCTGCATTAGGTACCTGAAAGAAAACAGTGCACCAGGTTGTAGACAGAGCTAGAGAGAGTCAGACAAATAGGGTATGGAGAAACAACCCACTGTTTATGGTTAATATCAGATTGTTTTCACATCAGACTCATCCAAAGTAATAACACGTAGAGTTCAGTGTGTTACCTGACTGTGGTGACTTGATAGAGAGAGAAAGTAAGGTGAATCTGGCAGGGGTCTGACAAATGGAAAAAACAGTGTGTAAGTATACTTGTAATCTTAAAAACTGTATAATCTTTTTAAAATTCCCAGAGTTGTCAGTGACAAGTATCCCATCAAATCAGAAGAGTAACTATTAGATAAAGCTGTCAAACCAACTGCTGCAGTAACGATTTAACCCACTGTGCACGGCAGAGTTTGTGCAGTCATTTCTATCTCTTCTCCTGAACTGAGAAATGTTTTCTACAAGATGTAAAAATGAGGTTTTCCATTTGGCCTTTTAGACTGCAATACCCGTACTATACACCCATTCTCTATTTGCTGGTTAAATAACCAATCCAGAAATGTCTCAGATGATCCCCATTTAGAGGAACAACTGGCTAGTATGGTCATTTTTTGGCAGGGGTGGAAGAAATAAATACAATTAATCAGTAGAAACTGTTTCTTTTCCCTACCTCTCTGTCCTGTCCACATAAGTCCTTAGTATTTGGCGATGGTCTTTGTCCTGTACCAAATTTAGACTTTCAGGTCTTCGTAATTCATCAGCCTCCCTGCAGGTAAACAGCAGGTGGAGTGGGGATTGGCTACTGATGCACATCAACTACTGTCAGATGAATTCTCTAGATTATCGATGCTTTTCCTAAGAGTAACTGACTAGATAAGGTGAAATTTAGGATGATTCAAGAAATCATGCTGTGATACCGAGTCAGATGATAACTACAGCAACTCACAAATAAATATAACTTGATTAATTAGTGATTTTTTTCTAAATACACAAAGATGGAATGATAGAATGGTAGGGGTTGGAAGGAATCTCTGAAGACCATCTAGTCTAAACCCCTTGCAGAGCAGGATCCCCCTAGAGCAGATCGCACAGGAACAAATCCAGGCAGTATCTCTTTCATAACTGTATTTTGGTTATTGCAGGCCTTATTCTGCTTGGAAAATATTTATTTCTAAACATTAGCATCCCCCTGATAGTTTCAGAAGAAATGATCTTGCTTCACCAATCAAGTTATGACTTCCTGTCCGTGCTACAAGGCATCAAAACCACAAGGCACACAATAACCAATCTGTCTCTTATCCATCATACCAACAACAGAAATCTTGCAGTCTGTTCTTTGCTAGAAGGCTGCTGCTAACACAGATACAATTCCCAAGGTCCACCATCTACAGCATGTTCCCTGCCTTGCTGCTGCTTAGGAAGTTGATGGAAATCAAGTGACTTGCTCTTGGCAGCCTAGACTCTGTAACCTTCTCTCCAGCGTTGAGGATGGGCTAGAAACACATCAAGGCACTTCCAAAAAAACATCAGCCCTGCTGCCTCTGTGTAGGCTTATTCTACATGGAGAGGTTTGAGACATGGTAGGACATATGCTCCAGGTCTCCTCTGTTACTCGTAAGTAGTCTTGACACACGTGACAAATCCATTACTGTGGTGTTTGGGTTCTGAGTGCCAAGAAGTGTATTCAGACCAGAGTATATACAACTGTGTTGCACCAGGAATGCACCGCAGTCTGTCTACAGACAGAGACTATTTACTAAATTAAATCAACTACTGTAAGTACTCTTGAAGTCTGCATTATATCCAAACTCTAGGAGTATTAATGGCTCCAACATGCTGATTCAAAAAACAAGAGCTAAGCTGTCTGCCAAGGCACAGAATTCTTGTGGAAGCAGTTTACAGCCTGTGGTTGTCATAAATGAAATATTTGACTAATACAAGCTTAAAGTACAAAAAAATTATTCGTCACATGGCTGTTTTTACAATTTTGAAGGCAGTAACTGTCATCAAAATCTGTCTATGTAAACAGAGGTTCTCTCCTGGCTAACTAGTCTAATTTTCCTCAAACATCTCAAAGAGTCCAAGATTTGTAAAGGCTAATTACCTCAACGTTGACCATAAATGTTCAGATAGGAAAGTAATTTAATCACAAGTCAAGCCAAGAATACTCACTTCATTTGGGAAGAACAGGTCAAACATCTGTATTGCTTTATGCCTTTACCCTCCTTTTGTCTCAGTAAGCTACTGTATCTGCTCATTTTACTGCACATTTCAAAAAACCTATTAAAATGTTGCCATAACTCTGAAAAGATTTACCCACTACTTTTGACTTCATTTTTTTCTTTCCAGTTTTCAGAATGCCACTAAAAATTAGCTTCTCCTGACAGCATAAGTAGTGACATACTTATAGCTAACAGATTTTTTAAATCATTCCTAGTACAACTGAGCTGGTCTTCTGCTGAGTCCTTTTGCATTCACTTTCACTTCACAGCATACTGAAATGCTTCAATGGCAGCTATCAGTTTTGGTTTTACTTTCATCAGTAAGAGCTGTCTATTTGCTCATACTCTGTTCAGACACACAAAAGTCTTCTCTCAAACCCAACCACTTCACTTATATTCTGTCCAACTCTGACTCTCTTACAGGTAAGATCTCATAGAATCATAGAATGGCTTAGGCTGGAAGAAACCTTGAACGATCATCTAGTTACAACCCCTCTGCCATGGGCAGAGACACCTTCCACTAGACCAGGTTGCTCAAAGCTCCATCTAGCCTGGACATGAATATTTCCGAGGAGAGGGCTTCCACAACTTCTCTGGGCAACCGATTCCAGTCCCTCACCACCTTCAGAGTTAATTCGTTCTTATGGACTAATCTGAGTCTACCCTTTGAGTTTGAACTGTTCTCCCTATTCCTATCACTAGAAGCCCTCATAACAAGTCTGCAGCTTTCCTGTAGCCCCCTTCAGGTACTGGAAGACGGCTATAAGGTCTCTCTGGAGCCTCCTCTTGTCCAAGCTGAACAACCCAGACTCCCTCAACTTGTCTTACAGGAGAGGTGTTCCAGACCTCTGACCCTGCACAGGACTTGCTCCAACCGCTCCATGTCCTTCTTCCTCCCTATAAGCCAAGCAACTACTAAAGACTAGAAACATAGTTCAAAAAGTCTACTTTGTTAACTTAAGCACCCTGTTTTCAGCACTGACTTCCGTCCTATCCCTTCTTCCCCTGACATAAGCTCATGATTATAGCAGAGAAGCACATTTTAAATTAATCTAACCCCTATCATGTATCACACCTACCAAGAGCCAACCAGAAGCCAACCAGAAATGCGACCTCAGAGCGTATCAGATACACCAGAGTAACACCCTACGCTTTTCAGAAACCTGCAGTATATTTAAATGAATCACAGAATCATTAGCGATTGGAAGGGACCTCAAAAGATCATCTAGTCCAATCCCCCTGCCATGGGCAGGGACGTCCCACCCTAGATCAGGCAGGCCAGAGCCTCATCCAGCCTCGCCTTAAACACTTCCAGGGATGGGGCCTCAATCACCTCCACTCTCTCCAGGCTCTTACCACTCTCACCATGAGGAACTTCTTCTTCACATCCACTCTAAATCTACCCAGCTGCAGCTTTGCTCCATTACCCCTAGTCCTGTTGCTACCTGATATCCTAAAAAGTCCCTCCCAGCTCTTCTGTAGGCCCCCTTCAGATTCTGGAAGGCCACAAAAAGGTCACCTCGGAGCCTCCTCCAGACTAAATGACCACAACTCCCTCAGTCTGTCCTCATAGCAGAGGTGCTCCAGCCTGCTGATCATCCTCGCGGCCCTCCTCTGCACATGCTCCAGCATTTCCACATCCTTGTAATAAGGGCTCCAGAACTGGACGCAGTACTCCAGGTGGGGTCTCAACAGAGCCGAGTAGAGGGGGGGAATCATCTCCCTCGACCTGCTGGCCACACTTCTCCTGATGCAGCCCAGGATTTGGTTTGCCTTCTGGGCCACAAGTGCACACTGCCGGCTCATGATGAGCTTCTCGTCCACAAGCACTTCCAAATCCCTCTCCTCAGGGCTACTCTCCAGCCAGTCGCTGCCCAGCCTGGATTTGTGCTTAGGATTGCCTCGACCCAGATG
>JAOXOE010000702.1:10151278-10187931 GCA_028565055.1 Phoeniculus purpureus | reverse complement strand
GTATTCGCAGTTGATATCCATGAGATTGAAATCTCCAATGACAATTAAAGCTACTGGTTCAGAGATTTTTTCTAATTCCATATGGAGCAACTCATCCTGGTTTTGCCATTGCTAGTAAGCACCATCCATAGCTATATTTAGTTTTCCATCAGCCTCCTCCCCTACTCTTTGTCCTCCATCCTCCTGCTCCTCATGCAGAGGCCTCTCAACTATATTGTTACTAACTGTAAGGGCTATGCAAACTTCTCCCTCAGAGGTACTCCTCCACATTGCCTGCCCTGCCTCCTGAGTAGACTGTAGCACTCCATCCTAATATTCAAATTGTGGGATTTCTTCACAGAATCGCAGAATAATCAGAGTTGGAAGTGACATCTAGAGATCATCTACTCCAACCTCCCTGCTAAACAAGATTGCCTAGTACATTACGCAGGACTTCATAAGGTGGATTTTGAATAGCTCCAGAGAAGGAGACTCCACAACAGCTTGTTCCAGTGCTTTGTAAGCCACATAGTAATGAATTATTTTTCTCATATCTACAAGAAAATTCCTGTTTTCCAGCTTGTGTCATTGACCCTTGTTGTCATTGGACTAGACTGAAATGAATCTCACTCCAACCTCCTTAAAACTATCCTTGAAGTATTTTTGGACATTGATAAGGTGTCCTCTCAATCTTCTCCAGGCTAAATAGTCCCAGGTCTCTCAACATTTGATTATACGAAAGTCCCCCGATCTCTTGCAGTGACATCCTAAGTCTAGCAACTGATCTATGCTTTCAGTTTATCCCAGTTATTGCTCATATTATGTTTGTTGATGCATAATAATTTTTTATGTGTTCATAAGCTCTCAGTTTTCCACTGAGTAGCACAAATGTTCCCATTAGGATCACCACTGTCAGTTGATATTGGGCCAAACCTTGGCTTAATTTCAGCTTTCCAGATGGTACCCCCTTCCCCCATTGACTGTAGTTGACAGCCTTCTCAGTCTGTCCTTCCAGCTTAGGAGTAAAGAAGATTTTTCACCATTAGCAATAGGTGGCCTGAAGTAGCCTTCAATTCTTCATATATTTTGTCTTAGAAATGTATTAAACTTCAGTTTAGAAAATTAAAAAAAAAAAATTTATACTCTTTGTACAAGACATGCCAAAAGACTCTTAAACTGACATGACCTGGGAAAACACTATTTATCTTTCTCTATGTATTCCTATTCTTGATGTATAGAAAATAATTAGTCTTCTCCTGACTCTATAATTTACCTTCTTTTCAAATATTTCTTAAAGTCTGCCTTTGCTTTATTGATTACTAATTATACCAAGGGAGAAGAATGACTGCATCACTTACCAGAAATTCTTGTTACCATGTTAAGAACAAAAGCTTATATTGATAGGATTTGCCAAAAATAAAATGAATGTATCAGGATTTAACTTTGGGATGTTTACCTTGCCATTCTTTAAGGAACTCCTCTTTTCTTTAAAAAGCTCCTAAAAAATAATTTGTCTTTGAAATAAGTAATTTTTGTTTGTTATTACTTTTAAGAGACATTCAAAATTCACAAACACTGTGGAACACTGAAGTTCAGGCAGTGGACAGACTTCATTTATGGGTACCGATATTTTACCCCGTAGACACGAAATAGTAAGAGCAGAGGAGTTTACATTTCTCTGCAAGAAAACTGTGCAGATGTGAATGTTTTCATTTGAAAATACAACACTTACAGAAAAATAAAGTAATACCCTAGTACATAAAACATCCAGATGCTGTTTAAAACTTTGTAAAAAACAAAATCAAATAAAGAAAATAACTAATAGTAGTCTTGTAAAATTACTCCGAATGCTGAATTTTCAAAACTATTAACATTTTTTACATGACACTTTCATGTCCAATCTGTTACAAAAAGATGTCATGTCACTTTTTTATGTTACCAATTTTCATCTTGTTTTCTGCTCATAGGAATGAAATTCATTGTGACTGAAAGGAGGAAAAAGCTTCACCTTATCTAACACTCTGTACTTACATAGCGACATCCAAAACACGTAAAGATTTTATACTCTGATGAGACTCTGTTGAGTTCAAAAGAAGAACAGGGCCTCAAGGGGGCTAGTCTTTAGGGCAATTCTGCACTGTTATATACATTTGCAATATATGAAGGGCAATTATTTCTTCCTCAGCCAGTGAATAAGAAAGAATTCTTTGAACATAATGTATTCAGTAAAACAACCTGCTGAAGTTCTCTATGCACTGAGATCATACCCTAGCTCTAATTTTCTCAAATATAATAAATATGGCTTAATTGCACCCTCTATTTTTCTAAATAAAGAGACTTAAGGAGAACTGATATGTTACTTCTCACTGGACTTGCTAGCAATAACATAGATTGGCCAGAAATTTGACAGATAAAAGTAGAAATAGAACCATTTACATTAAAGCATCTGAAGAGTTTCTAACAATTTGTAACAATCCTTTTATTTACTTTTTTCAGTGATAGTGACAAAAGCCACTTTTTTATTCTAATGTTGCCCATTAACAGTGAAGGTAAATATCAGAAGGTAAAAAGTTGATGGAAAAGACTGAGGGAGCTGGGTACATTCTGCTGGTAAAATGATTCAGTGTAGCTTGCCTTTTGCTGAGTAAGATGCCCAGTTATTCCATCACTCCTTTGGCCATTACCTTCTCCCAGACATAAGTGGAAAAATTCCTAAAGGACTTGAACAGGAAATGTATCTAGAATATACAAATGACAGAGTGATTTCTTCACTGGACTTGGATTGGTAGGACACACAATTGTATACAGTACAGAATTTAAGCTGTTAGAAAGATAAATGGAATTACTGATGAAGTAATGAATTGTGGTTAACAAATAATTTACAAAGGAAAACTTTAGTGAGGGAAGTGGGAAACAGCAAGAGAAACTGCATCTTCTGTCAGTAAGAAAACAACACTGATAGAAGACACCTTGCCAACAGGGCAAACCTCATTACCTTAGATGTTTGCATGGAAACTTGCCAACAGGACAGCCACTAACAATGAATCAAAAGGAGCTGAATGAATATAGATTTATATCAAGCTGCAGCGAATAACTCAATATCTCTTTCTCTGATAATTAGTTGTCAAGTTCCACTCTTTACCCTCTCCTCTTCGAGGTGCTTGATAGCATCCAGATAAACCTATATCCTACTTCACCAGCTATGCCATCTAAGGCTTCCCTTTCCCATTTTCTAAACCTTCCCTTCCCCTTCCCTTCCCTTCCTAAAGTTGACTTGAAAAATAAATCATACATGGTCTTACTACTCTTTCGCTTTTATCTGCTTTTGAGAGGAAGGTCAGGGCCTCTGGGATAAAAGATGTATTCTCTCAAATGAATACAGGCTTCTAATACAGGGTATTTCTCTGCTGACTGCATGAATAATATTTTTAGAATAAACAAGAGCAATAGATTGTCTCAATTTTCATTATTTATTCAATACATTTTTATAGTAAAATTCTTCCACAGGTTGTCAGCAAAGATCCAGCCTTCCACATGATCCATCTGCTGGTGGGTCTGCTTAATATACTTCAGCAGCACTCTTTTAAAGAGAAAACAAACCAGAGTTTTGTATGTCTACGAAAAACCACCTGTCCCTTTCTAAAAAGCTCTTCTAATAGAGGAAAAAAAAGTATCTTTCATTTATCTTAGCTTGTCATTACAAAGGACTGAACAAAGACAGATTGCTAAAGTCAAGCTATAAAGTAGATTGGTGCTAAAGAGCAAAGCCTACATTTTGCAAGGTTTTATTGTAATAACTTCTAATGACAGTTTTATATTCCAGGAGTCCAAGGCTGTTTCCATGAAGAGTCTCTCTCTTGCATGTTTAATTTTCAGACAGACTGCATGCACACGCACAGACACAGACTTATTCTCACAAATGTTTTATTTGACAATAATTTGCGTGTTTTAAAAGTTCATTAGACAAAGAATTTGCAAGCTAAGTACAAGGATAAAAGACCACCACGAGGAATATCAAAGGGACAGAAAAGTGATTTCTACTGTTGTGATTGACCACTTAAGTTGGGAATTTGTGTGATCTTTCTGCACGCTACTGTTCTCTTTTGGCCTTGTTCACATTATCAGTGCCTGAAGAAGATGAATCCAAGTGTAACTTCTTTTGACTACTAGAAGTCTAATACTACTTTTTCAGTCCACAGCCCTCGTGATTCATTTTTTGACTTTGAAAAAGCAAGGAAAGTTTGTCCTTGGTGGAAGAGGATTAGTTTAGGGAATAATAAAACTGGACATATATAAATCCTGATGGGATGCACCCATTATTCCCAATGGAATTGGCTGAAATGGTTGCAAAGTCACTCTCAAAAACATTTGAATGAACATCAAGAGTGGGACTGGTGCCTAAGGCTTGAACAAAGGAAAACGTGACTCTTCAGCAAGGGCTAGGAGAGGGAACCACAGGTCAGTCTACGACACCATAGTTCCTCGGAAGCTGAGGAATCAACTGATCCCTGAAACCATTTTCAGACACATGAGGGACTGATAGACCGTATTCAGCATGACTTCCCCCTGATGAAGTTCACCCAGTCCTATAATCTGCTATGTTAATATGACTGTCCTGGCACTGAGAACAGTGGGTATTTTATGCCTTGGCTGTAGAAATACTTTCAGCACTGCCTTCCATAGCATACTAAAGATACTGTGAGATTGACTCAGTACAGCAACCAGTTGGTCAGAGATTATGTCGGAGAAAAACTTCTTAGACACGGTCCTGGAAAACCTGTTCTTAGTGATTCTGCTTCAGCAGAGGTCTTGGGCATTATGACCTCCAGAGGTCCCTTCCATCTTCAATCATTTTGTAACTCCTGTAGAAGCAGCTGACAATGAAGGAGTCTCCCTAAATAAGAGAAAGTGTAAAGCAATTTGCAACACTGACACACAAGTGAAAGTAATCTTATGTGTTCATGGAAAGAAAATACAAAAAAGGCCAGGTTCTTGGAGGTGTTCTAAAGCTCCCTGTAACTTTCAGACAGCAAACGTACACATAACGACATTCAAAAGCATCAAGATCTTGTTATTAGAGAACTGAAATTGACAGCAGAAATAGCAGTGAGAACCAGAAGCAGCACAAGGTTTAATGTGTCATTTCAGCGATATTGAAACTGATGGATAACCTGACAGAATCACGGAACAAAGAAAGCAGAGGACACAAATCTCTGGAACATTTGAGATGAGATAAAATGTTCACTGACAGTATCATCTCACAAGTCAACCTTTTGGATGAAGACTAATTGTATGAGTTCATGTGTCTGCACTGCATTTTGAAAGGCAGTGTTCTTCTTTGCCACTGATCTTTAACAATTATTTTTAAAACCCAACTAAACAAACAACGTCTTCTGAGTAAGACACAGGAGGCAACAGGAAATAATATTATTAATATATTTACATTCAAATGCGCAGCTCTTGAAAATAGTTGTCAGTAAAAATAAAGACCTCAAAATCTACAAGGTAAATGCTTGCATCTGATTTTAAAACACCCTTTTTAAAATGATAATAAATGTAAACTAATACCACTCATATGGTGAAAAACATGATTTTTAGTGTCAGATCCTCAGGAGCAAAATTTTTACTTGTTTTATCATCTTAAAAAATTGAAGGCCAATCAAAGTTTACAATATACCTCTAGTGTTATCTAAGGTACTTGGGAAATCTGGGCTTCATGCTGGACTCCATTGGGACAAGTTACCTAGGGAGATGATTTAATCATTGTACCCAGGCGTGTTTAAAGGTTGTGTAAATGTGAAGCTTAGAATCGTAGAATCACAGAACATTAGGAATTGGAAGGGACCTTAAAAGATCATCTAGTCCAGTCCCCCTACCACAGCAGGATCACCTAGACCAAGTCACACAGGCAGTTTTTAAACATCTCCAGAGAAGGAGACTCCACAACCCCCCTGGGCCTCAAATTGACCCCTAATTGCAGAGGCTTCAGAAGGGCATGCTGTTTACAATACAGTAAGAAAGAACAGAGGGCAGGAGAGGGGAGGGGAGGGAACGGGAGAGGAGGAGAGTGTCCCTTGGAGGAACCAGTTCATCCAGTCCCACAGTTTAACCACTTCTGACCAAATGAAGTGTACTTTTTCATTAAAGGAAACTTTGGGGATCTTTTCAATCCTGCTGGCTCCTCTGGGAGCAGCATCTTGTCTCTGAATCTCCTTCTCCCGAAGACATTTAAAACCCACCTGGACATGTTCCTGTGTGACTTGGTCTAGATGATATCAGTCTGGCAGGGGGATTGGACTAGATGATCTTTTGAGGTCCCTTCCAATCCCTAATGTTCTATGATTCTATAAAGTAAATTCTGGATTTCTGAAGAAGACATTTGCACCATCTATGTTGACTTTTACAGCATTCAGGAAATGTGACGCCTTATGAAGATTTAGGAAGGGGGAGAGGTTAAATGCATCAAGAAAATACTTGTCAGACATTGGTGACTTCTCATCTGAATTGAGTTGTTTGAATCCAAAGTGAAGCTCTTATTTTCATTTCTGGGAAAGACAAAAACTTAGTAGTAGTCTATCAGTCACAAACATAACCTATCATCTCAAAATCAAATTGAACTGTGGCTTGAAGCAGTAGCAGATAAAAGAAATTCTATGAATTGAGTAATGTTTCTTAAACAATATTGGACTGACTTTGCCCACTGTTTACTCCTAAGCGGTGTGGGAAAAATGACGAATAACTTTTGAGCAAAGAAATCAGATGTACATTACACTTGTACCTACCATTATTGCAGATAAACCTGGAGACATGGTTTGCATGCAACAATGAGCACGTTTACAGCATTTACCACACAAGCCTTTAGAAATGTCTTTAGTCTATACTATGCTCTGAAGTTATGTGGATTTTCTCATAAGCTCTGTCCCCAAAAGATTTTTTTAGCTATCTATTAAATGACTGGAGGCAAAAGGAAAGACATGGACAGTCTTTAAAAAATGTCCTGCTTATCTAAGAAGACTAAATCTTTTATTTCCAGTGTCCAAGAAGCAGTTTCTACACTACTCCCCTGATCAATGCTTATTGTTAGCACACTAAAAGAAGTCCTTAAGCAATTTTAGAAAAAGTTAATAACAGCACTCCAGTACTCAATCCATTTTTACAGACAGGCTTTGTGAACTCAGACTACTCTTACACCATTCTTGTTCTTTTGGCTTAGCAGAACAAACACAGGAAGTTGTATGAGATACTTGAATTATATTTCTAGAAGGTATTGTTGTGTACTATAAAGAAAGAGTTTAAGGATTAAATAGTCTATTACATATTCTCTCTTCTCTTGAAACAGTGTTTTGGAAGACAGTCACAGTCTCAAGCCTGCATTTTAAAAGCAGCACAAAAAGAAAAATAAGGAATAGCTCATTAAGTAAATAGCTGATGTATTTTGGGTTCTTGGTTTCTGAACTTTGACTCATAGTCTCCATCAAGGAAAGCAAGACAAAAAAGCAGCCCCAAAACTTGCAGGGTTAGTCATGAATCATAGAATCACATAATCATTTAGATTGGAAAACACCTTTGGGGTGATTTAGTCCGACCATTAACCTCACTCTGCCAAGTCCATTGTTAAGTCATGTCCTTAGGTACTGTATATGCACAATTTATAAAACTAGACAAGGATGGTGGTTTAACCACTTCCCTGGGAATCCTGTACTGTTGATCCTTTCAATGAAGAAGTTTCTCCCAATGTCTAACCTAAACTTCTCTAGGGGCAACTTGAGGCCATTTTGTCTCATTTTGTTTCATATTACTTGTGAGAAGAGAAAAACACAACCCTCTTTCAGGGAGTTGTAGAGAGTGAGGTCTGCTCTCAACATCTTCTTCTCTAGGATAAGGAACCCCAGTTCTCTCAGCCGTTTCTCAAAAAGCTTGTTCTCCAAGGTCTTCACCAGCATTGTTGCCTTTCTTTGAACACAGTTCATCTCCTCATGTCTTTCTTGTAGTGAAGTGCCCAAAACAGAATACAGTCCTTGAGGTGTCGCCAGTCTTGAGTACAGGTGAATGATCAATTCCTTAGTCCTTATGACTACTTCTGATACAAGCCAGGATGATGTTGGCCTTCTTGGCCATCTGAAAACCTTGCTGGCTCATATTTAACTGTATACTGTTACTCCCGGATCTTTTTCTGTCAAGCAGCTTTGCAAACACTCTCTCCAAGTCTTCCCATTGCATTGGGTTGTTGTGACCAAAGTGCAGAACTCTGCACTTGGCCCTCTTGAGCTCATGTGACTGACCTTGACCCACTGATCCAGCCTATCCAGATCAATCTGTAGAGCTTCTCTACTCTGAAGCATAACAATACTTTCACCTAACTTCGTGTTGTCTTCTAACTTACTGAGGGTGCACTGGATTAGCTAGTCCACATAGTAATTACAGATATTAAACAGGAATAGTTTAATATTACCCAGTACTGAGCCCTGGGTAATGCCATTTGTGACTGAATTGAACAGTCACTGACTGGATGAACTCCATTCACCACCACTCTTTGAGTCAGGCTGCCCTCTCACTGTTTAAATCCAGCAGTGTGTGCCTGTGCAAGCTATGGGCAGCCAGTTCTTTCAAAAAAGAATGCTGTGAGAAATGATGTCAAAGGCTTAACTGATGTCCAGGAAGACAATGTCCAGTGCCTTTTCCTCATCTGTGAGGCCCGTTACCTATTCATAGAAGGTGATCAACTAGTCATTTGATCCAACTAAAACAAAGTCTCCATGAGCAGAGCATTTGGTGGCTAAACAACATCAAAGAACTGGTTTCTTTTTATGCACCTCTACTGTAATCCCACAGCGCTGAGAAATATGCCACCTTCTTCTGACTTTAAAACTTAGATATCCCATAGAAGCAACATATCCGTGTTGAGATTGGGAGACTTAATAAAAAAAGAAGACAGATTTTGCATGAAGTTTTAGACAGAGGCACCCTCAGGGCTAAATGAAATTCTGCTTTCTTCAGTGCTCCTCTGTGCTGGTAGCAGAATGCAGCTGGAGAGATCCATAGACAAATTTTAGCCCTAAGCAAATGTACTAGAGTATCACAGCAATAAAACAGATATTGAAGATAACTAAAATACATTGAAAATGTCCTTGTCAGCAAGCTGCAACTTAAAAATTAATTTTCTGGAACATCATACTGTAGCAAAACCACAAGCTCAGTATTTTTAGGCCATTCATGAATCTGAATCAAAATACTAAATGTAAGTCACATTTGATGATAGCAGGTCCCAATTTTCTATTTGTTTCAAATTCTACTGTCTAGAATTCACAGAAACAGTAATTACTGGTATTCTTCAAAATTAGGTCAGTGATCATTAATGTACCATGGATGAACAGACTTGAAAAGGAATAGTATGAAGTAAACATGAGAGAATGGTTTCTGTACTGCTCATGTTTACAAAGGCTGTTTCTGAAAAGTAGTAGCTATATACATATTTCACTGTAAAGGTACGATCCAATCAGTGTGGAAATTGTAGTTAAATATTGAAGCCAAGTAAGTTGGACATGTAATAGAGACCGTCTTCTAATGAGATCATGTTCCTTTCTTTGCATTAGCATCACAGTCAGGTCTTTTTTTCTCTTACTGTTGTTTTTTTTTTATCATTATTTTCCATAGGATATTCCTTGAATTTCACGTGAGAATTGCTTTCAACTGAGTATTTAACCTTTCTGTGACAGACAGCACTATGGTTATACACCTGAGCTGGTGAAGACTGACAGTGTCTTTCACCAGCAGAAGTTTCATGCAAGGTTCAGTGTGTTCTGGAGCCCTGAGGTGTGTTGGACAGGTCACATCTGTGCTACTGTGGCATAGGTTTAAAAATTCCCCTATTGGGCAAGATTAAGAGTAACCTTTCCCTTCTCTCAGACTCTTAAAGCTATAATTGATTGCATTACAAACACCATAGATCTCTGGAGTGCTGTGGTCAATAAAGAAACTCCAAACAGAAGACAGGTTATTTACTCTGTTAGTTGCATTTGTTCTTATCAGTGTCTCAGAGTAAGATGCAAATGCAGTTTCACATGTGATGAAAAGTGCTAAATTGAGAAGAATGAAGACTCAGAAGAAGCATACTTGAAAGGAGACATGTCTCAAGTACATTACTTCATGCCACATTCAATCAGTGAAAAGCAATTAGCTGAGTCCAGTAAAGTTCCAGAGTAGTTTGGAAGCTCACCAAAAGCACTTACTTTACTCAGTTTTCTTATGAATCACTGATATGTACTCACTTCAAACATATAAGGATCTTTATATCTGACTGCCACATTGACACAGTGCTGGAGTTGTCTTGTTTGTCTCACACCCTTTTTTCCATGCCTCATGCTTTTTCTAGTATCTTTGTTTTGAGGCTTAATATTATCCTTTTTCACAGTAACTAATGTCTATCCTGCTTCAGTGAAATGTGCTGTATTATGTAAATGAATAAACAATCCGCAGTCTGAGACTCTGCATCCTTGATTTTGAAAGCCTTATTCATCCTGAATAATAATCAAGTGTGTTAGTTGGACACAGTGAAAAGATAACATCTCTCCCATCAGAAATAATGTCCACCATAGCATCCAGAACTGCATGACTGCAGAGTCAGAGAACTTCTTCACAGTCTTTGGGCAGATTTTATGTCACCTACTGTTACTCTATTTACTGTCCAGTAATTCTTCCTCACTGTTGTAAACCTACAATTATTGGGTATATCATAGCTGAAACCAGGAAAGACTACTGAGGGCAGCAATACGTATTTTTACTTACTGTAACACAGAATACAGATTTATCTGCTATATATTCGTTTTTCATTAATCTAATCTTTTAAAATACGTCAACATTATATAGCTGTATTTATAGAGATATATATCAATCAATATATTAATATATCTATATATCATATATATCCATATAGATACATATGGATTGATTTTCAAACAAGAGAAACAGTTTTGTCTTGTTGTTTCCCTTACTTGATTTAAACTTCATCTTATTAAACTGACAAAATTTAGCGCTTCATTTCAGATTTAGAAGATAACAATTTGACAGCATTATGAAGCTTTGGAAAAGATGAACATGGGGGAAAAATTGATATATATTATCTTTTAATATATTTACAATATATCTAGATATTTTTTAAAAAAAAACCAAATTCAGAATGTCTGCCAGGTCGCCAAATTTGATCTGATTAAAAAAAAATAGACTAGATCTGACTTAACAGAAACCTATTCAAGACTTGGAATAGCATTTCCTCACAAAAAGACACATCAGCACTCGCGATTACAGTTCACAACTGGAAGGGCTCAGGAGAAAGAGCTCAGAAGAATTCAAGAACATGATTTAAATACAATACTCAACTGAGTTAAAGATGTAATTGTTACATGAATTGTTACATTGATTGCCTCAACTCAATATTAAACCTTATTTCAAGATGCAAGGATGAGTGGAGCTAAAGAAATTGGCATGTACATGCATGAAGACAAAGCCAGAAAGTACCACTGTCCCTACTGTTTATAAAAACGATCTATTATAATCTCATATATATATATATTTTTTCAGTATTGTTTTATCTGTGATTTTTTTTTTTGGATTGGGAAGGGTTTGAGCATGCTCTCTTGGTTGTATTATTTGTTTTTATGCAGGGAAACCAGTCAGCTACATTACAATCTTCAAAGCCAGAGTACAACGGCAACGGAAATTAGATAATTAATGTATTTCACCTGTATATAGAAACCTAAAAACTTTCTTATTTCAAGTTTTAGGGACAGGATTTGTGGTACACACACATAATTTTTCATGACATTTCACTTAGGGATATGGTCTAGCAGTTCAATACTAGGATAAAGGTTGGGCTCAATGACCCTGGAGGTCCTTTCCATCCATGATGATTCTGTGATTCTGTGATTCTGTAAAGTTTCAGATCTCCTGCCAAGATCTGAATTTCTACTTTAATAGAAGTTGTTTCTTTTCTAAGTGTCATAGAAACACAGAATGCTTAAGGTTGAAAGACACCTCTGGAGGCCTCTTGTCAAGTAGAGCCATGTGTAGACAGTTTTTTTAATATCTCTAAGGAGGAATACTCTACATTCTTTCTGGACAATCTCTTTCAATGCACAGTCATCCTCACTGCCAAAAAATATTTTCAGAGAGAACCTCCTACAGTTCAATGTGTTACTATTGTCTTTTTGTCCATTCTGTAGGCATCACTGGAAAAAGCCTTTCTCTGTCCTCTTTGCACCCTCCCTTCATGCATTTAAATGCATCTCTTCTCATAGGAGGGGTGCTCCAGTCATTTAATTATCCTTGAGACTCTTCACTGACTCTCCCATACAGCCATGTCTTTCCATGTCTCTCACACTGTACGTGTGGCCTTACCAGTGAGGAACAAAGGAGAGGGAACACATCTCTCTTCCTCCTGTCAATATTTAATCTACTGTAGCTGAGAACACCATTCACTACCTGTGTGGCAAGAGTACATTACTGACTCAAATTCAGCCTGGTTTTCTCAATAAATATTCTTTTCAGACACTTTCCATTTCCATAGGCAGCAGGATATAGTGGTGCATAGGTTTGTTTCTAACCAGGTTCTGAATTTGCACTTCCCTTTGTTGGACTTCATGGGGTCTATGTTAGACCCATTTCTCCAGCAAAGATCCCTCTGGATGGCAGGAATATGGCCTTCTGGTGTATCAGGCAGTGACGGCTCCCAGTTTGTTTTGCCTGTAAAACTGCAGAGAGCGGACACTGCTCTATTATTCAGATAATAATTATATTCAACAGGACTGGACTCATTATTTATCCACTGAGGTACACTGCTAGGCAGTGGCCTTCAATTAGACTTTGTAGCACTGATCACCACACTCTGGACCTGTTCATTCATCCAGTATTCACCGGCTGAACATCCAGCCTGCACATTAACAGTTTCTCTCTGATGTTTTTATAGGAGACAGTCACAAGCCTTATTAAAGGTCAAGTAGACATTTTCCACTGCTATCCTCTCATCTGCCAGAACTGTCACTTCACCACAAAAGTGCCTTAAGTAGATCAAATATGATTTCACTATGGTGAAGCCGTGCTGACTACTTCTGATGTCCTTTATGTGCCTGACAATAGTTTTAAAGACCAGTATGAGGCTGTAGTTTCCTGACTCCGTCCTAAAGTCCTCCAACATGTGGGTGACATTTTCTTTCCACCTGTCTTTGGGCACTTTCACCAGTCACTATTATCAATAAAAGATTATCAAGTGTGACCTCACAATGACATCTGCCAACACACCCAGCACTTGTAAGTACATTTCATCATACAGAGATTAATGTCCAATTTGCTTAAGTGTTGGCTGAACTATTCCTATTCTTGTATCCTATTCCTTGCTCTAAGTTTTTCCCCTGGTATGTAGGCAAGTGTGACTAGTTTGGCAGAGCATTTAATTTTATTCTTTTTTAGGTAGGTATTGACATAGAAGAATTTAATATTCACAGAATGATAGAATTATTGAATCTGGAAAAGGTGTCTGAGATCATCATGTCCAGCCCATGATCTAACATCACCACATCAGCTAGATTATAGAACTAAGTACCACATCCAGTCTTTCCTTAAACACTTCCAGGGATGATGATTCCAGAACTGTCCTGGGCAGTCCTTTCTAGCATCTGACCACCCTTTCCATGAGGAAGTGCTTCCTAGTATCCAATCTAATCCTCCCCTGGCTCAGCTTCAGGCCCTGTCCTCTCATCCTGTCACTAGTTGCCTGGTAAAAGATTCCAAACCCCAGCAGACTAACAGTCTCTTTTCATAGAACCATAGAATCATAGAATCAAGGGACTCCACACAGCTTGGTGTCATCAGCAAACTTGCTGAGGGTGCACTCAATGCCTTTGTCCATGTCACCGACAAAGCTGTTGAACAAGACTGGTCCCAGGACCGATCCCTGAGGGACTCTGCTTGTCACTGGCCTCCACCTGGACATGGACCCATTGACAGCAACTCTTTGGGTGCAGCCATCAAGCAGTCCACCCATCAAACCCATGCTCTACCAGCTTGGAGACCAGAATGTGGTGCGGGGCAGTGTTAAAGGCTTTGTTCAGGTCCAGGTAAATGACATCAGTTGCTTGCCCCTCATCCATTAATGTTGTAAACCTGTTCATAGAAGGCCACCAGGTTGGTCAGGCAGGACTTGCCCTTGGTGAAGCCATGCTGATTGTACCCAATCACCTCTTCACAATTCTCCTGTCTCAGTAGCGCCTCCAGGAGGATCTGCTCCATGATCTTACCAGGCACAGAGGTGAGACTGACCGGCCGGTAGTTCCCTGGCTCCTCCTTCCTACCCTTTTTGAAAATAGCAGTTATGTTTCCCCTTTTTGCAGTCAGTGGGGACTTCACCAGACTGCCATGACTTTTGGAATATAATAGAGAGGGGTTTAGCAACTCATCTGCCAGTTCTCTCAGGACCCGTGGGTGTATCCTGTCTGGTCCCATGAACTTAAACACTTTCAGGTGATCACAAACCAGATCTTCACTTATGATGGGCAGCTCTTCCTTGCAATCCCTGCCGTTAGTTTTGATGACTCCAGGAGTGTGGCTGGAGGCCTTTGCAGCGAAGACAGAGGTAAAGAAGTCATTGAGAACCTTAGCCTTTTCCATGTCAGTTGTGACCACATCGCCTGTTTCCTTTCTGAGGGGGCCCACACCTTCCCTAGGCTTCTTTTTACCATTAATATACCTGTAGAAACTCTTGGTGTTCCCTTTGACCTCCCTGGCTAGGTTAAATTCAAATTGTGCCTTGGCTTTCCTAACCTGATGAGTTTAAAAGTACACACTTTAATTTGGCCGAATTTTTTTAATCAGTTGATTTAAAGCTAAGCAGTGGCCCAGAACTGCCACACCTTGCGGTCATTGCCACTATCAGAATACAAATTCCTGACCTGCAGCAATAATTTATAAATGTCATGCATAACAAATGAATGCAGCAAAGCAACAAACTCTGGTGAAGCAAGAGAAAACAATGCAACATTCTAAACAAAATACACACTCTGTAGTTACTGTGAAGCTTTGGATAAGATTGCTGTTACCACATATTCTTACTTGTTTTGATGTAAATATCGTCTTGTATCCTCTGTTCTCTGAGATTCTCTGGTGGGTACAGGCTTTACCAGTGAGCCCTATGCAAAATGACACAGAATGCCACGTTAACAACTTATTCAGAAAGCCGTACATTAAGATCAAAGAATCTCTTTGTAGAGCAGCATTTGCAATCACTGGTATTCAAAATACCTGACAATAAACTACAAAACACAACTCAGGGGTGTTCACTGCCAACTAAGCAAACTCACTTTTATTTATTACTCCAATTTAAATGAACTTTCATTTTAAGTTTAAATACTCCTACTGATAATTTTAAGAGCTTAAAAACCTCCAGTATTAAAGAATCATGCAGAGAAGGACATGTAGGTAGAAAATAATTAATGCCACTTAGAAGAAATGTGGAGTTAAGCTCTGAGGAATGTACATAAAAGTGTACAGCACTACAGTCTGTGTTCTCAGAAACACAGGATAAAGCTGCCAATGATCTTTTATGATGCCCTACAGATGGGTCACAGAGGGACTGAGAAAGCAAAACATGACATGAGTAAGAACACTTTAGGCTTGATATGAGCTATGAAAGAATTTATCCCATTTGGAATAGAGACATGTCATAGAATTGTAGCGGTTGGAAGGGACTTCTGGAGATCTAGTCCAACTGCCAAAGCAGGATCACCTAGGGCAGGCCACACAGGATCACATTCAGGCAGACTCTGAATGTGTTCAGAGACAAAGACTCTACAGCTTCCCTCAGCAGCCTGTTCCAGTGCTCTGCCACTCTCTTCTGATGTTGAGGTGGAACTTCTTATGTTCCAGTTTGCACCTGTTGCCCCTCATCCTATCACAGGGTACTACTGAAGAGAGACTGGCCCCTTGTTCTTAACAGCCACCCCTTCAGATATTTGTAAGCATTTATAAGATCTCCTCTCAGTCTTCTCCAAACTAAAAATACCCTGGACATTGTTTTAATATTTTTATTAACACCTCTTAATAAGGAAAACAGAAACTCTGTGAGATTAACAGGCATGAATGAAAACTGGCACATACGTACATTACTAGACAGTAACTACAGTTAGCCTTCCTCAGCAACAGAGTATTTTGGATTGCCTTTTTAGAGAAGCTACTGCTTCAGTTAAAAGCAAAACAGGTTAATTTTTATGAAGTTACATACCTATTAATAGCTTTTTTGGTACTGATTGATGCTTTAGAACTATCTAGAGCAAGCGGTCCTTGGGTTGCATTGCCAATAGCTCAATTTCTTGAGTTTTGCCCTTGTGACACACTTCAAGTGACATCAGCTTTTGGTATCTGATGTTGAATTTATGGGATGTGAAAAACGAATGCACAACTTGGGTATCCATATCACTGATTTTAAACACAGTAAGCAGTAATACAAAGCAGACAAAAAAGGAACCAGGCTCCTAAACAAGTGCTATTTCTGTTTCAAAAGGACACATTTGAAACGCAGCACAATGGGTAGTGTTTAAGCACATAAAACCCAGAGATTTCCTCAGTCATTCACGTAGTAAGTACGAGTGAGCCACTGAACTGTGTAGCTGTGCACATATTAATTAAGACTGACAGAACACAGAAGGAAACGTCGTGTGGCTGACTAAAAAATGTTGTTTCTATGGGTTCGGTTTCTGAGGATAATCTCCAGGAGTGTACCGCTCAAGCGACCTGACCCATACAAGGGAACAGCGTTCTCCTTGTGTTCACAGCAGTAGCTGCTACACCTCACACAAAGTCATAGTTTCGGCAATCTGTATAATGTATAAGTGAATGTAATAAAAGTGAGCACTAGCTCTCGCACAGTTTCAAAGCTATGAAATTACATGAACTAAAGACAAGTGACAATAACTTTTCTGGAATGCCAAGACATCATTTTGATACAGTAAGCAATCAAGAACAACAGCTGTTATTAAGACAGTACATGCCAAGTCTGCCCCTTTTTATTTTTTCTTTCAATTTTCTTTTTCTTTTTTCTGTGAGAGAAAACAGGGCAATGCCCAAAGTGTCTCTCATGTCTGTTTCCAGATATTTGTAAAAAGCTGTCCGGAGAACTTTCTAACATGTCTAGCAATAATTATACTTATTGTTCACTCAACTGTATACTTTTACTGACTGACAGCAGTTTCACACCAGGTTTACCTGAAACTACAGATGGGTATGTTTTGTTCAGAAGGGCAATAGTATGCATATTCATGGCCGTAACTGTGGGTTCAAAGTCTCGCTCAATAGTAAGAGAGAAATAAATTGTTCTCTGACAAGAGTAGGCTTTCTGAAAAGTCTGAATATTTAAGTTAGCCTAAACTTAAAATTTGGTTTAAACAGTCAAATTAATGGAGCTGCATAATTCCTGTACTAAACCTATCTGTTAGTACATTCTCCTCTTGAGAAAGCTAGCATAAATTCAGAACCTTCAAATGAACATTAAGCTGGTATATTTTCTAGATGTGATTCACTACCAGTTGGAAGCACCAACTTCCATGATTTCTGAAGGCAGCATTCTTTTGGAAATACCATTTACTTCCCATATACATAAAGTACAAACCTGCAAAAGCCCACATGACAGGTGTGTCTGCTTTAAACTTATTCTACATATCTACAAAGGGCACTTGGGAGCAGCTTAACACTCCTGCTCCGACCCTTGATAAAGAACAACACTGCTCTTCATCCAAATGGGATATAATTTTTGTAGTCAATGAAATAAAAAAAGAAAAAGAAGAAGAAAACCTCTGAGGACAGGAAGCATTAACCCCATCACAAAGGCTTTCCTGGGGCATATGAACGTAACTAATTTAAGTAAAAGCACCACCTCATTAGAGATTCGCCGCTGGTCAATATATGCCATGAACTGTGAGCTGAGGCTGTCTGAGTCCATGCACTTGGGTTGTCTCACCTCTTCCTCCTCCTCTTCTGTGGCACAGCTATCAATATAGTCGATCTGATCGAGGTCATGTTCCACTTGACATACATCACAAAGAAAACACCCGTAATTAGACAACCAACAGGAAAGGATAAAAAACCATCAAGAAAGAAATGTCAGGAACTAAGGCCCTGCTGTTTTGCTGCCATCTGGGAAAGCTCTGCCTAAACAATCTTGAATTTTGCCAGGCGCACTAACATTTGTTAAACATCAAATGTTGAAATAATGATAAAATTTATCATTAATAACTAATGGTAAACTTTTTAAAAAGCAACAGGAAACAGGTACCAAGCCTGTAGATTTATATTAATGGTTGTAGGTAGTTTTGCAGTGACTGAAAAGTAAATACTGAAAACTAGCTATCAAATCTGTCAGTTAACACCCAGACTGTACAGTGATTTGTGTACATTTTGATTCCCTTCTATTGGCTCCAAATTAATCTGTCAGACCAATTAGAATGGATATGCAGATATTTTTACTGTTGTTACTACCACAACAGCAAAGCAGGGCAGCATGTCTAAGCTGTCTGGATGTAAAGGCAATAAATACAAAAAGTGTATGTGGAGATAATGAAGTACAGAAAGCAACAAAAGCTCTCTAAAAACATAAAAGCTTTAAAAGGAGGAATGAAAAAGAAATTAGTAGGAAACACTGAAACGAGAGAAAGAACCAGCATGGCTGCTATTGATCTTCCCTTGTGGGGGTGCCACTATGTAGGGCAATTTTTTCACATGTCATTGCTTTTACACACTCTGCTCAAGGATTCTGAGAGTCATGACATTGAGCAAACTACTCTAGCGAAAGCCTCTGTGCTAGGCATGCAGAAGAAAGCATAAGCTCCCCTTCTGAGCACTAGAACTTTCTTTTTCTTAAAACTCTCTCCAAACTTGCTCTAGACTCTTTTGCAGACATTCTTTACACTCCCCCGCCCCTTTCCTGCTTGACTAAAACAGACTTCTCTTTGCCTCACCACACAATCTAGCAACTGTTACTGCCAAAGCCACCTCCTCTGCTACTACAACCATCCAAAACAGAATTCCTATGTACTTTGGCTCCACTAAATCTCCCTCTCAGTTTCAAATCTTAAAAATCACCTAACAAAACAAACAAAAACCCCCCTTCTTTGCAGCCTTGCTTATTAAATACAAATAATAACAACACTACCATAGAGGGTGAAAAAAAATATTTGTTTTAGGAACACCAAAGTGTTCCTAAAACACTCTCATGTTCCTCTGGATCATGAGAGCCACATGGTATGGCTTGTGCATGTCTCAGATACTCCTACTCATGAACTGATCATGCTTCACATTAAGACCAGCGAGGCACTTCGAAATCCCTGGTGTACAAAACCCAAGGAACAAAGTAGTCAGTCTTGGAAGTGGAGTTGGCAGCACTACCTGTACTCTAGACTGCTCAGAGCTTCTCCATAACACCACGTCTTGAATTCCTCTAATTTTATCATAATCTAACTGCTTTATCTAAATTTTTTGCCCATTAATGTACAACAGATTACGCACCAGCCCAAAACGTCCAGATATTTTGAGAAGGTGGCAAAGAAAACAATATTATGGCCAAGAAAGTAAGACCAAGAAAAGAAGATGAAAAAGGGAGAGGAAGAGGAAAGGAGAAAGCAAGTGGGAGTCAGGCATGGAAGATTAAAAGTAGCTGGCAATAGTGATACTCAGGGAATAGGAATTGCAGCCATTAGAGGAAATGGAAACAGGGAGCAGCAAAAGCAAGAGAAAAATTCATCAATGTACAGGAGAAGAGATAACAAATAGTACAGAAATCTGAAGAAAGCTAAACTTGGGACAAACTAAAGAGACAGTGCCAGAAGCAGATTATTGGAAGCTAAAATGGAGAAAAAAATATAAGGATGCTACTTTAAGACTGCAGGACAACCTGTTGAGAAGGCACAAAAAAGCCATCTCACTCAAACATCAGTCTCTCCTAGATGGCTGCATGATTGGACGAAAATCCGAGACTGCTAAATGAGGCACTTTTGCCACTTAAAAATACAACATTTCCAGATAAAATTGCTCATCCTGCTCCAATAACACCCTGCACATAACACGGACAATTTACTACTGCTGTAAGTTTTCGCCAGTGGCTCTAACAGTGAAACTCCATGCATTGCACTCTATGAAGCAATTAGAGTCACAAATGCAAAAGCTGACAATGTTTCCCACACTACTCCTAATTCTGTTGCTATTTGCTTTTGCCTTGTAACATCCTAACACAACAGTGTCTTTACAATGCTTACACAAGTTATTTCTATGTAATTCCACGTAGAGTTTTTTTTGTTTTTCTTTCTTTAGACAACCTACTATTTATAGTAAATATCCTGGAACATTACATTATGTTAATAAGTACTGTTCATCACTGTTACCTCCACCATTAGCTACAACAGCGCTCCCTCGGTGTTCTTGATAATGACTCTCTCTTCGCTGTCTCTGTTCTTTGGCGATCTCTGCCACACGTAAAGGGAGATCGGAGAACTCATCTGTCGGCTTTAGAAAACAAATAGTGAAGTCAAGAAACACTTTCCTTGAAAAACATTTTGTAAGCTACTACGTCTTGATTTGTGTTTTTACTTCAATCGTCTTGTTTTACACCTACAAAACACTAATTAAAGCAAAAGCAGGTATAGTGTATTATTTTTTAAAAAACATATATTTCACTTTTCTTTAAAAAATCTGCTTGCCTACAGTTCTGTTTGAGTACTTGCAAGTGCTTGAAGACATCCCAGGATAGAAACCTCTCAAAAAGCAAGCCAGGTGGCAAACAGGCATACAAAGTACAGCTTACTGAAGCACTTTAGTTCTTATCTACTGTCTTCCTCATTGCGAAAATGGAGCTTCTTCCTGGGAAGAGCGACAGATCTCTTCACTAAGATACATCATTTTCCTGCTTCTAAATAGCAAACAGATTTTAATATCTGAAACAAGCTGCATAGAAGGAAGATGAGATTTCCATCAGATTTTTGAAACTTAATTTTCATGGTAATACTTATTTTATATGAACAAACAGTTATATGAGTAATTGCAGTTGACTTAGCACAGAAACACAATACAGTGTTAAGCTTTTTTTAAAAATGAGGAACCCCATTTTTCTCGTATTTCATGCTCCAGTAAATTAATCTGTCATGCACTGCTTTCTGCATGTATTGCTTCCAACTCTGTGTCCGTCCTCTACAAAATTCTGCTTGTTCTCCTCCAGTAATAGAGTAGGTTTAGCTCAAGGCAATCTGCACACTAGCATATACATGACACCTACTGAATAATCTTCCACCTGCATTATTTATCCGTCCTCTTTCCTATACAACCTGCACTCAACTGAAATAAAGCTGTACCACTTACTTCATTCCCCGACCATCTTTTGTCTCCACTGTCCACGCTATTGAAGCCAGAATCGAGTGCTCCATAAGGACGACCAGAATACAGTTCCTCGTGGCTGTCAAACACACAATTTTAGCTGCTGTAATATAAACACCACCAAGGGCTTCCAAGTTATCACAGAACAAAACCAGAATGAGCTGTGAAGCACAGTTGCAGCATGTTCACAAGTTCAGCATTTGCCACAAAGAATATGAGGCATGTGCTTACAACTACAAACATCAGTCAGCTGTCCACCTGCTGCTGCCTGGTGTTTTACAAGCTCATCTGATCCCAGGTACATTTCCATACTTCAAACATTTCCCAAGCAGAAGCTATGTCAAAGAAAACTGAAAAGTCATCTTTTACATCATTATTTAACAAGTACAATTTTCTTTTCCCACTACTCATGTTTTGGTTGGAAAACACTGTTCCACAAACATTTTCCCTAAATAAGAATGAACTCATGCAAAATTAGTAAAAATACTAAGTAATACTACTTCTGCACAAAAGGACAGGGACTGCATTACAGAAATACCTTCTGTGTCATAATTACCTACCAAAGAAACTGTGCAGGAGACGTATTTTAAATACTTCATAATATATTAAATGTAGAAGTACAGTTTTCATCTATAGAGCCTGACCTTCTTGATGATGTGTTTAGACAATGGTTTTAGACATGTGCCTGGTGTTACAATGCACATGACTACACAGTCTTACAGTTCTGCTCTAAATTTCTGGGCTTAAAAAGTACATAATTCAGCAGCCATCACAGATGTCAAGTTTGGCAACTGCTGCAGACAGCTCCAGCAAGAGAGACAATGAGGCTTGTCTGATCCACTGCAGATGGCATTTCACAATGGCCCAACTGTCCTACTAGCACTCTGTGCCCCAAGGAGAACTGCAGCAGTCATTACTACATAATACACAAGGAAGAATGAATTTCTGGAAGCTAATTGCTTCACCCCATCATAACTAAATTGCAGGTCATTTTCTCACTGGTATTGCTCTCAAGTTGTTACTCCCTCTGAAATCCCTCTTTCTGGAATTACTTATTTTCAAATTACTTATTATTATTAATGCAGCACCATATGCATGCCTGAGACTTCATAGAGTAGTGGCAGACTATTAACCTGGGCTATTTAAATTTTTAGATTTTAAAATAGCAAATAAGTAAGCAGAGGAATGGAGAACTACAGGTGGAAATGTTAGGCTGTATAGGTGCTTGTATGCAGCTGTACACCAAAAGACAAGTTCCAAGTTTTGACTAACTCAGAAGAGTTACACCTTTATGGTCCTGCATTTCAACAGAATAATCTGCCTAACAAAACCCTAGAAAGAAAAAAGAGGAAGGAAAAAACCAACTCCCTTCTTTTGGGTAGGGAAGAAATAATGACGACCATGAAATCACCCAATGCAGTTAAAGAACTGACTTACTGACCAGACAATCACACTTACGGTAACAGTTCACAGTATTTCAATACTGGATTGAAAACATAGGTCAGAGAAAAGAAAAATCCCTCTCTAGTATAATTCCATTGTAAATGCATTTAAATGCATTTCAATGTGCAATAATTTTTTAAATTACAGCAGCATTTGTAGGAAACTCTGAAATTATTGCCAATTGAAGAGCATCAAAATGATCATCAATATCTCAAAAATTGAGAAGTATTTTGATACCAAAGTCCACATTGTTCCCAGGACTTTTCTTCATAACACAAAAGCCGCTTTCTGTCTTTCCAAAGACACGTCTGAAAACACCTATTCAAGTGCTGCATGCCTTATAGGTTTATAACCATGCAGCAGCTATCCTGAAATCAGAACTTACGCCTCGCAGACCAACAAACTATAAGGAGCAATGAGGCATTTGGACAGACCAGAGCATTTTGGGGACTACAACTTAACTGGGTTGCTACATAAGGTTTGTAATCCAAGTATGAAAAGCTGAATGCCTGGTAAGGCCAATGGCCAAGGGAAAGACAATACTCGCCAACATTTCAAGAGCAGACCTCAAAGCCACACTAAACCATGTATTTTTACCCACTGTGAGAAAGAACAGTTATCCAAGTCCCAGAATATCCTCTACACTGGTTCATGTATGAGTACTTCATATTTTAAACCTTCTTACTCCAGAGTGTACCAGCCTGCATCAATGCCAAAAGAACGTTTAATCAAGAGTGAACAGACAGCATAACTTAAAACTTGCTTAAAATTTAAGAATTTCTGCCACTCAGTTCCAGACTTTTAACCAGCATATCAGACAAAACGGCAACACGTGTACTAACTGACACCTTATTTCTGTTCACCTTTGATGATAACAAACATAAAGCTCTTTTGACTTGCTTGGAAATATAACTATATTGTAGTTGAATGCTTTTATCTCTCTAATCCCAAGTTCCAGAATAACATAGTATTTTGGGATCCTGTCTTCTACTGGATCATTCTACCCTCTTCTCCTCAGATGTACTCTGATCCAGGGATACTTTTCCATAGGTACATGAAGAGAGGCGAGAAATCACCCACAACACTAAATGCTCTAAACAGCATGACAGCAGCAACTAGTTCTATTACCAACTATTATTTCCTTCTGGGGATGGAAACAGAGCCAAAGGAAAGCCAGCTGAACCTCAGTTCATATGGCTGGATATGGAAGCAACTCCAAAAGAAAGCACCCTCAACCAGTTCTGTACTTCCTAATTCCAAGCGATGATTATATCACATTAATTCTTCCCACTTCACAACAACAATTAATGAAAACTTCCATAGCAATATACAACTACTGACAATAACAAATCAGTAAGCACACTGCCCACTGATTTTGTTGGAATTTATTTAAAAAAAATAAACAAACTATGCTAGAGATAAACAGATCATGACATTTTGTCATTTAGAGCCCTTCGAGTAACAGGGCAGTATCTTGACTATTATGCAGAAACCATGTACAAGAGCTCACACTCCAGGAAACTGAGTAATACTCTGAATGCTCATATGTTGACCTCATCTGAAAAGCGACTCAAGACATTCCGTGCTGATGAGGAATCATTCTGTCAGTCTTCCCATGCAAATTCTTCTCCACAAATCCAGCTAGTGATGATTTATTGTAAGGCCCTCTGGTTTGCATTTTATTGCTGCTAAGATAGCGGCACATCCTTTAACAATTTACTCTTCCACACCTTATTACCACCTCCCAAGATGACTGAGGTAATTTTCATATATATTTAGTTTCATACTTCAGACTCCCTTTCGTCTCTAAAATGTCACAGAAATAAAACTTCACTCCGGCTTTTCTCTGGGTGTCTTAATTTAGCAGCTGATATGGCTGACTGTTCCAATATTTTGTTACAATGCAAAGCCACAGTGCCAAGTGAAAGCTTGCCAAAAACAAGTTTACTAATGGGGTGGAGATCAGCATTGACACCTGCGGTTAGAGCACAGCAGTTATAAAACTCTGTGTATAAGTTTAAAAATCACAGCAGGGTTAAAAATCACTTCAGCATGTGGAAAATATTAAGATCTTATAAACTGAACACACACTAATATGAGAGTATACCTTCTGTGCTAGGAGGATATACCAACACTCTCCTCTTACTGCGTATCAGCTTTCACACTGTCTTTCATATGATACTGCTCAGTTTTTATCTTAAATTCCTCCTCACTTCTTATGTAGAATGTACCATGAGATAAATTATATTCTTCAAAGCCACCTTCATCAATCTATCAATGCCCTTAACAAAGAACAATCCTTCAATCTATTTAAAAAAAAAAAAAGGTCAGATAACTGACAAAGTTTTCCTGAATGTCATCAAAGCAAGGAACTTGGATTGTGCCAGACTTACCAAGATCCAAATCCCATGGGTCTCCTATCATAATCAGGCAAATCTGGAGCTATCTTGCATGCTTCTATGTTCAGGTATTTAAATATGTGAATTTTTCCTTTTATACATATCTTTAAAAAAAGAAACCAAAACAGAAAAACCCAGCATAAGCATAATGTGGCAATACATTTTCAAAGTACTCTACAGACATTTAAACTGTAGTTCAGAGTAATAAATCAGAGCGTATCTATCAACCAACACATCTTCCATTCTAATCTCAGTGCCTTCTAGAGAAATAACCATACTGGAGCATCACAGGGTGTCTGTGGTAGACAAATGGAAGCTGTCCTCCAAGTACATCTGGTCTGCATGCAACTCTGTCAGACGGATGCTGAAATTTCATCATGTAAACAAGACAGATTCATTTAAAAGTACTAGAATTTATACCCTTGGCATTGGAACAGATGCATCCCACCCATGCCTAGCTTTGAATGGTAGTGGCAGACTGCCAAAGCAAGCTCCACTGTAAAGTGAATGAAGCCAGTAACAGCTGCCTTTGCTTTCAAATGGGAGGAAAAATCCTACTGAAACTATAGGCCTTAGCAAATGCCACTCTTGACTCAGAAGCAGTGGCCCACAGTAGAACCTGTAATATTGAAGGGCTTATCTATCCATGTTAAAATTCAAATTAGTCACTAACCACACTGCAGTTTCTAGCTCAGAGGCCAACTTGCACACACAGCAGTGCTGTGGTCTCAGCCAAATTTCTGACATCTGAGTGGCACAAAATCGTTCATGTTGAACAGAGCTCCCTCTCTCATATACTCAAAGTAGGAAAGTTCAGCTAACATTAATACAGCATTAGCAATGGAATTCTTAGCAATATCCCATACGTGAGACTAGTCATAAAGAAAGAGGAGGGGATTTTATTTTTAAAGCTGTGATGTGTATTTAACACTTGTAGACAAAACAATTTATTTAATCTCCTCTTGTTCTTAAATCAAGTTTGTAATACAATCCTGCAGCTTTTAACTTCGTTCTGCCCTTTTTAGCTGAACTTTGTTGAACATCTGAATTCTTACCTGAGCAGGGGGTGACTGGAGAGGGTTGTTCTCTAACATGATAGTCTGCAAATGTCTGAGGTTCCTATAACATACTGGTATTGTTGTTATTTTGTTGCAGGAAAAATCTAATCGGATCAAGGGCAAATCAGCGATTTCTGGAGACAGAAAATAAGAAGACAAATCAGCAGATTAAAGAAGTGTAAAAAAAAAAAGTAGTTTTAAAAACTAAGCAACTACACTGCTTCTAGCTCTCAGGGGAAGGAAAAAAACCATTGAAAATAAAGTGCTTGAAATTTCTGCTGTTACAACTGACAGTCTTTATCTCACCTTCCGGTAAATGCACCAAATTATTTCTTCTGACATTTAGGTCCCGCAAGCATTCCAAATTGCCAATCTGTGGAGGTATTGTCTGTATTTCATTACAGCTCACATCCTACAAAGCAGGAATAAAGAATGAGTCACCACTGAGTGATAAGCTTCTATTAACTAAAATATGTAGTACTTAGACACCTAATTACATAAACAACTACTATACAGCACAGTTCTTGTATTGATTCAAACCCCTCGCTGATGTGAAGTACTGTCATTTTAAATACTCCGGGAAATACAAGCTTTAGAAGATAGAACATTCAGAAGCAGAAGTTTATTTCAAGTTATTCTACACTATTTGAACCAGCATAACTTGCTACACAAAAGACTTTTGCCAGAAACAAAAGCACTAAAAATAGGGAAGGTTAACTGAAAGTTCAAGTGACATGGATCATTTGCTCTCCAGTGCAAGGCATCTTTGCCTCACCTCTGTATTTTTTAATCTTGGGAGTATTTCAAACTCTTTTCTAACACGTCTATACACAATCAAAACAAAGTTGAAGATACCATGGCAGAAAGAAAACTTCTGTAGGCTAAGAGTAGATCTAGGTAACTTGCCATTGTATGCAAGTAACTGGTTTATAGTTACAAAGTTCTCAGCAGAATAACAGACAGGATGTTGATCTTGCACATGCACACAGATAGCATCCTAATGATTAATACATTACTTTGATCAGTTTAAAAAAATGGTTATTTCTTCTGAAACTATTAAACACATCAAATTAAAGACTGAATAACAATAGTTAAAAAATGGCTATATACTCACAAGCTCTGTCAGCTGTCTGAGCTGTCCAATCTCTTCAGGTATCGAGATCAACTTATTATTACTTGCTATCAAAACCTTTAACGGTAGGCTACAGAGGTGTACTGGCAACGTTGAAAGCTGGTTTCGACTTTTTGGACAGAACGAAAACAAGATCATCACAACTCTAAATGAGAATTCACCTCACATTTTAATGCAATGAAAGGCATATACATCAAGCACACTCCATGCAGATACCAACAGTTTTATGTAATTGCTGTAAAAGTAGTTCCATGACGTCATTCTTCATTATTTGCTTTGTTTAGTTATGTGTGAACAAACTCGGAAAATCAATTCCCAGTTCTAACCAGATGCTTTTGAATTCTCTTCTGGGAGACATGATATTTTGGTGCCCTTTAAGGTGCTTCTGATAGCTGGCTGCACCCTGTCACAGATGAGTATGTCTGAATAGAGCGCAAAAGCCTTTCTGATAGGTACCCACTGCAAGTCAGCACTAACAAAATGCCACAAAGTCACTGCTTACTGAATAATTAAAGTCCTATCTAACTGAGGAAGTCATGTGGATCAAGAATCTTGGTATGATGGATTTTACTACTCCAAAACCCAAGCTTGGACATTCCATAATAAACTAATCAAGAAAATATGAGGTCATATGACTGAACTGTAAGCTCAGAAGAGAATCAGGCAGGATGAAATGTTTGTAAAAGAGAAAGATTCACTTTAGAAATACAATACAGCAATGAGCAGTGACTGGATGAATAGAAAGTTACTAAACTCTTAAAAAAGTCTGTAAGATCCTTAAATAAGGATCTTAGATGTTGACATTTAGCAAAATACTTTTAATACTTGAAACACAAATTTCCCTACTATTAAAGTAATAAAGTTCTGAGCTGCAGGGGAACCATCAGCAGCTTTTTAAAGGCTAACAATTGGACTGCACCTACTAGAGATGGCAATAGGAAACCCATACCCGATTCATATCCTACTCCTACAATTCTCACCATCAATAAAAAACCCAAAAAGATCATAAGCAAACTAAACTGGCAAAAGTGCATCACCAGAAGGAAACAGTCTGAATTATTTGATTGATATCACTGCCTATTTGTGACAAGGAACTTTCCACAATTCTTAAGAGACCTTCTACAAATGGAAGCTGCTGTACACAGCTGAATTTCATCAGGCTAAATTGCAGCAATGAGCTTTTAATGCTGGCAGTGTTAATGCTTAAGAAAGATCTTTAAAAACCACCAGCTTTTAAAGCCACCAATACAGCTAAAGGGTAAATACACAAGCCTTATTCAGCTGCTGTGAGCTGAATCATAAAGACTATTCAAAAGCTCTATCACCTCTTTTCAGTCTGCATGCCTGTACTCTATGTGAAAATTACTGGAGCATATTTTGTGTGTTCTTTAAACTAGAATTTGCTGCTTAATCCTCATGCTTTCAGATCCACCTATATGGGTTAGAGTGGATCAGGATGTTTTGATTCCCGATCTGCATCAAAAAAAGTGCCTCCAGCAGGTCCAGAGAAGTGATTCTACCCCTCTACTCTGTTCTGGTGAGACCCCCACCTAGAGTACTGTGTCCAGCTCTGGGGTCCTCAACACAAGAAGGACGTTAACCTTCTGAGCAGGTTTAGAGGAGGCCACAAAAATGATCAGAGGGCTGGAGCACCTCTTCTATGTGGACAGGCTGCAAGAGTTGGGGTTGTTCAGCCTGGAAAAAAGGTGGCTCTGAGATCACCTTATTGCAGCCTTTTAAGTACTGTGAAAGAGTCTACATGAAAGATGAGGAGGAATTTATCAGCAAGAGCTGTTGTGACAGGACAAAGACTGATGGCTTTGAACTACTAGACAGGCAATTTAGACTAGATATAAGAAAGAAGCTTTTTACAACGAGAGCAGTGAGACACTGGAATTGGTTGCCCAGAGAGGTGGTGGAAGCTCCATCCCTTGGGATGTTCAAGGTCAGGCTGGATGAGGCTCTGAGCAACCTGATCCAGTTGAAGATGTCACTGCTCACTGCAGGGAACTCGGACTAGATGACCCTTAAAAGATCCCTTCCAACCCAATGCATGTATCCATGACACAGTGTAAGGGTGTGATTATCACACACAGTGTTAAGCATTACTTCTAGATGCATCAAAATGTAAACCTAGACTACTGATGCTAAAGCAAAAATTCTAAGACAATCGTTACCTGATATTTAGAAATGTTAAAGACTGTAAGTTCAAAACAGCCTCCGGGATATATCGAATGCAGTTCTGGTACAAATTAAGACTCTCGAGGGACACAAAATGGCATGCTTCTGCTGGAAGCTCTGACAGTCTGTTCCGTGACAAATCTGAAAGGAGGAAAAAAAGAAACATTCAGTAAAGCTAGTTTAAAACTTCATGAGGACAAGTAATGTCTGTATATTTGCTGTTACACAGTGGGACTAGCAGAACAATAATCTGTTTTGCTGTCTGCCTGCAGCAAAAGTTTCTAGACTATGAAGTGACTCACTTTACACAAATAGTAAATCAAGATCTTTTAAAATCTTACAGACACAATGAGAAAAAGAGAAACAGATGCAACATTCCTTTCATAGTCATTCTAAACTGCCTTATGCTTAAAGGAAGATAGTTTAAGATGCTTTCTGAAAGTCGAGTTTTCAATCTCTGCTCCAGGATGGTTTTTATATTATAGAATTGGTACTAGGTAGGCAGAGCTGTAATGAAAATAATCAAGGAAGTGCTTTTCTTCCAGCCTCCTGCTAAGGTACATGGACATTTCAACTTCAAATTTCTTGTCTAAAATATATTCTTTATATAGATACACATGTACAGGTAACAGTTCCAACAGGAGAAACATGAGGCAAGCCTTCTATACTTCAGCCAAAGCATTCTCTCCTACAGAGATATACTAGTTCAAGTCTGTAAACCAGACAATGGAAGGATTTTTAATAAAGGATCTTCCCAGCTGCAGAGAAATGCTCTGCTTGCTGCTAGCAGTGCAATTTTCTGTTTCTTCTTACTTGGCCAAAAAGCAACCCCAAAACTCCCACCAAATGTTTGTATTTGAATCAATTTTCCCTTAGCAGTTCAAATTACCAGTGTACGTGTATAAAATAGCCATCAGTATTACCCTTCTTCACAAGCAAAAACTTCATTGTGACAAATAATGCAGTTGCAAAGAATTTTTTTTCTTTAAAGGTCAAGTGAAGCTCTTGCTTCTAAATGCCAAAGGATAGTTCTCACAAACACACACCACCAGCTCTCACTTTGTAACACACCCAGCTCTCAGTTCTGACAGGAGCTACACTCATATTAACAGCACCTTGTGCCAGCAGGGAATTCTGCTTCATACAGTGACAACCTGTCTCTCTGTTTTTAAGGGAGAGCAGACATTCATTGTAAAAACCCATTTAACCTGAAACAGTGCCATGAACGCTTTAAAAAAGTAATCCGAATTTAATTGCCATTTTCTTTGTTTTGATTTTTGGTTTCTCCTCCTCAGCATAAGAGGACAAAAGCTCCCACCCAGGAGTACTGTATACTCTTACACAATAAATTGAGAGTAATTGGTGTCTATTCTATGAAGGGACCATCCAAATTATTTTTAAAGACTGCTGATGCAGACAGGTTTTCTGTCTCGTTACATTCATTTCCTTTTAAAAAGGGAAGCTTTTCCAGAGTTAAAGTTCACTTCAAAGATATCCTACCTACCACTGTTCAAATGCATGCTTCTCTACGTTGTTCAAGGAAAAGAGTTCACTCCAAGTACAGCTGGAACAGATACCTGGCCTACTTCAAGAACAAGTCATGAGCTACTATTGATAAATAATTAGTAATCAAAACCCATTAGTAGACATAATCACTATGAAAAACTTGCACATGCACTTTAATGTACGAGTGGGAAGGAACTGCACTGTTCAGTCAACCATATGACTGACACTAACTATAGCAGAATCTATGATGGATTTAAAGCTCAGCAAGGTGCACACAGATAAGAAAACATGAAAATTATAGGAACTTCAAATCCACTAGTACAAGAAAGTAACATAACTCAATTCCTTGTCTGTTCAGCAATGAGTACTTAAAAAAAAATAAACGAAGATCACACTAGGTGCTTCTTTCCAGCTTGTATCAGGCTCAAACACGATCTCAACTTAAATCTGTCCAAACTTTTTTTGGAAAAATCACATTTCTGACCAAAGGGAGCTAAAGCTGCAAAACAATACAAGTCATTAGGATTAAGTCTATATTGCTTTCCTAGAATTGCCCAATTGCTTTAAGACCAAAAGAAGTTTGAGATCTTTGCCGCCCGTTTCTATTTTTTGTGAGACAACTTTCTCCTTGTCTTTTTTCTTTTCTTGCAGCAAAACCTGCACTAACAGCTAGCTAAGGACAGCTTCCATAAACATCCTTATCTTACCACATACTAATCCAGATGCAACATGAGATAAAAGCATCAAATGCAAAGACAGACCATGGTGACAGATCCTCCTTCCTGCTACTGCCAAACTCAAAGTTTTCCTGTTGCTCATTCCAGGCCCTTTGCATTGTCAGAATTCATGTGAAACTCAAATCGCACAACCTTTTTCTGCCCGTATCACCGCCATAAACCATAGGCCAGCACGAAAGAAAAGCAAGAGTGCACGCTGCAGGGTCCCTTGTTCTGTTGTCAGGGATTACTTCTGCTGATTTAAAACATTCTGTGAACACCAGCCTAAGTGGAAACAGCAAATTAATTGAACTGATCAGAACCTGCTCAGGAACCTATAGATAGTAAAGGGGTCAATAAAGTAATTGTGTATGTCCTGCAGTGACCCAGCATACACTGGCAAGGAAATTTAAGTAGTGGTCACTTATTTGCCACAAGTCATCTTCCATAATGTACCAGTCTGTCCTAGGGGTTCTGCTTTACTTCCACAATTCTGATTAATTTTTTAGTGAAAATCACATCAAACTCAAGCCCTTTCCTCGTCCAGTCATATTGCAGCAGTAGATGTAAAGCAGAGTAACAGAGCTAAAACTACAAAACAATGCAATGAACAAAATCACATAATTCACAATGGGATCTCTCCTGTGCCAACATTGTTGTAAAACGTAATAGGAGAAAAGTGACTTCCAAACAAACATACTGTCCCAACACAAAGGAAAATGAAGTACACTGACAAACTTCTAACAAGTGCAGCCAATTACAGTATTTGCAATCACTGAAATTATCTGGCACGTACAACTTGCCGTAAGGTTTCACAGCAGAGTATGGCACTAAGTAAGAAAGGAAGAAGAATTTAAATTATTTCAGAGATTACAAGAAACAACCACAAGTAATTTAGAAAAGACTCAGCTTCTACACTGACTAGATATTTAAAGCATCTATTTATTTTAAACAATACTTACACCATTGTTTCATGCACAAGGTGCGAACCCCGAGGACAGAAATGAATTCCACCACTTGCTCACCATACACAAATGTCCTTTAGCACATGGCTTTACCCCTCCTTCCTCCAGCTGTGCTTGCAAAGGGGAAAGCCACTTTTAACAAAGAAATAAGCTTCCCAAGTAATGAGGCATTTTCTGGCAGAAGGAGTTGCAAAGACAAAACTTCTTTCAACTCAAGGGTTTAACCACAAACATGAGAATTCTCAACTGCTTTTTGTTTCACTTTGTGTTACCAATGAACACTTAAAATCTAGTATTTACATATCACAATGACCATAAGGCATGAACTATGGTCAATGTTTATAAATAACTAACTATGCAAAATAACACAAGGTATGCAGAAATGAAAACACACTTAAATCAACAGTTCTGAAAGAAATGCCATTGCAGCAATATATTATTTAATTTTTCATTTTTAAACAAAGTAGTATAACATGAATTAAGCAACTGATTAATTGAGTAAGGAACAATCAATGCTTTAATATGTATGTGCACATGCTTGCTGCTGGACATACCATAAAGTGCAAAGAGCAAATTCATAACTCTCACCTCTAAAAGCACAAATGCTGAATTTCACTCTGAACAAGCATAGCAGTGAAATACAGATGCTGTACTTTTAACTAGGATTTACTTGTTTGTGGTAACATTTCGTGGGGTACAATTACTGTTACCGAAAATCTGCTTTAAAAAGGGCTCTCCTAGACTGCTAAATATGGATGTGTTTCCTTGAAGGCAGGATCATGGGGAATTCTGGCAAAGGGGAAAGCATTCTTTGGAACTAAGCTCTTCATGAAAGACAAAAAAAAACAACAGCCCAAATACAAAATGAAAACTCAGTCAGATCACTGACCTTTTCCAGCTTAATTTGGATCTCTGTGAAAGCAAATAAATCCAATGTTAAATGCAAGCAGAGAATACACTATGTTTAAAATTACATCATTTAGCATTAAATGCAAAGTCTTCCTGCTCAAAAAGGGTTGTTTCTTTAACATAAAACATTCTGGGGCTGTCATCACACATCTTTACCCTAGGCTGTAACATAAATTTTGTCCCTGAAAGGGACATCACTGGTGCATAAACTGTTTAAGGTACTAAGTACTTCTAACCCACTACACGCACAATAAAGCTGCAGCTCAACTGTTGCTGATGCTCAAATCAAATTCTCCAGTTCATCATAAGATGCTGATGTGCTCAGGTCACAACCCTGCTGTGATGGGAATCCGCTTCTGCTCTCACTCCAGTTAGCTCTGACAATGGGTCTAGGCTGCACTACAAAGTTGTTCTTATAAAAATCTGCCCTTTTTCACTAGTTTGTGTGTTCCCCGCACAATTTTTTTTTTTTAATTTAAACCAGCAAAGCTCAGATTTTCAGCCATCTATTCAAAATCAAATGTCAACAACTACTGTAACAACTGCTGGCAAAACGCTAACGTAAGAGATTGTGACATTATGTCAGCATTTTGAGATGTGGGCTCCCACCCATGATGTATCATGTCTTCTACAATCCAGTTGCAGCTGTGTGACATCGTCCGTGAATGTGCAACAATACTGGTATCTGTGAATTGATATGGGTCCTGATGGTGACACTGGCTGCTGTATACTGACCTCAGCTAACACAACGTCATTTGAAGAGCAAGAAATTGTTCTGTTTTTCCTAAAACTATGAAGCATCTTTTGTCTTCCTTTTGTAACAGACAAATCTATTAGCATATTACAGACTAATATTTATGTATACTTTATTACATATTATACTTTCATATAAGTAATTAGATAAGCAAATCAAATGCCAATATAGTAATGGAAAGCAAAAGGCAGAATGAACTGCTGTCAGAGGACAAAGTACAGCTGTTCAAGTAGAAACACACTGAAAATCTGCAACTGTCTAAGCAGACTTTTTTTTCCCCTCACTCATACACAATGTAAAGACCAGAAGCAAGTTCCACAGTTCTACAATGATAACAATAAAACCGCAATCATGGCCAAGAATATCCTTGAAGGAGTTAATGTAATCTCAGATATGGAAAGCAGTTCACCTGAACAATTCCTTCATAACTACTGCTCTGGAAGCATCAGGTTGCTCCTTGGAAATTCACTGCTTAGGTTACAGGCATTTTCCAGTTAACTTGCTAAATAGACCTTTAGAGGAACTTGATGCCATTTGACTGCTCAATTACAACATTTAGAATCAACTTTATTGGAATGATTACTCACATTTGCAAATCCATTTGAAGCACATTATATAAACTTTAACGCAATTCTTTTTTGCCATCCATGCTATAAGCCAAATAAATTTGTGCATAATTCATTTCACCTCAGAAACGAAAATCTGTGAACAGCAATGCCTGTGATCCTGCTGATTTTCGGGAAAGATCGCCATAAAGCTACTGAAAGATAATTGATAAAATGAAGCCACATCCCTACGCAGATGAGCTATTGGTATTCTACTGTCCCTTCTTGCACAAGAGAAGGAGAAATCATCATACAAGAATGCTTCTGCGATATTATTTCTGATGTTGTTGGTCTCTGTACTCAGTACCTGGGGATGTTTCTCTTCTGAGCACTGGCAATGTTGGCACTCTTATACCTTCAATTCACATCTAGAGGATTTCCTGACTCAGGAGAGGAGATTTTACCACTTCCTGCCTGCAGTGATGTAACACTGCCGTTTCGATCATACCCTAATTTAAGGGAGCCCTCAGAAATGTCACCTCCTACCTGCTAGTTCTGTCAAACCTCAAATTTTTCCAATTATTCTCCCAAGTATCTAAGATACACTTCTTCCAAACCTATCAAGTTGAAAGGAGGAATTTACTGACCTAAGATGAGGCTGCTCCTTTGTTTTATCTAGGTAATGCGCACCAGTGATAGCACCACTGCACAATCAGAAATACCCTAGCAACAGGCATAACAAAGACAGTTTTTACTTACATTACTTTCGTAACCCTGTAATGAAATACATCCCCCTATTTCCAGTTTCAATTTCCATTATGAAAGAAAATTAGATCCAGACACGTGATCTGTCCTTGATACACTTATCACATTTCAATTCTCAGCAAATCCATTCAGGGTATGTAAATCACACTCCTCCTAAGCAGCAGTCCTAGCAGAAATTAAATTGTGCTGTTCTTTGCAACACAATTTCTGCAGTTACAGAAAACAAAGCAAAGGGTAGCGGTTCTTCCAAATGTCAACTTGGTCATGCTACGCCTGGAACGCAGAGCTGCTTGCCACCAAAGCCCACCTCATCAACCTGAGAATAACCTGCATAACATGCAAAACAAACTTCAATAATGCACTTCACTCTAAACCCAGCCTTTTAGGTTTCCTGTCCCATGTGCTAAAGACAAGGTTTGTAACATGCTTTTAACCACAGCTGCATAAGCTGTCCTGTACAGAACCTGTCTCAAACCACTGCTAAATCATCGACAAGTTTCAGATGTGTGGATCAAAGTTTCCCATACACTACTTTCTCCAGCTACAATTTTATTTTGGAACATTCAATACAAATACAACAGTTTCTTGCCAAAGTTTTTAAAAACTAAAAAACCCCCTCCCCCCAAACATGCACAAATACCTTGTTTGAAGCAATTTTAGTGATTGAAAACTATGGCCAAAGCGTTTACCCTTTCCTCCAACACCTAGACTGCCAAATGCAACCTGGAGACCTTTTTTTGTTTTTTTAACTCAGGAGCACCTCAAGAACAGTCACACAAAGGAGTTCCACAAAATCTAACTTCCAATTTACTTGAATCACAGTACAGGGTCCAGCGGAGGGCTACGAGGATGATTAGGGGACAGGAGGGCATGGCTTATGAAGAGAGGCTGAGGGACTTGGG
>JAOXOE010000702.1:10120769-10143639 GCA_028565055.1 Phoeniculus purpureus | reverse complement strand
ATGTGTTTATGTCAGACAAATCACAGTTGTCTCAAAGTCTGATTGGGTGGGGGTTCCTGCTGTGGTAGTGGGATTGGATTAGATGATCTTTCGAGGTCCCTTCCAATCCCTAATGTTCTGTGATTCTTTGGTTTGAGATGTGGGCTTTTTTTTTTATTGCTGACAGATTTTTGCATAAATAAGATGCTACAGGGCAGAATATGAAGATAATTTTAGAGGAGGCTCAATGTTTAATCACTTAACTGACAGTATATCAACACACTTACTAACAAATGTGGAAACTTTGAAAAAGTCATGTTTGGAGTTTATTTCTGACCTTCTAAGAAGTTACAAGTGAATCCAAAACACTGGATAATCTAAATGACCACACAGGAAGTAATCACAGCTATAACAAACGGCATGCTGACACCTTTTAAAACTTCATTTATACAACCAGATAATCAAAATAAACATAATTGCACATTAAGAAAACTCCCACATCCTGCACAAACTCCCACTTCCCAAGTCTCATCTCTCTATTCAGTACAGTGCTATGTAAACATACTCTGCAAACATGTTTTTGCTCATGATCAATGTGCTTATAGGGAAAAGCATGCTTTTTTAGTTGGCTCCTATGAACGTATTTGAGGAGAAGACGGGAAAAATCAGCCCTATTGGTTACTGTGTTTTGTGAAGTATTTCTTTAAAATCCTAATGTTTGTATCCATGTAATACATAGGAAAAAAAAGAAGAGGGACGGGATTCTGCTCACAGCACCTTTCATATCTTGCTTATGGCCGTGAGAAATGGCAGTAACAGAAGCACAAGAGCACAAGAAACAGTTGTCGTTAGCGTCTGGGCACCTGACAGCCCTTCCTGGGTGGCTGTTTTCCCTTGTCAACAGCACAAGATGAGATGGCGAGTGCCTGTACACACACACACCCCCCCCGTACTTCAAACACCAAGACGCCTGGCGAAAACCACACCAGCGCTACTGAGAAAAGCCTCGTGACTCTTTAACGAGGGAAACACCTCTAGAGCGGACACGATAAGGGAAAAAAGTAAAACAAGAAATGGAGAGATTTCATCGGCCAGAGCCGCAGAGGAAGGAGGAGAAACCCTGCAAGAGGCTCCTCCATCCTGCCTCAACCGAGGAGAGGAAGGGCGGAGAGCGAAGGGAGGAGGCGAAAGAGTGAAGGAGAAACAGCTCAGGAGAAGAAATGTCCCTCTACGCGCAGAAGAGGCTCAATTTACTGAAGAAACAGAGCATTAGTCTCATCAACCTCACTCCTGAGGGGGAAGTGGCTGTCCATCCCCCCCAACCAACGCTCCCTTCGAGGTGGCTGAGGTGGGAGGATGGACAGGCAGTCCCCCGACTCCACTCAAGCCCCCTGTGCCAGTCCTGAGGCTCTTGTGAGGGCAGAGCAAGGCGCTTCCCCGTTTCCCCCCTCCTCACCAGCCTGGGTGGTGTCGCTGAGGTCGTGGTTGGCAGCGCTGACCCGCGGGTAGTCTCGGAGTTTCCTGCCGCTCAAGCTGAGGGTCCCGCTGGCCGCCGCTTCTTCTAAAGCGCGATCCAAGGAACGGCTCCAAGAACCGGGACCTGCGGGGCCAGGCGGTGCAGGAGGAGGCGGACAAACCGCCGCGTTCCCCGCCGGCATCACGGTAGAGCCGCCGCCCTCCGGCGCCGCCAGGACCGCGGCCGCCATTTTGCCCCCCCTTCAAAAACCTCAGCCCGCCGCTGCGCAGGCGCGCAGAGAGGCGCCGGGAGCGCGCAAGGCGCGTGCGCGTCCCCTCGCCCGCGGGTGCGGGGACTTACAACATCCACCCTCGGGGTCCCGGTTTTCGGCTGTAGAGGAGTGAGCGGTATCTGATCAATGCTTATAAATACTTGAAAGGCGGATGTCAGCATAGGACCAGGCTCTTCTAGGTGTTGCCCGGCGACAGGACAAGGGGCAGTGGGTAGCATCTGGAGCAGAGGAGGTTCCATGGAATCGTTTAGGTTGCAAAAGACCTTCAAGATCATCAAGGCCAACCATTAACCCAGCTGTACCAAGCCCACTGCTAAGCCATGTCCCTAAGCTCCACAGCTACATGATATTTAATCGCACCCAGGGACAGCAATTCAACCCTCTCCCTGTGCAGCCTGCTCCAATGCTTGACATTCCTTGCAGTAAAGTTTTTTCCTAATGTCTAACCTAAGCTTCCCCTGGCACAACTTGAGGGTGTTTCCTGCTGTTCTACCACTTATTACTTGTGAGAAGAGACCAACGGCCACCTCTCTGCAACATAAGGAAAAGCGTTTTCACAGTGAGGGTCACAGAGCACCGGAACAGGCTCCCTAGAGAGGTTGTAGAGACATTCAAAACCTCTCTGGATGTGTCCCTGTGTGATCTTCTCTAGAGGATGCTGTTCAAGAGGGGAGCGGGACTAGATGATCTCAAGGTCACTTCCAACCCCTACCCCTTCTGACTTGTGGTGTTTTGCCATATGGTGTCAATGCCATAGAGTCATTGAATGGTGTAGGCTCAAAAAGACCTTTAAGATCATCAAGTCCAACCATTAACCAAATTCCACCACTGAACCCAGTCTTTAAGTTCCTTATCTACACCACCTTCTATCCCTAAATACCACACTCTGCAACGTCTGAACAAATGCCAGTCGTGCTGCTGATGCCACTGCCTGATGCTGTCAACCAAACTGGTGATGAAGAACGGCGACTGTAGGTGTAAACCACCTTATCATTTGTATTTACATGCAGTGTTTTCTTCCCACACCACCAATGATGACCAGCTTTTCCACCAGCCTCCTACCCTCATCGCACTGGAAAATATGGATGTGGATCATGCTGATCCTGTAATACAGGGTTGAGTTCCCAATGACTTCTCTTTAGCAAGACATGTGACAGCAATGTAAAAAAGTGCTTGGGCTGACAGATTAAGGGATGTGGTACTGTAAATGACACCAAACCACTAAATCATATGCTGCTACTGAAAAACACATTAACATCTTGCATTAAATGAGATTACACAGTGCAACTCCAAGAAGTGATTAATTTTCAGGATATTAAGCTGGGCAATGAGTGCAAGCCCTATTTAAATTGGCCTGCTTTTGAATATATTCTTACGAAGTTTTAATAAGGATTTAATCAATGAGAACCCCTTGAAGCATACAAGAAAATTCCCATCACCAATATACCGCTCCAGTGGTTATAACAGGGACAAGACAGTATGAAACCTGTAACTTTTTATTTAAAAAAAATTTAACAGCTTCAGAATAGATCAAATGTTATAACTTCTCCAAAAAATACCAAAAGGTACAGTGTAAAGCATCTTCTCATTAAATACAAACTAGCATTTTTTGATGCATTGCATCAATGTTTTGCATCTATGTTGATGCAAAAGAATTGTTTTTTGTTGCATCCTGGCATATGGAAAATGTGGGACACTAGAACAGGATTACTGACGATACTTCTATCTGCTCAAATTCTAACAGTGGGACATTTTTCTTTAGAAAAAGAATTCCTACTAGTAATTAAGAAAAAAACCCCTTAACACCATTACATTTAGTTTGCTTCTGCTAAGGTATGTTTTTCAATATTAAAAATAAGGGTTTAAGTACTATATAGCATCAGGATGCACTGACTTTAGAACTGCTATACAAACAAAAGCCCTTCTACTGTCAAATGCTCTTCAACATTGAAGTTCCTCGTAAATGCTAGTTGACTTGGAACTCAAGGGAAAAATGCAAGGAAACCAACTCTGTAAGAAGTCAAATGTAAATTCTTCAAGAACAATAAAAGGAATTAAACCCACTTCAAACATCATAAACATTTCTGGATGCAGCAAGCCAATCATTCTTCTACCTGACTGTGTCTAAATTTCATTGCTATAGAACAGTGTGAAGATCCAGTTCCTGGTCTAGAAAGAATTCTGAACCGCTGCCTTGGTTTCAGAGACCATATAAATTCAGACTGAAGATGCCCCAGTTGTTACCATCCAGCAGAGTCTGATGCACAAAGCTCAGGTCAAAGCAAGTGACCGCATGCTCCTGCTTAATACCTTACACAATCTGGGAAGCTGAGGGCTTTCCTCCTGCAATGTTCCCCAGTCTCATACACTTCTGGTCAGCATCACATCCCACCTCTCTTTGGTATATATGAACAAGTGCCATTAGACTGCTTGCCTCCAGCTATTTGTAAGAGCCAGTGAAAAACCCTCTGAGGTAAGGCATGCAAGATGAGAATCCTGTGTCTGGGAGGGTAAGGAATTCTACCACATCACTGACTTTCTTGTGAACTGTTGTGTTTATTCCTATACAATTATTCAAAAATGTGAAGTTATTGCATTAAGCTTGTGGAAAAAAATCCTCAAAATGTACAAAAAAAGAATTAGAATGCAGAAGTTTAAGGAAAAATTAGGAGACACTCTGGACACAGAGGAGGATGAACTTGAGCTACTTGCAATACAAATTTCATCGTGCCTATGTAGTTTTCCTTCAATATGATCTGGACCATTTTCAGGAAAAGAGAACAGTCTCTATCCGAAGTACATATTCTGGGTCTCAGCTACAGCTTTATTTGTGAGAATGAGGATGAAAAACATTTAGTTTTCAAGAAAGGAAAAAAACCCCTGAACTTCAAAAGCACAAAGAAGTACAATCAATGCTCCCATAAAAAATGCAGCTACATCACTACCAAAGTATTCATGGACTGAGGCTCTGTGCCAAACTGCAGTCCAAATGAACGTTCATACGCAGTCCCTAAAAAAAAAAAACAAACCCCTAAAGTGGGATCTGCAACAAAACACTCAACCTTTACCATAATAAAAGGGTCAAAGAACAGACACTGAGAACTCCTAAACAAGAAAACCTCAACTTTTAAAATTAATGTTCATGCTTGAACATTAATTTTAAATCAGTGTTTGTCATCAGCTGGGCAACAGAATCTTTTCCAACCAGGTGATGGTGCCATTCCATATCAGCTTCCCCACTTTCACCTACTCAGGGCATCATATCTTTCACCATTCAAAGTCAAAGTTATAAAGATAGGTAGCTCTGCCACCATCTTAGCAATAAGTCTGGAGAATTTCAGTGACGTATGTTGTATTCTTCTGCCCACTTCTGTCTCAGTTTCTTCAATCAGCACTCGAGTCCATGTGTCAGGTTAGCCCACGGTCACAAAACGGCTTCCTTTGTTCTGAGACAGCGCTGTTCTTTGCTCCTTCAGGATCCCAAAACGTTCGTTCAATGTCATTCCCGTCTGAAAAACACAGTCATTTCATGACAAACGTAAAAGAATGAGGAAAACTATGTTTATTAAATTAACCTGGTTCTGTACCATCACTTGAGTTCTTAGTTGCCTCAGATTAAAAAAAGAATAAAAGGAGATTTAGTTTGACTTTACTATTTCCTACACCATTTAAAAATGAGCTTGGACTATTCATCAAGACCCAGCATTTCTCAGAATTCATTAAGAACACAAGGTACACAACATCAAGACTGAAAGTCTACTTGAAATATCACAAGTTAAATAGAGGGCAGACTGAAAAAGAGAACTTTCATTCCACTCATTTCCCCACACAAATTCTATGCAACTTCATTAAATGCAGCACTTTAATCATACTAATGCAGGCTGCTTTCTACTCCATCCAGTTGAGGCAGCAGACTGAAGTCCAAAAGTTAAAATAATGTTACAAGACAGTAGTAGACTATTTTTGACATATTGCTTATTCATGGAGGGAACAAATTCAGACTGATGCCCTGATCCCACATAGTTTTCTACAGCTGGCACAGCATCTAACTCTGTCACCCTACAAGAATTCCTTCAAAGCTAGCACTAAGATCCCTGCACCACATCATCTTTCTTCAAAAAAAACCTGCTCATCTTTCACTCCTTTATCTCACCACATTTGATTTTTCTTTCCAAGACACATAGCAAGAGTTGCTGTATAAATTCAGCTGTCGGAATTCCATGCAGATGCACAAGTCAAAGACGCTCATCTCTGAATTACACATGGTTACACCAGGAACACTAGAAGCCTTTTAGAAACATTTAAAATTCCACTTAAAGCATGTGGACATGTAAGACATACACCAGAGGAACAAGAACAGTGAGTTTAGTTACTTGCTTGAAGTTACATAGCAAGTGGAAGAACTGGAAGTGGAAACAAGAAGTTGTCACTAGTTCCCTATTTCTGTCACCAGTGAGTCTAGGAGAAAAGTGTGGGGTTCACTAACTTTTGTTGAAACTACTTTCACAGTTAAGGAAACTGTATTTACCTGTTTTCCAACACTATTGATATCAAACTGCAATTGGACCCCTTTGGGAATCTTTTTCTCTTCAGATTGGTCCCTCTTCATGAGAAATGGTGGCACGGGAGTACGAGTTAATCGTAACTTCTGGGAACTGTGAAAGATTACATAAGACACAGTGAATATGTGTTTTAGGCAGTAAAATGTAATGCTGATAGAGCTACTGAATAATGCTGAATGCTAATTTCTCACCAAGCTACTTGACCAGGCTGGCTGAATACCGGTTTGGCACAAATTCAAGAAGGTAACAGTCAGGTAGAACTACACAAGGCTAGCATTTGTTATTGTTATCCCAACAGGAAGCAATCTTGCCTTCTATCTCACAATCTTACTGACAAACACATAATTTTAGGTTAATTATTCCCATAAATGAAAAAAATTAATATATTTGTACAGTCTTGCTTGTAGATCCAATACTAACAAAAAAAACTACTTGAGGTTTTTAAAATAAAACACTTCATGAAACAATATCATCAACTTCTCGAAGACAATGCCTTCTTTAAGCACAACTCTAGCAGTATCTTCACTAATCAGGGAGGAAATATTGCCATCACTCATCAACTAGATGCTCATTAATTTCCATTGAAATGGGAGCTGCGCTATGTTCTGATTTGAAAGAGGCAGACAAGGTGAAAATCTAACACCCCACCACTCTTCAATTCGATACACCACATCAAGCTTCTAACTTGGAGATGCCTTGAAAAATCACCTGTGATATTCTAACACTCAGAAACAATCAAAATGGGGCCAGATTTAAAAGTCTTCACAGAAAGCTGTCACCCTGAGGTCACCCTAGGCCATACTATCAGCAAGGAACTTGCGAAATGGTTCAGAACATCAATTTCAGCCTCATTAAGAACATTGCATAACTTCTACAAACTCACATTGGGGTTAAGATTGCTCCTGGGTTGTCGATGGACACAGTCAGAATCCCTCCGCTTGTGGTAGAAGTTCGCCATCTAGTTTAAAAACACAGAACTCGCTTACAAAAATGTTCAGAAAGGTCAGAGTAGCTTTTAGCTTTAAAAGTGTGTCCAAAATGTGGGCTAGTAAAGAAGGCACAAGTTTTTGGAATACAGGCCAGTGCAAAGACTACATGCGGTTGAACAATCTGCCAGAAGCTTGGCTATTGATTATTCCGTCTTTCACATCGCCTAAACCTATTCAGGCAAGCGCTATATCACATGCGGGCAAGGTGTACCGGAACTACTGCACTGACTGAAACATTCACTTTTTAAAGCCACAGATGGGGCCAAAATAGTCCTTACAGCAAATCAAAGAGGTGACAGAGTGTAGGGCTGTTGCATATGCTGTTGTGTTACCAACAAACTGCAAAGAACCTAGTAGGCAGAGCATAGTGTGGGAAGAATACATCCAGGGACAGCTGACTGCCTACCTTGTGATCTGCCTTGCCTTTCTCCAAACTGCTTCCTAGGCCTATATGTATGTTAAATAAAATGCAAATTCACCAAGAGCTCAGGAGAACATTGACATTTCAATTTATTTTGCAGTCTATGCAGTATTCATAAGTGGCAGAGATTAGTCTGATCCTCTACCACCTTCCCCCTCATTCCTGCAGGCGTCTTATGCAAGCAATTCCTGGTTAAATTAAAAGATAATTTAGGAAATAACTGCGCATATGGGGAGGATCACTGTCACTCAGTTCATGTGCCTACAGGGGGAAAAAAACCCCATTCAATTATCATGGGAAGCCAGAGCTAAAAGGAGAATCATAAGAGTAAGCAAACTGAAGCCTTCTAAATGAAATACTTACTGACGAGTTCTCTTTACTGTCTGGTTAGCATCTGTCGACTGAACCTGGGCCTGCACCTGGAAACACATCAATACAGACACAGGATTTTAATACCGTTTCAATCCTCACTGCACAAACCGGGTTGTACTTTCAGAGGGACTTTACATATAAGTGCCTTAGCACCTTTGTAAGACACTGGAAAGAAACTACTTTCAGTACACAAAATTATTTAAGCAAAGTTGTCAATGGCAGTAGCTTTTGTGCTACACCACTAAGTTTCACTGCTACTTTAAAGGACTTTGGTTTTCAGGTTTTTTTCCTCCTGATAATATCTGTAATTCTGCAATCTATGTGGACTGAAGACAACAGCTACCTACAGACACAATGATGGTAGTTGATTAATGAGGAAATCAGCCATTGGGGTTAGACGTTAGGAAAAACTTCTTTATTGAAGGAGTCATCAGGCTGCCCACAGAGGTGGTTAAATCATAATCCCTGGATGTGTTTACATTTAATCATGTAGCTAAGAAGCTTAAGAACGTGGTTTAGCAGTGGGCTTGTTACAGTTAGGTTAATGGCTGAACGTGATGATCTTAAAAGTCTTTTCTACCCTAAACAAATCTGATTCTATGAAAATTAAGAACACCACTATAATTTACTGCATATTCTTATTTAGCTCTTACTCAAAATAACTAAAAAAACCCCTTACGTAAATAAAATAACAACTTAAATAGTTAAAATAAATGACTCCAACTAAAAAAAACCTAACCTAAACACAAACCATAATCAAATTCTAAAACATGTTACTCTTTCAAAAGGCAAACAGCTGCACAGTACTTTAGAATCTTTACTTTTAAAAGGAAAAATCACTAGCAAGCATAAACAGTCTGATGAGTTCCACATCCCTCTCAACAGTCCAGACAGACAGAAAGAGGGAGCAAGAATCAATGAGTCCCAGTAACTGAAGAGAATGAATACATTCCCCTAGAAGAACCTGTTTCTATTCCCCAGTCTACCTGAAGTTTCCACTTACATCTGACATTTGAAGTAGATACTAGTATCAGTGTTAGAGGTTAGCTTACAATCTGTGGCACAATTTTGCTTTCAGTTGTTTTTATTACCTTCAGTCCCCTTCTAAACAGGAAAGTTGCTTGACGAGAGTCTTTTTGCTGATTTAGTTTGTTTCCAATTCTGGCAAAAGTGGATGACATGTTATTCCTGTAATGTTTATTAAAACATAGTTATTAAAAGCTCCATAGATAAAACACCTTGAGAGATTGCTACGAAAGTCAAGGAAGAACCCAACACATCCTAAGGACACCTGCACTGCTGCCTCTGGGAAGCTGAACATTTCAGTTACCATACATTTCTCATCTACTAGGAACTAAAAACAACTCATAAATAGAGAAACCACTTGTGTTACACAAAAGCCTAGCACTCCTCTATCACAGGCAGTATGGTTATTAATTCTGCTTTTCACTTTGCTCACTATTCTGCAGCACACTAAGCATTGCTGATTAGATGAAAAAAAGCAACAGCCTTGATATGAATAAGGGAAGTTTGTTTACAGATTCCACAAGAGTCACACTGTGACAATTTTCACCTTGGTTAAGATGCAGCTCATTAACAGGTTAACAAACAAAACATGCAATAGCTTCCATGGAACTGCAGATGGCACCAGCTTCCACAAAGACATCTTAGAAAATTCACCAAATCATGGCTCTCACTTCAAAGCTACCAAAATCCACTGGCCATTTCCACACAGGCTGACTATGATTTAAAAGAAGGTGGAATACTAGGTGCTCACAAATAGAGGTATTTTCTGGGTGCTCTACATGGTAATAAATACCTGTCTTTGTACTAATACCATGTTTGTCAGACAAAATAGTCTTGACCATATTACTACAGCCAGTGCTTACCATCTTCTCTTTGACTCAGTTCTGTCAAACAAGATGCACAAACAAGTTGTCAAGAAGAGTTCAGAAAGCAGACTTAGTATTTTACCTTCTGTTTAGTGGACCAGGCCTCCTGAGGGCTGGAGCTTGTTTTCTCTGCATTTCAGATTGCCTCTGTACATTTGTTTTCTTTTTTAAAACTGGGTAATTCCGCTGTGCATTCTTAAAAACACAATAAAATACACAGCATGTATATTTACTGCATATAAATATACCAACACCTTTTCTTCAGTTTTCACTTACATGCAGTATACAGAATGCATTTGGCTTGGTCTACCTTCTGCAGGTATAGTATAACCTGAAAATACCTTCTGTACTTTAATGAATTCTATGTTTCCCTCATCACCAAGGAAAAAAAAACCAAAACCACAAACCCAGACCAGAGCATAGCATGTACTTTTTGATTACCTTACCCCCCTAAATGGAAAAATATGCACTCCATATACCTTTAAAATTACTCCTCACAATTCCAAAAGTGATCTCTATTCTACAACACTGAATGAGATGAAACAGGCAACAATGCACTGGAGGAGTGCAGCACAGGGAGCCTACTGACGGGAGTTGCGTATTTTGCAAAAACTTCCAATCCTGTAACAGGCACAGGAATAACACCTGAAGCTGAATCACTAGTTTAACAAAGCAATGCAAAGGCAAGAAATCCGAGTGAGCTTTTCCTTTAAACACACAGTACCTATCTCCATACTTGCACAGAATATACTTCTGCACTTCAAGTTTTGGGACTTGCAACCCAATTAAGTTGTAAAAAATTTTCAGACCTACCTAGTCATTAATCACCCACTAAGGACTCAGCTAACACATCCCTTAGTAAAAGGCTGTACCAGACACCTCCATTCCCTACTGCAGTAGCACTGTTCTGAAGCCACTGCATACATTTTTTAATATCTTCCCAATGACTCGCCACAACTGCATTACTTATTACTTACCTTCTCGCTAAGTGGTTGTCTGTTCAGAGGACTAACTCCTTTGCGTGAGCCCACTGCTTTCTTGGCTGCCAAGCCAGTTATAACTCCGTAAGAACGCTTCTTCCCTGATATCTTCTTTCTGCGTCCCAAACGATTTTTACCATAGCCTGTAACATGCATGAAGGGTTCAAAAATTCTTACTGAAAGAAAAGCTTATTGTTTAAAGATGCTACACAAGTTATTTGGCTGCACACTTCAAGCATTAGAGCAGAAGCTGTAACTACACTTGAAGACAATTCAGTCATTCAGTTATTTTAGTAGGTCTGGCCCAAGCCCTAGCACAAGAATAATAAGCTTCTCACACAGGTCATAGTTTTGCTCTAGTTAATTGCATTAATTTCTGCTGGAAATTTCTGTTCTTATTTGACATGGCTACAGGGACAATTTAAGAGTTGTTTTGGCATGGAAAGCTACCAAAATACTCTGGAATAGAGTTTCATCAAGTGCTGAGTAAATGCAAAACCACACCGAACAAAAAAACCATCTCCCTATCCATTCATGAAACTTTATATTATCAGTTTAATTTAAATAAAGGGAAAACAAAGCAACTTCAAAGCTTACTTATTTAGATCAGTGGTTCCCATGACACGGCTTAAGAAAAAAGAACATAGCAAATGGACCACAAAACCATATTAAATAGCGTATGAATTACATCACATTTAAAGTGTTTTAAATTAGAAGTCTGCATGGTAGTCTGGATGAAACAGAACTGAGAGCAGCCTTTGAATATAAAAGGCTTCTAAGTCTGAGGTCTGTAGTATAAACATCTCAAATTTCCATTTACAAGGGTTTGGTTAACCCTGTCTGGAGCCATTAAGCTTCACATTATGAATACAGGTCATACCTCAACTTTATCACCAAGTATCATCCCCTCTAGAACCTCAGACCACAAGATAAATGTAAGACGAAGGAGTCAGCTCTACAGCAACATATGAATTTTGATGTACCTCCCTTTTTAGCACTGAGGATAAATCTGTGCTTCTTCAGAAGCCATCACATGAGGTAAGCCATTACATGAGGTAAGCCATTGACCAGAAGCTAGCTTAGATAAATTTGCCACAGAGGAACTATGTACCCACATTTTGTGGATGGTTAGCAAATGCTCTTCTTTTCAAATAGAAAAGCTGAGAAGCAGGGTTACTTAGGCTGAAAGGAGCTCTCTGGACCAACCTCTGCTCAAACAAATGACACCCTCGAAGTTGGCTCAGGCTGCACAGGGTTTTGTGCAGTTGCATTCTGTGTATCACCAAGGACAACTTTTATTTAAATGAACAATGTTCTTCTCTCTTTTTCTCCCTCCACAAGCTGAAAAGAATCCCAGCTCAAGCTCCTCGCTTCTTTCCAAAGAGTTTGGCAGCCACTTCTAAAACTGCAAGGAATTGAACACTGCTGATCATTTGTGGTTCCCATAGCTCTTCACAAACAGAGAGGATTTACAACTTATCAGAACAACTTCAATAGCAACACAACAGCGATAATTCTATTGGGCATAAGCTACTGCTAATACCTAGAATGCTCAGAACTACTTAGTGATAACTGCTGCTTAAAAACCAGTACAACAGAGAAATGTTTTAAATGTGTAGAGCTGTGTAAGAGGGAGCAGTTGAAACTATTCACGTTTCAACGTGTCATGAATTTGGCAATTTTGCAAAAAAGTTAGCTTTTTCCTCGAACAAGGGCAGGCAAGTAGGGAAGGTTCCAAGACAGAAAAGTAATGCCAAAAGGATTGTATTTAGAGTTTTGTATTTGCTACTCAAGTTCCTCCTAAAACTTCAAATTCTAACACTTGCTTTTCTGCCCCTTAGATCATAAACAGCTGCCTTTGACAACTGCAGTCATAAATAGAAACCTACATGTTTGATAATCTACAACATAAGTTCACTCACTCCTCATTGACACTAATATTACTACATTTGGGCTGACTGATGTTAAACACTTCCCTAACATCACAGAATCACAGAATCATTGAGGCTGGAAAAGACCTCTAAGATCACCAGTCCAGCCTATGACCTAGTATCACCACAATCAGCTAAACTACAGCACTAAGTGCCACATTCAGTCCGTCCTTAAACACCTCCAGGGATGGGGACACCACCACCTCCTTGGGCAGTCTCTTCCAGTGTCTTATCACCCTTTCTGTGAGGAAGGGCTTCCTAACATCCAACCTAAACCTCCCCTGGCACAGCTTCAGCAATGCCCTTTCATCCTATCACGAATTGCCTGGGAGAAGAGTCCGACCACCACTGCTGCTACAACAAATATTAAGCAAGACAAAGATAAAATAGGGATCACTGTGAATACACCAGACAGACAGATGTGCATTTGTTTCGAATGAGTGCTACTGAATAGCAAACTGTATGTATTAACTTCTGCACTTAACTAGTATGTATATGGGTGGTAAGCTTTCTGATTTGACAGTGCTTTTCCATATTTTGATCATCCAGCGTTAGAAACATACTTTTCAAATTTAAATGTAAGGGAAAACAGCATATTCTTCAAGACATTAGCCATATACTGGATTAAATCCCGAGAATCATTTTAGCATATGGACCCCTGTTTATCAAAAATCCCCAATGCTTAATTGGAGAATCTACAGTACAGCTGTTATTTTGCACATTTCCTCTCTTCACTCCCTGCCTGTATGTTTTTTCCCCCTGTTATATTCCACTGCAAAAGCATCGGCTTATCTGAACGGGGCCTACAAGAAAGTTGGAGAGAGACTTTTCAAAACAGCTTGCAGTGATAGCACAGGGGGTAATAGCTTCAAAGTGAATGAAGATTTAGATTAGAAATTAAAAGTTCCTCACTAGAAGGGTGGTGAGACACTGGAACAGGTTGCCTGAGGAAGCTGTGGATGCTCCATCACTGGAAGTGTTGCAGACCAGGCTGGATAGGACTGTGAGCAATCTGGTCTACTGGGAAGTGCTCTGCCCATGGCAGGTGGGTTGAAACTAAATGATCTTTGAGGTCTCCTTCAAACCAAACCATTTTATGATTCTATGATTAAAACAGCTGACACAGTACTTTGCATCCCAAGCTCTTAACAAGAGAAGCCCACTCATGACACACTGCACCATCCGTTTATATATTCCAGAGCCAGCATTACACTCTGCAGTAGCAGCTATTCTGGGGAGGCCTATAAGGATAAAGCCTACCTAGCAAACATAAACATGCTGGCTCTTTTGCACTAAAGCTCTGAGCTCTGGCAAGATCTCTACAACTTCTAATACACAGGGTTTGGCATAAGTACTCTATCTGTTCATCTCTGAGAAGGGACAAAGCATCAACACAAACTCCAGAATTAAAATAAATTAAAAAAAAACCCAAACCAGAAAGCAAGCCAATCCTTCACACAGAGTCCTTCAAACACCTAAGGTCCCTCTCAGCCAAACATGCCAATGACTTTCTCACACTGAACCAAAACTGAAACCAAACACAAATAGGTACAAAGAAGCGAACTATATATCAAAACTGTATATGACAGTATTTCAAAGATGTCTGAACTGACCATGTTGATCCACATACTTAATTAGGTTACACTTCAGCTTGAAGAAACACTGCTCAATCCACATTATGTTTGGCACACACACCTTTCTGCTGCTGGATTCCCCACTTGGAGCCTGGTGTCCTGAACTGCTGAGTTCTATTCTGCTGGAGCCCTCTTTTCATTTTGGGGGAATATTGCTTTCTTTCTTCTTTCTTGTTCAGTTTAATTATATCATCTGCGAGAAGAAAATGAAAAGTTTTTATGTATTGTAGACATATTTGAGTTGTGAGGAAGAAACCCTGGCAGCCTTGAGTCTTGGAAAACAGACCAGTTAATCTTGTGAAGCCAGCTGATACAAGTTAAGGTTCCAGAAATATTATCACTGTAAAACATCCAGTTCCTATTAGTCTTACAGCACTTACTTTATGACACAATGCACTAGCCAAAGAGAAGCACTTGCAAACATCCAGAAAGTTCAAGAGGTCTGAAAGACCAGCTCAGCCATTTTAAACTGAATGCCTGCAAGCACAGCCATTAAAGAAAAGGTATTCCCTTCTCACTCACAGACTTTGCAGATTCCAGATAAAATGTCAATTCAATCCTTAGTTCTTCCACCCTAAATTAACCTTGAAAAAACAACTAAACTCCACACAGCAAGAAGCCAGCCTATCAGCTACTTGTGTATTTTCACTGAAGTCAAAATAAGGGTGATAGAGCACTGGAACAGGCTGCCCAGGGGAGTTGTGGAGTCACCTTAACTGGAGACTTTTAAAACCCGCCTGGATATCTTCCTGTGTGACTTGGTCTAGGTGATCCTGCTCTGGCAGGGGGACTGGACTAGATGATCTTTCGAGGCCCCTTCTAGTCCCTAATGTTCTGTAATTCTGTGATTCTCTCTCCAGGTATCTGCAATCCAAAGCAATCATTTTATCTGTCCAGGGAAACAACATCCAACAAATGATTACTCAGTTTAAGAATGTGCCTAAGATAATAAACTGACGAAGAGTTAACAGCAGGTCTGACAAATGCAAATAATTTCCTTCTCTCTGACCCTGTAGCTGACTCAGGAGATGCGACACACTCTTATTTGACTGTTGTTTACAAAAAACACTAAAATAAAATGACAAATGATGATTATTGCAGCTAGATCAGGAGAGCACAACTGTTAAAAATGTTGTTTCAACAAATGTGGACAAGCTTTTCTGAGTCAGAGAGGTACGGGAACAGGGCTACTGTATTTGACAGAGTTAAAATGGATTTGAAGGGATAGAACAGAGAAAACCACGTAGGTGTGAGGGAAGGAAGAATGTGAAATTCTTACATGTTAAGAATCATCTTTTCTCAGTCCTATCAATTAAGTGGCAAAAAGAATTTAACCTATACTGATATTTGGCCTGTGTGCATTAAAAAAATCTCTTTTTGTCTTCCAGTTTCTTAAGAGACCATATGGGGAAGAGGACTTAGAGTGAGCCACTAAGCATTGCCCGGTTTGATAGGCTGTTTTCCTCTTTCACTGCTGGCTAGGAGATGCTGTTTCCAGACCTCAGAATAAAACTGCTGATGCACTGGAAACAGGTACATGTACATACAGAATTACAGAATCATTTGGGTTGGGAAAGACCTTCAGGATCATCAAGCCCAACCATTAAGCCAACAGTTACAAGGTCACTGCTAAACCACATGCCTATGCTCCAGATCTACCCAACTTTTAAGCACTCCTTCCCTGGGCAAGCTGTTCCAAGGCCTGATGACCCTATCCAATTAAGATTTTCCTTATGTCTAACTTCCGCTAGCACAACTTTGAGACCATTTCCTCTCCCTCCCTCTCTATTCAGGACAGCTTCTTAAACAAAACATCACCATGACACCACAACAGTCCTTCAATCCGTCCAGGACATGTAGTAGTGGCTAACCAAGAGGTTAACTTGGCCAAGAATCATTAGAAAGCATGAAAATATTACTAGGCACCCAGAATCCATAGTTCTATTAATTTTAGTGATCTTGAAAGCAAAGATTCTGTGTGCTCTCTTGGAAGTAAAAACAGATGTGTAAATTTATATGAATGCTATGATGTTACTCCACATTTAAAAAGTAATTTCACAAGTTAATCTCCAATGCCAAAACAAAGAATTCTCCTGGATTATTTATAGAAGGAAAAAACTAGCAAAACTCTAATTTTAAGGTGCTATAAAGGCCAAGTCTACTGTTAAGATTCTAATTCACATGGTGATTTTGCTTTTTGAAGCAAGTCTCCCGATAGCACCTACCTACCACACTCTGGCAGTGTCAGGGCGCAGACTTGCAGCACAGAAAAAGAGGTTTTTTAAATAAATCTAAACTGGAAGATGCACTCCTGCAGCACACTAAATGTGCCACCAATTGTTCAGCACACAAAACCACCCAGAACTGCTTAGACATGACTCTGAAATAAATCATATAACAGTTTGTATTGGAAAGGCCTGTCAAAAGGTTATCCAGTCCAGCCTTCCACCACCATTGTGCAGGGCCCTTTCCAACTAGATCACATACAGCATGGATGTCAGGTTCTCAGAAACACAGTTCTGAGGAACTTCTTAAAGCACACAGACAGTAGGAGGATGACACGAAAGTGACAGATTGTCACAGGAAACTACGCGACAGCTGGCATCACGCTTGACCTGAGTGGTTCAGTACAGCAGAGAAGTTACAGTGGTGACTTGCCATGACCGACCTGCAAACGTGGAAAGAAGAAAAGACCAGCAACGGAACCGCCCCTGCCACTACTAGTCCTGGGACGCTCCCACAGGGCCTCCCAGGCACAGATCAGGCACCGGGGCGCTGATCGGTGCCAAAGGCCCTAAGCACCGCATTCTCGGGCCTGCTGAGACAAAGAGGACCCCATCACCCCTCCGGTTCCACCCACGCCCAGCCAGGCCCGCGGACCCGTCCCGCCCGTCGGCCGGCTCCCCACCCTCTCCCCCTCCTCACCCACCCAGGGACATGTCAATCTTCTCCAGGTTGTCACTGCTGCCGTTACGAGGCGCGACTGCGGAACCCGAAGGCGGCGCCGCCGACCCGAAGGTGCTCATGACTGCACACAGCACTCCTCCCGTCCCGGTGAGTGAGGGTCGCGCATGCGCAGTGACGTCCTCTCTGCCCATAGCGCAGGCGTCGAGGGGTTGTGCCGTCTCCTCTTCCAGCCCCTCCCCGTTCGGGAGCGCCCCCAGCCGGCCAGGAGGACCTACTACAGCCTAAGCAACTGGCATTAAATTACAGAGAGCGGCGTGACTGGTGATGTTTTGCTAACTTTAGGTTCTCTTCAGAGTTATTATCTGCTCCAGCCTTTGGAGAGATACAGGCGTGCATAAGGCAAGTTAACGACTAGAAAACAAATTTTTAAAAGTTGTGATTTGGTGCTTAAGGAGATGGTGGGCTTGGCAGAGTTGCAATCGTGGTTGGACTGGATGATTTTCAAGGTGTTTTCCAACTTAAACAATTCTATCATTTTAACTTGGTTTTTGGAATCCAATGAAGCCTTTCCCCTGCCCTATCTGTACTCCTTGAAGCTGAGTGTGTCGTTAGTACACAGCTAGTGATCAGCCGGCTGCTGCTGAACAGGTTGTAACAGGGCTGAGATCTACCTCATTTTCCTCATATTTAAACAGTGGCATTTCCTTCATTACTTTAACACTCTTTTTCTAAATTTAAGTGATGGTAGTTACCTTTGAAATATTTGCATCTTCCTTGTAATTGGTTGAAATTAATCAGTGAGTTCCAGATAGTAAAGGAAGGAGCAGATGAGTACATGGCAGTGGCTGGGCTTTCTTCAGAAACCAGAAAGTAAACACTAGAAGGAAAATCCACATCAACTTCCCCTATTCACAAAGGTCACTGGGCATTACAGTGTGGTGTGTTCGCCAGGAGCTGTGGTGAGGATGCTATTCAAAAGCCAACTGCCCTCACCCTCATCCTTCAGCAGCCTTTGCACCATGACCAAAGGACACTTGTCTTAGGGTTTGACAGGCTGCGGCCAGAAAGGGGGAGCTCCACACCAAGACTCCAGGGACTATGTGGCAAATGCCCTTGAGCAAGAATAAATAAATATTTCCATACGCATGACCTTACACACAACCTCCTCCTTGCAGCAGGAACACTCCCACATTTCATTAACTGCCCACGTACTCCATATGCTCATTTGCCAAAATAAATAGTGTGTGGCAAACACGACATTCTAAGTACCCAACACACAACTAACTCCTCATGCGTGAAATCCCTGGCACAGTTCTGTCCTTCTGTGCTGGGAGGCACATGTACCCCAGTACTGTACAGGCCTTTGCTCTCTAACTGTGGAACATAAGGTCTTTCTACGAGTATTATCCTCAAAAGCAAGCATGAGTGTTGAGGTTTTCTAGCATCTGCTCTGTCCTGTACTACAGACTCCTCAATCTGAGGGGGCTAAGGCACTGGAACAGGCTGCCCAGGGAGACTGCAGATGCCCCCTCCCTGGAAGTGTTCAAGCCCAGGTTGGATGGGGCTCTGCGCATCCTGGTCTAGTGAAAAGTGTCCCTGCCCATGACAGGGGGTTGGAACTAGATGATCTTTAATGTCCCTTCCAACATAAACCATCCCACGATTGTCGAGTTCTGTGCTGACAATCCCTATTTGCACTCTTCGTGCACCTTTTCTGTTTTAAGATAAGACACATAATATGCTTCTGGGCGCTCCACTTGATACTGTCTAGAAGAGAATGGCTATTACTGCACAGGACAGCAGCAGCCAGTAAGATATTTTCCCTTCCAGCAGGAGGAGCTGGAGGATGTGAGTTCCACCCTGTTTTCAGCCTTCTCCATATGCAGCATGAGTTCAGATAAGGAGTCTTGGAGCCACAGATTTGATAATTCATGCATTTTCCTCCAGATGACACGTGGGATTCATGTCAAGTGACTGATGACAAGTGGGACTTGAGGTTCTCAAACCCAGGCTATGTTTCTGAAGATGCTCTTGCCAGATTACCAATAAATACTAATAATAGAGGTGTTGAAAGATGTGTATTTTTTAAAATACCAAACCAAATTCCTGTGATGCTATAGGGTGCAGCTCCATCTGGTGACTGTCATACTGATAAACAAATGTCCCGTTTACCCAAAACAAATATGCTAACTGCAAAGGTGGCAGATGCTGCCTGCCCTCGTGACAGGTGGAAATCAGACAAACCCCAGATTGTACAGCATCCATGGGCTGCATTTATTATTCAAACAGGGCACCAGCTGTCTGCTGCTCAGCACAACAGAAAACCAAGCAAAGTTTTGATCCTGAGGTGCACTTTTCTTCTCTGTTCAAAATGGATGAAGTGTTGTGTGGATTGTGAAGGCACCATGCAAACATCAACTCTTGGTTTGCTGTCTGTTTTTCAGGATTTTGAGCTTCCATGAGGCATTGACAGGTATGAAGAACTAGAACTTTAACTGTACAAAGTACTGTGTGGCTGCAGCCCTGCTGCCTTTGTGCCTGTTCTAAGAACTCAGTGTGTCTAAAGCAATCCAAGGCTGCGTAAGTTTTGGGACTGGTTCTTTTCTGGGCCTTTCCCAGACTCTTTCTGAGCACCAGTTGTCTTCTCACAAAAATGAGACTTCATGGCTTGGCTGCTCAGTAAAACCTGTTGTTATGGGATCTACAAACTAGACATCAACTGCTGAGCATCCTGGCTGCAGTTCCCAGGAAGAGATGTGAAATTACCAAGCAGAAATGTCACCCAAAGAAACGAGTACTAAGTTCCCTCAGAATCAAAGTCAGAGTGGCTGTCTAGTCCAAGCTGTATGTCATGAGCTGTAGAATATCACACCGGTTGATCCCAAAAATAGATGAGCTATTCAAGTGTATCTGCGAGAGAAGGTCTCTACTTCCCAACGAGCCCAGGCAATATCCTTATTAAAAACAGCTTCTTATTGCTAACATGAAATTGTCTGGCATCTACTAATCTCTATGAGGAACTTTAAATGAGTAAAGAAATTACATGGCGTCAATAAATGACTTTATGCCACCCAAAACTTCTCCAAACAGCAACTGGGTCTGTGAGATTCCAAATTCTGTTACCATTCAGTAAGAGGCTACTGTTCGAGCCAACACAGGCAGGATGCAGGAACAACCACAAAAGCACAGCAGAAACGCAAAGAGTAAATTTATTCTGGTTACCTTGCAAACCAGGGGATCTCTGCAACAGCATCCGGGTAAAGACAGGCAAAGAGGACACAGGCACTGCAAAGCAAAAGCTCTTGCTAAGGAGCAAAAAAAAGCTGTTGCACATGCTGCTTTCTCCTGTATATCAGGGATTCTTGCAGGTGTAGTTTTCAACTGCTTTGATCCTTCCTGCAGCAGGGCAGGAATCTCAGGCATGTTTGATAAGGTGCCTCTGAGTCCATCGCAGACCAATAGTATCTTAACACAGATGTTCTAGTTGTCAAGAACACAAAGCTAAATAACAATTAGTATGATTTATGTGTTTTTTGACACCCCAGCTGCAAATTGCCTGAGCGTGTTTACAATTCTCCTCCCAATCTTCTGTTACTTTCCCACAGACATGCATGTGCTCTCCCGTGTTTACAACTGTTGACCTCTAAAGGCACCCTCCAAACTTTACACTGCAGGACGATTAATCTCCAGTTCAGTATCAGTGCAGTACCAGAAGGTAACACATCTTTGCGTGACTATAGGCTCTGTGTGATCTGGCTTATTTGTGATGGAACTATTTTTTTACATGCTAGGTTGACGTGGGCGTTGACAATTAAGTTAACAGTAACATATGCAACACAACATACAAAGCAGGGGAAAAAGATAAATTTTTCTGAAGAAATTTAAAAAAATCACTGCTCAGCAACATCCAGGGATTTTCTACTTGTGGAGCTAGAAGAATCCTTTCATTCCTAATCTAGGAGCTAAATTAGATCTGCTAGCCTCTTCTGCATGCTCCATTTCACCAAGCATGATCATCTAATGATGACCACATTAGCTCTAATGACTTGATTTTCCCTAGTATTTTTACTGTGAGAGTTAACATACAGCCTGATACCAACCATGCCATGTACAGTCAGTGCTTTCTTGCAGACTCTATGTAAATTTCTGCCTGCCTGACAGCCAAGTGTAAAGTTGTTCCATGCTCATGTAAAATTTGTATGTAATTGTCTCTTAATTAAGTGCCTTCTGAAAAACGTTTTGTTGTTGTTATTGCTTTAAGAACAGCAGTTTCCCCATGTCCTGTACTGGTAAAATAAGCCACATAGAAAGTGTCAGTTTAAGTAGTGAGCCTTCACTTATGCAGCATCTGCGAGCAGCATCTGTTTATCATTAAAAGTAACAGTTATGGGAAGTTTCCACTGTGCAAAGGCTACCTTTGGTTTCTGAGGCACCAAATAACTCCAGAGAAGTATCTGGGCTGTCTCCTGTGATAATTTGTCATTGACTGTTCTCGGTCTGATGACAACAGCATAATTTTTTCCTTTCTCAGGTTCCATCTCACTGATTTTAAAAGAAAAATACATATAATTCTCAATATTTATCACATCCTTTTTACTGAACAGAAATCTCTTTCTGTTTCTCTATATCTGTCCCTATGTTCAATGCATGAGCTGTGTTTTATCGCCATCCCAATTTTCTCATCACCTCTGATTCAGGGTTCAGTAGAAGGTTAGCTCAGCTATTACTGCAGTTTCACACTGTGGTGCTCCAAAACCCAGTGCAAATGCTTTACTCAGTAGGCTGACAGCAAACTAATTGGCAACTCAACTGTTGCAGTTGAAAAGTAGTAAGGGAGAGATTTATGGATGGGAAAAAAAGCCCTAAAACAGCTTTAAAGTAAAAATTAATGATAAAGAAATGTGTACAACTATATAGAAATGCAACATTGAACAACTTCTGATGGTGATCTTCACTTCCATCCCAGGAAAGGTGATGGAACAATTTGCCCTAGAGGCTGTCTCCAGGCACATCAAGGACAGGAAGGTCATTAGGGACAGTCAGCATTGCTTCACCAAGGGGAAGTAATGCTTGACCAACCTGATAGCCTTTTATGAGGGCATAACCAGGTGGATAGATGATAGCAGAGCGGTGGATGTGGTCTATTTTGACTTCAGTAAGGCATTTGACACAGTCTTATATAGCATCCTCGCAGCCAAACTGAGGCAGTGTGGTTTAGACGATTGGGTAGTGAGGTGGATTGTGAACTGGCTGCAGGACTGAAGCCAGAGAGTAGTGGTCAATGCGACACAGTCTAGTTGGAGGCCTGTATCTAGTGGAGTGCCCCAGGGGTTGGTGCTGGGACCAGTCCTATTTAATCTCATAGAATCATTAGGGACTGGAAGGGACCCTGAAAGATCATCTAGTCCAATCCCCTTGCCACAGCAGGATCACTTCACTGGAGAAGTTACAGAAT
>JAOXOE010000702.1:10088603-10120669 GCA_028565055.1 Phoeniculus purpureus | reverse complement strand
CCGCGCGCGCGCCCCACGATGGAGATCGGGCCCCGCGAGGGGCGCGCAGAGAGCAGGTGGGGCCGCGCGGGACCGGGGAGCCGCGGGGGTGCGGGTTACCAGGGGGGCGCGGCAGCGAGCACGGGCCCGGTCCCGGGAAGCTCCAGGACTGCGGGGACAGGGGTGGTACGAGGTGCCCCTGCGATGCGTGGGAGCGTGTGGGGGGGACTCAGGGCTGATCCCGGAGGAAACAACGCCCCGTGTCCCGGTGTAGCCCTCTGTGGGACGGACAGCCGGGCTGTCAGGGCGGCGGGCGGCCGTGTCACCGCGCGGGGGTGGTGACAGCCGCGGGCGTGTGACCCCGGTACCTGCTGTTCTGCCCCTCTGTGGACACCAGCAGCTCCCCAGCAGCTCTGGCCATGACAGCGGCTGCCAAACCTCCGCTTCTTCCCACTTCGGGTGCCAATGGGCGAACCCACCCCGTGCCGACACCGGCTGCCATTGCCGAGGCTCTGCCTCTCAAGGGGTGGGTCACAGCTCCTGACCGTCCTGGTCGGGCGCCCCTTCCACCTGCCGAAAAGAAACTCCTCATCTCCTCTTGATTTCCAAAGACGGGATCCTGTGCCTGCACCAGGTCCTGCCATGGCCTCGCCCGTGGGGTCTTCCTTTGGGCTTCAGGCCTGGGTTTTCTCTCAGCGACTGTAAAAACTCAGAGGATGCTCCCTGGAGGTGTTTTGATGATGAGTCCCATTTACGAAAGGTTTTTCCATGTCTATAGCCTTTGCTTTGTGTGTGGGTTTTGCCCTGGTGCTCATAAGTGCAGAGTGGGTGTTGGCTGGATGTGGAAGTGCTGGTTGGGGAGGAGGGAGCTGCTGGAATGTGATAGGGGAGAGGAGCATTCCTTATCTGAAGGGCTCAGCTCCCTCCATTCCTGCTGGCTTATCAGCCAGGAATATGCTGCCGGTGCTTTTAAACCTATAGCGCAGGTCTGGGTGGCCTCTTGCACTGTTTGAGCTATTCTTCCTCTTTAGCCGATGGTTCAGACCCAGCAGGTTTGAAAAGGTAAAGTAAATTTACTGCATTCACTCCTTTTCCTTTCCAGAATCATCTTTGTGCCTTTTGAGGCCATTTCTTGCCTCTCCAAGTCCTGAACTACCACACTCTCCCATGGTGTGACTAATAGGCTGACGTGGTGCCACCCCCAGCACTCCCCCAGGGACGAGGAGGACATCATCTCCTCCAGTGCAGGCACACGAGGAGCCTGCTCGTTCTGGCTGTCACTGATGCACCAGGGAGGACCCTGCAGGGGATCTTGCATGGTCTCTTTGTCATTTGTGGAAGTAGTTCAGCATTTTCATTCCCAGTTAGATGCCAGCTCACTGTATATTGTGACTGTGACATAGCAGTAGGATGGAGGTCACTGGATCCATCTTCCCATGGATCATGGCAAACAAAGCAGCAAGTTATTTTGCTGAAGTCCATCTTTCTGCCAGCACAGGAAGAAGAATGAAGATCTCATGCTGGGTTTTGCTGTCTCTCCTCCTGAGTAGCAGTTCTGAGAGGCACTGGGGAGCAAAGGTTGTATTGTCAATCCCACCAAGGCACAGCAGGAAGGTCAGTGCTTTCCTGCCAGGCACAGAGCGGGGATCTCTGCACAGTCTGACTTAGTAAAGAGCTATTGCCTTTGGCACCAGCAAGGCACCCAAGGGACAGCAGGACCAGGGAAGAGGGTGCCCCAGGAGAACCTGTGCTGGGAGTGATAGAGACAGGGGAGTGGAGGGTCACAGTGAGGTGGCTGGGCTTCTGTGAGTTGGCTCCTCTGCCTGCCGCTGCCTCTGGTCGCCTATGTGCTTGTGGTAGGCAGGTCTTGTGCAGTTCAAAGCATGATGCAGTGGTATCCTGACACCACAGGTCATAGTCATCTGCTTCTGAGGTCTTTGCCAAGATAGCAGGTAAAGCTGTCTGCTGTACTGGGAGAAAGCTAAAAGTCGCCTTTGATCTCTTTTTTTCTTCCTTTATCTTTTGGCTGTGGAGAGCAAGAGTGCTCCATCAAGCAGCAGCTCTGGGCTGTGTTTGCTGGGGAGAGCCTTCTGTGGTTGTGCTCCTGGTACAAGCCACCCAGTGTTTTGGTTTCCCAACCATCCTTCTCAGTTCTCCCCACCCGGGTGCTGCAGGGCTGACCTTTCAGACTGGCAGAGCTTTTCTGGCTTCCTCTGCCTCATCAGCCGCTCCCCACTGCTGCAGATGAATTGCACAGAGTCTGTCTTTCTTTTAATCCCTTTTCCCAGCAGTGCCGAGGCTGTGGAGGAGCAGGCCGGGGAGCTCAGGGAAGGGGCTGCTGGTTGTCTGGGAGACCCACCAAGTCAGGAGCAGCCTGTGAACAGTGGTGGGTTATATGGTGCCTTTGGAATCTGCAGGAGGAATTGACAGCTTGGGAATGTCCTTAGAGACCCAGGGAAAATTCCTCAGCCCAGCCTCTTTAGTGTGCTACACAGAATAGAGAGATGACTCCTTGCAGAGGCCAGGATCCATTGCTGGATGGAGATACACAGCAGATGTTGCTTGTAAGAAAGATTAGTTGGTGGGGTTTTTGTGTGTGAATCCTAGCTATTGGTAATTCTGTTTTGAAAAGTAACTGGGATTTGGTTTTATTTCTAAAGAAGAAATTCATCTGAGTCAGCAGCCTCTACTGTGAGTCACTTTTGCTGACTTGGACCAAAAGGATTTCCTACCGTTGCTGGCACGAAGGGACTGAGAAAGCCTTGGGAGTGCAAACTGCAGTTCCCTGGCATTGTCATCAGCAGTGGCATGAAGCCATTCCTTGCTCCATGTCCGGATTCTGTCTTTTATCACTCCAGTGCAAAAGGTTCAGTTATACTTGGGACAATGGATGTTCCTGAAGAACATCCTGTTCCTGAAGATAGAGTCTGTGGTGGTAAACCAAGGAGACCCAGCACCAAGTTTACAGAATTGCTGGTTAAAATTGGAGGCTGGATTAGGTGTGTTTTTTAAGGAAGGAGAGGGACTCGGCTGATGTCTCACCAATGCTCCACCAGCACTGACCACTGCAGACACCCTCAGCCCTTGTGTTTGGTGGAACCAGGTCCTGCTACAGCAGAGAGCAGAGGCACATCTTGTTTTTGCAGGGGAAGCTCTGCTCATGTGCTGTGACCCGTCTGGGAAGTGTTGCTCCCGTTGCCCTTCCTGTAAATCAGGGTGTTTCTGTGATGTGATATGAATTATGGCTTTCCCACAGAGAATTCTCTTTATTCAGGACAAACAAAGCAGATTTCTTAGTATTGCTCGAAACACCTGTGAAACAGGGAATTTGAAGGGTAACTGGGACTCAGGCTTTCTCCATCCTTCCTGGCAGCCCAAGCTCAGGCTCTGTGAGTGTGAGAGGAGCAAAGCCTGCTGCTAACTCAGGGTTATACTGTGAGTCTGGTCAAAGCTGAAATGTGGTTAGCTGCGCTCTCTCAATTTCCGTGCCACCTGCACCCAGCTTTATGGGTTTTCGTTTCTTCAGCCCTGTGTCACTGTGTGCTTTTCAGCATACACCATGTTCCAGCCCAGAAGCTGCTGGGTTTTCACTATCATGTAGGGTCTTGCGCAGCCAACTGCTTTGGGTCAACAAGTCCTATTGGATTATTACTGTCTTACAGGGATGTAATTCCCTTTTGGAAGCTCTTGCATCACCTCTACAAAGGCGCTTTCATTGTGCTGCTTATTTCCTATGTGCTTCTGAGTTCAGTGTTTTAACATTTTGAGATTGTTTTGTTTGAGGATTGCTTAACCTTAGTTTCTCTGTGCTCCCTGCTATGGAGCTCTGACTTCAGTCTTCTGGATCTTGGTTTCCTACCTCTGGAGAGATGCACAAATCCTTTAGAGAGATAGTCCATTTGCAGAAGTGCAGCTTTGTGTGCCCTGTGCCCAACCCTTGTGTGCATTGCCTGCTTTTTATAGCATTAAGTATTACAGGAGGGAGTTCCCCTGACTCAATGACTAGTAAGCTCAGTTGTGTGGCTGAGCTTTCACTTGCATTCCCTGAGTGTTAGAAATATCTTGGGGAGGAGCTGGTGAAGTTTTGAGCTCAGTGGCTACTCTTTGACCAGGGACCAGCAATGCTGCTGTGAGCATCTGTGGACAGTCAGTGACATCACTGGTCCCTGGTCAAAGAGCATCTGTCAGGGCAGGGATGGGAAAAGGCCATAAATTCAGAAAGGCTGGATCAGTTTTCCATATCTCTTCAAGTCAGACCTCTTCAGGAAGCTGCCTTTGATTTCTGTCTGTACTTTCTTTTTCAGTCTCTCCTGAGATAAAGCCCTGACGGTGCTTGTTAGTGTAAGTACATCACAAACATACACGTACCTCCATACGCATCGCAGCTCTGGGCTAGAGGTTCTGTGCTATCAGGGTGACAGGCTTTGCTGGTGGGATGGGTTGGCTTCTGCATGGTTTAAGCTTAGGTCGGCACTGAACATGGTGACATTTCCCTGGGAAGCTTGAGTTAGCGCCAGTATTTGGTGAACTGCTTATTCAGTCTGGCAATAGTGAACAAGTCCCAGAAAGAGAATACTGATGACAAAAGCTTGAGTTTAGGTGCCAGAACTATGCTCCAGGACTACACTGCAGGATTGTGCTACTTGTTACTGTCTTTCTCTGTGCTGCGGAAGTGCGCAGCCCATACTTTGAACCACAAGGGATGAAAATGAGAACAGTTTTAAATAATTTATTTAAAATTTATTTCCCTTTTTTTTTCCATTTTGCTTTGGAAATGCAGTTTGTTTTCATCTGCGGGAAGGATTAACAGCTGAAACACTGTGGCTTGTTTCTTGCCAGCCAAAAGGTTGGACTTTCATTCTAAGCTGTCACCTCAGATGCTTTTGTTACAAACCCTTGGGAGGCATATTTTTATGGCATTTACACCCCCAAAGATTCCTTGCAGCATTGCTGTTCTACCTGAATACATGTTCTGACAGCTGCTGGTCCTCTGGTGACACGGCCAAGCAGCCTGACATGGGACCTCAGTTATTCTAAGCTTCCTTCCCCAAAGCTGCTTTTGCATAGGCAAATGACATTACCTCTCTGCACCATCAGTCCTGCTTTGTGGTGGGTAATGGTGATTTCTGGTTGTCTGCAGGGGAGCTAAGTGTGGCAATGTCCATGAGAAATGCTGTGCAAGCTCTAGAATACACTTGCAGTTTGCTAATCTCTGACCATAACGTGATGAGTGCTTTAGCAATAAAGTCAGCTTGCAGCTTGGGGCTGGAGAGCAGCCATGCAGGCAGAGATGTAGACCAAGAGTTGCCACCCTTGGAGTGGGTCCCCTTTACATCTCCGTAGTGCTGGAGTGCTTGATGCAGTGCGCAGAGCTTGGGGAGGCTGCTCTTGGGAAACGTGGGTGCAGCGTGGCTGGTGTCTGCAAGGGGCAGTGGACATCCTGCTGTTGCCTTCCAGCTGCTGTGCTCCTGACAGGCTGCTGCTCTGGACAGTTTCTGGTAGAGCATGTGAGTGAAGCAAGCAAGAGGCTGGCTGGAAAGGTGTCCTCTAGCTTTGTTGGCCTTTACTAAGCAAGTGCAGCATCGGTCTTTGACTGTCTCCTGAGACCATATTGGTGGTGGTTACCAGTCATCACATGAATCATTATGTTGTGGCCTCTTGTCCACAAACCAGGTATGGAAGACCACAGGGAGGTGTAAAGTTCATCTTTGCTAGCTTCTAAACCACCAAAGGTTTCAACCTGACCAGAGTCTCCTTAGAGAGAGAGAGCAGTACTGTGGTCCTGTCCTGAAGGTTCTCTTGCTGTAGGTATCATTCACCTGGCTTTGTTCTTCTGCAGGAAGGAACATTGGAAGCTGCTGGGAAACCTGAAGACCACAGTGGAAGGTTTGGTGTCCACCAGCAACCCTAATGTATGGTCCAAGTATGGTGGCTTGGAACGGCTCTGCAGAGACATGCACAGCATCCTGTACCATGGGCTCATCCACGACAAGGTAGGGCTCTGTCCTGCTAGCATGACTGTCTGTCTGTAGCAGTGTCAAAACCTGTCATGAGCAGGTGAGGTCATCCTCAATGTTGCAGGTGGCTTCAGTGCTCATAGCACAGGGAGGGTACAGCACTTGGCTCACCTGGCTAGTGCTGTGGTTGTCAGAAGGACCTGGGTTCTTTCTCTCTCATCCAACTTCATCGTGTTTTTTCTGTGCCTGCCATGCTGAGGCCATCCTCCCTCTTCTTTCTTTCTGCTGCAGCCAAACGATAAAGTTACATTTGCAGTGAGTCAGCCCTGTATCATCTGCACTTGGACAACTTCCCAGCAAGCTCTGGCAAGAGAAACCTCGCATCTTTACTGTTTCTCATTAGCTGTGTTAATAACAGGAGCTGGCAGCCAAATCCACACTCTGCATGAATGAAATCTCTCTTTCCAGGCTCTTGATGTGCCTTGCGATTGCTCACCCAGCCATTCCCCCTTCCAAGGCAGGAATTTCTCTTTTCCACTTGTATGCAGAGGCCTGAAGATGTCCCCTTCAGCTTGCGATTATGAGCACAATTAATTTACACAGGGATGTTGAGTGAGTCTGCAGGGCATGCATGGGGGCAGGCTCTGCCATTGCAGAGCGATGCAGAGGCGGTTGCATGGGCCAGCTGGGTCCAGGAGCAGGAAAACTTCACCTTTGCAGTTCTAGGCTCCAGGAAGAGCCAGGTTGGCAGGTGTCCCAGCAGGCTGAATAGCTCCCCAGATTTATGAAGTTTGCAGTCAACACTTGTTACAGTGCTGCTCTGTTCCTGTTAGTCCCCAGTGGTGTGGATCAGGAGAGGTACGCAGAGAGAGGAGCTACCTCCTACGTGTGAGGAGTGCAGTGCTCCCTTCTGACAGACGTGCTGTTAGTGGGCTTCGGGAATTGAGACGTTATTTTTGCCTTTGTAAGAGTTCATGCCAGCTCTACAGAGCAGGACAGTGTGCTGTCCTCTTCAAATGCTTTTACTGTAGACAAGGGCAGTTCTTTTGCCTAGAGATTTCTCCCCTGCTTGGGTACATATGATGCCGTTTGAGCTCTAAGAACTACAACAGGAGGCCCATAATAATACAGCTTCCTAACAGCAGTTTTCTTGTATTTGCTCCAGGAAAACACCTCCTTATACTTACTATTTTCATTTCAACTTTTTCACCAAAAAAGGTGAAAAAAATCTGTATACACATGCTAAGAGACCTAGAGTAGGAGGTTTGAAAACTTTTAAGGGGAGTTTTTTTCTGTTTGTCCAGAAAACCCCACTTCAATCTAGAGGACCAAAATTGCCATGCTAGTTCTCTAGTCTTAGAAAACCAACCAACCCCCTGCCCCAAACAACCAACCACAAAACAGAACCCATGCCTCTGATGCTTGTGAAAGAGGAAATAGAGATGGAACAAAAAATAATTAGTGACGAGATATTTTGGGGCTGTGTTTACACCTGGTAGGGTGGTGAAGAAAACAGAAACTCTGCTGCAGTTCCTCTTTAACTAAAGAAACAGCTACAAATTAAATACCTCACGGTCTGAATAAAGCTGATGCAAACAGCACCACTGTGCTGGTAGAAACCCAGTGTGAAACCTGGGTGCTCCTCTGTGCTGGTGTCCACAGTGGTAGACAGCAGTGGTTGCTGGTTTGCTGGTGTGCATTTCCATGTGGCCTTTCATATCGCCTTACTGAGTTCTTATTCTGTACAATGCTGAGCCATCAAGACTCTCTTCCCCATCCCTCTCAAGCAGGAAGGGGAGCAGTGACATGGCAACTTGGTCAACCTTGAATTTGGCAGACCTGCAGTTGGCCTTTAGGATCCTTACTGCACTGCAGCAAGAGTCTGGGCCCTTTGGTACCATGTCCCATCCCTGTCCCAAGACCTCTCCTGTCTCTGTGGTGTGAGGGACTGGAATTTTACCTGATGGAAGAAGAGAAGCTCAAGGGTCTGTTATCTGGTCACACAAGTGCTGAAAACAGCTGACAACAGCAACCATGGGAGAGGCAGGAGGTAACTTATCCACATCACGCCTGTGTATTTTTGGCTTGATCCTTTGATCTACAGAACTGTGTTACATGCTTATGCTGTTTCTCCTCTGTGAAGCAGTGCTGCTCTTCCTCTCTCTCTTTTCTGGCCCATCTTGCTGGATTCAGGGGCTGTCCTCATGGTAGCAAGGGGCTAATGGAGGATGTTGGCATTCAACTGGGACTTCTGTGGTGGTATCTAATTGTGCCTGTCCTGGGCAGGTGTGCTGCAGACAGAAGGATTACTGGCAGTTTGTGAAGGACATTTGCTGGCTGAGTCCTGGCTCTGCTCATCACCTGGAGAAGGTGAGTTCTGGTGGGTGGCCTTGTGAGTCTCATGGGCGGGATACTGCTGCCTTGGCTCTTGACCTGCTGTGAGTGAAGCGGCTCCGTGGCTTGTGGCTGAAGCAGATGTGTTTGCGTAGAAGCCATGTCCCAGGAACTCCCAGCGTGGCTTTGGCTTAGACAATCAGCTGCTTGTTTTTACCAGGCCAGTCTCCAGCTTGGCTCAGCTAGGTGCAGTGGGCATCACCAAGGGAACTGGCACAAACAGAGCTTGTGTGTGTACAGGGATGATTCATGACTCTGTGCAAATTTCTAAAGGTCTGGGCTGTCCCATTTGTAGGTTGTGCCTCAACCATGCATTTGGTTCTCCCGTCATTTGCTTACACCAACCACTGATGCATGGGGATGCTCCTGGTCCGTGGTTTCTGCCATGGATGAGTGCAAGGGGCTGACCACTGGTTGCCCCTGTGTCCATCCTGCTGGGGGGATGTGCAGTGTGACTCCAGTCCAGCTCTTCAAGCTGCAGCAGCTCAGGTGCTGCTGTAATCTTTCGCAGGTGATATGTCAGCAAGAGCATGACTGTCACCACTGGAGTTGAGTTAGATTTGGGAACATGGGGTCCCTCCAGGTCAGTGTCAAGTCACACAAGTGGGAGAGCATGCAGGAGAAATTTGTAGTGCTGGTGGCTGTTGAAGGACTTTGGTCACTGGCTGACCTTTGGAATGTTGTTCCTGCCTGGTGCTTTTTCCTCCCTGGTCGCTGGGGAGCTGCTGGGACAAGTCCTCCTTCCTGCTGACAGTGACCAGCACTGGACAGCTGCTCTTACGAGAGGGACCAAAGGCATTCAGTGGAAAAAGTCCTGCTCCCCTGCTTGCATTACCTGTGCCTTACCTATGCCTGGTATCCCTTTCCAGTTCATCAGCCTGCAGGAAAGTGGCCAGCCTGACCCTGAGGGCCCAGGAGACCAGGCCATTGCACAGCTGTGGCTACAGCACAGCCTTCAGTGCCACTGCCTGTCGGCACAGCTGAGACCGCTCCTGGGGAACCGCCAGTACATCAGGAAATTCTATGCAGGTAAAGAGAAATGTGTCTTTTCCTTCTTATTAGCAAAATATCTATCTGGTGACATTTTTAAGCTGCATGGGAGTCAGGGGGATGGCAGAAAAGGTGGTTTGCATGTGAACAACCAGTGCTGTCAAACCACACATGAACGGGACCCCAAGCAGCAGTTTTCTTTTCCTAGACACTGCTTTCCTGCTCAGTGACTCCCACGTCACAGCCATGCTGCAGTGCCTGGAGGCTGTTGAGCAGAACAACCCCAGGCTTCTGGCTCAGATCGACACCTCCATGGTGAGTTGATACCCTGGCTTTTGCACCTACTTCTCCCCAGAGACTGGCTGGCTGGCTGCTTGTCTGAGGTCTCATTCAGGGTGCATTGAATCTTTGGACAAGGGGCTAGAGTTGGAAGAAGAAAGTTGAGCTCCAAGAGGAGAGGAGAGTAGTGAACTGGTCCCTATGTTGCCTGTGCAAGCCTGGTGGGGTTCAGGGTGGGGGAGATGGCTGTGTGCAGCCTGTAGTGGTTCTGGCTGCCATCAAGGATTTGTGTAAGACGACTTGAGGACTGGTTACCACGTAAGAGGCACCTCTAAAGTCTTCTCTAGTAGTCCCAGGCTTCTGGGCCAGCTTGCATAGCTGACTGGTCATGAGAGACAGCCATCCTCTGAGGAGATGGGCAAGATACCTGGACCCTCACTCCTGCTGGTGATGCTAGTGACCCCCTGTGCAGCCCTGTGCCAGCTGTCCCCTCCCAAGAGAAGTGGAACAGTGGTTGCTTTGTTTGCATAGAGATTCACAGTGAAATGCAATTAATGAGGCTTTGTTAAATGGAGCCCATGTTCTTACAGCTGGCCGGCACGTCACTGCCATCCCTGTGCACGTCAGATCTTTCTCCTGCAACAAAAGAGATGTGTGACCACAACACTGAAGGACACGAGAGCCATCTGCCTGGGGCGCTGGGCTGCCTGGATCATTTCACTGACACCCTGGTAATTTCCCGATGGGAGCCTGCAGTGTAACTGCAGTCAAGCTGCTTCAGTTCTGAGCTGCCACGTTTTTCCCTCCCCATCCTCCTGTCCCCAGACCTGCTATGTCCTTTGCAGGCTGGTGACGAGGCATTTGCAGGTGTCTTACTTTACCTTGCTGCTCCTTTGATATCCCGTCCCATAAATGCTGATTTATTAATGTTTATTAATGTGACCTCTCCAGCTTACCAGGAAGAGTGACAGTCTGCCTCCAGTGTCCAAAAGTCAGAGCCTGACTGCCCTCCCTGCATCCCCATACATCCCTGCTGCAGCCTGTACACAGCAACGATGCTTTGGGTCCATCTCCAGCCTCTCAGGTAACTAGGGTGGGCTGGGAAGAGCAGGAGAGATCCAGAAAAGACTACTTTTTTTTCTGCTCTTGGATTTGTTGTGGTGGGTGGGTATGAGAAGATCTCTGCCTGTGATGGGACATCCCTGGCCTTTGCTCATGGTGGGAGGTATGCTAGTGTGAAGCCACAGGCTTATTGCCATAGAGTGGTTTGCTTGTGCTAGAGCATGTAACGTCCTGGTTCTGTCTCTGTCCAGACAGGAGACCAACAAGCTCCTCAATCAGCTCCAGCACCAGCCAGTCCCAGGAGCACTGTCCATCCACCCGGTCTTCCTCCTTCAGCGAGGGCAGGTCCCTTCTGGAGCAGTCCAGCTCTGTCACCCACTTCCACACCCCCTCACCCAAAGATCCTTTCTCTCCAGCCAGCGAGATGAGCTCCAGCACCACCAGCCAGAGTGAGGACACTTGGGCAGGAAGTCAGGAAGATCCACAGAGTGATCCTAATGATGGGCCGGAGTACCTGGCCATTGGGAACTCAGGACGCTGGAGCCGGGTGTGCAGCAGTGCCAGCACCAACAGCACCAAGAGCAGTAGCTCAAAACTCTTCTCCTCCAGCAGTTCCCAGAAGCTGGACTCAGTGTCATCCCTGGGGGAGCAGGGGGCAAGTGGAGGTGGAAGCAGGGGCCTGAGCCTGTTGCGTCGATCCAGTTTCTCGGAGGGACAGTCGTCAGCTCCACAGGGTATCCTCAAGAAGAGCCACATGCGCTCACACTCTGACACCAATGTGGCTTCAGGGAAGCTGCACGGTAATGGGAGAGCTTTTCTGGGATGTCTTTGGGGTGTGGGTGTCCCTGGTACTGGGAAGCTGTTGCCGGCCTCCCCGATGACTTCATGGATCTGGCCAGTGAGGGTGACAGTCGGTGGGCAGTTGGGAAATTTAGCCTTTGCCCTTAGCTTTTCTGCTCTGCACTGGAGTGATGGGCTACCATTTTACTTCCCAGAATGACCTGGTCTGGTTTGTTACTAGTATTACCAAAAACTTGGAAACTGGCAGCAGTGTTGTGGCATTAACTGTCCTGATTCTACACTGGCCTTGCCTGGCTGGGACATGTGGCCATGGCAGGACACTGGCTGGGGCTTGGGCTTATCCTACTTGTAGGATGTCAACCTACTGGTAACCTACTGGGTTCTCCTGTGCTCTTGACTGGGTGAATGGGTGGTGGGTGGGCAGTGGGGTATGAGGGAACAAACAGTTCATGGGATTCTGTTCCACCAATTTTGCCTCCATTGGAGAAGTGAGTAGTAACCAGTCTTTCTTTTCTCTCCCTTAACGCTGCCCTCCTCCTCCTCTGTCTGCCCAGGAGGCCTCAGGGATATCACCATTATAATAGAAGATCCAGTGGCAGGTTTGAGAGCCAGTGTAACAGCCCTTCATTAGTGATCATTGCATCAAGTTCAGGATTTCCATCAACCATAGTGTCTATTTAGAACACAAAAATGTATTTAGTTCTTGTGTCTCAGCTGGTGCTTTGAAGCGTCAGTTTTATGCATGTGACCTGACTGAAGATCCCAGCTTGGTTTTTGAGAGCAGTTGACCAGACCCAGAAGGGTGCCCAGCTTCCCTGCATGGCTTTAGGGAGCACTGGCCACCAAGTCCCTGAGCTGTGAGCTGTCCCCCCTGCTCGCTCTTCTGCTCTGCAGCTGTGGGAGCGGGCAGAAGTTTAATCTCTCTTGGAGTGAGTAAGAACTGCCAATAAGCAGGTCTAGGCTTGACCATCTTATTTTTCCTTTCATTTAGTGGATCCATGGGTGAGGTTTCAGCTTGGCTGAGTTCAGCCATGTCCCAGTCAGCTGTGGTTGCCTCTACAGCCAAGACTTCTGGGTGTTTTTCTGGGCTTGGAGCAGCTATCCCCCAGAGCAGAGGTGCTAGGGTGTGCCAACCTGTTGTCCTGAAAGAACGTGGGCTGTTTACTTTTGTATCTGTTGAAAAGTGGCACTGGGCTTGTTGAACTCAAATCTACACAAGAGCTCTTCAGCTAGAGAGGCATTTTTGTGAGGTGGTGGGCATTCAGACAGGTGTGTCCAGCTCTGTGTCCTGCTCCAGTAGAGGATGCAAAGGTCTGCCTCTCTTTACTTGTCAGCAGAAGGCTCTGTTGCATGTGCAGTCTCCCAGGCTGCTGATCATGAGATGGTTTCTGTGCTGGTTTTCCACAGGATTGACGTGACTGCAGGATACTGTGTCAGGCTGCAGGGATGGGCAGTGAGAGCCTTCCACCCTGATGGCTCTCCTTTGTCATCCAGCCTGTGGGGTGGGTTGGTCTCAAGTCCTGTGCTGGTGACTGCTGTCTTGGCAGGGAGGTGCTGGTGTTGGTGGGCGCACCGGAGTTATGGCACAAAGCTGGGAACAAAGAGGAGTAGGAGGTTGAGAGGATAGTGTTGCCTTTCTGTTGTACTTGGGATACCGGGATATCAGCCCTGTGTCCACACCTGTGTACGTTCCTGTTCAGCTCCAGTTGCGGTGTTTCCAGTCTCCTTCAGCAGTCCTTTGTCATTTAGCCACTCCATCTGGGCACTCCCCAGGGCTGTGACTCTCCATAGGGCACCAGCTGTTCTTGGTCTCTGATCAGGCCAGCTCCTGGCAGTCCCCACCGGCTCAGCCTGGCAGGGAGTTGTACCACTGTGTGTGCGTGGGGCAGAGCCCTGCCCACAGCTGGGTAGGTCACCTTGAGTGCAGCATGTCCTTCAGATGCCTCCTTCAGCTATTGTCCAGGCTACTTTGCAGGGCTGGAAGCCCCACAGATCTCTTGACTGCTCATGTTTTCCTATGTCTCCTGACTCTCTACTGTGGGGAATAACTTCCCTCGGAGATCCTCCAGCAGAAGGAAGGGGCTTGCAGAGGCACTTGCTGCAGCCTGTTGTGTCCTCCAGCTCTGCTTGCGAGTAAAGAGAGAAAGATTTGAAATTTGACTGTGCTGTGGCTCTCCTGAGCTTCTGTCCTTTCCTCTTCTTTTCTGCCTGAACTGCCTTCCAAGTTTTGTCTCCTCTTGGGCTTACCCCCAGCCATGGCACAGAGCAGGATCATGTCCCTCCTTGCTTCCTATCCATTCGTGCCTGCCATGTGGTGCTGAGCCTTTTTCATTTCACCCTATGCAGTGGTTGGGTGTGTCTGGGATACTGATGTGTGCCTGGTGTCTTCCCTTCCAGAATCCCATGGCAATCCAGAAGGGAGAGGGCCGGTCTCCGCTTCCACTCAAAGCAGTGAGCTGAGCACACCCAGTTCCCTCTATGTGGAGTATGGTGAGTATAGCCAACCTCAGCAGGAACTCTTGCTCCGAGTCAGCTTCCTCCCTCAGCTGCGCTGGCCTCAGCTACTGGCACCTGCACTGGCAGGGCTCATTAGCGTGGGGATCGTAGCAGGTCCCCTCCTTCATGCATTTGTCTGTTGTTTTTCTAGACTCTGCACAGTACCTGTCCTCAGGGGAAGGGATGTTCAGAAGACCCTCAGAAGGGCAGTCCCTCATCAGCTACCTTTCTGAGCAGGACTTTGGCAGCTGTGCAGACCTGGAGAAGGTGAGGGAAGCAGCAGCGTTCTGTGTGCACTGGAGAATGGATCTTCCTGCAGATTCAGTGATACTTCCCTCCATAGGGAAGATAATCCCATGGTATTTCCTACTATAGAACTGTGCACAAGTCTCCAAGGTTGAGTTCCTCACTTGTCTCTTGACATCCAGGATCTGCCCATCTAGCTTATACGCAGCAATTGTGCAACATGTTGCAGCCTCTCGGGATGTGTGCTGAGTTCCTAGAGTGGATGTCTTGCACATCCTTTTCTTGTAGGTTGCCCCTTGTGTTTTGTGAGTGTTTTGGTGTCCAAGAAGACTTTAGTTTCAAGGTCCTCATATAAGTTATATATCTCAGTTTTCATGAGGTCAACAGGAGTTAGGGTCTTTCTGTCACCCTCTAAGAGTGATAACCATTTTACCAAATCTTCTTAGTTTCTATGTGGTACAGCCATGAAAGCTTTTGCTCTTGCCTTACAGGAGAATGCCCACTTCAGCATCTCAGAGTCCCTGATCGCTGCCATTGAGCTGATGAAATGCAACATGATGAGCCGCCAGCTGGAGGAGGAGGAGGAGGAAGACAGCGACAAGGAGATCCAGGAGCTTAAACAAAGGATTCGTATTCGGCGCCAGCAGATCCACACCAGGCGCCTGAACCCTGCCTGCCAGGAGATGGGCTCAGATAGTGGGTGATGTGTTTTGGGTTCATCACCTATTGGGATGTGCAGTTTTCTCTCTCTTGCCTGTACTTATAGCTCCTGTCTGCTGGCCCATTTGTGGGAAACACATTGATGCCAAAGTGCTGCAGGGATTTGTGATATTCTGCTGCTGCAAAAGACCATAGTGGGCCTGATACAGCACTTTGATAACACTTGTGCACTGCTGGTGCAGAGTTATGGAATGTAATTTCATTTTGAATCCATAGTGTTTTCCATCCTTGATCTCCATCCCTCCCAGCCCTGGCCATACCTGGCTGTAAATTTATCCTTTAACTGTGAGTGACCCTTCAGACCACTTCCATTGATGGCTTGGCTGTGTTGCATTAATCCCAGGTCTCATGGCAACAGACAGTGGGTCCCAGTTCAGCTCCCGTGGCTCCATGCGGCTTTCTGACTCTGGCTCTGCAGAGGATGTGGAAGAGTACGAGATCCGAGGTAGGAGAGAACAGCTGTGTTGGTTTCTTGTGTAGAGACAGACTTTTCCATAGTGTGGTTTTGCTGAGGTTGGTCCCTCTGAAGCAGAGCATGTCTCTCTGGCTTTCAGGATGGCTTTTCCCAAAAAAATGGCTGAATTCTGAGCATGACCAGAGCAACCAGTTTCCCTCATGTTGTGGCATGACTTTCCTTTGAAATCAATCCTCTGTAGCTCTTAGCATTCAGTGCCTCTGGCTAATAGGTGGTTTTCATTTCATTGCCTGGTTCACACAGCTGTCACAGCGAGAGAGAGGTGGGAGAGCTGCCGTCCTGCATTCCTCCTCCTCAGGCAGAAAGAGCCATAGCTCTGACCACTTGTCTCCAGTGTGGCTGTGGCAGATGCTGGTCACATCTTGACCTGTAATTTCTGTAGTGTCTGGTCCTGGCAGCTTGGGTGTCTTACTGCTCACAGGAAACCTATCTGGGTCCCTGGGTGTCCCTTCCCTTCAGAGCCTTGTTCATCCTCCTGGGTGGACAATTTACTTCTTAGCAGTACTTCCATCCCACTGACTTCAAAAAGAAGACAGAGGACTCCATATTCCAGTTTTAAACTTCCCATATCTTGACTCTCGACAGCAAAGCCCTTCTCTCAGTCCCTGAGAGCAAGGTTTTGGTCTGGTTTGAAGCCCATGGAGGCCAGTGTGAATTCAGTTCTGGGCTTTTCTTGTGTTATGCCCTTTCCCTGTGGGTTGGCCAAAGCACTGAAGTCAACTGTTTTGTCATCATCGTGTTACACAGATGGTAACGATGGATCTAACCTGATTCAAATGTCCAAGAACGGCTTGTCAGTGTCAATGGCTTCCTTGTTCTCAGGTAGTAACCTGGCAGTGCTCCCCTGTGGCATGTCTGGTGTGTGTGCAAGGTGCGTGTGTGTGTGTGTGTGTGCGTGCATGTGCACATTCTCATAAATCCACCTGATCTGGGAACTGTCAGCAGTGTCATGCAGATGTCAGCAAGAAAAGCCATGTCAGGATGGAGCAGAGAGGAGGCAGAGGAGCTCTGCCATAGTCTCCATCCCCCAGGGTGTTTTGCCATGCAGTGTTTTGGATATACCAAACATGCCTGCTGTGGTGAAGACCTGTCTTGCCCGGGGTAGGGCTTGGCAGGGCAATGGCACAGCTTTGTGGCTTTGTAGCTGCTGAAGGCTGAGCCTAAGCTGGATGAGAGCAGAGTCTTCTGCCATATGGAACCAGGTCCCCATCCCAGGTATCTAGGGGAGCATTATCCTGCTTGACCTCGCAGAGCTGGTGGGCTGTAGCTCTGATTGGAACCATGGATAACCCTTGCCATCCTGCTCAGACTTCACTAGGAGAAGAAAGTTCTGGAGGGAGAAGTAGGGAGAGCAGACAGGGCACAGGCAGTTTCTTCACACTGGAGGTTGCATGAACACTGAGCACTGGGACTGCATGCAGCCAGGTCTTGCTTAGTGCTTTTGTTGTTTGCAGTACTACTAGATAATCCCTCTGGTCTGATTTAAGTAACCTTAATGTGCTCCCTGGTTGCTTCAGCAAGGGAGCAATCTGCGTAGCTGCTGTTGGCTGCCGTACGGGGTCTGGGGTGACATCCATGAGTTTGGAGGCTGTTTCTGGGTCTCCTGGGTATTATCTCACATGGTGATAGCATTGTCAGCAGAGATGTTTTGGGTAGCTAACTAGAGGCTTTTGGAGAGCATCTGCAGTAAAGGCTGGGAGGTGAGCAGTGGCAAGATCCCAGTGCTAGCCCCTGCAGGAACCTACAGCCAGATTTGGCTCCCTCTGCCATACTTGAGTTGATGCCAGTGCTTGAGTGTGTTGGCTCTACCTCCTCATTACACTCGGTCCACACTGCTACAAAGATCCCGCTGTTGGCTTGTGTTCCTTGTGACATAGGACCATGTGGCGCCTTCCTGTGCAGAGCTGAAGGTACCAGAGCTTGGCAGGTGTGTCTGGCCTGTACCTTGTGTAGTCCAGAGGCTGAATTTGCCTGAATTGCCTGTTCACTGCAACTGGAATTCCATTTTCATGATGTAGAAATGCGGATTCCTTAGCTTTGGGATGTTTTCCTGTGCCTTTTTCTAGCAGTGGATGCCAAATGAGGAATCAGGCATCCATGCTGAACTCCACTAGCGTGAGCCTGTAAGTCTATGGGCAGGACTGGAACTTGCTCCTGGTGCTGCCAGGACAGCCCTGTTCTTCCTGGGGGAAGAGCCAATGCCTTGAGGGGTGGCATTTTTCACTCAGCTGGGCCATGATTCCCTTGGCCTCAGTGTGTGGTTGGTGCCTGGCCAGGATTAGCTGGGCTCCATGTGGGTCCACATGGCTGACCTGCTTGGGGTGGAGGAGTAGGAACCCCAAGCTAGGTCTGCCCTTGCCAAGCACAGGGCCACTGGCTCAGGAGGAGCTACAAGCCTGTGTAAAGGTGGTGTTGTCACAGCACACCCTATTTCTAGAGCTTTCCCAGAGGTACAAAACAGGAGACTTGCTGGGCTGAAGGTTGTGGCAGTGGCCTCTTGTCTCTCCTGACCTGTAGTGCTGTAGTGCATGTTTTCCTTCCCTTTTCTGGGAACCTGTCTGCAATGAGGCAGGGTTTCTGCCTGCTTCTGCCTGCCTTGTATGGCTGGAAGAGTCTCCTGTCCCAGGGTCCTTCCACTGCTGAGATTAATTCCCTGTCAGTGTTTAACCTGCCGGAATGAAAGATGAGTGATGAAGGCTGTGCTGGGTGCTGCCTGCTACCCAGGGCTGGCACCAAAGTGGGATGAGGGGTGGCCCAGGGCTGTTGGGGATCTGAAGGAGGGGTGAAGGGAGCAGGACTCCAATGTCTTGGACCTCTCCCTCCTTGGGAGCGTTGTGGCCTCTGCAGAGGGCTGCTGGCATGCTCTCTGCATGGGTGCTAACATGCCTCTGGAGTGCTGGGCTTCAGCAGCCAGCCCTGCCTGTGCAGCCACTGACAAGCTGTGGCATGGCCACTGTCTGGCCTTACAGGTTTCAGTCAAGCAGAGAGAAGGGCTCACCATCCCGTTGCTAATCCCCTACAGCATCTCTTCCGTATATAGAGAGCTATTAAACATTCTTGCTGACCTTGCTGTCCTCCCTCCTAGCTCCTGTGTGTGCACTGTTTCAGGCTGTTTCACTGCTAGCACTTAGTGTGTGACCTGTACCAGCAGCCACTTGTCTCCCCCAAATCTCAGACTCACTATTTTCACAGCATCCCACTGTGTCCTTGTGACTCTGACAGGCAAGTGATCACACCACACCTCTCCTAGCTGCTCAATGCCACTGGTAGAAGTCGATACTATAGTTCACTTGCTTTTGAATAGCTTGATGAGTTTTACAGTGTAGCTTTGGTTTGAAAGTTTATCATCCAGCCCTGTCCCATCTGCTCCACCTTGTTTGTTTGTGATTCAGATGCAGACATCAAGAGGAACCCAGATTCCAGCAGGAGGTCCTTTCTCTCCTCAGAGTCCATGTAAGACTTCAACTTGTGGCAAGACATCCTTGTATCAAAGTCCCTTTCTCACCCAACTCCACTTTTCCACATGCATCAGCTGCTAATTTGCACTGGGGTGGACCTTTCTCCTTCCCTGCCTCCATCCTTGCTTCCCTTCCTGCCTCCCTCCCTTCACTTAGCAGAGGGGCACTGGGTCCTAAGTCTTAAATTTGGGAAGCAGCACCTGGAATGATCAGGATATTCACAGGAGATAGAGATTGTATGGATTGGCATCAGGATTGATGTTCTCTTAGAAGGTAAGAGGCTGGGGAGAGGACCTGGCACAAGCCAGAGCATCTGGACTGGGTGTTGGCTTGCTGTTGGCTCTGAGCCTCTCCTGCCTCTCCTCCTCTCACCTAGGATGGCCTGTTAGACCAGATGATGCTGCCACCTTCTTTGGGTGTGTTTATACTGAGAGAGCAGAGACTTCTGGCTCATACAGACACCAGCTTTGGCTTTGCAGCTTCCCCTGCAAGCAGACACAGGTTTAGTTAAGTAAGAGGAGTTTTGCTCGCCTTTCTACACAGTTGTGCTATCAGCCAACTTTACTTGGGGGCAGCTACAAAGACAACTCACTCACGTGTATCAATTTAAAGCCTGTGCAGCAATGCAGAAATAAGATACCGGGAGCTCTTTGGGATTAGCTGGGACTGGCATCAGGGGTTGTGAGGGCACAGCTGTGAGACCTAGTGCTAACCACTCTCTTTTCTCTCTAGATCCCACTCCTTCCTCAATTCCAACTCTGCGGAGGCTGTGGCTATGGGCTTGCTGAAGCAGTTTGAGGGCATGCAGCTCCCAGCCGCCTCTGAATTGGAGTGGCTGGTCCCTGAGCATGATGCCCCACAGAAGGTAGGGTTTTGAGTCTCCAGTCACTGAGCTGGAACACAGGAGGTTCCACATAAATATGAGAAGGATCTTCTTCACAGTGAGGGTGATGAAGCATTGGAACAGGCTGCCCGGGGCGGTTGTGGAGTCTCCTTCTCTGGAGACGTTTAAAACCCACCTGGATATGTTCCTGTGCGACTTGCTCGAGTTGATCCTGCTCTGGTAGGGGGACTGGACTAGATGATCTTTCTAGGTCCCGTCCAATCCCTAACGATTCTATGATTACCTTTAATCTTCCCTGAGCCCACTGTCAAGGAGCTTTGGTAGTTGCAGTGATCCATCCATGGAGCTGAAGGAAGGTTTTGTCCAGGCTCCAGAGATGGGTGCAGCCAAGCAGGGCTGTTCCGCTGCAGCTTCCTACAACAGTGTCAGAATCCCTGGGGACATCTCTAGCCCCACTCAGCTGGAGCAGCAGCTCAGTGCTTCTCCATTTTCCAAAGGCTGCAGCTGCAGGTTTCTGGCAAGCCAGCCAGATGCATTGCCTCTCTGGTACCAGGCAGAGATCTGACCCTCTTGTCTCCGTCTTCCAGCTTTTGCCCATCCCTGACTCTCTACCCATCTCTCCTGACGATGGACAACATGCTGACATCTACAAGTTGAGAATTCGGGTGCGCGGAAACCTGGAGTGGGCCCCACCACGACCACAGATCATCTTCAATGTTCACCCAGCCCCAACGTAAGGACCCACATGGGCGAGGGCTCTCTGGGGAACTGCCCTTTCTAGCCCTTTGCCATCAATACCAAGGCTGATTATCCTCTCCTTCCCACTTGACTGCTGGGGGTTCCCTGCTCAGAGCCAAGTAGATGCACTGTGGTCACTATGGGCGACTGGTGCTGTGAGATGGATCTATTGCCTGTGGCTGGTGCCTTTGGTGTGCATCACAGAACAACAGTGCTTTTCCCATTGGCTCTGTTGTCCACACTTAATGTGTCAAAGCCTGTGGCTGTCTCTGCCATCTGGATCTGTGCCAGTGCCTGTCCTCTGGTGCCTAGTGCCATCAGGGCTGGACTCATGCATGTTGTCTTCTGTCTCTGGGCAGGAGGAAGGTGGCTGTGGCCAAGCAAAATTACCGGTGTGCAGGCTGTGGTATCCGGACTGAGCCTGGTGAGTGCTGGGACCCTGACTGGTAGCTGGAGAGTGGGAAAGAACCTGTGAACAAGAGGGAAGATGCAGACTGGGTGTGTGGTAGCAGTGGGGAAGCGGTACGCTGCCTTTGCCAGCTCTGCCTGCACATCGGTGTCTACCACCCACATAGTTCTCTCCTCCAGAAGGAGGGCTGATGGGGGAAAAAAGCAGCCAGTCTGTCCTGAGAGCATTTCAGATATTGACTCTTCTAAGGCACTGTCATCTCTTAGGGTCTGTTAGCTCCCAGCAGGTTCCCAGCTGCAGGGCTCTTTGACTAGTCATCTTTCCTGAATGTGTAGGTAGATGTGAATGCATGAGATTGGACTGTGGTCCCAGATGCTTTCACAGTTGGTAGGGATGCTTGCAGACCCCAATGCTGAGCACTGTGGTGCTAGAGGAAGTACCAGCAAGGTAGACTGCTTTGCTTTTTGGAAGTTCTGAGCAACACTGCAAATCCAGAATGGTGTAGGACAAAGCCTGTGCCTTGGCTGACATCCCTGTCTGCTGGGTTTGGCCAGATTACATCAAGCGGCTGCGGTACTGTGAGTACCTGGGGAAGTATTTCTGCCAGTGCTGCCATGAGAACGCCCAGACGGTCATACCCAGCCGCATCCTGTGTAAGTGGGACTTCAGCAAGTACTACGTGAGCAACTTCTCCAAAGACCTGCTGAGCAAAATCTGGAATGACCCACTCTTCAACGTGCAGGATATCAATCCTGCCCTGTACCGCAAAGTGAAGTCTCTCAACCAAGTGTGGGTAAGACTTGCCATGCCTTCCTGAGCGGAGTTTGGGTGGGTGGCTGGCCACCAATTGCAAACCATATTCCAGGGAAGCTGTGAGGGAGTGGATATTCAGTTTTTGAAGTTTAAAATCTCAGCACCATGGGTTTCCCTTCAGCTCCTGTTCCTATCAGGTAATGGAGGAATTTCTGCCTGGTATCCTGCTGGGTTTTGGTTTATCTCCTGGACCACCTGACTGATGGTTGTGCTATCTTTGCCCTCTGTGCTTTAAACACTTTGGTGGCAGGGGAGAAGCTGCTGAAGAGCCATGGTGGTTTCACCAGTGCAGGAAATGGGGCAGATCTACTTGGCCAGGGACTGTGCTCTGATTCTTGTATTCTTCCTTCCTCTTCAGCTGCTGCGAATCCAGCTTTTCCACATGAAGAACATGTTTAAGACCTGCCGTCTAGCTAATGAGTGAGTCTTGGGCTGTGAGGTGAAGCTGTTTTGTTGCTCTTGATCTGTCCCATGGCAATTTGCACTGGGGATCTGTGCAGTCTGTGCAATGAGCACAGGCTCAGGACAGGGATGTAGGGGGGAGAGAAGGCAGAAGCAGTGGAGAGAGAAGACTTAATGGAGTTGCTTAGCACTGAGCTCTAGTTTCTTTCTCCTTTCAGCCTCCTAGACTCCTTCGATGCAGTGCCTGGCCACTTGACGGAAGATTTGCACCTCTACTCACTGAGTGATCTCAGTGCCACAAAGAAAGGGGACCTGGTACCTCGCCTGATGGAGCTCTTGAAGGCAGGCAGCCTGCACGTTGAGAAGTGCATGGTAAGGCCGCCTCGTCTGCCTTCTGCATGGCTTTGTACCTTTGGCAACACCTTTTGCTGCGAAGATAACCACTGGGGGGCCTTGGATGTTCAGGGCAGCTGCTAATTTAAGTGATTCGATGACTGCTCCTGCCTGCTCCACAGAGTCCCTACCCAGCACGTACGGGGTTTTTGTTACTCTGTTTTGGCTCGACTCCTCTTCTGACATGTTGATTCTGTCTTGCTGTGCTCCATACTGGGGCTTCATACCATGTCCTGCTGACCTTCTTTGCTCTACCTCCTGCCCTGCTTGACAGAGATGAGCATTTAGCTGCATTTTTTCCCCTCACTTTTTTTCCTTCCAGCTGTGCCAAGCCAAGGGCTTCATCTGCGAGTTCTGCCAGAATGAGGGTGACATCATCTTCCCCTTTGAGCTCAACAAGTGCAGGACATGTGAAGGTGAGATGTTGGGAGGACACAGGGAAGGGACAAATCCCAGGGACAAGGTTTGTCTCCAGTTTGAGTGGCATTTTGCTAGTAGAGGGGTACAGAGCCAGCCAGACCAGCGTGATCTATGCCTGGCACGTGTCTCTGCACTGCATTACCACAGCAGCACATCAGTATTTATTTGGCCAAAGCTGCTGGCGTGGTGGAGTGTGTAGATCCCTTCCTGACCAGGCTGTGTGCTGCCTGTCCCGGCAGCAGTGGGCACTTCTGTTGTGACTGCAGTGAGTGGATGTTTAGGAGCCCTCAATTCCCTTTTTGCTGTGGTTATGGGACAGGCTGCACACAGCAACCTTGCCCCTGCTTTGATGGCTGCAGCTGACTTCGTAGAGCAGAGAGAAGCTGAAGAGTTTATCTCTGTGCCCTTCCTGCCTGCCAAGAAATCCCCAAGACCCTTCAGGAATCATACCTGCTAATGCCAGTACTATTAGCCAAGAAGGGCTTGTCCCTGCAGCTTGGGACAAACCTCTGAACTGGTTTGATATGGCTCCTGACAACATGCAAGCCTTGTTTTGGCAGTTCAGTGCTAAAGAAAACTTGTGCAGGGTCACTGTTTCCTTGGAGTATCAGGAAAGTTTGGGGAGGGACCATGTACAGAGCAGGAAACCTCCTGCCTGTGCTCCCAAAAGCTTTGCAAGACAGTGTAGGGATATGGCAGCATCATTCCTTGGAACATTGCCAGATCCACATTTGTTCTTGTTCTGCTGTGGCTTTGGTTTGAAATATCCCCCCTGGACAAGACTGGAGAATTCTTCCTCGGGTTGTGGAGAGTCAGGCAGTCTGTGTCAGCCTCTGCCAGCTGAGCTGTTATCTCTCCCACAGAGTGCAAAGCCTGTTACCACAAATCCTGCTTCAAATCCACCCACTGTCCCCGCTGTGAGCGGCTTCAAGCCCGAAGAGAGCTGCTGGCCAAGCAGAGCATGGAGTCCTATGTCTCCGACTATGAAGATGAGCTGGAGCAGCCGGAGGCAGTGGCAGCCACATGAGCCATGTTGCAGCAGAGCAGCAGATCATGAGTTGGTTTACATGTGTGGCCTTTGTCACCAGGGACTGAGCCATGTGGGCTGGAGATGAGGAGGACTATAAGGAGGCCTGGAGTGCTGTCTCAGAGGGATCTGTCTTCCCCCGTGCAGTAGCGCTGGGCTGGGAAAGGGGCATCTTCCATCATCCAGGTCTGCTCCAGTAACTGTTTGTGCTCCCCAATGCCTTTGCTTGGGGCAAGGTGGCTGCTTCTGCCTGTCCTGTGGCAGAACAGGGGCCATTTCTAAGCAGTTTCCTAAAGGACCAGGCAGGGCAGTGCTGCCAGTCCTGGTGCTCTGGTGCCCAGCAGGGTCCCTTGCGGGGTCAGCACTTTCTGCTCATTAGCTGGATACAAGGAGGCTCTAGCCACATCTGCCCCTTGAAGATGGCAGTAAGCTCTCACGAGTCCTCTGATCCCCTGTCCCTGCTGCTGGGGGCTGTGTGCATGGAGGGGGTGGGGGGTGGGGTCGTTGTGTGTTTAAAAGCTCTCTGTGTTAGATCTGCCTTGGGACACTGCTGGAGGGCAATTGTTCTCACTCAAGGATCAGAGCAGAGGAGGTGGCAGTGGTGCAGGTATCTGCCTCACCTCTCTGTGCCGTCCATGCTGAGCTGCTTCCCCTGCCTTCTGCCCACAGCCCATGCTGCCAAAGGTACTGCCTGGAATAGCTGCACAAGGGCACTGGTCCTGCCAGGCTTTTGGCAGAGGCTGATCAAGGTTTCCAACTGCTTCCTTATGCTGCCAGTCTGACCTCCTGAGGAACACATGCTCCTCTAAACATGACATGGGACTTCTCTCTGGTGGCACCAGGACGTGCCTTGGATGCAGCTGCCTTCTGCCCAAGACCTGTCGGGATGTGGGTGAAGGCTTAGCCCTCCAGCTGCATCCCTTAAGCTTCTGTCTTTTTTAGGTTGGGTTTTTGTTTTTTTGATTTTCTGGATTTGGTTTTATTTCTGAAGCGGTTGTTTGTGTTTTTAACTATATGGTTCACCCCCTTCCCTGCCAAGGAGATGCTGCTTGAAATGCCTCTGCAGGAGACACAAGATCTGCTGGGACTCACCAGCATGAAAAATCCAGAGCTATCCTTCTCTTGGTTCCTCACCTTTGGATGGGGCCCTTCTCCCAGCAGATCTTCTGTTCCCCTTGGGAGAGGTCCCTGAGCAAGGGAAAGCCTCGAGGCTTCCCAGCTGTGGTACAGTGGGGCAGCCAGGCAGCCTGCTTGAAAATTGGGATGCACAGAGGAGAGGAGTTTGGCACTGGAGTGCTGCAAATGGTTGTTCCCTCTCCACTGTAGGGCTTCCTGCCATGACAGATGGCTCCAAGGTTGGGCCTGGTGGTGCAAGGTGAGCTCTGTGGTCAGTTGAGGTGCCTCTGCATTGCTGCATGTGGATGCTTTAGTCCATGGCACTGGTGTGTCCAGCACCACCTTAGCATGGGTGGACCTGAGTGGCAGTGGATTGTTTGGAAGGATGGTATGGCCTGTGTATTTGCAAGAAAGGTGTGAAGGAACCTGAAAGCAATATACTGGCAGAAGGCATCTGTGGGCAGTAGCTTGAGGCTGGGATGAGATCCCTCATGGGCTGTCCCTGCAAGGGTAGAAGGGGCTGGGGGGCAGAGCCTAGGACCAGGAGAGGTGGCTACAGGGCTTGGTTAGGGAGGATGGCTGCCAGCCTTGCTGCTAGGGACCAGGCTGTTATCTACCACATGCAGCATTCTGACAAAGCCAGGTCTAGCCTGAGAAAGGGGGTTCAGCTCCCCACTCACTCCCTTGGGATCCAATCTTGCTTCCACTTGTTTTCCCCTGGGGAGCAGCTGCTTTTCTGCTCACTGTCCATCTCTGCAAGCCCTGGGGCTGCCAGACACTAGTCTGCCTTGGTCTTGCCTGTTCCCAAACCCAAGCTGAGCCTTCCTGCTGCTGCCTGGAGCTGGTACCCCCTTCCGTGGAGCTGCCTCAACAGCACATCTCCATTCACCCTGTTTTGTTTGAAGCACTTTAATGTCATGGGACAGCAGCTGAGAGGCTTCTCATGTCCCTTTCTAGAAGCACTGAGTACATTTAGAGAAGAGGGAAAAGATTTCATCTTATTTGTGGTTTCCATCCTCCACCATGGACTTTGTTTGAATGAGTGGGACTGGCAGAGGACTCCAGGGCAGGGTTGTGCCCAGCACTGACCACTACAAGGAACACTGGAACTGGTCAAGACTCTGAGCTGTTTCTAAAGGAGAACAAGGGGCTGTCCCAGCCAGGAACTGGAGCCCTCCCCACGGGATTATTGCACAGCATAGCAATGGAAATGCCATCCCTAATAAACTAAGTTAATAAGGGGCCTGGTTCTTGTGCCATTGTTTTGGATGGGGTAGCAGTATCTATCTCCACATTGGGGTCAGTGCTACAGTGCCTGTGCCCCCTGGGACAGGGAGGTAGTGGGATGTACCAGCTGATGGCAGAGGGCAGTCAGGGCACAACTTGTGTAACTGGTGGTGCATCCCCACATTACACGGAGAAGAAGTTATTGTCATCACTCCTTGACTTATCCATCTGGTTTGTGGCCTTCCCCTGTGAATTGCCCACTGGACTCAAGGCAGGAAGCACAAGCCACTGAGTTAGGGGCTCCCTATCCCCTTCTTTACCCTGCCTTTGCCGCTGACAGAGGGACCCAGGGACATGACCTTGGCTGCCCTGTCCTATGCAGCCCAGCTCTGCACTTGCAGCATCATCATATATCATCCCATAAACCGCACAGACACAGGAAATGCAAAATAAACTTCAGAACAACTGTTGAAGGATGCACTGGCTCCGCACGGAGCGAGGCAGGGCTTTCCTTTGGGCAGCACAGCATGAGGAGCCAGTTTCTGGAGGCTCTTCCTCAGAAGAGACCTGCTCAGCCCAAGTCCAAGCTGTGGTTACCAACAGCAAATTGGGCTTGCTCCTGAGCACAGTAGTTGTAGGAAAGCTTCTGGCAGGTGTAAGTACACTGATGGGCATTGGAGGGGGATGAGCTGGAGGGTCCTGCATGGCCCCTTGGCAGCTTGAGAAGGGGCTAATCATAGGGAAGGAGACCTGCAAAACCCCAGGGCTTGCTGCTGTCGCAGGGAACCCTTGCGCAGTGCCTGGGATGATCCTGGGACAGAGTGTAAGGTGCGAGCTAGTACCTGGGTGAAGGCACATCTGCCCCAGCACGAGGGGGGCATGAGCAGTGTCCAGGTACGCTGTGGCCATCACTGGGACAGTGCGCTGGGGGCATACCGACGCTCAAACTGGCCCACGTCGAACTTGCGCTTGCAGCCAGCATAGTTCATGTAGCGGATCTTGCCGAAGACAGCCCGCTCTGTCCAGCCATGGTCATGTACGCCGCAGATGGACCACAGGCAGCCTGCCAGGTGTGGGGACCAAGCATCAGCTCTCCCTCTTGCCTGGAGGCATTCAGAGAGCAGAGGATATGGGTGCAAAGCAGGACAGACTGCAGCAAGAGCTGGTTAGTCTACAGAGCCCTCCCCCTCCCTCCACTGCAGCCTTGGCCATCAGTGATAAGACCCCCTGCCCCATGCCCCCATCCCACAGCTTGCCTACATATCCATTGGGATCCCTCCCATCCAGCTCATAACGGTCATTGAGGTAGATGGCAAACTGCAAGGCCTCCTCGGGTGAGCGGGTCCACTCCAGGATCTTCTTGGCCCAGTACATCCGCAGGAAGCCATGCATCTTGCCCTCTCGGACCATTTGGAGCTAGGGGAACAGAGACAGCCGTGGGGGTCAGTCCGTGCCAGCTTAGCCTCTGTCCATCAGGCAGAGACTCAGCATTTTTGGGGGAGACGTGGGGCACTACCTGGGCAGCATTCCAGAGTGGATCGTGTGTGGTTGCCTGCTCCAGCTCCTGCAGCTCGTAGAGAAAAGGCCTCTTGTCTTCAGCATGGAGCTTCAGTGTGGTTTGTGCCCAGCTGTAGGCACCTGTGAGCAAAAGCGATGAGGAGCAACACTGAACAACCTGCTCCTACAGGAGGAGCCTGGAGGAAGAGGTGGAGATCTGGGCTACTGAGGGCACCATGCCCTGGAAGCAGCAGCTGTGAGCTCCTACCTCATTTTAGTGCCCCCACAGCCCTCTCCTAGCAGAAGCTGGGTACAGCCCAGTGCTCAGCATTGCCCACCTGACCCAGTATGCTACCTTGCACGCTGTCGTAGTTCTCATTGTAGTAGCAAAAGTTCTCAGCCAGCTCCCGCCGCACCACGGCCTCCTCCACAAATGCCTCCACTGACTCCTTGTACTTGCCCCGATGCTTCTGCACCTCCAAGATGGCTCGCTGGGTGGAAACCTGGCCTGGGGACATGGTGAGGGAGCGAGTCAGGCTCCCAGTCCAAGCTGCTATGCTTGGCCCTGCTGCACAGTGGGAAGATGGGGAGGCTCACCAAAGTGGAACCATGGGGAAAGGTTGCTGAGTGCTGCCTTGTTGGGGTTGTTCCGGTGAGAGCTGAAAGATTTCAGACGCTCTGCGATGAAGGACCGCAGCATAGCCAGCCCCGCAGCTGTGCCAGGGGTTGCCCACGCCACCTCCTCCACAGTGTGGTCCACCTGCAAGCTGGAATAACAGGCCTCCCACGCAACGGGCTGGGCGGCAACCAAGCAGCATGAGCACATTTGCAGATGTGCTTCAGCAGGGCTGCCCCCAATGTTTACTCCCCTGATGTCCCCAGCCAGCAAGTCCCAGTTGGTGCCAGCCTTCTCTTCTTAACCAGCCCTGCACAGCAGAAATGTTGGCATTGAATGGATGAGGTAGGAACCTCCCTTCCCCAGGGCATCTCCATCAATGTATGTGACCCCAGGCAAGTCACTGTCCCCATTCCCTGCCACCCCCTCCCAGGGTCCCAAAGCAGCTGTGAAACTCTCTGGTTCTGGCCACAAGAAGGTGTGGGAGTGTCTCAAACCGGTACCTCTGCAGGGCAGGAGGGGTAATGTGGATGTCGAACAACTGGAGGGAACTCAGTGAGAAACTCAGGGAGCTGAGAGTGGATCTTGCCCCGGATGGTCCAGGCACTGTACTCCTGCTTGGGTGAAGTGACCCAGCAGGGCACAATGTTGTGGGCATCAACCTAGGAAGCAAAGCCATGGAGAGGGATGTGAGCAGGAGACAAAAATAGTCCTGATGACATGACACACACACACACTCACTGCTCCTGCCACTCCAGCACATCTCTGCAGATCTGAAACGCTGGGGACAAGTTTCTCCTATGTCACTCCAGCCAGAGCTTTCCCCTCTCAGAGCACGGGCACCCACCTGGGCAAATGGTACATCCTCTGGCAGCCGCATCTTGACGTCCTCTACCCACTGCCGGGGGAGGCGAAGGGGGCAGAAGTCTGTTACCAGCCCGCCCACACCATGCTCCACCACGAATGCAGGCAGCACATCTTTGGCATAGCCCAGCAGCAAGTGGAAGGGGATGTTCAGCTCTGCACACTCCTGCAGTGAGAGGGGAAAGGCTAGGGGACGGTTCATGCCTCTGCAGACCTCACCCCATCACCATCTGCTGAAGGGATGGATCTGCCTCCTCCATTCCCCAGGAGCCCTGTCCCACTCTGCACAGGCATCCCCACCACAAACATACTTTGGCCACCTCCTGCAGGCCCCTCAACATGAACCTATAGTGGCGGATGGTGGCATCCAGGAATTTGGGCACCAGGCAGAAGCAGACGTGCAGAGGTAGCTCCTGTTTGAGGGCCAGGCGCTGGGCATAGAGGAAAGCCCAGTTATCTGTGGAGAAAACACATGGGGCAGTGGCAGGTGCTTTGCTGAGGGGATGGAGACAGGGTTTCCAAAAGGAAATTTTTGAAATTACACAAAGAATCCCCCTAGTCTTCCCCCAGAGAGAGGGGACTAGCTCCAAGGCACTGTGACGGGAAGGGACCAAGGCTTCTGTCACCTGTAGGATCTTCACTTCCCAACTCTAGCTTGTTCTCACCTTGCACTCGCTGGTCCCGAGACATCCAGTATAGGATGCATCGAGCATCATCCTTCAGGTCTGAGCCCTGGGAGATGAGGCGGACCCGCTTCTTGTTGTACTTGAACTCTCGCACTGATGCGGCCACCTTCTGCCGGGTCTCCTGCATGTCTTCCTCCTCTTCCTCTTCCTTCTTCCTCCGAGCCACGCGTGGCACCTCTGTGACCTCGGCCTTGCGCTTCCCTTGCCCCCGCACCATCCTTAAGGCAGCCCGGAGCAACGTGGCTGCTGCAAAGGGAAACGGATCCGTTCAGAGCTCCCGGTGGCGTCTCGTCCATTCCGGTGCCCGGGGCGGGATACTGGTACCCAACCCCATCCCCAGTCCACTCCCGGTGGTCCCAGTTCCTACCTGGCAGCCACGCGATTCTCCGTTCGTTACACAACGGGAGGGGTGTGGCCTTTTGGGGAAGGGATGTGGCTTCATCACTTGGTACCACCCATCCCTGCCGAGGGCTGGGGCTGCGACGATGTCTCCGAGGCGCGCCGGAGACATCCTGGCAGCCCCAGCCCTCGGGAGGGGTGCCAGTATCCGTCGGTGACACCCCTCCCTGCCCCCAGGAACGAGGAAGCATCTCCAGCTACCTTCCAGGTAGCTCCTTACTGACACTATCCTCTTGCCCTGTGTCTCCGGGTACAGGGCTCTGTCCCCAGCCAGGGACTGGGGGTCCTGGCGCTGGATATGGGTAGGAAAAGAGAAGGGCTGCTCCTGCTGCTGCTGAGCGTTGCCATGCTGGATGTCACGCTGGGTAAGCGTCGAGTGGGATGCTGGGCTATTTGTGGAGAGGGTGGCGAGTGGGAACAACGATCCCCAGGTTGATGGCTTGTGTCCATCCAGGCAGAAGAGGTTCCCATCAGGACCCCAGTGCTCAACTTTGCTGTTTGTCTTTGCTGCGACCTGCCCAGCAGCACCAGTCAGGCCTGCCTGGATGACACCATCACCAGGGTGTAATGGGCTTGGAAAATGCCACCCCAATGTTTGCACTTCATGCAAAGCAAGAGCAGTGCTGAGAGGAGCATAGGCAATGAACCTGAGGCTTGTACCTCCTGCGAGCCTCGAGCTACATCTCCACTCCTCCTGCACCCCTCAACCTCCGAGCAGAGCATTCATGGGTCTTTAATGACTTCCTCTGAGCTGCAAGCTGGGATTTGTTCCTTTGGGGCTCCTCTCTGTGGGACTGGTTCCTTGTTCTCAATACTTACACCCGGTGCTATCAGTTCCTAACTCTTTGCAGCAGAGGTTTGTGTAAACTCTTGCTGCTGCAGCTCCAGACCATCTCATGGCCACCAGTTCCTGCAAGGCTCTTCCTGTTGGTCAGGTCTGTCTGACTTCCTTCAGGGGTGGCTGAAGGTGGCAGAATAGGTCTTAGCGCTGGCACCTACAGGGGTTTCTGCACAGAAACCCCCGTAGATGCTCTCAGTGTGCAGGTCCCCTGGCAGTGCCCCCATGTACCTGTACAGCAGCAGGTTGGCTGTGCCCTAGCAGTCCTCCGGCGTGCCTGTCCACTTGTACCCTGGCTCAGATGCCCACGGTTAGTTCCTGCTTTGCCAGGCTGGGGGATTCACGTGCCCTGCCCTGCTGACACCCATTCAGGGATCCATCTGCTTGACTCACGGAGGACACAGCCATGGTCTCAGCCTTTCACCGCCAGCCTCTACGCACCTGACTCTCCCATCTCTTTGCAGGGACCACTGCCACAGACGTGACAACAGCCGTGTCCCCGACCCACCCTACCTCCCCAACAACCACGGGCACCTCGGCGCTGCTGCTCCCCAGTGCCTCCCCCACCACAGCCACTGTCCCACCCTCTGGGCAAGCCCTGACCACCCTACGCGGCAGCTCGTCCCTAGCTCCCGCAGCGTCGCCACCGACAGCCGCTTCAGACGACCCCTCAGCGACCCCGTCGGACACCGCGGCCACCCCCGTTACCAGCACGGGGTTCCCCAGGAGCACCCCCAGCCAGCTGGCCAGGACCACCCCCGGGACCCCCAGCACGGCCGCGGGTGAGCGCAGCCCACTAAAAGCAGCTGCCGAGACCAGTCCCCCCAACCCCTCCCCATAACCCACGGAAGTCCCAGCTGCTCCCCGCCCTATAGCGGGGGCGGTACCGGAACTGGGGAGGTGGGGAAGCGGGGAGGGGG
>JAOXOE010000702.1:10043943-10088503 GCA_028565055.1 Phoeniculus purpureus | reverse complement strand
AAAGACTCGGGGGCGTGGCCGGGGCAGTGACGTGGTGAGAGAGGGGCGTGGAGTGGGGGGTAACCGGAGCATCGGTAGCTGTGCCCTGAAACCTGCAGTGCGGCTGGCAACGAGCCCTTGTGGCCAAAAAGGCCGATGATCCCCTGGGACGCCTTGAGAAGACCATGGCCAGTAGGTCAAGGGCGCTTCTCCTCCCCATCCTCTCAGCTCCAGTGAGGACAATCTGGAATAATGGGGAGAGTCCATGACAGAGTCACTAAGATGATCGGGGGCTGAGCATCTGCCTTGTGAGGAGAAGCTGGGCTGAGAGAGCTGGGCTGTTTATCTTGGAGAGGAGACTGAGGGGAAATCTGATCAATGCTTAGAAATTGCTAAAGGGTGAGTTTCAGGATGAAGGGACCAGGCTCTTCTCAGTGGTGCCCAGCGATAGGACAAGGGGCAAAGGAGACAAACTGGAACACAGGAGGTTCCATCTACACCTAAGGAAAAACCTTTCAACAGTGAGGGGACAGGGCCCTGGAACGGGCTGCCCAGAGAGCTTGTGTTGTCTCCTCTGGAGACATTCAAAGGCCAGCTGGACATGTTCCTGTGTGATCTGCTCTAGGTGATCCCGTTGTAGCAGAGGATTTGTACTAGATCTCTGAGGGTCCCTTCCAACCCCTACAATTCTGTGTGTCTATGAGTGTTGCTGTATCCTGGCTGTTCCCTGACAGCGAACCCCCTGGCAGAACCCCCAGGCAGCTGTACCCAGCAGTGCCCCTCCCTGGGTGCCTGTGCCCCAGCAGTATGACCATGTCCTCATGTTTCCAGGAATCTTTGCCCTGGGGCTGCACCTGTACCCTGGTGGCAGTCCTGCCTGTACCTGAACCTGGCAGCAAGACTGTAGGCTGCCCAGTTCCTCTACCCAGAGCAGTGTCTCTGGTGTCCCTCTACTGTATTCTGGCAGAGTACCTGAACCCCACCCTACTGCTCCCAGCAGACGCCTGTTTGCCATTGATGGTCTCAGTGTGCAGGTCCCCTGGCAGTGCCCCCATGTACCTGTACAGCAGCACGGTGGCTGTGCCCTAGCAGTCCTCCGGCGTGCCTGTCCACCTGTACCCTGGCCCAGTGCCTGCAAGCGCCTGGGACTGCTCTTGTCCCTGACCCCGAGGAGGAGGAAGTGGCTCTGGCTGTCAGCAGTGTGCTTCAGCTGTGATATGCTGTGACATGGGGAAGTGATGCCTGCACAGACAGCCCAGGGGACAAACCCTCAGCCTGGAGCACGCCCTTCCTGAGTGACGCCTGTTCTCTGCCTGTTCCTCACGCTCAGAGCGGGCTGTTGTCTTCGAGGGCGTTGCTGGTGCCGGGAGCCACCACCAAACATCACCCCTGTGGTGAAGTACAGGGACGGTCCCAGCAGCCTGGCTGCTTCCCTGGGCGATTTTCTGTGATCACGGTCCCCTCAGCGGGCGGTGGACAGCGCGGTGTTGGCCGCAGGGACCTGGCCAGCTGCAGTGGTGGCTCCACCGGCCTGCCCTGCCCGCTGCTCGTGGCTGCTCGGTGGCCAGACTCGAGCAGCTGATGTCTGCTCAGCTTCGCGTCTGCTCCTGGGAGCAGCAGTGTCGGAGGGAACCCCCATCTTTGGCACCAAGGAGTAAAAGGTTCCAGCTGGATGCTCCTCCTCGGATGGGTGCAGGAGACCTGGAAAACCCCAGTGCAGGGGCTGTGGGGAGCACACGGAGCTGTGCCTGGTGGTGGGCATTGGCTCCTGCCTGCCTGGACATGGCTGGGCAGAGAGGATGGTTCCCCACGCCCCTGCTCCTGCTGCTGCTGAGCCTCACTGGCCTCGCCGTGCCGCATCTTGCACTGGGTAAGGGTTGAGCGTGGGACTCTGTGGGTGGGAGCATTGTTTTGTCTGCCAGCAAGTGCCTGTGGGGTCCAGGGGGTGAAATGCTGTGGGTGCGGTTTGCTGTTTGGGAGCATGAGGTGGTCTTACAGGTCCTCTTCTGTGTGAGGATGAGATCCCAGTGCAGACACACACCAGGCATGGGCTGGGCTCAGACCTTTGCCCTGCTCCGCATTATTGTTGAACCAGCTGCTCCCCGCAGCAGCACGAGGAAGAAGTGAATGACAGGCGGGGGCTTTGGTAGCTTCTGGTGGGGTTGCCTGAAAGCAGCTGGCAGCTGTCCCAGTGTGAGCAGGGCTCCAGAGTCACCAGGTTTCTGCTGGAATCACTAGGGAATCCATCCCAGTATCTCAAAACCACCACCTTGCAGGCACCCTGGGCAGAGGCCAGGGCAGCCAGACTGGGGTGTGCATCCTTCTGTGGGGGGCAGATGCAGATGCCTGGGCTTCCCAGGGACACCACACTGCCTCAGCACTGGGTCCGTGCAGGCAGACAGGATGTCCCTCCACCCCCCTGCAGAGTTTTCGTGTATCACAGCACGTCTCTAATGTCTTGTCCTGAGCTGCAAGCTGGGATTTGTTCCTCTCCACCCCCACTCTGTGGGGCTGGTTCCCCGTTCCCATTATTTACACCCGGTGCTATCAGTTCCTGACTATCTGCAGCAGAGAGGTTTGTGTAAACTGTCGCTGCTGCAGTTCCAGACTGTCTAATGGCCACCAGTTCCTGCAAGGCTCTTCCCGTCAGTCAGGTCTGTCTGACTTCCTTCAGGGGCAGCTGAAGGGTCTTAGCTCTGGTGCCTGCAGAAGTTTCTGCCCCAAGACCCGCAATAACCGTGGAGTTGTCAGGCTGGGGATCTATGTGGCCTGCCTTGATGATGACCACTGAGGGATCCACATACTTGACTCACACAGGATGGGGAATCCTCAGTCCCAACGATCCACGGCTGATATGTAGCTCTGGGTCCCTTGGGGAGCTCATGCTGGTGGTGATGTTCTGTTGACCTTAGCACAGCCATGGTCTCAGCCTTTCACCGCCAGCCCCGTGCACCTGACTCTCCCACCTCTTTGCAGGGACTGCTGCCACAGACGTGACAACAGCTGTGTCCCCAACCCACCCTACCTCCCCAACAACCATGGACACCTCAGCGCTGCTGCCCAACAGTGCCTCTACCACTACAGCCATCATCCCTCCCTCCAGTCCTGAAACAGGAGCCTCCACGCCAGAGAGATCCAGCACATCCCAGGAGACTGACAGCTCCTTACCTCCTACTGTGCCTCCTTCCACTACCCTAGCATCAACTGAGCTTCTCACAACCCCATCAGACACTACAGCTGCCCCCGATACCAACATGGTCCCTGGGAGTACCCCCGCTCCCAGCCAGCCACCAGAGACCATGGCTGGGACCACCCCTGGCATCTCCACCCTGACCATGGAGTCAAGCCTGGGCACTGTGTCAGCACCTGAGAGTCACAGTGCAGCCACCGGTGAGTGCAACTGTGGGTACCTGGAGGGTAGGGGCATGGTCAGGGAGAGAAATATCCATAGGGATGCTGGGCAAGTACTTGGATGGCTTCACGTAGGTGACTTCGTGTAGATAGCTTCATTTAGGCTTGGTGTGTCCCCAGCTGCAGCAGCATCCTGCACCTCTCTGCAGACAGTGCTAACATAACGTTGCTTTGCCCAGGCATGGACTCCTCTTCCCCTGTCACCAACTCAAGCCAGACCTCAGATGGTTCCCTCAGCACCCCCGCAGAATTGCCATCAACGCTGCCCGTCTGCCCCACCACCACACCCAATACCAGTAAGTGCAGTCCCCTGTGGGCATTGCCACCCCACAGCACTGGTGGCTCTGGGTTCCCAGGGACAGGGCAGGGGGTCCTGAGCCTTGCTGCTTTTCCGATGCCTGGGGGTACTGATTATCTGTGAGATGTGTGGTTGGTGCACAGGTGGAGGGCTGTTCTGACAGCACGGGCTGTCCATGACATGATTAACCTGGGAAGACCTTCTATGTCTGTGCCAGTGATCCTGGCAAGAGACTCTCAGATCCTTTGATGCAGCCCAAGGTTCAAGGAAAACAATAATAGCTGCATTTTTTGTTCCTAGGTGCAGTTCATCTGTTTCTATCACTGCAGCTAACTGTCCCCCTGGACTTGGGGAACACCACGGTGCAGGAGCTGCTGTTGTCCAAGGTGAGGTGTGCCAGGGAGAGGTGTCACTTTGGCATCTGGAACATAGGAGGTTCCACATAAATATGAGAAGGGACTTCTTCACAGTGAGGCTGACAGAGCCCTGGAACAGGCTGCCCAGGGGACTTGTGGAGTCTCCTTTAAGACCCACCTGGATGTGTTCCTGTGTGACTTGGTCTAGGTGATCCGGCTCTGGCAGGGGGATTGGACTAGATGAGCTTTCAAGGTCCCTTCCAATCCCTAATGATTCTATGATTCTATGGTCTGCCAGCCATGGTCCAGCCACCTGGGGAGGAGTTCTGGTAGCTAGTGGAAGGGGGTCTGACATTGAATGTCACTGGGAACACTTCCAGATGAAAGGGAAACCCTTCTTCCTAGCTGCCACAGTCTAGGATCAGGCCTCTCCTAGGTGGAGAGTGAAGGTAGGAGAGCTTCTCTGGTGTGATTTGATGCTTGTTCTCTTCCCCCAGCTCCGCAAGGACCTGCAGACGGAGTTCCCATGCGCTGGACTGTCAGTGCAGTGGCGAGGGCAGAAGAGGACCTGACCCCTGTTCCTGTGCCTGGCTGGCACCCACTTGGCCTGGCAAACCTTCTGCTCCCAGCTCCTGACTCCATGGCAGAGCAGCCCTTTGGGGTGACCTGTACAGCTCCACTTGAACCTGGGACCCCTTGTCCTTCAGTGCCCCCCGTGGGTGGGAGTGCCCCTGTTCCTACCTCTCTGTAGAGCCTGAGCCCTCCTGTTGCCCTGCACCAGACCTGGGAGTCTCCCACCAGCGCTGCCAGGGGCTAGGAGGAGGAAGTGCTAGCAGTCAGGGTTTTACAGGGCTGGAGCAGCTGTGAAAGCCACCCCGGGGACTGAGGGATGAGAGAAGGGAGACCTTGAGTCCTCAGTACTGTACTTGGTGCTGGTGACCTCCAGGGATTTGCAGTCCAGGGTAGTTGTGGTGCCCAGTGTCTTCAAGAGATGCTCCATGGCTAATTCACATCCTCAGTGGGCCAAGATAGAGCCTGACGGTGGCTCTGGGAAGGGGGTAGAAGAGGACAGGGTCCCCCCTCTCCCGCTTGAGACCCATCCTGGGGCCAGCCAAGCTCTGGCAACACAGTGGGCAAAGGAAGCTGGAGGTGGCACGGTAGCTCTCCCATGGCACTGCTGACAGAGGAGCTGACACAGGCTGGGCAATAAAAGGAAACCCCACATTTTCCATGACAAAGATGATGGCTTCTTTCTTACCGAGTCGCCTTCCCTCATTTCAGCTTTGCTGTCTGTCAGAGCTGCTGGCAAGGAAAACTGGCTGAGTCCCGGTCCCAGAAGCTTCATAGCAGAGAGCAACGAGCTCAGGACTGTGCCTTCTTGGCAGGGCTCACTGCAGACATTCCCGACAGCAGCTCTGTACCCCAACAGGTCCCCAGTTTGGTGCTCTCTGCCCCCCCCGCCCCACCTCTGCCCCATGGGGACCGTGGAAATCCCGTGGGCTGTACTCCTTCCCTGTTTTTTTCCAGTACCCAGCTAAGGAGCCAACCGCAGCGCCTGTCCCCCTGCAGCAAAGTCATTTATTAACTGATTAATTAGCCAGATAAAATCCAGCTGAAGCAATTATTAGCCTAAGCAAATCACCTCACTGGGAGATTGAAAACTGAAATAATTAGCAAAATAGCCATGTTGCTCATCAGGGGTTATTTGTGGCTGATCCTTGCTCCTCACTGGCAGCCCAAGCTGGGGGGAGGTGCATAGGGCTTGGGGATTCCAGATTTTGGGGGGAGGGTGGTCTCCTGGGCTCCATGACTTGTCACCTGTTTGGGAAGGAATAAGCTGGACAGGACAAGGGAAGGGCAGCCTGGGATCACCTGGGTGCCACCTTACAGGGGATGGAGGCTGAGCCCAGGGAATTCCTCAGGATGCTCCTGTTGGGGCTACCTCTTGCATCCCAGGGTTGCCTCTTTGCTCTCTTTGCTGCCTGGCTTTTGGGGACTTTTGGGGGTTCATTGTAGCTGTTGGTGTCAAGAGGAGTCCTTCAGCACCTGGGCAGGCAGCTGAGGAGCAGGACAAAGCCTGTCAGATGGGGTCCCCGTGCCGGACGCCTCATGGGGTGCTGGGAAAGAAATCCTCATGCTCTGCCCACGCTGTGGAGCAGAGCCAAGAGCACTCCTACGCCACATCCCACCGGGCTGCTCTCTCCGGCTGTTGAATCCATAACTTCAGACCCCGGGACATGGCTGGGGGCCAAGGCCGGGGTAATGGAGCCAAACTGCGTCACAAAGGGAGGAAAAGGTCCTGAAGTGCCGGGATGAAAAGGTGACCGGGGCACTTGCTGTCCCCTTGCCGGCGCAGCTGCCTTCCACTGTGGTCAGGGGGCGGTGGGGGGGAGGAGATGCTTCAGTCCTACTGAGCTCCTCTGCACCCCCAGGCTGGGAGGGGGAAGAGGGGCAGGGTGCTGAGGACACAGAGCTCTGATGAGCTCCTGACACTGCCCAAGCTCTTCGTGCCTGCCATCCTTGGCAATGCTGGCCACCACCTCCACCTCAAGGCTGCTTTCCTGCCATGGACCCCCAATCAGAGAGGCCTCGGGAGGTTTGATCCGCGTCCTGATGCTTTCCCAGCCCATAAATTATTTGTCAGTCTCTTAGCTGTGACCTGCTCACGTCTGTCAGCATTGTCCAAAGGAGCAGACCCTGTGCCCAGCAGGGCTGTCACTTTCAGAGGGCCCAGCAGCATCACAGGGTGTGCGTCTCGAGTCCCTGGTGGCTCAGGTGTCCCTTCCACTGTCCCACTCCCTTTCACCACTCACTGGTGGCTGTAGTCTGGTTCCCACTGTCCAGCGGGTGGGTGTTGCAACATGCCCAGCTTGCCAACTCATCCAGAACCTGTGGGGCTGATGGTTTCCACAGCTACCCCTCCCTGAGAACTCTCTAAATGCCCTTGCCAGGAGGCCAGAGCAATACTGGTAGGAGATGCTGGCATCCCTGCAAGGTTGGAACTCTCAGCCCATTAATTTCAGGCACCTGACTGATAAGGCACCATGCTGGGCCAGGGGTTGCTCTTCTGGATGGTGCAGAGCTCCTGGTGCTGGGATTCATGACATTGCCCCAGCTGTGGGCTCCCGAGGGGCTCTCATACGATGCTTTGGTCCTTTGTAACTGCGGATGTCAGTTCTCACTGCAGGAGCCTGTGGCTTGCTGGGACCTTGGCTTCAGGTGTAGCAGAAGGATCAGTGAAAGGTCTGTTCCCATGATGGGAATAGGGCACCTTCCTCGAGATGAGGGACGAGCCATGTTGGCTGCAGGCTTTCCTGGGAGGGTTTGCCAGTGCCAGAGCAGAGGGATGAACTTGTTTTGGTTTGTCAACCCCTGTGTCTGCTGAAGGAGCTGCAGGCAGACAGGGCTTTTGGGAACAGCATGGGCAGGAGGCACAGCACGAGTGTCTCCAGACTGTGCTGGCCCTGGCACACCAGGGGCAGGAGCCTGCAGGTGGGCTGAGGGTGAGGTGGGCTGCAAGCACCTTGTTCCGGCCATTTTCCCCTGTGCTGAGCAGCATGTCTGCAAAAGTGCCTGTGGTTCCCTTCATGATTTGCACCTCAAACACCAGCTTGAGCGGCTCTCCCCAGTGTCAGCACATATTCCCGTTGGGGTGGCTTTCCAGAGCAATACAGCACTGTCAGCACGGGCAGAGCGACTCTCCCACGGCGGGTTTGCATCCCTCTAATCCTCTATCGGCCCAGGTGTGTGGCTGCTTGGGTGGTCACTGGATGGGCCGTTGCTCCATGACCCACAGTGCTGGTTGCATGGGACCACCACACACCATTCTCCCCCCAGCTTCGCCCCCACACTGACATTTCTGGTGGGCAGGTATTTGTCCGTTCCAGACGAGCAGTCCTCTCCCCTGATTTACTGCCTGTGCCCTGTTCCTGCTGCCAGGGGCAATGCGTGGGTTCAGGGAATGGGGTTTAGTTGGCCGTGACTTGGCTCTCCTGGCATTTCCTCTGTCAGCACTGCCTGGCTGGTGGGCTGGGGTGTCCTGCCCCCGCTGCCTACCTGACAGGGGCCAGCTCCAGCAGGACACCGTGTACTGCCTAACACCCCTAATAACACTTTCCAGGAGTCCCCTGGGGGCATTTCTGGTTAAGAAGCGTTTAATTGATTACAAAACCATGTAGTAGTGGGAGTTTGCATAATGCTGCTCATAGGGGAGTTGGCAGGGGGAGAGAGGTATTTGCTGCTCCAGGGGAAGGGGAGATAGAGGTGAACTGACCCAGGGAATTAGGGTGAAGTAACCCAGCAAATCCCAGTAGCAGGGAAGGTTGTCCAGGGCTGCACCCTTTGCAGCTCCGGGGAGGCTGGTCCCACCTTGTATAGGAACTTCCTATGTCCATTCACCTTCTCGTGCACTGCTGTGCCCATACTGAGGTGCAGGTCTAAAACTCCACTGGGGTGGGGGGGGGCTCTGGATGGGGATCCCCAGTGCTCTCAATTGTAGCTGAGTGCTGGGGAGCTTGACTGACACCCCAGGGCCTACCCTCAGCCATAGCTCTTCCTACTGTATAACTTGCCTCTGGAGAAGCCTTGAGCCAAGTGGGGACTTGTGTTCTGCCTTGCCCCAGGCTGAGGCACAGCTCAGCTGCTGATCTCGGTGCCCACAGTGTTCCCACAGGCGTGGTGGCACCAGCTCGTGTCCCATCGGTGCTACCTGCTGCTTTGTGGCCCCCCAAACTGTGAGATCTCTGGGGTGACTGCCATGTTGCTGTTGGCAGTGCCACACGTCGCTCTCATTGCTCAGCCTCATCAGCTGGCACTGGTGACCTGGGGAGCTACGCACTGGGTCCATGGGAGACTGGGTCTCTGCAGGGTGGCCTTTGGGTGACCCCCAACCCATGTCCTAGCTGAAGTGGGCATCCAGCCCTTTGGAAGGGGAGAGCTCAGCAGGAAGGGAAAGGTGACAGGGACAGTGGAGGGAAAACACCGGGGGCGGGAGGGGACGGCGCTTGAAACCTGCCTCCTGCCATCCTATAAATAGGAGGGAGCAGCAGCAGGATCACACCTGTGGGACTCCGGCTCTTTGGGAGAGGCGGGCAGGGAGGGACAGATAGAGCTGCTCCTTGCTGCTCTCGCCTCCCTTTGAGCTCCCAGCACTCCGACTGCATGGAGGCCCGAGGCAAGAGGACCAGAGGATGGACGCTTTCCACGTTCATGGGATGCTGCGTGTGGATCCTGCACGGTATGTCCTGTGTTTTTCTGCTAGCACGTGAGCTACCTGAGCCCAGGTGTTGCTGTGAGATGCTTTTCCCTCCCTCCTAGCTGTACGGCAAACTCCTCTTATGACCAGTCCTCGCAAGACACTGCAGCCAAGGAGCTGGAAAAGCGTTTTATGGGGCAGGTGTCGCCCCGAGGGGTTGGTTGCAGGTGTGGACAAGTGGGAGAGGTGAGAGCCCAGCCCTGGAGACTGTTGCAGCCACAGACCCCTCCAGCAAGGGAGTTGGGGTAAGGCAGCCAGCAGAGCAGGGCTCCAGGGATGCTGCTATCCCTCCCGTATCCCAGGGAAGAGGCAACACTGGCGCTCCAATCCGGCGCCCCTCTTGCACAAGCTTTCCCATGACTGGTGGCGTGGAGCGTTTCCTGCTCTGTGTGGAGAAATTAGGATCAAGCACAGACTGACTGGGATGGTGTGCCAAACTGACCTGGGGGGGCTTTGTTTTCCCAGAGGTAGGAAGTGGTTGAGCTCCTCTAGCTGAGGGGGGTCTGTGCAAAGAGCTTATTTCGGCTGGGGGAGATGAGAAGAAGGATCTTGCCAGGAGGGGAAACAGGGGCTGGAGGAGGATTAACCTCTCGAGGACTGGTCTGGCGCAGGAGATGGTGTTCATTAGTGACTCCGGCACAGACTATCTGCAAGCTAATGAGCTGAGCTGGCGGTGAGGTTGGAGGCAGCTCTGCTGCAGGGGGATTTGGCTGCCTGGCAGGAGGAACCTGATGAACCAGAGCACTGGCATGGGGAACAGGCTCAGGCTGTCGGGCTGCAGCAAAATTCTACTGGGTCTCACCCTCGGGGTGCCCTTCTCCTCCCCTAATTGCGGCTGCCTAAAGCCAAGCGTCAGCAGATCTGTCCGGCTCCTTCTGGAGCCAACGGCGACAGCTTGGTCTCCCCAGAGCCTGCATCACTGTCCTAAAATTAAGACTGGGTGAGATGTCACCCGTGGGTGCCAGTGGGTGCTGGCAGAGACGTCTGGGATGTGGGGTGGTGTCTCCTCCTCCTTTCAGTGATGCTTCTGGATGTAGGGCAGGATTTTGGCAGCAGGATTAGGGAGCTGTAAGCAGGGCTTGGTCCTGGGAGCTTTTGAATATTCAGAAATCCTTTGTTTCCTTCAGCCAGCTGGGGACGAGATGGATGAGGGCAGGAGCAAGCAGGCTCCCACCCCGGGAGAAGTTTAATGAACCTACTTTAACCACCGTGGCTCAGAAGCCACTTGCAGTCAGGGAATGTTTCACTAAGCCCCGGCTGCTGCAGGGCTTTGACAGGGTGCTTAGAAGTCCCTCAGACACCCAAAAGGTGACAAAAACACGAGAACCCCCCAGGCTCTGCAGAAGTGACTGTGCTCAAGGCTGTCCCTGTAGCCAGGCAAAGAGGGCTGTCCTCAGGCAGCGGAGCTCCAGACATCCCTATGGGGTTTGAACAGGCTGCCTGCCCGGGGATCAGAGGTGTCCTCTATCTGCTGGTGGCTGCTGATGCTGGGAAGCAGAAGTTGCTGGGCAGTGCTGTGCCTAAGGCAGCCCAGGCTGCACCCCTCGACTTGTAAATCAGAGCCTTGTAAGATTGTGGGATGAGGCAGTAGGTTTTAAGAAGGAGTACAATTTTCTTGGTGCTCAGCTGGAGAAGAGCAGCTGAGGTGTAACACTCCGCTTTGTGCTTCCCTGCAGGGCTCGGGGCTGCTGCTGCCATCCCTGTCACTGCCGAGGAGAGGTCTGCTGCAGGGACAGCTTCTCCCACCACAGCAGAGAGCGAGGGGCCTGGTGTGCTCCTGATGGGCACTGTGGAGACAACCACGGCAGCAGCTGATGCCGAGAGGGCTGAGAGCATCGTTGCAGGGACCCTGCTGACCCCGTCCTTGCTTCCTGGGACTGAGGCGGATGCTCTGCTGTCAGCAGCAAGTGAATATGGCCCCACAGCACCGACTCTGATGAACGTGACCAATCCTCTTAACACGTCTCAGGATAGCGAGAGGGCTTCAGCTGCTCCCGCTGCAGCCACAACTGCTACCAGCATCTCTGCACAGCACCCTGCTGTCACCCCAGAAGCAGAGCTGGGCATAACTGCAACCACACCCGATAGTCCCCTGGGGACCACCCCTTTCTTTGCAGATGCGCAGAAGGACATCCTTGAGACTGTGACCAGAGAAGGAGCAGAAGACCTAGACCCCACTGCTGACACTGTGTCCGTTGCCACCATTCCACCAGCAGCTGCCTGGGAGGCACAGCCAACTGCTGACAGTCCTTCAGGTGCCAGTGCCACTGCACTGCCCAGCCAAGGGCTGACCACCACCACAGGAGCAGCCAAGGAAAATGTAATCCAGCCTGTGGATGTCCAAAGTGAAAGCAGTGCTAACTCCTCAAGCTCCAGCCCTGGAGATGGGGACCTGCTTACAGCCCAGAATGAAGGGGCAGTGGATGAGGCTGTGAGTATCACCCCTGAGCCAGCAGAAGAAACACTCCCAGCTGTCGAGGAAAGCCCCTTGGCTTCGGTGCCTGCAGACACAGAAGATGCAGTAAACAGTGAATTCAGCACAGCCAACTCATCCCAGTTGCCTCCAGAGAGCCCAGCCATGCCTGGGACAGTGGGAAGCCCAGGGGAACACTCCATCCTCCCCGGCCAGGCAGTGCCAAGCCCAGACACTTTGCTGGAACCGGCCAGTCATGGTGATGGGGATAAGCAGGGAGCTCCTGGGGCATCACTGGAGGCTTCTGGTTCAGCCCTGTCACCTGAAACCAGTGAGGTACCTGTGGTGGATGAGGTGACAGAAGATACGGCCACTTCACTGCTGGGCCCAAGGGTCCCCACTGATGCACAGGGTAACATTGATGCTCCAGTCCCAGCCACTGCGCTGCCCACGGAGGATGCGGGGTCTATGACTCTGACCAAACCATCACTTCAGTCTGCCCCATGGCAGACATCCACTGGAGAAGAGCCGCAACTGCCATCCTCCTCAGACATCCTCAGTCCTCCTGAGGCTGCTAACCCACCCCTGGGTGCTGCTAACCCACCTGTAGGGGCTGGAGCAAGCACCTTCCCTGCAGCTGATGATGGAGCAGAGACACCAGCAAACCCTGATCTCAGTCCTGCCCCAGGAGTGCCTGTGTCTCCTTCTCTTGGAGGGTCACAGCCACAAGCAAGTGGTGCTCCCCAGGAAGCAGATGAACTTGACACTGGCTTGATTTCACCTTCAAGTGCCTCCAGCCCAGCAACTTTTGTACCTGATGGACTGGCAGGGCCTACTGTTGGGTTCCAGGGTCAGGGGATTGACGGCGCAGCGGACATGGCACTGACAGGAGGTCCAGTGGATGGCAGTCCCAATGCAGATACTCAGAGTGAGACAATCCCTTCAACTTTCAGTACTCAGCAGGATCCCACTAACACTGGAGAGATGCCGGCTGCAGACACAGGGGCTCTGGCAAATGCTGAACTGTCCCCTCCATCAGTCCCTGAGGATGGAACAGGAGCAGTACCAGCACTAGGACAAGTTCTGCCACCCAGTCCTGCAATGCCCAGCGGTGCTGGACTGAAGCCCAGTCTCTCAGGAGCGGAAAGACCAGGGGTTCTGCCCGGTGAATCTGCCACTGCTCCTGGACCTGCTTATCCACCCCCAGGACCTGCATCCAGCCCTGTGTTTGGGGCAGGGTCACCAGCAACCCCTGACCTTGGTGCTGTCCAGGGAGCACCTGAGCCTCCATCCTTCGAGGGATTCCAACCATGGGGGACAGCAGCTGGTTCTCCCCCAGGAGTAGGTCTTCCTGGAGCCAACAGACCAGGCATGGGCTTGAATTCGCCATGGGATGGCCCCAACTCTGGAGGTTATGGTCCAGCAGGACCCCCATCACCTGGCCTTGGGGACCAGCTCAGCACAAACCTGGGGCTACCAGCAGTGGAAGGACATAGTGCCGGCACAGCAGAGCAGGTGCTTGGAGGAGCAGGCAGTGGGACTGTGTTTGCGCCATCCTTGAGCTCTGCTGCAGGCAGCGGAACAGCAGCTGGTGTGGATCAACTGCCTGGTGCAGGTTCCTTGTCTGGTCCTGCCTCTCCCAGTGGAGGGGCTGCAGCATCCTCCATTTTGGATCTAGACAGCCCAAGTGCCTTCGGAGGAGTGAGTGGTGCTCCTGGAGCTCTGCAGCCTTCCCTGGGTGCTGGGCTTGATGTCTACCCTAATGCAGAAGTGGCAGCTGAAGTGCCTGGTGATGGAGGCTCCTCAGGGCAGTCCCAGACCCCTGCTAGTCAGGGACCAGCTGGTTCAGGACCCTCTGATAGAGAAACAGCATCTGTCCTGCAGACTGCTTCTTCTTCCTCATCTGCTGAGGGCTCTTCATCCCCTGGGGTGGCTGGCGAGGCTACTAATGGAGCAAACCTTCCTGGAGCTGGTGGAGCCGGCAGTGGCTTGAGCACAGGCTTGCAGGCTGCTGGCCCCGAGGAACACCCTGTGTCTGCCCCTGGCATCCACAGTGGTGCTGATCTTGGTATTTCTGGTGAAAGATTGAGACAAGACAACTTGGAACTGCCTGAAGGAGCCTCAGTGAATGAGGGGCCTGTGCCTGGTGCCAGCGTTGGAGAGGATGCAGGATCCATCACACAGATGACATCAGGAGTGCTGGCCCCACCTGCCCTTGCCTCCTCTCAGGTGGTGCAGCCCCTGGTCCCAGTGGCTCCAGCTGGCAGTGGTGCCTCTGACAGACTGGACTCCTCACCGGCTGCTTCTCTGCTTCTTCCTGGGCAAGGGCTGAGCTCTGGTCTGGCACCCAGTGGGGACCCACGTTCTGCCTCAGGCACCCAGAGCGGAAGCAGACCCCTGTTGCCAGGGGCACAGGGCCAGCTGGCAGAAGATGCTGGAAGAGCTCAGACATGGTCTCTTGAAGATGAGGTGGCCTCAGGGATGCCAGCACCTTTGGGCAAAGCATCCCCCTATGCCCCTGCACCCCTCAATGCTGCCCCAGCACTATCTTCTGCTCTGCAGAGAGAAAAAGCTGCAGAGGGGCTGTCGGCCAACCCTGGGCTCTCTGCTCCACTCTCAGCGAGTGAGTCAATAGTGGGGTCTTCTGCAGGGGGTGTTGGACAGTTGGGGGCTGTCACATCCAGGGGGGCTGCCCCACTCCTGCCTCCTCACCAGTCAGGAAACCCCTCTGGGGAATCTAGCAGCCCGATGCCCGGGGAAGCAGCACAAGGGGACATGGCTCAGCTACTTCCCAGTGCCACTAGAGCTGAGGCAGCTGTAGGAACCCTGACTCATTCCTCTCTTAGGGGAACCCCAGGGCTCCCTGGCCTTCCTCCAGCCAGGATCACTCCTGGAAGCTCCAGAGCAGAGACTGTGGGGCCAGCATCTGCTGGTGCCTCATCTTCCACTGCCCCGCAGCCAAACTTGGGCCAGGAAACAACCACCAACCTGGCAAATGGAGCCAGTGCTGCTGGTGAGTCAAGCCACCTCGCAGCTTTCCCAGGAAAGGGTGGAGCCCGGGGTGGGTCCCCGACCACCACACACCCATCCACGTCCTGCATTCCAGCCACCACCAGTGTGGCCCCACCATTCCCACTCCTCAGGGACAGGGAGGTGCTCCCCAGGCTAGGAGCAGCTACTGTGACCTCCCAGACACCATCCCCCGTGTTTCCAGCTCTGCCAGGAAGGCCAGTGGCCACCCTGACCCCACTGCTTGGCCCCACAGGTACGTAGTGCTCATAGGGCAGCCTGGGTGGGAGTAGCATCTCTGGATTCCTGACTGACCATCCTGGAGGACATTCAGTGTCCAGAAACCAAGGAGGTCTTTATGGTGCCAGGGCACCTTGGGATGCACTGTGAGGAGCTCCTGCACATGACCTTGAAATTTTGGCAGGCTGAAGTCAGCCTTCCAGTATGGAAGGCAGCTGGAAGACCCATCCCCTGTAAACACTATTTATCAGACAAAAATGGGGAGCTAGAGGCTGTCAGCATCTCTAGAACAAACTGTGGGTGTTTCATCCCCTGCTACAGCCCCGTACGATGTTCTTCCCCTCCTGATGTAGTTCTTCAAACGTGGTGCCCCAGCAGGGCTGGAGCAGGAGGGCACAGTAACCACAAAGGCCATGACAGCAGATTTAGGGCAGCTGTATAAGGCAGAAGAAGGGGTGGCAGATAGCTCCTGCAGGGGAAGGGGACATACAGGGTGTCCCAGGAGGCTAGTGACACTGGCAGCAGGGGCCCTCCATGGTCTCGCTGCCCAGGCTGTGTCCCTTTGGAAGCAAACTCATTTCAGCTCCTTTGAGTTTCTGGCACAGGCTTTGCTCTAAGAGTGTTTTGGGGTGGTTGTTATCTTCCAGGTGCAGCGGTGCCCCTCTATGCTTATGGAGCAAGGGACAACGACCGGGAGTACGTGGAACGGAGGGTGGATTTTAATTCTCCGCTTTTCAAGCCTGAGACTGGATTCCCCTTTGGGAAAACCCTGCGCGACTCTCTCTACGTGAGTCCCCTTTGGCTTCAGTTGCTGTTGGGCAAGCGGTTGTTTCCCCCAAAAAACCAGGGGGAGGCACCAGGGACCAGTGCCTGGGATGGGACCTGTGTAGGGGCAAGTCAGCTGAGATGATGCCAAGGTCTGTTTGCAGTAGAAGGTGAATTTGTGGCCACATCAGTGGTGGTGGGTGATGGCCTTCCTTGGCTGGTGCTCAAAGTGGGAAATGGGAGGGCTGCCAGCCTGTCAGAGGGTCCTGGTGGTCCTGACCTCGCCTGATGGAGGGATGCCTCTGCTCAGTTCACAGACAACGGACAAATAGTTTTCCCATCCTCGGACAACGGCATCTTCACTTACCCCAGTCCTCCTCCCAGAGGCTTCAATGGCCATGAAGAAGTTCCCATGATTGCTGTGTTTTGGGACAACGCTGACTTCTCCAGAGGCATTGGTACCACCTATTACCAGGTGAGGGAAGCCACCCAGGTACATGGCTGCGGTGAAACACCCATTCTGTGGGTGCCCCTCGAGGTGTCGGTGGTGGAGCCCACGGGTGGTGTTTTCTGAGCCAAATCTAAGGGCTGCCCAACACTCGCACAGACTCCTAGTGGCAGAGACCCCACGCACGACCCCAGTCTAGACCTGTCTTTGTCCTTCTGAGAGCCAACACAGATGTGCCTGTCCCCACCCTGCAGGAGTACCTCACCCTTAACACGGCCAAGCCTCCGTTTGTCCGCGATGTGGAAGCAAAGATAAGGCGGTACCTGAAGTCCTCCTACTCGGCAGCTTGGACTCTGAAGATCACCTGGGAGAAGGCACCTGCCTATGCAGCATGGACTGACACCCGGCGGGTAAGGGGCTAACGCAGCTCAGGGGCCCATGGACAATCACAGCAGTTACCTGTGTCAGAAAATAAGAACCAGTTTTGTGAAAAAGGTCAGTCTTGAGTAATTTTGCCAGAAAGAACTGGGCTCTGCCCGTGTTTTGGTGGTTTTCAGGTTTTCTGGAGAGACAGCTTTACCTGAACTCTCCCTGCACCGCAAAATATTTCTCTTTGATGTGGTGGGAGGTTGCTGTGCACCAGAAACACTGTTCTTTGGGAGCAGGTAATTGGGTGGACCTGGGGCTTCGCACGCAACAGCATCAAAGCAAAACCACCGCCAGTTTCCATGCAAAATGTCTACCAGCCCGGGCTACCTCTGTCTTGTGTGCCAGCACCTCAGCCCTGCCAACCCGCAGTGAGTGCTGATCCACACCCCCAGTTTTAAACCTGTCTGCAACACTTCTCCCCAGACCATCACATACCAGGCTGTCCTCACCACCGACGGCTTCAGGTCCTACATCCTGATGCTGTACCAGCAGGGAGGCATGCAGTGGGATTACACCAAGCTCGCTGCCACCAACGTGCTCATCGGCTACACCAGGTACAGTGGGCTCAGCACCCAGCCCCTGCCTCCTCCAAGCATGGGGCTGCATCCCACACCCCTACACTAATAGTTTAATCAGTCCCCCCTGTGTCCCATGAAGTGCTCTGCAAGGGTGGGGGCTGCCCAGGTGGGCGTCTTCATACCCATGTAGCCTAGAATATGAGGGTCCCACACCGAATTTGCCCCAATAGCAGCTGGATCATGCTGCAGCACACTGACGTGACAGCCTGTAGTGGTTGTGAGAGCCACACATCCCTCTGGGGTCCTGGCCCTGCGGCGTCTTGGTGGTTTGGGTGGAAAAAGTGGGGAATAGGGGATGTTTGCTGAACTTTGCACTAGTTGAGGGAAGGGATTTCCGCTGCTTGGCTGGAGCAGTTGCTTCCTGCCTCCTCGCATTACGTCTCATCCCATGCACGTCTCCAGGGTTTGCTCATTAGTGCTTACTGCAGCTGGGCAAGGAGAAGGTGGCTGGGACGGGAGGCGCGGGCGGCACAAGTGTGTGTGCTTGCCTGCACACCACTGCTCTTGGGTTTCTCCTCCATATTGCCCTGCAAGATGCTGGAAACATGGAAGCTGCTAGTGTGGGTCTTAAGATGTCCACAGGTTTAGCCTAGGATGCTGTAGGAATATGGGCTGCACTCCATAAAGAGGAGGCAGCGGGCTGGTGGAACTGGTGCCTTTGCCTTCCTGTATCCAGAGCTGCAATTGGGGTGCTGTGGGGTTCTGCTGCCTCAGAATCAGGGCAGCTGAAAGGCAGTCTAGGGCTGGAACTGGGACACTCCCACCCAGGAAGAGCAACCCTTGATTTTTCCCTTTCCACTGTACACAGTGGTGATGGCTTCTACCGCAATGATGACCTGACGAAGGGATCTCCAGCCACCAAATATCGCCCTGACCAGTTCAGGGGCTACAACACAGGTAGTGCTGCACAGACGGGTGGGACCCAACCTGGAGTGGGTCAGGGAAGGGCTGTGTGGGGGGAGGGATGTTTGCGGGGAGTGGAATCCAGCCTGACACTGTGGTACGGCTCTCACAGGCTTTCTCCCAGTGGTATAAAATGCTTCCTCTGGGTGCCAACTTCACCAGGAGGATGCAGTGTCCTTCTCTGGCAAGAGCCTCGCCCCCTGTTACTCTGCTGCTGGGTGCCTGTTAGGCATGGGGGGGGCCCATGGCTGGAAGTCAATGGGGACTCAGCTTCCAGCATCAGCATCACTCAGATCTTAACCAGAGCTGAAACTGCCCCTGTGATCCCCTTGGCTGGAGGTGACAACTTGGTGTTCCTTTCCCCTCTCAGACCTCCGTGGGTTCTGGATTTACAAGCTGGAGAGCCGTGTGGGTGTCAACTACCGGCTGAAGTGCCTGGCATGGACTGGGCGGCAGCAGGAGCCAAGAGAATGGAGCCACGGGCTACCCACCTGCCCCTGCTCCCTACAGCAGGGGCAGCAGGACCCCCGCTTCAAGAGCAGCCGAGGAGGCAAGTGGGCTCATTGCTTCCCCACCCTTCTGGTCCCTGAGATGGCCCTCCCCACGTCCCCTACAAGCGTGGCAGGGGTCCTTTCTGGCCAGGTGGGCAAATGACCCCAAGTAGAACTGGGAGGAATTGTCATTCCCTGCACAGACAGGGAAAATTGAGAGGAACAAGGGCTGACCTATCCCTGTCTTATTAGACCAGCCAAACCTGGTCTAAGCTGCATGGGACCCGTTGGTCTGGATCCTCCCCAGCATTGGGGTCTCACCCTGAGGGGCCATTTGGGTGGTCTCTGTTAGTCCCTCCAAATTCCTGCTGCAGCTTGGTCAATGCAATGGGGGTGATGGATAACAGGGAGGCACCCTCAGCCCTGACCCCTGCCCTGAGGTCAGGATGGAGGCTGCTGAGCGCCGTGCCCAGGCTCACTGTGGTCCCACTGCAGGCTGGTGGTCTGCCCGCGTCTCCATGCTGTACTCAGCCTCCCCCAACCAGCACGGAGCCAGTGTCCGATGCCTGTACGACAGCCAGAACCAGCTCATTGAGGGGCGGCAGGAGAGATATTGGAGGTCTTCCAGGCAGGCATCCCCTTACCGTGGTAAGTACTGACAGCCCTGGCATCCCCCAGCAGAGTTTGGCACCACAGTAGCTGATTAATCATCTTCATCCCAGTGCCAGCCTGTTTCCTGAAGTGCCCTTTGAGAGAGTGTGGACCTGCTCAGAGCTGGCTCGTCTCCCTCTCCTCTCCCCTTAAGCACTTGACTCTCCTTTTTGCCTGCAGACCAGGAGCTGAAATTTTATGACTGGTGCTGTAACCAGTCGGGCAGTGCCCGCCTTTGTGCCCGCTACAGCGAGAAGAGGCCGAGGATGGGCTGTGATGGATACCAGTCACCTGAGGCAGGTGGGTTTGCAGCTTGCGTGTGCTGGAGCGATGCAGTCTGGGTCTCTAGGACCTGGGGAATGTTCCCAGCCACCCCAGCTGGTTAAGGCAGCAGGAGCCCTCGGAAGAGGAGGGATGGATTTTGGGGTGCCCACGTGCCGGTTGTGCCCTGGACTGTGTGGGGTCGCAGGGGTCATCTCCTTTGGCACGTAACCACCTGGGGTCTGGGGGTGACAACACCCAGAGTGGTGGAGTACCATAGCTAACAGCATAAGCTGATGTCAGGCTTTATGGCAAACCCCAGCAGGTTCCTCAGAGGAGGTAGAGAGCTACTCGGAGGAGCAGAGAGGTGAGCAGGGTCAGGGGTCTCCTCTCCACCAGCCACTTCCCTCTGTCCATGTCTCCCTATATGGAAACTCCCCAGGGGGTCCCAGTCCACACTAGGCCCCCCTGGGACGGGTTGGTGGGGCAATTCTCATTTCTTCATTTGCAGATGAAGATGACAAGTAACTGGAGGACTACACACCTACAGCATGATCTGGGCCCTGGCTGATCTTCCAAATCCTTCACTCCTGCTCATCCCGTCTGTCCCCCAGCACCCATCACCCTGCCCACTGTGCAGGGCAGCTCATGCAGCCTATGCCTGCAGTTGCCTCCACTGGCACATGTTCACATTTCTAATCCAGACCTGTCCCAAGGAGTCAGATGCTTTGGTCACCTTTCCCCAGCTGCAGCTGAGTGGGTGCCCATGGTCACCTCCTTGCTGGTGGGGAGATGGGCAGGTGTTCGTTCCCATCACCCTCTGTCATCCCTGCATCCCACTGTACCTCCCAAGCTGCACCTCCTGGCACCCAGGGCATGGGATTTTTCAATTCACCAAGCCCCTGTGTGCCATGGAGCCCCAGGCTCTAACTGTGAGCCCGTCTTGGCTTGTCCCCCACTGCTGTTCCCCAGCCATCCTGCCCTGGGCAATTCCCCAGCCCTGTGCCCAGGAGAAGGGGTGTTTTTCCAGATCAAGCCAGAGTCTGCTCAATGCCTCTGCTGGGTGTGTGAGGGCAAAATTCAACCTGTGATCAGAAACACTGGGAGAAAGAGAATTGTTTCGTGTGTAAGAGATCACCTGCCTTTCTTAAAAAAAAAATCCTTGTCAAATCTTGATTGTTCAATAAAGCCTCCATGGGGGTCTGAGCATCACTGATCCTGCAGCAGCATGTCCTCTGCTGAACTGAGGTGGGATGTGGTGGTGGGGCAGGCTGGGGCAGTTACATTGCAGGGTGCTGCTGCCCTCTGAGCTGGTGCTGAGGGTATGAGGGTGTGGACTCCATCTGAGCCAGGTTCTGGGTTGGGGTAGCAAGGCTGGAACTGGGAACTGCCAGGATCTGACACATCGTCCTCCGGCACGGCACCTTCCCTCAGCCGGGGCGAAGCCCTGTGGACTGTTTGTGGGGCCCACAGTCCAACTCATGTTATCTAAGATCTGGAGTTTTGCAGGGGAGATGAGGGGATGGAGCAACAAGAAGAAGCTACATCCACCTTCTCCTTGGCCTTGTGGCTGGGACTGGCAGAAAGAGCTTGGTAACAGGGGAGCAGGGCTGGCGTGTGGGTGCCATGGGGTGCAGGAAACTCATTCAGCAGCATGCTCTGATTTTGGACTTATTATATTTTATTTCTAATGGGGTTTAATTGCTGCATTGTCCCAGCCAAGTCTGCTGCCAGTGTCTCTGCCGTTCCAGTTACATTGCACTGGGGAATATCTCAGTGCAGACTATCCCAGTTGCCTCTGTAGGTCCTCAGCAGAAGGTGAGTCCACTTTGTCCATCCAAAAGAAGGCAAAATCTTTCAGTCAAAAAACCCATCACCCCAGAAGGAATGCTCCTACAAAGCTCAGACCTCCAAAGGCAGCTGCCTCTTCCCTGTCTCCACGTGGGTGCCATCAACAGAGACCCCCAGAGCAGGTGGTGGGGCTGGCAGCGGTGGCTGGGCTGGCTCCTTTACAGCTCTAGAGGTGCCGGGGCAGGACTGGTGCCAGGCTAGGGCTGCTGGGGGTGCTGGCTTGGAGGCTTGATGTAGGGTCTCTGGATCCTTATCTGTAAAGGATGGGCAGGCCACGCTGTGCTGTTGGTGCTGCTGTGCTCTTTGGGATGAGCTCAGACAGCGGCACAGACCCCACTGCCAGCCAAAGTGCCCCTCATGCCCTGGGACAAGGCACAGCTCCTGAGCACCTCTGAGGTACGGGGCCACGACATTGCTCCCCAGACCATGACCCCCACACCAACCCCCTGTGGGGACACCCTGGGCAGACCTGGACTGAGGGGTCGATGGCCTGGAGCTGTGGTTCCCAGTGCCTTCCCGGGGAGTGAGCGGGCTCTGCCTGCTCTTCTGCCGTTGTCAGGGCTGCAGTGGGGAAGATGAGCAGAGGCTGAAGACGACTGAGGCAAAGCGGAGCTGGGGTGGGGTGTTAGCGGGACTGTACTCACAGGAGAAGGGCCGTGGCCTCCAGAATGTCTCCGTGGCCCTGGAAGGAGAGGGGCAGAGAGTGAACAACAAGTCAGGGGCCTGGGAGAGACCCTGCTTGGTCCTAGCAGGATGGCAGAGGGGAGCAGTGACCATGTGGGGGCAAGATGGGGCTGTGACAGCAGGAAAAGCCCCAACCTTTCGCCTCATCAGTCATCTGCTAACTTCCTGCTCTGCAGGAGAGCAAGGTCCGGTCCTGCAGCCACCTTTATCTTGCTGCAGACCAATGTGCTCAGCAGTGGGATTATTTGAATGATAGTCAAATTAAAATGAAATAGACAGCTCATCTGTAACCAGGCGCTGGGGGGATGAGGAGAAATGCAAATACTGCCTGACATGGGAAAAAGGGAAGCGCCTGTTCAACCTACAGATACTATCACATCCCCGAGCAGCAGATGGCTGGAAGGTGCTAAAAGACGAACAGAATCCTAAAATTGCTCTTAAACATCAACCCCAACCATTAACCCAACACTGCCCAGTCCACCCCTGAACCATGTCCTTAAGCACCACATCTACCTGTCTTTTTGATCTCTCCAGGGATGGGGACTCTGCCACTGCCCTAGGCAGCCTGTTCCAGGGTTTGACAACCTTTTCAGAGAAGAGTGTTTCCCTCCTGGCCAACCTGAGTCTCCCTTGGTGCCACCTGAGGCCGTTTCCTCTGGTCCTATTGCTTGTTCCTTGGGTGAGGAGACGAGCCCTCACCTCACTACAGCCGACTTCCAGGTAGATTTAGAAAGCAACAAGGTCTCTCCTGAGCCTCCTTTTCCCCAGACTAGATCACCCCACAAACCTCTTCCCCGGGACAAGTTTTCCCTGCCTGGGCCAGGCAGTGGTGGAACTTCCAGAGATGGATTTTCCACCACTTTTTACTCCCAACACCCAAGCTCCTTCCTCGGCACACCCCCAACGCCCCCCTGCACAGTCCCAGCCCAAGGCTCACCTCGTGTGCTGGTGGTGCTGGCGGCAGAGATGCACAGCCAGGAAGGCAATGGTGATCAAGAGGCAGAGCAGGGCCAGGGCTCCCAGCAGGATGCCGAGGAAGGCAGCCAGGCTGATGGCCAGCCACTCACATCGGGCACCAGCAGGGGAGAAGATGGAGAAAGGGAAGCAGCTGCAGATGGGGAGGGAGGAATAGTGATGCCCTGGAGAGAAGTGGCCATGCCAGGTAGCCTCAGCCCCCCTGGTTCTGCTGCTACCTGCACATGGGCCCGTCAGGCAGGTGCTGGCACCAGCCACCATGCTGGCAGTAGCCTGTCTTGCAAGGGGAGATACAGACAAAGCCAACAGTCGCCAGGTAGTGGAGCTCGTAGCCCTTATAGCCATAGAGATCACAGGGGAAGTAAAGTCTTAGCTCAGCCACTGTCACTGGGGAGGGAAGACACAGTTTTGGCCACAGAGCAGAATCACCCTTTGATGCCTCCCCAGGTCTTGGATCCACCGACTCCTGGATCCAAGGCTGGGGTGGGGACTCCCACACGTTTACCTCCTGTGGAGACATCATGAACCCCGGGGCAGGGAGGGTGGTGGGGACTGGGGACAGCGGGGTGCAACTCCTGGTGTCCCAGCTCGCTGCCAGGACCAACTCACGCTTCACCAGGTCGGTGATGTTGCCTGGGTACAGGCGCTGGAAGAGGAGGTGTGTGCCCGCCTCCCGCCGCTCACGCCGTCCATTGAAGGCACCGGTGATGGCCGCCAGTAGTTTGTCATTCAGGAATCGGATGGTGGTGCTGCGGCTGTCGTAGGTGAACTCAGACACCACTGCGAAGGTGAAGCCGTCGCTGTCCGTCCTGCAGGGAAAAGACAGAGCTGCGGGCAGAGCCACTGCTGCGCGCACAGAGTGGCCAACCTCACCGTGCGCTGGGCTCCCCATCTGGGAGGTGGTAAAGAACAGATGAAGCACGAGATGGAAGGTGCCGTGGGCAGTGTCTCCAAGGGCTTATCAGCATCAGGGCTGGAAAAACAGCCTCTGGGGTGGGGTGAAATGTACTGTGTGTCCCAAACCCTCAGGCACAGCTCTGCCCAGCTGGCTCCCTGGGGTGGCCACAGGGCTGCTCCACAGCTGACTCACATTTGGGTGATGTTGGTGTTGCTCTGGAAAGCCTTGACCTCCAGGGAATCCAGAATGGCTGAGACCTGTGTTGGGGAAAGAAGGAGCACTTTAGGGGAGGACAGGCTGGCCCCTGCACAGGGGAGGTTGAAGGAGGGTGTGGGCACTGTGGCCGAACCCTAAGGGCTCTCTGGCCTTTTATTCATGCACTGGAAACCCAGCACATGGCTGTGGTCAGCATCGCATGGCTGGTGCTCCTTCCCACTAGCCCTGCTAGTCTGCTGGATCCCTGACAATCCCACAGCGGGGGTTGCATGGGGATATGGGCACCCCAAGCTGCCTGGTGTGCCAGTGCATCCCCGTGTCAAGCCCACTCCCTCCAGTGACGTACAGAGCCATTGACTTCCTCAGCAGTGGCGTTTTGCAGAGTCCTGACCTGCAGCTGGACACTTCTCCGGGGGAGATCTGCCAGGGGAAATCCACAGTGATGACTCTGGCACCCCAGAACTGGAGCTAGTGGGACTGGGGTTCCCTTGCACTGGGCAGAGGTACCCACCTGTGCTGGGCAACGGCTGAAAATCCCCCCCTGCCACCAGGCACCGCTGGTCAGTGAAAGCTGGGGGGCAGGTGCACATCGGGGTGCAGGTGAGGGGGTGCAGGTGGCAGTGACCCCCATTGCTGCAGTAGCCCTCTGGGCAGGAGCGGGAGCCACAGGCAGAGCCACAGCCAGGTCCTTCACCTGCAGGACAGGGAGCCCAAGTCAGGTGCAGGCACCAGCCTGGCTGCAGGGCAGATGCTCGATGCACTGAACCCATCTTCCAGGTTTGGGGTTTTTTAATGCATTAGGATTATTTGTGTAAGTTTTGATCCTGAAGGAAACGCCCTGCTGCTCTCTTCCAGCTGTCACCTTTGTGCCTTGTCAAGTCCCAGCCTGCTGCATCAGAACAGGACAAAAATCCACTGCCCCCAGCCCACCACAGCCGTCTGAAAACAGGGTTTGATTTCAGCCCCTCCAACCTCTGCATCCACGTTTGAACTTTGATGGGATGAGAATTCTTTTTGCTTCTCAAAGAGAAAAATTGCAAAGGGCAAGTTCCCCTCCCTGGCAGGACAGTGAGATCTGCAGCCTGGGAGCACCAGGGGCAGCTGGACTCTGCTCCCTCCAGCTAAGGATAGTGAGGGCTTGGGTAGAGAGCTCTGCCACCTCCCTCTCCTCCCCAGCCAGCCTGCGTCCCACAGGAGCCGTTTTCCAGAGAGATCTTGGGGGTCATGGGGCTGAGGACCATGCTCAGACTCACCTTCCTCGCTGCAGGAGCAGGTGTAGCTGCCCACTGTGTTGGTGCAGGTGGCGTTGCCCGGGCACACCGTTCCCTGCCCGCACTCGTCGATATCTGCCAAGGCGGCTCAGCATGGCACCGGGAGCAATGCCTCAGCCGGGATCCCGCAGGCACCCCGTGTTCCCAGTGGCCATGGCAAGCCCTTGTCACCTGAGCAGTGCCGTCCATCGCCGGTCAGGCCAGGCGGGCAGGGACCGCAGCCTGTGAGTGGGTCGCAGCTCACGCCGGGGAAGCAGCCCTGAGCACAGGGGTTAGGAGGGTCCTGGCAGAAGGGGCCCGAGTAGCCACCCTCGCACTTGCAGGCTGCCAGCTGGGAAGGGGACATGAGGCTGGCTTAGGGGACACAACAACGACGTGACGGGAGGACAGAGCAGACAGGTGTTGTGGCTGGCACAGGGACACGCCTGGTGTGGCACTGGAGGAGCTGTTGGGCATGCTACCTGCAGGGAAGACCTCCCAAGGGTGATGGTGTCATTGTAGTCGCACTCCTGGCTCCTGCTGCAGCTGCAAAGGGTGAACTGGAGCTGGAGGATGGTGGACACATTGTTGGATCCCACAGCCTCCAGGCTGATGGTGAGTGGGGCCATCCCATGGGGCTCCCACGTCAAGGTGCCGTTCTCTGCCAGGGGGAGAGTTGGGAGTGAGAGTAGGTTGCAGAAGAAAGGGGCAGTTTGGCTGGTGTCCCCCATCCTGCCCCAGCTACCCCCTCTCTCCTTCCTTACCTGATATGTTGAGCTCTGGCGAGAGGTAGGGGACAAAGCGTGCACCCACACCCTCGGCACGGTACTGCCTCCTGACCCTTTCTGTCCTGAAGGCCACGAGTGATGGATCACCGGTGATGACAGGCGGGAAGGCATCTGAGGAAAGAGCAGCCCACCACACAGCTAGCTGTTGCTTCACAGCTTGGGTTCTGGGTCCCTCCTGGTGAGGATGGGACCCCAGGTACATACTGCCATGACTGCCTCGTGCTGCACAGCATGGTGGCATCTCCCAGGCCTGAAGACTAGACATCTAGGCAATGCAACTCTGGGACTTGGGTGACTTCTCTCCTGCCTTATGTGGAGCAAGAGAGCCCAGCAAGAGAGCAGCACACTGCCCAGTGCCCCAGGCCATCCTTCTCAGAAGCCAGGGTGTCTCCACTTACTGAGCACTGTCTTCTGCTGCTGCAAGTCTGCTGCAAGGCTCTGGGTGGCCAGGCCCAGGGCCAGGTTCCCCGTGCTCAGTGAATCATAGATGCACTCCTTGTTGTTGTGACACTGTGAGGCTGCCAGCTGGTACTGGCTTTCATTCTCCTGCCGCAGCTGAGACAAGAAGATGGGTGTGAAGTTCATTGCTGGTGAATCCAGAGGCTGAGCGAACAGGCTGTGCTCTCCAGCAGCCCCTGCAAGAGAGCACACCATGGGTCCAGCTTTGGGTTTCAAAACCTTGCTGGTTTTGGGGCTTGTTTTCACGGAGCAGCGAGGAGACTAAAAGGCAACCCTTCTGCTCAGGTCTAAATGCCTCCAGTCAAAGCATGGCCAGAAGGCGCAGGAATGTGAGAGTCGTCCAAGTGGATCCTGAGCCTAGACTTACAGGTCATCCCATAGCTGTAGATCTCCTCCTCACTGCTGTTGACAGCCACACTGGTACCATTTGGCATCTGGAAGTCATCTGTGGGGTCGTGGTCCCATACACCTGGTGGAGCGTTACCAGAGGAGTGGAGTCCCCCACGCAGGGGTTAACATCCTCTCTGGTGCTGGCAGAGCTAGGGGTCTCTACCTGCCAAGCACATTCCCCCAGTGTTTCCTAGCCTTCCTTAGGGTGGGAAGGGTTTTGCACTCCAACTCTGCAGTAGTGCTAGAAGTCCTCACCCAGGAGGCCCTTGGTGCTGTTGCGGAACCAATCGGGCAGGCTGCAGACCACGCTTAGGATCCCAGAGGTGGCTGAGATAGAGATGGCGATGGCCCCATCGAAGACAGCCGTGACAGAGGAGGCATTGACCAACAGGACACCGGGGCTGTAGTACACCTCAGCACCCATGTCTGCCAGAGAGGGATGCACAGAGGAGAGTCCACACAAGGCTGGGGTCTAAAACATTGCCCCTGAACTTGGGGTAGGCAGCACTTTCCACCCACCCCATCTGAGACAGTCAGAACGTGGGTGGGAGGTGATGTAGCTTGTAAGGGCTGCCACCATCCACGACAAGGCCAGTCTCCATGGGATGGGGGCACCCCCCATCACCAGATACTTTTAACAGCATGTCCTGCTCACCTTGGGAATAGGAAAAATGGATGGTTTCATTGTTCAGGAGGACATGGATGTCACCCTGGTTCTCCAGGGTCCACTCAACCTGCAAATCACAGAGGATGTCTCAATCAGTCCATCTGCCCATCACCTCTTGCCATGCCCCCACGTTGGGGACACTCAAGCTAAGCCCTGTCCTTTCCGGCCAAGGCTGTAAGGCTAAACCTTAAGGGAACATGATGGTCTGTCCTCCACCCCAGCAAACATATGATAACACAGCTGTGATGGTTGCACAAAGGAGGATACCAAGCTGCCCCTCGTCGCTGCTGACATGGGGCGTATACAGGCCACGACCACTGGTCACCATGGCAGCATGGAGAGCAGTGCTGGTAGATGCCAGGCTCTGACCCCACCTTTCCATTCTGCTCCTGATTACAGCAGAGGATTTTGCTTACTGAAACGGGAGTGAAGAGCAATTCTGCAAAGCCAGGCAGTGCGCGCGCTCGTGTGCTAACATGGCTGGAGGAGACTGGTGCTCAGTGCGAAGGATGTGCAACGAAGACAGTGCAGCAAACCACGTTCCTGCAGAGCTCCACACCCCTGCTGCCCAGCGTGCAAGAGGCATCCAGGCTATGTCTCATTAGTCTTAGTCCAACCCACCACTATTAGCAGTTTGGGAAGGGAAGGGAAGGGAAGGGAAGGGAAGGGAAGGGAAGATGCTCCCCAGGTCCTGGCCATTTGCAGGTGATGCCCCACCTGCCAGGAGGTGTCCCTTTTTAGAAGCTCAGACTGATACCCAAGTCAGTCCTACTCACTGTTATGGTGGTGGTGGATATGTACTGGGCAGCAAAAGCCACAAAGTTGGTGGCCTGGGCTGTGCCAGTCCGGGCTGTGCGGCCATGCAGCACAAAGCTGGTCTGGGCATCACTAGCCAGCAGAAGGACAAAGTCCCCAAGTCCATTGAAGGTGTAGGTGAGTCCATCCAGGGTGACGATGTGGGGGTCCCCAAAAGCACCGGCTGGGGCCCAAAGGAGACAGAGTCATTTTGAGGGGAGGAAGAAAAGCTACAGCTGGTGTCACTGCGGGGAGGAGAGTAGCCCCACACACGGTGCCAGGCTCAGCAGTCCCCACCAGGAATACTCCATGTTAGTCCCTGGGGTCTGAGTACAACTGTACCACCGCTGGGGAGCCTGGCACAGAGGAGGCAGAGCCCAGGAGACTCACCAGGGGCAGGGGGCACGTATCCCTCACAGCCAACCCTTGGTCTCTTCTCAGCAAACTTGGTGCAGAACAGGGGCTTCCTCACGCGCTGGCAGCACCAGTTGAACGCCTCCAGCTCCCTATCTGTGTTAGGAGGTGGCTGGGCACTGGGGGTCATTGGGGTTCCCCTGTGCCTGCAAAGTACTTGGTTATTGGGATGTTACAGGGTCAGGAAACACAGATGCCCACTTACCAGTGCCAGAGTGGATTGGGGGACTCCATGCTCTCTCCTGCCAGCCTTCCAGCAAGCTCCTGTCCTGGTACAGACATCGCACACCGGCTCCAGCTGGACTGGGGGACACAGCGCGCAGCATCCTCACAGAGGTGTTCACTGGCCCTGAAATGGTATGAGGGGGTCACGGCCACCCCCAGAGCAGGACAGGACCCCCTGTCATCCCCCCACCCCACAGCTGGCCCTGGGAGACCACTCTTGTCACCTCTGCTCTGCCTGTAGCGGGGGTCCATCTCTGCCTGGGGCTGGGAGCAGGGGCAGGGTGGCAAATGGCCATTCCAGGATGTTGGCGCGGGCTCCCTGTCCAGCCATACCAGGCACCGCAGCCGGTAGTTCACCCGGGAACGACTGTCCAGCCTGTAAATCCACAGCCCACGCACATCTGGGGAGCGAGAGGAGAAGAGCCCTGCTCAGCTGCCCTGAGGAGGGCAACCCTGTGGGACAGCTGTCCCTGGCCACTGACCTCACACGAGGTCTCCAGGCTCCCTCTAGAGCCAGCATGGCCATGGTAAATTGCAGCAGGACACAGGACACCCATGATCTGCCCTGCTCTGCGTGGCCAACCCTTGCCCAGTGGCTTTGCTGGCCCATAGCCTCACAGGTACACGTGCTGTGGACAAGCTCCTGGTGAGGAGCACATTGTTCCCTCCATCCCCAGCCATCCCAAGGGCTCCCGATGCTGTACCAGTGCCAGCACTGCTGTATTGGTCAGGTCGGTACTTGATAGCTGGTGGCTTCTGAGTCAGCTCATTATTCTGGGCATAGCCATCACCACTGTGTGGAGAGAGATTTGGAGTCACCTTCCCAACACAACCCTGCTCTGCTACCTGTGGAGCAGCTGAGGTTGGAAATGCTGCAGTTTGCAGAAAGAGGGTTTAAATGCAACAGGGTTGCTTAGGGGGTGGGAGGTGGGGTCTCCTGAGGATAATGGCTCTGATGATCCCAGCATAGTGCTGGGAGAAGTCCCTCCTGCCCCAAAGCAAAGTCACACAGGCGCACAGCACCTAGAGAAGCCAATCAGCACGTTGCCCGCAGCCAGCCTGGTGTAGTCCCACCGCATCCCTCCATCCTGGTAGAGCAGCAGGGCGTAGGAATGGTTCCCGTCGGTGGTGAGGACTGCCTGGTAGGTGCTCGTCTGGAGAAACCCAAGGGACCACCTTAACACCCCCACACCCTGCTCTCCCTGCAGCGCAGACTGAGGTGGTGAGACCCAAAACACCACAGGACACCACCAGCCCAGTCCTGCCCTGCCCTAGCCATTGCTGGTGATAGTCATCTCCATCATCTGCATTCCCCACTGCTCACCTGAGTGTCACCCTGCCGGGATGGGTACGCCGGAGCCTTTTCCCACGTCACCTTCAAGGTCCATTTTGCTTTGTAAGGGGTTTTTAGGTATTTCTCAATCTTTGCGTTCACCTTCTGGACAAGGGAGTCTCGGGTAGAGGTGAGGGTGGAGTACTCCTACTGGTTGGCAAGAAGGAGGGTTAAACAAGAGGGCTGGGAGCCAGGCTCTCAGAAAAGAGCATCTCTGGTGGTCCCGACCTGGTACCAGGTGGTGCCGACACCCTGGGAGAAATCTGCGTCGTCCCAAAAAGCGGCCACCACTGGCAGACCCTCCTGTCCGCTGAAACCCCTGGGAGGCGGGTTGGGGTTGGAGGGGATGTAGTTGTCCGTGGGTGGGAAAATGATCTGTCCATTATCTGTAAACTAACCAAACTCTTGTTATGGGATGCTGACATCCCAGGCAGCTCCAGGAGAGACTTTTAGCCTCCATGAGTAAGCAGAAACCAGCTGTTTTAAAACAGAAAACCCCTAAAATTTAGATGAAATTCAGTTTCTGCACCATTTCCATGAGGTTTTTGTAGCACAGAGGCTCAGAGCTGGGGGAACTCACGTAGAGGGCATCCCGCAACGACTTCCCGAAGGGGAACCCAATCTCTGGCTTGAACAGAGGGGAGTTGAAATCCACCGTCCTCTGGACGAACTCTCGGTCCCCTCCCTCCGTGCCAAAGGGGAAGAGTGATGTCGCTGGCACTGTCACAGGTAGGAGATTAATTGAAAGATGAGAAACCCTTAACATCTGCTCCATCCTCTCTGCAGTCAGGGCAATCATGGAATGAATCTTTGAATGCTTTGGGTTGGAAGGGACCTTAAAGATCGTCTGATTCCAACCCCTCTGCCATGGGCAGGGACATCTCCCACTAGACCAGGTTGCTCAGTGCTTGCCACCAGGTTGTTGTGCCCATGCTCCCCCCATCCACTTGTAGACTAATGTTTTGCCCAGTTTTTAACTTGGACTAGGATGGTCTCAGACACCCTGTTTCACCTTTCCCATGAAGCTGACAGCCCAGTGTACAGTGCTAGTGAGTCCTGCTAGGCTGAGCCATACCCTCAGTCATCACTTGGTTGGCGACCCGTTGTGCTCTTCGCTTTGGGAAAAACAAAATCTACTTACTGGAATGTCTGCGGGTGGGCTGGGGGTCAGGGACAGGATTTCTGTGGCCAGTGGTGGTGTGGGCAGATGTGCTCATTGCTGTGGTTGGTCCCCTCTGTGTCCCAAAGGCAGGAGCTAGGGTGGTGGCATGGCTGGCGGTGGCTGGGGGTCTTCCCGGTGCTGTGGTGCCTGGGGCTGAGAGAGGCCCCACCTCCTTGGCTGGACTCACTGGGACTGTGGGTGCAACAGATACAGTACTGCTTGCAGCGGTGGCCATGGTGTTCCCTGCAGCAGCAACTCTGGTGCTGCCTGTAGCAATGGTGCTGGTGCTGCCTGTAGCAATGGTACTGGTGCTGCCTGTAGAGATGCTGCTTGTGGTGATGTCTCTGGTGCTGGTTGCAGCAATGCTACTGGTGCTCCCTTCAGTGTTGACTCTGGTGCTGCCTGCAGCAGTGGTGCTGATGCTACTTGCAGTGATGCTGCTGCTTGTGGCGATGTCTCTGGTGCTGCCTGAAGTGATGCTGCTGCTTGTGGCGATGTGTCTGGTACTGGTGCTGCCTGTGATGCTGGCACTGCTTGTAGTGTTGGTGCCGCCTGCAGTGATGGCTGTTTTCTCCTCCTGGGCAGGTGTCCCTGCAGATGTCCAGAAGCTGGGAGGTGTCACGCTCACTATCTGACTCATGGCATGGTTGCTAATGGTGGTGGGAGAAGTGGTGCCTGTTGCCAGTTCAGCGGGGGTCTGTCCAGTTGCTGGCTCCCCAGTTGTACGAGCACCAGGCAGGGATGAGGAGGTTGTTTCTGGCTCCTCCACTGGCCTGAGCAGGTTGTTTTGAGATGAACTGGGCACTGTGGTAGCAGGACTAGTACCAAGGATGCCCCAGGATGTGGCAGTTGTGTCTACAGAGGGGTTACGTACCACAGGTTGCCCACTTGCACCTGCCTTGTCAGTTGTTACAAGAAGGGACAGGGCACTGCTGGTGCTGGTGGTCATTCTGGTGGTAGACGTCATGGCTGCAGTGGCCCTGGTCACCATGAAAGTGTCCTTACCAGCTGAGGTGGCTGGTGGGATGGTGTTGCTGGGGAATGTGCTGGTGACTGGTGCAGTGGGTACGCTGGTGCCAGTGCTGCTGGAGACAGGCACATGGGTGCTGGCTGGGGTTGCTGCACTCTCAGTGCTGCTCTCAGAGCCAGTAGAGTCCCAAGCAGTGGTAGCCCTGACACCTGACCAGGATGCAGTGGTGGTGTCCCATGCATGTGTGTGGCCAATGGCCAGTGAGGAAACTTCAGCTATGGGATCATCCTCTGCAACCAGGCTGGAAGCCCTCAAGGCTGGGTCGTGGGTGCTATTAGTAGCCTCAGGAGATGGTGCCCTTGAAGTGACAGAAGGGCTGTGCGGAGCAGAGGCACTGCTGGGGACAGTAGAGGACGGCATCATGACCCTGTTGAGACTGGCATCATCTCCTCCCACTGTTGGACCAGAAATGGTGATGTTGGGGTTATCAGAGGGTGCCACCACCACTGGGTGGGTGTTCCCAGAGACAGGAGGGGATGCACTGACATCTGGCTCAGCAGTTCCATGAGGGAAGACTGGAGAAGGTGCAATAGCTGGCTCCAGAGCTGTGGGTGACACCCTGCCCATGAAGGCCACTGCTGTAGGGCTTTTGCTGTCCAAGGCAGAGTTTGCAATCAAAGTTGCATCACCAGTGCCTGGCTGGTCCACCCCAGTCACAGAAGTGCGCAAGTTCAGGGGGAGCTCTGCAGCCCTGCTCCCCATAGTTGAAGAAGCCATGTCTGTGTCCATGTCCTTGTCCATGTCCATGCCTGTGTCCATGGTGGGTTCAGCACTATGATAGTTGTGGTCCAACGCCGCAGTGTGTGACCCCAGCAGAACTGTCCCCAGGGTGGTGTCACTGCTGTGGGTGGTACTTGTCCCAGCATCCACCCACGTGTTTTGAGCCAGGGTTGAGTCCAGCATTGCCTGCATCGTGCTGCCATCTCCTGCCAGCTGGGACCTGCCCCTGCCTCCTTCCATGGCTGTGTTTTTGGTGGTTGATGGAGCTGTGGGCTGGGAGGTCTTGCCAGTGGCAGTGTTGGGAAGGGGGCTGGTTTGCATTGTCATTGCTAGGCTGGGGTTGGCTACAGCTGATGGGGTTGAGTGGCTACCCCAGAGAACCAGATCTGCTGGGGGTCTGGTTTTGGAAGCATCGGTCTCTTGGGCAGAAGGCTCTGGTGATGGTCTGGCAGTGACAGCCACACGGCTAGAAGCTGGACTCGCTGCAGTGGCACCTGGGTTCTCCTCTGTGCCCACTGCCAGGGACAACATCCCCACCTCTTGCCTTGAGGTGCTGCTATCAGGGTGGGTGTCACCTGAGGCATCAGTTGCTGTTGGTAGGATGGCCAGAAAGGACATTCCTGCTGCTGTATCTTGGGGGATGCTGGATGGGGACAGCTCCCGGCCCATCCTTGTGGTGAGCCTGCTGTCCAGGGCTGAGGGGATGCCTGCTTGAGATGCTACAGGGCTGCTGGTTGCTCTGGAAGTCCCTGGAGTGCCTGGTGCAACACTAGGTGACCATGTCTCTGTCCCTGGAGCTGCCCCATGTTTGGGTTCAGTCCAGAGTCGTGGGGCTGGTGCAGGTCCAGGGGTCACACCAGTTCCTAGGGGTGCTGAGCCCACAGTAGGATGGGGCTGGCTGTGGCTGGGCAATGCATCAGGCACAGATGGGGTGGCTCTGCTCTCCCACATTGTTGTGGTGGCACCACCACTGGGCAGTGGGGCTGTTCCCAGCCGTACTTCACTTACTGGAGTGCTGCTATCAATGGAGAATGGATGGGCAGTCCCAATCCCAGTGCCATCTGCATCGAGGGAAGAGCCATCCGCATCGAGGGGAGATGTTGGTGCAGCAATGGCTTGAGGGGTCCCACCTGCCTTTGCTCCCCCAGCACCCATGAGTGACACAGATGGTGCTAGGTCTTCACTGGCCACACTGGGTCTGGCTGGAGGGGGTCTGTCTACAGCTACTGCTGCCGTGGTAGCCCCAGAGCCTGCAGTCTGGGGGAGCAGAAACACCGTGGAGTGTGCAAAGGGCACTAGAGGGGGACTGCCAGGGCTGTAGAGAGCTGTGCTGGGGGACAGCCTCATGCTGAGCTCCACTGGGGTGGCCTTGGTCTCCAGGGAAGCAGCGCCTGCGGTGAGTCTAGTGCTGGGCTCACTCCTGACAGACCCCAGCTTAGTGTCAGCACTTTCCATGACCAGGAGCGATGTGGTGGGAACGACCTCTGCAGCGGTGACATCCATCACCATGGCCGGTGTGTCAGGAGCTTGTGGAGTGGCCTGAGGGTGTGTGACAGCGTTGGCCCCAGGTAGCCCACCTTCAGCTGTGTGAGAAAACACTCTGTGACTGGGGGGGAGCACCTCTCCTGCGCTTGGCACAGCACCACCGAGGAACTGGGGCAAATGGGCTGGAGGCAGTTGAGTGGGAGGCACAGGGGGTTCCTGCAAGGCGCCATGGCCAGCACTGGATAAGGCGGGTGTCCCTGGCTCTGCAGTCCTGCTGATTCCAATGGTGGCAGAAGAAAAGGATGTCTCCTTTGTCCAGGATGCTCTCAGGAGGTCGGCAGGTGGTGGGGCTGCTATCCTGGCTCCCTCAGCAGCTGCCTTGATGGGACCCTTGGGAACAATAGCAGTGGTGCTGGCCAAGGCTGGTACTGGCTTCATGGGGGTGACTGTGTCCGTAGAGATGGTGGCTGCTGCAGCCAGAAGTGAGGTGGCCTTTTCCAGCCCTGGTCCGATGTCCTGGGGTGGGGGCATGGTGGTTGTGTTTGGCTTAGCAGATCTCTTGCTGATGCTAGAGGGTGACGTTTCTGTTCCGTACTGTTCCCAGGGCAGTGATGGCACTGTGGCCCACGGTGAGCCGGGCATCCCTGTCACGGTGACAGAGTTGCCCCTCTGCACCAGCTCATTGACATCAGCCACTTTTGCAGGGTCCGAGGAAGACGTGTTTCCCCCTGGGCTGTGTGTCTCTCTAGAGGACAGAGTGCCTGGTGCTGGGAGGGCATCAGCAGCATCCACGGATGACGCAGTCACAGCTTCCTCTTGCACGGGGACAATCGGCTCTCCAGGAGGGCTGTCTAGAGCCACTCCAGACACTTCCACAGCCTGCCTGGGAGTGGTGCCACTCTTGGATGGTGGATCACTTGTTCCTATCACAGCAGGGACAGCTGGAGCTGGGGATGATGTGGCAGTGGCTGGCCCGGCACTGGCACTGCCCCTGACAAGACCGGCCACATGGCCTGTTGGAGCGAGGAATGAAAGTTGCCCATGCTGAATGGTGGTGGGAGTTCTTGGGATGCTGGTTGGGTGGCCAGCAGCACCCAGGCTGTCTTGCATTGCTGAAACCCTTGGGAGAGCTGCTGCACTGGGAAGATCCCCCTGTTTGTTGCTGGGCTGGGCTGGGAGCAGAGCACTGACCGTTACCAGTGGCACCAGGCCACCTGTAGGATGAGAAGACGGCAGCCCAGGCTGGATCAACCCTGTGGTGGCCCCAACAGGTAAGAACCTGCCAACGGCCTGCAGCCATCCAGCCTTACCTGAGCCATGGCTGCCCACGGAGGTGGAAGTCCTGCCGGTGGGAGAGCGGGGCTCTGGCTGGGCAGTTGTGGTGGTGAAGAATGCCTGGCACATGCCCAGGGGCTCCAGGGGCGGCTCAGCACTGTCACTTGTGGAGGAGATGCTGCCCAGCTCTGCTGGAGCCAGTGCAGTGCCAAGGGGCTTCTCCACCATCTTCCCAGCTCGTGCTGGCAGCGGAGCAGGTAGGTGAGGGCAGGATGAGGAAAAAATGCAGCCCAGAGTCTCCACCACTCTCATTCCTCCTCCCTGCTGCAGGAGGAAGGTGCCCCCAGCCCTTGGGGCACGTTTCCAACCCAGAACCCACAGCCAGACCAACACCAAGAGGAAGACAGGCACCTTCCTGGTGGGTGCGAGTCCTCATTTGACTGAAAAACACCTCCCACCCCTGTCATGGTGGCAGACCATGTCACGGCTGTGGCACCAGTAGGCAGAGACGGGGCAAACACTGGCCGGGCACTCAAGCTTAAATTTGGAGTGTTTGAGCAGCCAGAGGTTTTTTTGCAGCCCATCACCTGTAACCCAGATGGTACCAGGTACCCAGCCAGCCCAGCCATAATGGGGGTGAACCCAACACTTACCTGGCAGCACCCAGAACACCCACAGCACCCAGGTCCAGAGTGGCCACCGGCTCCAGCACCTCATGGTTCTTCTTTGGCGGCAAGGACAAGGTTGCAGCTCAACCTGTCCCAGGGGAACGACGCAACGGGGTGGCTCCACCAGTGAGCACTCCCCCAGGTGGGGGGGGTATGGACACCACGTGTCCTGCCTGGAGCACTGATGGCTCTCTGTCCTCACAGTGTGCCACAGAGATGGTGGCATTCTAGTCCTGGGAACCCACTGATGCTGGGGGACACCCATTTTGCCATGGGAGGTTTCAGAGCCCTTCCCAGGGTGACCCTAAGGTTGACACCCCACAGTTGGGATTCCTCACCCCTAGGGAGCACCTGATGGGCTGCAAAGGCAGCCGGTCCAATGGCCCTGGATTAGCAAGTGCACACAAGGGTCCCCAGCATCTCTGGGGGTGGTGGGCCAGCCCTGGGCCCTGCGCTGCGCCCCCCCATCTACCCTCCTGTTTTCTGCCAGGTCCATGCCACACTCGGCCGCTCATCTGATAACCCCTGGCAAGGGTTGGCTGGTTGCCGAGGAGGAAGAAGGAAGGAGCAACCTTCTGCTGCTGCCTCGGGGTCCTGTACGTCAACCCTGCCCCAGCCCTCCATCCCCGAGCACCTGCACACAGTGGTTATCGGTGCCATCACGGCCAGCGCCCACGCAAGCCTGGCTGGGGGTATCGCTCCAGCATGGGCAGCGTTTTAGGCCTCGCCCTGGGCTGGTCACCTTCCACCAGGAGCAGAGGCTGCATCCCCTGCCATGCAAGGGGACCATTTCCTGCAGCAAAGATTTTGCTTCTTCATGGGGCCAAGCCCAGCTCTGGAATCACACAACGCATGAATGCAAACCCGTGAAGCGCTGTCCCTTCCCCAAACCTGCGACCGTGTCACAGTGGCTGCACCTTAGATGGGGAAACTGAGGCACAGAGAGTCCAGAACACCTGCATATGGCCATGCCTACAGCAGCAGCAGCAGCAAAAACCATCCCTGCCATGCTCAGGGAGCGCTGTCAAACCAGAGGTGAGCAGAGCTGTGGGTGACCGTGGGTGCCATGCTGAGGCAGCCCTTCCTGCCAGGTATCTCCCTGCATGTGGTGGGATCTCTTCTCTGAAGCCACCAGCACTAGAGCACTGAGCAGCCTGGGACAGGTACCATCAGTGCAGTGGACTGGGTGGGTACAGACACCAAACCACTCCTCCTCTATGGGCACAGAGAGAGATCTCTTCCTGATACTGCTGCAAGGCAGCACCTCAGGGGACCTGACACTAAGGTGCTCTGACACTCGCTTTGGGGGTTTTGCACTGTCAGCCAACCTGGGACCCCATGGGAGCCAGCCCCCCACTCTCCCCCCTAGCACCTGACTCTGGCTGTGCGGTGGCAGGCGGTTGCACAACTGTCCCTTGTGTGGGCGGGGGTACAACGCAGGTCCCGCCACTCCCTGCCTGGGCATGAGTCAGGTGGCAGCTTGGAGCTGAGTCCCACAGGGTGCCAGGGCAAAGGGGAGCCCTGCTGTGGGGTGTGTGGGGGGGTTCCCTTCTACAGGGGCATTGCCATGGGCAAACGCTGCTCACTTGAAGGGACCAAAACCATTCCCAGCCTTCCAAGTTTTAGGCCTGGAGATGGAAGAGTGGGGTGTGACTAACTTTGTACCTCAAAAGAGCCTGAGAGCCATCGCCAGGGGGTTTTACAGGTGCCCATGCCACAGATCTCCCTGGGGATCTCCAGTGCCTGCTGGGCACCCCAGCACAGGCACAGCCCCTCCTGGAAGTCCCTTGCTCTGGGCTCCAGCCTGGTCACAGTTCTGGCTTCCTGCAGGGAGGGGCTGGCACTGTTGAGATGAGGCCTGTCCCTGTACATTGACAGGGATGAACCTGGGAGACAGCCACAGGCACCCTCCTCCTCTCCATAGAATACTTATTTATATATATAATATATATATTAAAATTACATTTCTCTTTACAAAAAAACAACTGAACAACAGGCCAGGGGACAGAGCCCTTTGCCAAAGCCAGGGTGGGGACACGCTGGCAGGTCCAGAGTACTGAGCAGGCTCCCTTTAGGGTGTCCCCATTCCCCAGGTGGGGCTCAATCCAGACTCCAGCAGCAGGTTGCACGGATGGCGTTGGGTGCCGGCGGGGCGGCCTCACGGCAGGATGCCTGCTCCGGATCCAATGCAGCGCGCCTTGTCCCCGCTGTCACCGCCTGTAAGGACAGGAGAGGTTATGAGCTCAGGAGGGGTGAAGGTGCCACCTGCCTAAGAGCACTGGGGCATAGAGACCCCCACCCCAAAAAACATCTGTGCCCCTACTTCTGGCGGGCGGTGCTGTAGGGATCAAGGAGGTGGGAGCTGGCCTGGGCCAGGTTCCAGTCGAACATCTCCAGCACCCGGTGGCACTCAATGCGGGACTTCAGCCCCAGGCAGAAGAGCTGCTCTACCTGCAAGGGGACAGGGCACAGCGAGGAAGGTGACAGGGGTGCCACCACTCTCACAGGAGTGGGACAGGGGGGAGGGGGTGTTGTGGTACCTTCAGGTACTGGATGGCCCGTTGGACACTCCAGCCATGGTTCTGCAGGGCTGTCTGGCACTCCTCGGTGGTCACACCATGCACCGTGTCCTGCACCTGGGAGGGAGCTTGCAGTCAGTGTCCACCACCACAGCTGGGCAGTGAGGAGCCTGTGGTTGGAGCAGGGGGACAACGGGGCCGCTCCCCAGCCTGGGTCTGAACCTGGGGAGCACTGTTAGCCCAGAGAGAGGACCATCCTCAGCTCCAGGATCTTTAGTCTTTCCTGGGCTTGAGTGCAGACTCAGAGCCACCAGACTCAGCTTGGTGAGCCGCAGGGGACAGCAGTGACAGCCATCTTCCCCCCACTCTTCCCTAGAACAGTGGGTCGGGCTAATTTGGGTTAGAAGGGCCTGCAATCCTAATTTTGGAGTTGCAGGGACCACTTACCTCCCACAGTACCTATGTGGATGCCTCACAGCCTACCCCTGAGGCTAAACTTGGGGAAACCAAGGCATAGGATAGGGATGATGGCTCTCGCCCCAGTAAGCCCATGGCCACAATGCTCTGCTTGCCCATGGGCACTAAGGATGTCACTTACCAACCGGATCTTGTCAGCAGGACGGCAACCATCTGGACCATCATAGACAATCTTCTGGAGGCTGCAGGAAGTTTTCACCAGGCACTTGGGCCCGAGGTTGCTGTTGTTGGAGGAGAAGTTGGCCTTGCAGTCTGGTGATGGCTGCTGTACCATGGGACGGACAGTGGCTGTGGTGACCAGGCGGGATGTTGGTACTTCCTCAGGGCTTTTGGCCTCCTTGAAAAACTTCTCGTACTTGTCCAGGTAGGCAGGGCGCTCAGGCAGCAGGTAGTAGTGGGTGTTACTGACCTTCTGCCCATCCTTCACGATAGGCAGGATGCAGGGTCCCTTGGAGCAGTCTTTACCCTGCGCCTGAATGACTTTGGGGGTTGCGTACTTGGGATCAAGGGCAAAGCTCTGTGTGGTGGGCATGGGTTTTCCCGGCGAGGTGGAGAGGCAGGAGCAGAGGGTGGCACGTTGCTGGGGAGAGCCCACTTGCAGGGCCATGGGGCTTGGTGTCCGGGAGGTGGGCTGTGACAGCGGGTCCCGGGGAGGAATCTGGGGCGGGCGGTCTTCCTCACCCCCTGAAGCTGGGGAAAGCTCCCCGGACCAGCGTCCAGGCTCATTGCGACGTAGAGGCCGGGGTGGGATGGGGACACGGGGTGGGATTTGGGGCTTGTCATCACTGGGAGCAGCTGATCCCAGTGGGACATTCAGCCTCTTCATGCACTCCTGCTGCAGCTCCTCAAAGAGTTCAGTGGTCTGTGTCAGGCTGGGCTGTTTGGTCTCCTTAGGGGGCAGGAAGAGGTTGTCCTCCAGCACTGGTGCCCGCTCACCCTCATCCACAAAGCCATAGTTGGTCTTGCCCCGACGGCTGGGGGGACTGGTGATGGAGCTGACCTCAAAGTCATCCTCGTCCTGTGCCACGTCATCATAGGCAGGTGGTGGAGGCAAGGGGCGGGCGTCCCAGTCTACCACCGGTGTTGGGTGGAGGGGGCGGGGTAGAGCCCGTGTAGGGCTCTGTGGTGGAGTCTTGTCCAGCAAAGAGAAGGCCTCCATGGCCAGCTTAACCAGTGATGGGGCTGTCAGCTCTCCCACTGGTGATGGGCTACCTTGGGGCACCTCCTCCCCAAAATCAATGAGGGTCACCTCACCGCCTGTGGGTCCCTCACTCAGTGGTCGGCCAGGCTGTCGCTCGCCCACCTTGGTGCCTGGCACCCGAGCTGATGGCTTGATCGGTCGCAGACCCTTCCCTGCACCTGGCTTCTTCAGGCAGAGCTTCCGGAGACCCCCTGGCAGACTCTCCTCCTCCTCACTGACTGGGTCGTAGCAGGGCTCTAGGAGAGCACAGAGAAGAATGGTGAGCGTCCTGGCATACATTCCTGTGGTGCAAGGGGTGGGCACCCACATGTTCAAACCCCCAAACTGCCCCGTAGCTTCAGTCACTTACGCTCCCTCCTTGGGCACAGCAACCCATGAGGTGTCCCCATCCTTCCCCATCCCATAGACTCCCCCAACAACCTGCCCCAGGCCAGCTACCCTGCCCCATCTGCACAGTTGGTACCCAAGGGGCAGAGAGAATGAGAGAAACGAAGAGAGAAAAGAGGAGGAAGCATGAAGAAAAGCAGCACCCAAAGAAGACCAACTTACTGGTGAGCAGGACAGTAGGCTGAGGCGGGCGTGGAGGCGGCTGCCCTGCAGAAGAGAGAGCCCGAGAAGAGGGGAGGCGAGGAGTGAGTGCGTGGACTAAGCAGCAGCCAGGATGCTCATTAGCAGGGTGCATGCTTCACCATGTCCCCAGTCACCAGTGGAGTGCAGAGAGGATGCTGGTGGGGAGCCCCCCTCAAGGGGAAAAGGCAGGTTTGGGGGGTTGCATGGACTCTGAGCTCCCTTTCTGTGGCAGATCCACTGAAATTACCTGAAATGAGGAGCCCAGCTGCTCCCAGAAACCGGGATGAGATGAGAGACCCGGACAAAGGACAATGGGGCAGAGTCCAGCCGGGCAGAGCTGCTGGCTGACCACACTGCTGGCAGCAGCACATGGCCGGGTGACAACATGACCCACCACCACCCAGGTTTCAAAAAGCAAGCGGCAGCAAAGAGATGTAAAGATCCAGCCCACCACCCTGGCAGCAGGGCACGGGGACAGGGGCTTTGCACAGGTGGTGGGCAGGGGAAAAGGGAAAAGCCACTCACTTTTAGCCCTGCCTGGAAGCTGGGTTGGTCTGGCAGCACTTGGGTCCACACCTAAAATGTCAGGAGGGTCCATGGGATTTCCCAGGTACAGCCTGTGAGGAAAGAAGAGGAGCTGAGGGTGAGTGGGGGCCATGCAGGATCCCTCACTCCCACACCACATCCCTCAGGACATCCCACAGCCCCTCCACCACACACCATGCTCCAGGAAACACCATCCCGCACACGTGAGGGCACCACACCTCAGAGACTTCTGGTGCTATGGCAGAGCCTGGTACTGTCCCAGTGCCACCCACCCCTGTCCAGCTCCATGTACATGATGCGCTGTACCCAGGGATCGCAAACAAGGTGCCAGGCCCAGGGTACTTTTGTGGGGTGTGGTGCTTGGGACACACCCCCAGCAGCAGGGTGCTCCAGTGTGATGCTATGCCCAGGGCATGGTCCCCTGGTACAGCACGCCGGTGGGGTGCCGGGAGGCCTGGGCGAGCCATCGCAAGCCAGGGAGCCGTCAGGAGCCGGCGCAGCCCGAAGGCCTGGGCGTGTGCCGAGCTCGGTGCGTTCTCGGCGGCCCGGGCGGCACGTACCCAGCGCCTGTGCCCACGCAGCGGGGCGCGGGGAGGCCTGCCGGGGCACGAGCTGGGGCCGCGTGCACTGCTCCTCAGCTCAGCCTACCAAGGGCCACCGGCACAGCCTGCAGCACCAGGCACCATGGCAGGGGTCAGGCTGGGACTGAGGGGACTGGCAGAGTTGTCCTGAGGCTGGAATGCCAAATAGCGGTGGGGATCACGGTCCCAAGGGATACACCAAGCTGGTGCAAGAGCAGGAGATTTCTACGCTTTGAAACCCTGTCCTACCTGCCCCCTCCCAGCCCTCCCATGCACTCCTGGCCCAGAGACCCCACCATGTTTTTCACATTTTGCTTTTTATAGGATTCATGCTGTTAAAAGTGTGGGGCCAGCTTGCACACTCTCCTGCGGTTCCCCTCCATGCAGGCATGGAAATGGTTTAGCAGCCCTTGGACACCCTGAAAGTGTTGGGGTAATGTGGCCACCTCTGGGACAGTGCTGCTGTCTCCCTGCCCCATGAGAGGCTGTGGAGCTTGGAGAAGATGCTCCCCCCTCCCTAGAACGGCCCCCCATATCCCTAATCCCATTAGTAATAAAAGGCAGAGGAGTTAGTGCAGCAATGGGATCCCTACCCAGGGCCAGTGTCCCCAGCAGAGGAGGGGGGAAAAGATGCTTCAAGGAGGGGAGGTAGCCAAGCCGCAGCTTGCTCCCTTGCCCAGCAAGCAGCAGGGAAGGCAGGGAGCAGGCAGGGGATGCAGAGAAGACAGAAAGTTTCTTACTCATCAATTTTATCAGGAAACCCCCAGCAGTGCTGCGGATTGGTGTCTCCATGGCCTGTGTGGATGAAGCTGTTTTTAAGCGGCTGGCTGATGTCGTGGGCTGACAGCCCTGCCACCGAGGTCACCGTGTTTCGGGGAAACTGGCCCACTTTTAGGGTCCGCTTATTCTGACCCCGCCACCAGTAATTTTCAGCCCTAAGGAATAAAAAGGACCTCGTTACCAACGAGGGGATGGGAGAGGATGTGTGTCTGCCCCAGTGACAGGGGAGGAGGCAAAGTGACTCGCCCAAGGCCATGCTGGCAGACAGTGACACACCCAGGAGGGGAACCCAGGATCATAACTCTGTGCAGCAGCACTCTGCCTCCCACCCTGCACGGACCCCACACTGAGAAGTGTCAGGGCTGTGAGGAACAAAGTTCTCTGCTGGCACCTAAAAAATGTGCCCCTTCCTCCTTTCAGCAGCCCCAAACTATGTGGGAGCCTCGGGATGATGCCTGCACTGATCTGCTCTCCACTGCTCCCACTGTGCCCCGTGCACATGGGACATGCATGGTATCTGCTGATGGACCCTCAAATATCCCAGTCCCATGGGGAAAACTAGGTGAGAACAAGGGGTTTGGGTGTTTCTTTTGAGCCCCGTGCAGGCTGGTGTGGACAGGAGACGGGCAGGGGGAGATGGGTGGGCAGTAGCCGTATCAGTAGAGCGGCCTGGGTGCTGGTTGCGCAGAGAGCCCCAGCAGCTAGCCAGAGGCCGTCTGCCTGCCCGAAGACGTGGCCATCTGCAGGGTGGGACAGTGCAGTCACCAGCCCTGGGGAACCAGGAGGATGCAGGGAGGGGCAGCCCAAGTGGGTCCCCTCCACTCAGCCGGTGCCAAATCAATGAGGAAGGGGGCTCCGAGCCCACCACCAGGAGCACCCCCTGCTCTCGCACGCAAGTCCCCCCAGCTCCCTGCCCCTGGGCGGGGGTCGGTGTCGGTGCCAGCCTGGCACGGCCCCACGGTTTCCTGGAGTCACCTGTGAGTCACCCCCGGCCACTAGCTCAGCCCTTTTCCTGTTTACCTTCCCCGCCGTCGACAGCCACCTCACTCAGCGCCGGGACCCCCGGCACAGCCCAGCCGGTACCGGGCACCGGCCGGGAGGGGCACGGAACGGCT
>JAOXOE010000702.1:10006529-10029866 GCA_028565055.1 Phoeniculus purpureus | reverse complement strand
TGCCTCTGACAAACCAGCGGGAAGGGGATTAGGGGGGGTCTGCGTGAGCGGCGCCAGGGAGAGAGCGGGGTGCGCGCTGTGGCGACACCCCCACCCCTGCGGCCCCGCCGCCTCCTGCCGCGAGCTCCGGGGCGGTGCGCGCGCCCGCCCGGCCCCGGCTCTTAAAGGCGCCGCGTCGCTGCTTTTACGTAACAGCGGGGGACGGACGGTCTCACTCACCTACCGCCGTGGGAGCTGGTACCGTTTCCCTACACGGACCGGCGGGGTGAAGACCGGAGACCCCGATGCGCTGGGAGGGGCCGCCCCCCCGCCCTGTCAGCGCCGGCTCTGCTTGGCCGCAGCAGGGCCTGCCCGCGCCTCCCGGGTGCTGCGCAGAGCCACTGCGGGAGAGAGGAGGAGCCCCGGGGCTGTAGGTGCGGGAGGCGACGCGTAAATAAATCATCCCGGGGGGATGGAGGAGGAGGAGGTAGGCGCTGAGCCAAGCCGGGACGGACCGTGAGGAATAAGCAAGGCTCGGTGGGAGTTGCTGCCAGACCCAAACGAGAAGCAGCGGGGAGGGCGGCTCCGGGCCAGGCAGCGGAGCGGAGCGAGTTAAGAAGGCAGGGCCCGGGACCAGCGCGGTCTCACCCCAACAGGCTCAGGGCTGCGGCCACAGCTCCTGCTGTGACCAGATACCCAACTGTACCTGCAAGGGACACAAACCCGGCCAGCCGCAGTCCTGCCAGGTCACCTTCTCACCACAGAGACCTACAGAACCACAGCTGCTGGGGAGAGTGACATCCATCCTTCACCCCAACATACAGGCTCTCTAGGGTCAGTAAGGTGACAAAGGTAGGAGGCTGGGCATGGCCATGAAAGGAGAGGGGTGTCCAGGCAGTTTTCACATTGTTCTTCCACCTCATTGCCAGTCATGGAATGGTTGAGGTTTGAAGTGACCTCAGAGGTCCTCTAGTTCCAACCTCCCTGTCAGAGGCCAGGACCTAGACCAGGTCACCCAGATCCCCATCCAGTCTGGCCTCAAAAACTTAAAAGGAAATTCCTCACTGAGGTATTTCAAGGTTACATAAGTCTAACCTAAGTTACATAAGTCTACCCTCTTTTAGCTACAAATCATTCCCCCTTGTCCCATCACCAGATGCCCTTGTAAAAAGTTCATCTTCCACTGTCCATTAGGCCTTCTTCAGATACTAGAAGGCTGCTATAAGGTCACCCTGAAGCCTTCTCTTCTCCAGGCTGATAGTTCACAGTTACCTGTGGTGAGGCAGGACTGAGCTGAGCAACACTATTGCACATGAAGTGGTGATGGACCTGCCAGTTACCAGCTCTGATGAGGTAGTAGAGTAGCCTCCCATCAGCTGTCCTACCTCACCTGTGACCACAAAAGCATCATGGCTGTGCAAGAACCCACAAGAGACATGGAGTGTTCTGAGCTTTAAACTTTATTCAAGCAGACAGCAGATAAACCAAAACCAGAGTTTAGCATCCCACACCAGTCAGATGCAAGCACAGAGCAAGACATCTTGACATCTTAGTAGTCATGGTTGTGCTGTTGAGCCAGGAGACAAGCTTTGTCCTCTGCTGGTTGTAAAGCGCATGGTTAGGTCAGAAGCATGCAAACACTACAGTGAGGACTCCAGACAGCAGCTCTTAAAGGCCATCTGGGAAAGTGTCTTGAGGAAGGAATACACAGACAGGGCTGCAAATGTGCCTCAGATAGTAGGTAGTTAAGGAAGAGCAAAACTGCACAAGCCTGAGCAATGAGCTTCCTGACGGATGAAAATCTAGCCCTCCAAGTCAGTAAGCTCCAAGCTCAGTTACTGGACTGGAGGCTCATCCTCACCTGCTCCTGGTAGAGGCCCAGGCCTGTGCTAAAGAATGTTCTTTCCCTCAGAAATACTTCTAGGGCTCAGGGAACTCACTCAGTTTAAACACTAGATCAATCTGTTTGCACAGCACAGAGCTAACACCAGCTGATTTTTGGGAAGGGTGGCACAGTTCAGCAGGCACCACACAGCAGTGGAGGTTGGGGAACAGAGTGGCACCATGAGGAAAGTACTGCCGATTCCCATCCCCTGCCTCAGAAGCAGAAGGTAAGACTAGTCTTTTCAGCAAGACCTGGGGACCAAGCAGCTTCTCATGCACACACACCAGCATCACTCCAGCACCAAAGTACACACACCATCCAGAATGCTGACCAGAACCTGGAGACAGCAGCCAGCCCTAAGCCCTACATTCAACTTTCAGTTCCTGAAGTCTTCATAACTGATCTGAAGTAAGTTTGCTAAATTACAGAGCACACAGTCTAACTAGCCTATGTTTATACTAAACACTCAACAATCAGTTCTATGGACCAGAGGCAGGAAGCCACGTCAAGACAGCACAGCTATTTGAAACAGTTCAGCCATTGGAGAAAGAGTCTAGAGAAGTACATAACAGAGTAAAGTTTGTATCTGCATCACCACAGGAAAGTGGAAAAAAAACCAGGACTGCAGGAAATTGATCCATGTTAGATACTAACCATCAAGCTTTGCAGATGACATTGCATGATAAGCATAGAACAATTATGGGAAACACTGTCCCCGATAATTACGTACACCCATAGTGCAACATATGGAGGTCACTGCCTCCGATATAACACTGTGGTAGGCAAAAACTACCTTGTTCTTTACACATTATGGAAGACACTGCCTCCGATAATGTCAGTTAGGTTTCACGATACATAAGGTACTGGAAGTTTGCAGGAAGCTGCCATTTAAAGATTGGGCCGGTGCCTCATCTGAGGTACAAGGAGTTTGTGTGTGTGCTGCCATGGGCAGCACAGAGGGCATACAGCAATCCCCTCTACCAGGAGCAAGCTGTGTTCCCCCTGTGAGCACACGGCATCCAGACATGGGAAACAAACAGGCAGTCCAAAGCTCACGGAGGGGCATGGACACTGCCAGGAAGCCGAATTTCCAGTATTTGAGTTTTCATCCAGGTTTTCAAGGATCATTTTTGAAGCGCAACCCAGAGACTTGCTACCGGGTTCTACATCTTCAGTTTTCTTCCAGAGGGGTGTTTTTGCCAAAGAAAGCTTAATCGCTAGTTTTCAAAAACTTTTTTTGGGGGGGGCCTGTTTAGGTTATTTTAAATGCAAAGTTCCAGTATCATGTTTGATTGTAATAGCAGATGCTGCTTTATTCAAAAACGACAGTATAACTGTCATAATTATGGAAGGCACTGCTTCCGATAATTATCTTCTATAAAAAAAACACACCATTTATAGTGAACGCTGTCACTGATAAATAAATAAACAAATAAATATCTCAGTGCCAAACGAGCCATCCTGCAAAATGACATCAGTCAAAGAGAGTTTGGCCAGCAAGAGACTCGATTTCATGAAAGGCCCCAAAGCAGCAAGGTCTGAAGTGCCAGTCTAGAGCCACTTTCCAAAGCTGCAGCTGTCACCAGGGCGCCAGCTAGGGATGTAAAGGGAATATTAGATAATCTTTGGGTCATTTCCCTGGGTATTGAGACCTGCCTCAGAAGAAGCAAGACTCTAAGATGTTGCTGAGACCCTGCTGGTGAGCAAAGGCAGGCTGGGCACTTCAGAGCTTGCCAATCGATAATCCAGCACTTGTGGGCTAGTTTATTTTCAAACTACAAGTTAGTTTCTGTAGCTCCCTGTCACAAAAAGGATCCTCATCACAAGAATTAACAAGGAATCCATTCCCAGTTTTGTTACTAGATTTAGGGTTTTAATTGTTGCCCCTTCTAAACAGATGAGGTAGCTCCCCACCCAAGGTACCAGTTCAGGAGTCAGCTAAGCTATTAGTTCTCAAGTACATGGGAGAAGAAAGCCCCACAAGTAGCTGTATGTGACTGGTTTGGACTGTGGTCAGATGGGAGCCTGGTCAGAGGAGATTTCATGGTAGTCAGAGTACCTACTTTAAAATTGCCTCCTGTCAATCTGTCAAGGTGAGATTTAACTTTTGTGTTTGACTTTGGTAAAAAAGTATTTGTTGCCGGAAAATATACAGAAAAATAATGCCATGTTAGGCAGTGGGTTTCCCTAATCCTGTACCTTAACCAGGTGTTTGTCATGTCTAGAATTCATTGTCTGTATCCCAGATATCACCTGCTAAGGCATTGGCAGCTCCTTTAATGGTCCAGGTCGCCAGGGCCAGCTGCTCTCTCAGCTCATTCACCTTCACTTTGTTCTTGTCAGTTCTCAGCAGCTGCAGGTTCTCCAGCAGACTCTGCAGGGTGTGGGAGCCTTTGCCAAAGAAGATGTGACGAAAGGGAACTTCTTTGGTTGAGAGGTATGGGGAGAGGAAGTCATACTCCACCTGGAGTAGAGATGCAAATTTAAGGTTATAACCTCACCTCCCAAGTTTTTCCTCACCAGCTCCCAGTCTCTGATCAGCACCAGGTCCTTGCTTGCAGCAGCTCCACAAGAGCCAGACCCTCTCCCAACAACAAGAACAAAAATCAGTCACACTGACACTAAGCAAGCGGATCAGACACCAGCCCGCAGAGTGCCTATGGCTTCTAGGGAGTGGGCTGCTCCCAGCCAGCATTTTCTTCCTTCATGAAGATAGGAAAACCAGTTGTAGATACCCACCTTCATAATTCTGTCATTCAGGGCTCTGCGGACAATCTTGTTTTCCCTGTCGCTGTTTTGAATATCTCTTCTCAGTGCATCTATAGCTCGCTGGAAGTCACCACGGGCATAAAACAGCCAGTTCAAGGTCAGTTCCAGTGCCTGTGAGGGAGGAGCTGTTAGAAAACCTGATTTTCTTCTTTTGCTGCCTTCTTACCAAGAGAAAGTGTTGGAGTTTTTTTGGCCTGTTTAACCAAGTAGCAGAGCAAGTTCCTGACAGGCTCTTCTGCAGTTACTGAGCTCAGTGACATCTCTTCCCACCCCCAGTTTCTTGTGCGCTTTCTGCGGAGATCCAAATGAGATGCAAAGCTGCAGTGAGTAACTAGACAAGAAACCATCCCTGTCCGTTTCCTCAAGAGCTCACCACAGATTAGCTGAATCTCTATAAACTGCACCAATTCAGATCACATCTTGCTACAATCTTGTTTCCAATGTCGGCAGAACCTTATTAGTGCCCCATAATGGTCTATAGGGATTTGTGGTACTTGGAATCCTTCTTACCTTTACATCCTCACTGTAAGGCAGAATCTTCTTCTGGAATGCCAGTAATTCTTCACCGTAACTGTCAAAGTCCAGGAAGAGCTCATGATCATGGGTCAGCCTGAGAGCTATTTGTCCAGCAACTTCTGCAGCAGTACGCATAAGAGCGTACAAATCGTTAGTAGTCATCTTCAAGTTATCCACAGTGTCCTTACTAGTGCCCAAGAATGAATATTCCTCATCTTTCTGCAAGAAAGAAGGCACTTAAATTAGGCAAGTGCTTCTCCAGCTAAGATTTTTCACCACCACTACAATTTTCTTGCTACTTCTACCACATCCCATCTTGTCCTGCTATGCAGAGATATTTGAGTGGCAAAGTACAGTGGAAGGGAATAAAAGTTGCTGCATCTCATCTGTTCAGTTTCCAGCTATCAACAGGATACGCTATTAATTTCGCTATTAGTTTGTTAGATCTGGAGACATATAGAACTTCTCAACCTCAGAATTCACTACAGAAGTGCAGGTGGGCAAAGCCCAGCATCCACTTTGGTATGTACTGGCAGCACCCTCCAACCCTTCTTGGTGGGATAAACTCAAGATTTTTCAGGGAACAGGTCTGACAGTAACAAAATCTGAGCACTTAATAAGCAGAGAAAGCTCTCCAGCTGCACACAGGATCAGCTGAGGCCATTTTTTGCCAGTCCCAAGCTGCAGCAGGAGACCTGAACAGTCCCAGTTAGTACTTGCTCTAGGCAATCATGCAGCTTCCCCAATGCACTTTGTTTGCTGGCCAGCAGGTTGTAGTACAGCTCTTCACTGAAGCAGCAACAGCCTTGACACCTTTTTTGTGCTTTTAGCCTTCAAATCGTTGTCGTCTGAGCCTTCAGAAGAGCAAATGTCCCCTCTCCCAAAAACCCAGGGGTGTTCAGGACTCTGAAGCAGAGACTGTGGGCCACACATGCCCCAGAAGCATCGTTCACTGCAAGTACTGTTACAGCCACCATGTCCAGAGGCTGCATCTCCTCCCCTGTGTGAGGCTCTTGCACAGACCTTGGTACAGCACCTTGTACTCTACCATCCTGGAAAGCAGATATCTCTACAGCACTTTCCACAGAATGACAAACAGCAGGCAGACAATACTTACATTGTAGAAACCAAAGGAAACCACCGGGATACCCGAGTAGGCCAGGAAAGGGAATGCTGCATTATCCAGACCAAGGGGAATGCTGCAGGAGTAAGTATCAAATAGTTACCAACTCATTTGGACATCCCAGGAGAAGAGCTACAAGCCCCACAGCCGAAGCTCTGCACCAAATGGACTACCGTGTCTAGACAAGACTGGTTTGGCAAGGAGTCCCCAGCAAGAGCCAAAGGCTGCTTTGTCCACTTCTGGCCACTGATCTTTGTACAAGGCTGTTCTTGCCCTACAAAAGGGTGTCTGGGTTGCCTAAAAGCAGCTTGGGGCAGCACTAAGCATACCTAGCCAGATTGCTCAAACTTGCCTGATCCCACTGCAGCAGATAAAGCCTGCCTTAGACAGTAGTACGACCCTCCACCACAGAGAGCTGAAGCCATTGATACTGTACTTTTATGGAGATTTGCTTTCCCAAAGAGCAGGATGACTGTACTTACACTGTTTTTACCCAGTTAGAGCCAATTCTGTCATACAGACTTCCCAAATCCTTTGTTGGGTCCTTCACCTGCAGAGGGGAAAGTAACCCAGCTAAGCTCCATCTGCTTTCAGTTTCTTCTTAAAAATCACTTTGATAACCCAAGACCCTTCGACTCACCGCCTTCATAGTTCTTTCCAGCAAGTCATACAGCAATGGGCTAGCAGAAATCTTTACATGATTGGAGCCTACAAAAAAGAAAGCCTATGTGACATACTGTCACAATTAGCCAGTACTGCTAAAGCTGTTCAGCCCTCTGACTAAGCAATAACTGATATACAGCTTGATACCAAAGAATCTTCAGACACTGAACATCCTACTGGGACCAAGCAGAACTGCCTGCTCCTGGCTCAATCTCTCAGCTACAATGACAACATGAGAATAAATAGAAACATGCTAGTCTTAAGTTAAACACCCAGCACCTCTGGCACAGCCCCCATTCCTGGAGGTTAAGGGATGCCTGTCAAGCTATTCTGGTCACATTCAGTTTCCAAAATTAAAGAGCAGCAGATTACCTAGGACTGCAGTATCCAAGTTAATGTAAGTGAAGGCTTTGGCATGCAGTATGGCAGAGTACCCCTAGAACAAAACAAGTATTTTATGAGGAGCAGGAACAGCACACCACCAGGATATTTAATAGATGTGAACAGGACATGCAGAACAACTACATAGTAATCACACAGAGGTCTATCAAAGAAACAGCACCTCTAGCCATTCAGTAGCACCCACAGCTCCATACTCTCCAGCACTCCAGCTAGCAAAGATGATGCTGCGCCTTGGTTTGTAGCCATCTGAAAAGAGAAGAGACAGAGATGTCTACCCTTCCCCTAAGGAGAAGTGTAATAGCACTGAGGGCCCAAGCTGACAAATCACCTGCTCTTCAGACAGAGCTGAAGCATTCTGGCTGCAGTAGACAAACATGCATGCTAGTGGCTGCATGGACACTTTGCTGCCCGCCCACGCTGCAGAAAACCATACCGTCTGCATTTCCCACCCCTTTTTGTTTTAGCAGCCAGAGCCCAGAATTTACCCTGGCGACATTAAGTGCCACCACGCAGCCCCCCACCATGTCAGGTGGACAGTCTGGGTTTTTTCCACCTCCAGGCCTGCCTTTCCAATGGACAGCACAAGCCTGAGGTCTGCATCATGCATTATCCAAGGACATTCTTGCATTCAAGCCAAACCAGATACAAGTTCTGGATTCGAGCACCCACTGCGGTGACAAGTAATAGCTTCTCAGGAAGCTTTGCTGGATTTCCTGCACCTTCCCAAAGGATTATTTTGCAACTGGGCTCTCCATGCAGAGCTAGATCTGCATCACCTCTCATTCCCCACGAATTCCAACTCAAATATTACCAGTTTTCACAATTTCAGAGATCACACGGGCAAGTTCCAACAATATGGCAGTTCCAACACCAGCCTTGGCTGCTCCTGGGCCCCATGAATCTCTCTGGGCTCCGATCACAACATAGCGATCTATAAAGATGGTTGCAAACATCATTCATCAGAAGAGCAGCTTTGAGCTTTGATTCTTTGATCAGAATATGGAGTCTGATCCCTGAGAATCTAGCACACAGCTTGCTTTCACTTAGGCTTTCCCTGGCAGCACAGTTCAGCTTTTAACCTGACCCTTAGGGAAGGGTTTTGGTTCTGCTGAGAAAGTGGTTGTGTCTGCCTTGGAGCAAGAATCATGTTTTGATGACCATAGAAGAGGATTGATTCCCCCCAACACTAATCCACAAAGTAGTTGCTGTTACCTGGTTCTTCAAATCCCTTTATGGCACCAAAGATGTTCAGAATCCTCCGGTCCATCATGACATTGTTCACGGTCAGTTTCACCATCACGTTGTTAGTGTTTGACATCACCTTACATTCCAAGATATCGCTTTTCCACTCCTGAAAGCATTCTTTTCCATCCATTTTACTGAGAGAAAAATAAAAGATCCTTTGAACTCATTATCAAGCTCTGACCACATTCAGCTATCCTTTGAAAAAAGGAAGGTCCTTTTCAGGACCTTGTTCAGAGGCTGCTTAGAAGCCTCACCATTAAGGCAGGATGCAGAGGCCAAGGGGAATCCAACACTAGGTTAAGTTCAAGTTTTTAAGACATGTGATGACACAAGTGAGATTTCTCCAGCTAGTTCCACAAAGTGCTCTCTGCATTACACAGCAGAGACCAGCAGAGAGCTCCCCAGGCTCATGGGAACTCATTAACATCCTCACCTCTGCAGCCCAGCCTGGAAGCCAAAAGAAATAGTTACCTGAACAGCTGGCGAACTGCTCTGCTAGAGATGGTCTGAACAACAATATGAGGCAGTCCCGAAGATTCCACTGGTGGGAACTGGGTGTGGTTGAAGGAGGGGAAGCCTGGGGTGAAAGGGTCTCCAGTTCCAAGGTGGGCCTGTGAAAAGCAAGGAGTACTCAAGTCTCGGAGCTGCCCAGCACAAGGGCACAAAGCACCACTGAGCCAGAGGCCTGGTCTGCAGTCTGGTGAGAAAGGTTTGCAAGAACAGGTGAGTCAGCTGCATACTCACATGGCCAAACGGGACAAGGTTATCTGCCTTCTTGTAATCGTAGGGATCCAGGTACATTAGGGCACCAACTGCTCCTGCTTCTTCAGCATTTGCAACCTGAAACAAAGAGGGGCATTAACTGCACATCTGGACTGCAAGGTAGGAGAGTATAGGAAGTAACGGTGTGATTGGTAGTGCTCCTCAACATCCAACCCCAAACCAGATTTCAACAGCTACTTTGTGTGATAGACACACAAGGAAACTGAATGCTACCAGTTCAGTCCTACTCCAGGAAGAGTGTCTAACCCTCTTTTGAACAGTTAGGACACTCCATTGTTAGTACCTCACCCTACTCCTTCAGCTTATACTTGCTCCTCAAAGCAGCTTGAAAGAAAGATGTTATTTATCTTTGACTATGTTTCATTTTCCCAAGATTAGGTTAGTCTCAAGACAAGCAGCCACTGAAGACTCCTCTTCATACGGAAAAATGAAGTGACCTAGTCATGTCCCTGTATAATACACCTACAATCCAGCTACTTCAGATATACCACCAGTACAAACATTCTTGCAAGGTTAGACACCAGTTTGAGAAATGGTAAGGGGATTGGAGAACTAGCAAATACCTCTTGCAGAAGCACTTTTCAGTTCTGCCTGTGTATGATGCAGACAGACAGAGGATGACTGGCAAGAGTCCTATGCCCCAGCCTCCCCAGGAGCACCCATCTGCAGGGCAGCTCAGGGTCAGATCTAGAACAGGTTTGCATACAGCATGTCACACAGGACATGGGTCCTTTAGGCTGTTTTTGGCTATTTAGTTCTACTTACTACAGAGGGAACATTACAGCAATAGGCCAGACAGCTGACTAGACATGCAGTGCCAGCACCTTCACTTGGTCCAAGTGAAGAGTCAACAAGGGCCCAAGAAAAATGCTGCAGCCAAGCTTTGGAAGTATGTGACTGCAGCACCAAGAGGTGCTCTGGTGGCAATGCTGTTCTGCTTCTAGCTGCGCTGCACCTAGTAATACTAGTTACTTCCGCACCCTGCAGCCCCAAGGCTACCTCCCAGCTCCATCACTAGGTAATTGCCTGTCCCACTAAGATCACCAGAGGCCAGCCAAGAAGAATACCAGTAACCAGCTCTGTTCAGTCTTAGTGTCCGAACCTGCATGTGGAGGCTTAGTATAAACAAGCACAACCAGACCTGCAGGGACAAGCCTATCTACACAAGTTCTAGAGGCCTGAACAAAGATATGTCTCTGTGCCTCAAAGAGGAGGAAGTATCGCTTTCTGCTGCCAAGTCTGGCCAAGCTTTGAGGCACAGATTGCTTACCTTCTCAGCAAGCGTTATTTTTCCAGCTTTAAAGATGATTATAGTTCCATTCAGTAGAACACCCTGACTTTGTATCTTCTGAAAATCATCTTTCCGACCATAGTTCACATACACTGGTTTACCCTAGAGCAGAAATGCTGGTTATAAATGTGGCAGTCTGACATCAGTAAGATACTTGTAACAGCCTACAGGGTGACAGCAAGCAACTCTGGTTAGCAGTAGGAAGTTCAGGCTCAGCAAGGATCACACACAACATGCTTTCTGCATCTTGAAGCAAGAAAACCAAACTCAGCTATATGGGTCAAATTCATCATCTCATTCTCCCATCTACCACTCTCAGCTTTATAACTGGGAAGATACTCTATCTTGAAAAGACATATGCTGGAAAATGTTTATTTCCAGAATCTTCTTGGAGTCACTTACAGTAACTGAGCCAGTCTTGCTGTATGCCACGTATGCATCCGGACTCTCCAGTAACAGCTCACCATTTTCCAGAATAAACACTTGGTTGTCGCTGCTGTTAAATGTAAAGAGACAGTATTATATTCTTTCATACACAAACTCCATATTTAACTAGCTCACATATTTCAGTCTGTGACTTAGCAATTCTAATCAAATCAATGTAGAGGCAGCCTCATCCCAGAATGTCCATGTCTGGGGTTGTTCTGAGACATGAACAAAGACTGACACTTACACCCTCTCCAGCTACGCTACAGGGGATGCTGCCAGGTCTGTACCACCTGTCTGGGTGATTAGGTACCGAGACTAACAGTTTTCAACACAGAGAATCTGTCCTTCAGATGAGCTTTTACTCAAATTTGTTCTCTCTCCACTTCCTAGGCATGCTTTGAGGAAACAGCTGTCCCAGCAAGAAAAAGTACAGGGGGCTGCCACCAGATCTGAGCCTAAGAAGAGACAGCAGCTATCACTTGGTCTTTTTGGGAAGAGGGTACCCAGCTCAGTTTTACCACTGCAATCAGCAGAAATCACATTTGCTCAAGACTACAGCTATTGATGCTGTAAAGAAGCGATCCATGTGTCTTCATTAGCGTACCTGCCTTTGACCTGCAGCTTAATGTAATGCTCATCTTTCCACACATCATCCAAGCTGAAGCTGCCGGTGAACTGCTCGTAGATGTAGCTGGCAGTGTCATCATCTTCACTCAGGCCAGCTTCAAAAGACTGCTTATTTGCTCTTTGCCTGCAGGTAACAGATGTATAGCTTAGGTTAAAGAACCAGGTTGCACTGCAGTGCTTCAGCCTGCAAACCCAAGCCAGATGAGCCATTTAACCACCCCATGTTTAACTACATGCCACCCCACAGCACCTTTAAGGCCCACATTCTCCAAAGGAGCTTGAGTTCTGCTCACAGGCTTCTCACAGCTCTAAGCTTTCTGGAACTGTTACCTCAAGTAGACCTCAAGATGTTTGTCTAACAGCTTAACCGACAACATGTCTCTGAGGTCAGGCCAGTAGAAGACCGGTGGTCCAGGAACCTCTTCTTCCCTAGTTTCATCATCATCCAACAAGTAAGATGCAGTAGGAGTCATCTCACACTTGCCGCTTCCATCCAGACATGTGCTAAATTTCTGCATTCGTCCACGGTAGCTCAAGTAGCCGATCAGAAACCCTGCGAACAGAGCGGGTACTCCTTTGTGCTGCAGAAAGATGACTAAACCAGGCCCCACCATACAAGTGCATTCCAAGCAGCTTCAGTGTTCAGATGCATCTCTGCTCTCATACCATTTTTGAGAGGCTGGCATACCCAAGGACAGACAGGAACACACCGCCTGACATTTTGCCTGAGCTGGCATTTTTAAGGTACACTGTCAAGCACAAGATCAAATTTACAGAGTCTGTCTTCTTCCCGAGTGATGCTGAAAAGACTCTTACTCTAGGTCACTAGCAATGTGTTGAAACTCAAGAGATGAGCTCCAGAGGCTTTACCAATCTGTTGGCCCACATCTCAAGAGAAGAGTTATGAGAAATCAAGAGAAAAACCTGCAAATGTGCCACACAGATAAGTTTGCTCTTTATCTAAGTCACAGTTCCACTGTCAAACTTCCCACTTCTTTGTGCCAATTCTGTGCTGTAAGTCTGAGCAAGACAAAGGTGCACATGATGAATATGAAGGTCCCTTCCAACCTAGTATTCTACAATACCTAGAGCCAGTGACAAGAGGCTGCAGCCTGGTTCCAGGCTCTTTATTTCCTAAAATAATAGATTCAGGTGCTTATAGCATCAGATAGAGTCTACACCAGAGTCCACTTCATATGGTTGTCTCCCACCATTCCTTACCAATCAAAAGGAGGAGGACAGCTGTGATTACTAGGAAGCAGAAGTTCCTGCCCCTCCTCCACCGAGCAGGTGTGCTGGCATATGGATGCTCTGGTCTCCCCATCTCCCCTCCTTCCTCATCATCAGCAGACAGCTTCATCTCCACGTGGCTATTGTCTCCATCTGTTTGCCGGGCAATGCTGAAGCGTGTGTATGATGACGGCTCGCCACTTAACTGTGGTGAAAGACAGTCAAGAGGTAGATGAGTTTGCTATACCAGCCTCCACTCCACACAGCCACCTGCACTTGTGCTCTAAAGCAGTCCACTGCTCCTGAGTATTCAGGTGTCAGTAAGTCAGGCTGGCTGATTTGGACAGATAAGACTCAGACACACTCAGGGTCTCCAGAGTTGATTTACTGTCTGTTTGCCCTTCACAAGTTCAGAGTCACAGTGGTCACAGTCTAACTCAGAGTCTGTTACAGATATGACACAACCAATGGCATTGGCACTTCCCATATTGCTGTGCAGCAAAGGCTGACTGAAGTAGAAACTCCTGGTTTTAATCAGGAGTGCAATTATCTGACCCAAACATGCACTTTGATCAGAAGAATTAAAAGGGAAGGCAATCCCTCCATGGTTGTACTACATTCACTTTGACATAAATAGTCTCATCCAGCATCTTGTACTAATCTGCCTTAGGCTACACTTAACTACACTACTGGCTTAGCTGTTTCATAATACTTGTCAAAGAGAGATAACCTATGGTGATCTGAGCTAACACAAAAGCTGAGGATACACCTCCCACATCCACCACTAACTGGAACTGTTTGGCAGGTGTTTATCAGTGCCCAAGCCGAGCAGCTTCCACCCTGAAGCCCAGTCTCCTAAACAGCTGCCACACAATTCAACCACCTACAGAACAGCAGCCTGAACACAGGGTAGTCACTCAGATTAACAGTTAAACTCAATTCCAGGCTTAGGCAGGCACTGAGGAGAACCACTTGGCTTCCACTAGCACTGCAGAACTTGCCTGAGGCCATGACTGTGCTAAAAGTAATAGTGCCAGAGGAACAGCTTGTGGAGAAAAGATCTTGCAGCCCTCCTTCACTCTACTGGAGAAGCAGCTGGTAGCAGAAGCCCAAGCTCTGTCTCTCCTGTGGATGAGAGTTCATCCACAGCTCAGCTCACTCTCAAACTGCAAGTCAGTGGCAGAAGTTAAAAGAGCAGACATCAGCTTAGTTGGTCAGAACTAAACATCACTTCAGACCTGCAGTTCTATTCTGGTCCACACTACCCACAGTGAGGTGGATGGCTGCTCACATTTCAGAAAGGGCAACACTGCAGTGTCTTAGCAGTCTCCCTGCTTAGCTGCTTGATAGCTTGGCTCGCACTTTGCAGCAGACAGCATGCCTCAACCCCACGCATTCACCACACTTGTTTAGAGACCAAACCACTGCATTCACAGTCTTAGCGTAGGGTCAATTCATAATCCAAGTGAGCTAGGACTGGTGGGCTTCACTGAGCAACCTCAGCGATATCTACGTCCTCCTGCACATTTGTTTCAAAGTACAGGGCAAAGACTGGACTTGTGGTTGAATTCCGACTTTCAGAGTAACATAATAGAACACACGTTGATCGTCCTGATAGGCATTTAATCAGCTTCCTCAGCAGCACTTCCTCCTGGAACACTGTTCAAGGCTCACCCCCCTCCTTATCAGCTTCCTCAGAAACCCAAGGCATTGCAGCAATCAATAATAACCCACACCACCAGCACTGAATTTCTGAAACCACCTCCTTATCATGGCCAGATAGTCACAGTGACTTTTGGCTCAAAATCCACACAGTTCTGGATTCACCATCCCCTCCAAAACAGACACGAAAGTTTGAAAGTTTTTGAACTTTTTTTTTTCTGCAGTATCATCAGCGCACCAAGAGACAAGGGGCACAGAGGGCCTACATCTTACCCAGTTAGAGATTGCTGCTCTGGCATGATCCATTGCCTTCTGGAGGAGTGACTACCAACTTTACCAAAGCCCTAGAAATTCAGAACATAAATCAAGTCAGGCTGTTCCTTCGTTACTGCATAAGATGCTCATGGTCAAGACATTACTGCTAGCGCAACACTTGCCCACAGATTTTACACACGTGCTTCTGTGCAAGTCACAGTGTTGGTAGACTAGCACTGACCCTGAACACTGCCTAGAAGTTCACATACTCCCACTGCAAACAGGTTCTGGTGAACAAACTGACACTTTCTATTGAGTGCCAAGGACTGGGGAAGGGTGTTTGGTGTATAAATACAGTCTCACCTCATTTCAGCTAGGGGACTTTATAATGGTCGGGCCACCTTCATGTCGCGAGTACTAGCAAAAGACACCCGCCATGTGTCTCTGGGGTGTATCTCCATGACAGGATGGAGACAAAAGTCCATCTGGTGCCAGAAGTGGCACAATGCCCTAACACAAAGAGCCACAAACTCCTGCCCTGCCCAAACACTTCCAGTTGCCAGGTCCCTTCCAGTTGGTTATATTCAGTGATGAACTGCCTTTAGGAAGGCAATTTAAATTCTGAACAGCCTTTCCACAATAACCAGAACAACTCTCCAAAAGCATTTCACGAACTTCAACAGTCTCCATTTCTCTAGACAGCAAACTTACATAAAAGGCACCTGAAAAAGCTTTGCAAAGAGCTTTAGAAGGTCAGTGACTGGAGAGCCGGGGCTGGCACAGGTGTCGGGGCTGGCACAGGTGTCTGGGCCGGGAGCACCAGCTTCAGCGCGCCCTCCAGCAGCACATGGCTCTGAACCGCTCCTCAGGGCCAGCGTTACACCTGAGCTCTGCGGCATAAGCAGGCTTTGTGCAGATCAAAGGTTGGCAATGGCCACCCGCTTGTTCCACCTTTTGTTTGAGGCGGGAGAACGTGGAAATTAACATCCGGCAGCTCTGAAAAGATTTTTACAAAGGACAACCTGAGGCTCAGGCTCCCGCCCGGCAGTCGGGTCTGCAGCGTGGAGGAGCAGCCCGGGGTGCTGCCGGCTTCCCGCAGCCGCCACGGCCCAAGCGCCCCCCTCGCGAGGAAGGGAAGGGACCGTCTCTCTTCCCGTCGAGCGGCCTAGGAGGCCGCCAACAGCCTCCGAAAGGAGACAAATAATTTAAAAATAAATAAATAAAGAAAAGCGCACAGGAACCTCCCCCCACGGGCTGGGCGCCCCCAGTATCGCGGGCAGCAACCGGCTGCGGACAGCCAGATAAACGGCCGGGGCGATAAGCCGCCCGCGGGGGGCACGTCCACACCCGCACCGGCACCCGCACCTACGCCAGAGCCCGGGCCCGCACCGCACCGGGGCTCGACTGCTTCTCAAGGACGGTCATGGCAGCGGCCATGGCAGCTTCCCCGGCAGCCACGTGCGCTCCCGCCCTCCCCGCCGCCAACCGGGGCTGCTGCAGTTGCTGCGGCAGAGACATCGGTGCGGCGCCTGCTCCTCTTCCTCTCCCTCTGTCGCTTCTCGCCCTCGCCTCAGCAGCTGCGGCAGAACCATCTCCGCCGCCCCTTCCCCCTCCTTCCAGTCGTCTCTCACCGCTATCCGACCCGATCCGTCCCGTCCCACTGCTTTGCCCGCGCGCCGGCCCGGCCACTGCAGCGGCACCGCAGCCTCCTTCCGCCCCTTCAGCCGAAGGACACCCGCCACCAATGAGACGCGGGGCCGCCCCCGCCCCACCTCTAACTCCGCCTCGGGGCGGGCTGTTCGGTGTCCCTGGGCTTGCGGAGCGGTGCTGGGCCCTGACGGGAGACTGTGGAAAGCTCCGCACCATGGTTTCGATTGGAAAAGCCCCTTAAGATCATCGAGTCCGACCGCCCTCCCAGCGCTGCCGGGTTACCATGAACCGTTGTCCTTTAGCACCACATCCACACGTCCCCCAACCTCCCCCCCAGCCCAGCACGGGCACTCACCGCTGTCCCGGGCAGCCTGTGCCCGTGTGTGACCACCCCTTCAAGCGAAGAAACGCTGCCCGATATCAAATCAACTGTCCTGCGGCAACCTGAGGGCGTTTCCTCTCGGTTTGTTCCTTGTGAGAACAGACTGACTGGGTGCTGGCTCCTGCACTTGGGTCACGATAACCCAGTGCAAGCGCTACAGGCTTGGGAGAGAGTGCCTGGAAAGCTGTCTGGCAGAAAGAGACCTGGATGATTGATCATCAGCTGAGTATGAGCCAGCAGTGTGCTCAGGTAGCCAAGAAGGCCAACAGCATCTTGGCTTGTATTAGAAATGGTGTGGTCAGCTCCAGTAGGGATGCGATTGCACCCCTGTACTCAGCACTGGTGAGGAGGGCAAACTTTGAATGCTGGGTTCAGTTTTGGGCACCTCAATACAAAAAAAGATATTGAGATGCTGGAGCAGGTCCAGAAAAGGGCAACAAGGGTGGTGAAGAGTCTGGTGGACAAGTCTTGTGAGGAGCGGTTGAGGGAACTGGGGCTAATCTTTAGTCAGAAGAAAAGGAGACTGAGGGGAGACCATACTGCTGTCTACAACTACCTGAAAGGAGGTTGTAGAGAGGTGGATCTTGATCTCTTCTCACAAGTAACAAAGGACAGGACAAGAGGAAATGGCCTCAAGTTGTTCCAGGGGAAGTTTAGGTTAGACATTAGGAAAAATTTCTTTATTGAAAGGGTCATCAGACCTTGGAACAGGCTGCCCAGGAGGGGGTTGAATCACCATCCCTGGACATGATTAAAAATCATGTAGATCTGGAGCCTAGGGACATGGTTTAGCAGTGGGTGGACCCAATGATCCTGAAGATCTTTTCCAACCTCGGTGATTCTATGATTCTACAGTTCTGTGACACTCACCTCTACAACCTCCTGAGAGTGAGAAACTCTTCGCTTAGCCTCCTTTTCTCCAGGCTAAACATCCCCAGAGCCCTTAGCCACTTCTCAGAGCACTTGTGCTTCAGCTTTATTGCTGTTTAGACACGTTCCTTGCATGTTAGCAGGTTGCTGCTGTGCTGCCTGAGCTGCTCCAGCTTCAGGGCAGGAATATGAGGAAACTGCATTCACTTTAAAATGGCTTTGGATGCCCTTGGGATGGTGGATCAGTTGTGTTTTACAGTGTGGATATGACTTCCAGCTTACCCCAGGGGAAGGGCTGGAAGCAGGGCAGCCAGTTGTGCATGGGGAGGTGAATTTAACACCTCTTCATGGCATAGTTATTTACCACAGTCCATGGTGGCCAAAAGAAGGAGCAGATCAAGATTCACCATTACCACACTCTCAGCATTTTTAAGGGAAGAGGGCAGGAAAAGTATTTCCTCCCTGGGTAGTGCAAACCAGACACAGGGCTTGCTGTGGCTTGGGAATCACTCAGCATCATCATGTCCCAACAAGTCATGCATGCTTGGGGCTGTCTTTTTAGAGCTGAACAAGCAGAGGCTCCCAACGTGCCTTTCCAACATGCCATGCTACCTGAGATTGCCGTTGTATTTATATGACACTCAGCCCCAGAATTATGAACAACTCATCTCAGGACACAGATTGCTTGTGAGCAGAGCAGTTTCTGCAGCTGCTCAGGCTGTGCTGGCAAAAGCATCCATTTACTGAACAGCATGGGATTGCTCCAGCTCTCAGTTAACTGCTCCTCACCCCAGTCCTCTCCCTGGGCCCATCAGAGTGCCTCTGTGCCATGATGAGAATTCCCTGGTGTGCAGAGCTCAGTCTCTAAAAGCCAGAGGTGTAGAGTGGTGAAGTTCCCTATTTTGTTTCTGAGGAAATTGAAGGAGAAGTAGGACATACCTGTCATTTGAGGAAACCAGCTTCTAACACACATCTTCTTTCACTAGGACTCATAAGGTGAAGCAATGGGTGAGGAGGCAGGTCAGTGAGTTTAGCGTGAAAGTAATAAATCATATACTGGTCGATATTTAGGGAACAGGTAAGCCACCCCTGCCCTTGTCAAGCCTGTGTCCAGTTGTCAGTGTGATGCTGATATTTGCTGCCTCTGTAGAGACATAGTCATGAGCGGGTCATGGCAACCAGGTCATGGCAGGCCTGGATTACTTCTTCAAATCCTCTCCCAGGAAAGAAGGATGGGAGCAGAAAGTCTGTAGTTTGAGAGAACACATGATTGCAAAAGAGGATTATGTTTTGTGTAAAGCAATACATTCCTGTGCTGATAAAGGGGGAGATTAGCTAGATCTGAAACTCAGTGCAGCTCTCTGGAGACAAACCTCGTGTGAAGCGGCTCTCAGGCAGGACATGCTGGTGGACCCTCCAGATCCATTTGCTGGAGACTGTTTCAGCAAGGGTCTGGTGCTGAGGCTGTTCCTTCTCCAGCTCCATCCATCACCAGGACTGACACTAGTCATGGAGGTGGCACTACTGTCTGATTTACTCCTCTCTGTGCCCTCCAGCACGGTGTCTCCCTTCCAGCTAGCAGAGGAGATGCTCAGTGCCCTGCTGTGCCAGCCCTGACCTGCTCTAACAGATACTTACCCCAGGTGTTTTCTGTTCCCTCTCACAGTCTCTCTGACCAAATGTTGAGCAGTTCCTCATTTTACCTGGCAAGAAAAACAGAGGCAGAAAAACATTCTAAAAACTCCGATATTTTTGCACCACAGCCAGTGTTGGCAGTGACACACCTTAGCGTCATGGTTCTTCAAAAGCAACGTGGTACTCAAGAGCAGCTGGGTGCCCTTTACCTTGCATCGACTGCCGGCAAGGAGAGGGATTTAGCTGGCTACTGGCTGTCAATGGCTAGTGCCACCTCCCTTGGGCCCGGCACCTGGGTTCTTCGCAAAGTGGTGCCTGTGCTGCAGATGATGCCCTGGTGTGCAGACTTCCCAGCTCAGCCAATAATTTTTGCAAGAAGCTATTTTTGCAAGAGATAGCTGAAGCTGGGAAATGGCCAGAAAGGGAACGGGACATAGGACTGGTGACTGGTGGCTTCTGATCCCTCATCCCAGCAAGATGCATGGTCTCTGTACATGCATTTAGCTTGGTTTAGGGCCATAAAAATCAAGGGCCATTGGCATCCACCTGGGCATCTCTATATGGTTCCCAAAGAACAGCAGAGAAGCTGGCTGCAGCAGGCTGTTGTTCGGAATCATAGATCGTTTAGGTTGGAAAAGACCTTCCATCTCTTCAGGCTGAGTCAATGGGCAGAGGCCAACGGGATGAGGTTTAACAGGGCCAAGTGCGGGGCCCTCCATTTCACTGTTCACAGTAATCCCCTGCAGCTACAGACCGGGGGATGAGTGGCTGGAGAGCAGCCTGGCAGACACTTGGCAGTACTGGTTGACGACTGGTTGAATATGAGCCAGCAGTGTGCTCAGGTGGCCCAGAATGGCATCCTGGCTTGTATCAGGACTAGTGTGGCCCGCAGGACTAGGGACGTAATTCTCCCCTGTACTGGGCACTGGTGAGGCCTCGCTTTGAGTTCTGGGGGCAGTTCTGGGCCCCTCACTTCAAGAAAGAGACTGAGGTGCCAGAGCTGGTCCAGAGGAGAGCAACGAGGCTGGTGAAGGGGCTAGAGGAGAAGTCTGATGAGACTCCTCAGGGAGCTGGGGGTGTTTAGACTGGAGAAGACTCAGGGGGGACCTTATTGCTCTCTACAACTACCTGAAGGGAAGTTGTAGACAGGTGGGGGTCAGGCTTTTCTCCCAGGCAACTAGTGACAGGATGAGAGGGCAGGGCCTGACACTGCACCAGGGGAGGGTTACGTTGGATGTTAGGAAGCACTTCCTCATGGAAAAGGTGATCAGACACTGGAATGGACTGCCCAGGGTGCCCTGCAGTGGTGGAGTCCCCCATTTCTGGAGGAGTCTAAGAAAAGACTGGACGTGGCAACTAGTGCCGTGGTCTAGGTGATTGTGGTGATGTTAGGTCATTGGCTGGGCTTGCTGATCTTAGAGGTTTTTTCCAGCCTCAATAATTCTGTAATTCTGTGATAATTGAGTCAATAAGAGAGAGAGAGACCTTTAAGATCATAGAGATCATTGCTCAACCAGTAACTTAATTTTACCAAGCTCACCACTAATCCATGTACTTGAGAACCAGATCCACACACCTTTTAAACACACACAACTATGGTGGTTCAACCACTACCCTGGGCAGCCTGTTCCAAAGCCCCACGACCGTTTCAGTGAGGAATTTTTCCCTAATGTCCAAGAGCCCATGTTGGAGACCTGTTGTGTGATGCCACAGCTATTTGCAGTTTGCACCAAGATCCTGCTTGCTTCTGCCTGCTCTTCTTCCTGCCTGGCCCAGCTCCTGCCTGCCATTTACTCAAGGAGCCTTCATGCTTGTTCTGACATTTCTCTTCAGCGTAAATTCCATCAGTGATTTCCCCTTTGTTGCTGCTTGGTCCTGGTGTTTTTGGAGATGTTTGTCCCTGTTTCCTCTGAACTCTAGGGGGGATTGAGTTCCTGATTGGGACTCAAATGACTCCTTTGTGCAATATCTCATGATGTGACATTGTCCCTTCTGCAGGAGACATAAAGCATGAGACTAAAGCATGAGACTGAAATGTGGGAAGGAAAATAGTTTCACTTCAGTTTTGCAGCATGGCTGACCCAAGTGTGACCAACTGACCTCCATGTACTTTTGGGAAGGCAGTTATAAAGCAGAAAGGAAACAAAAGCCATAGAGATAGATAAGCAGGCTGAGAATGATACCCCTTCATGAGTAGCTTATCAAAAACAACAGTGAGAGGTGACATGTGTGTGACTGGCACTTGCTGTGGTGCAGCCAGAGGAAAAAGGAAGATCTCAGCAGGCATCAGCAGCTAGGAGAGGATCATTCTTTGGTTGGAAGAGACCTTTAAGGTCATCAAGTCCAACCAAGCATTGCCAAGTCGCTACTAGATCATGTTCCTAAGCACCACATCTATACATCCTTTAAATACCTCCAGGGATTTTGACTCCATTGTCCAAATTTTGTGGACTAAAACATACAGCCATTCCTCTTCCCACGTCTCCAAGCACACAAGGAGAGAAGTGGACGCAGTGTCATTACCACTGCTCTGCTTGTCTGGGACAGGCACAGAGGCCCATCAGAGAGGTTCATGCTTGGACACTCTGCCCCACTGAGTTTAGAACCAGGCAGGTCATTCAACACTACTTTCTGGTTTTCCCTGGGATTCCAAACCACAACATTTTATGAATCCCTCTGCTGTCCTTGTGCACCCCAAGCCTGTCTGCAGGAAGGTGGGTGGGCAGTTATCCTGCTCTACCCTTGCTCAGAGGATGTGGGGACATGAGATGCTCAGCAAAGAGCAAAGTCTCAGCGTTGCTTCTTGCCCATCAGTTATGTCTTTCTGCAAGATGCTGCCCTGTCCCAGGAGCAGCTGAGGGGGAAGAGGACAAAGACAATCCTTGGTATGTGCAGGGCTGATACTGCTCCTGCCAACAGACAAGGAGTGCAGGCAGCCTTGCGGCAAGCAGCCAGGGCTGGTAGAGATCTAACTGGAGCTGTTGTTTACCTGGAGCCTTTAGTGGCACAAGGTCAGTCCAGTAAAACCCCCACTATCTCAGTGACTGCACTGAGGAACAGTTCGCTTGTCATTGCTCTGATAGCAGCTCTGCCCAGTGAGCCTCCCTGCTTTTGTGTGGCTGTCGCTGCGGCAGGGGTGCTGCTGGCTGGGCAGCTGGACCAGAGTACAAACAAGCTCAGGATGTGAGCACAATAGCCAAGGATGGGCCTTTGAAAAGTAAGGGGATGCAGTACAGCCACCCTGGGGCACATCAAAGCCCATGTATTTGATGGCTGCCCATGGACACGGCCCCAGCACCGCACGGGCACAGGGGGAAGAGATACCCCCTGTGTTGTGGGAAGTGGAAAGACAAAAAATGGTGGCGGGGAGAAGACTGACAGAGGGGGTGGGACACAGCCCTGAGGGTCTTTGGTGGCCCTCACTGATCTGTATCTGGAGTGCAGCACACAGCTTGTTCCTCCTTTGGTGTGTCTCCAGGAAGCCGTTGCAGGTCATTTTTGCACATTTGTATGCCATTTTCTAGGCACTTTTCTTGATCTGCAATATTGTGTCCAGTTCTGGGCCACTCAGTTCAGGAAGGACACAGAACTGCTGGAGAGAGTTCAGCACAGAGCCCTAAAGATGATGAAGGGAGTAGAACACCTCCCTTATGAGGAAAGGCTGAGGGAGCTGGGTCTCTTGAGCTTGGGGAAAAGGAGACTGAGGGGTGTCTGAGGTGTCAGGAGGATGGAGCCAGACCCCTCTCAGTGTCATCTAATGGTAGGACAAAGGGCAATGGGTGTAAGCTGGAACATAGGAGGTTCCACATAAATATCAGGAACTTCTTCACAGAAAGGGTGACAGAGCATTGAACAGGCTGCCCAGGGGGATTGTGGAGTCTCCTTCTCTGGAGATGTTTAAAACCCACCTGGACATGTTCCTGTGTGACTTGGTCTAGGTG
>JAOXOE010000702.1:9974973-10006429 GCA_028565055.1 Phoeniculus purpureus | reverse complement strand
CAGGGGGATTGGACTAGATGATCTTTCAAGGTCCCTTCCAATCCCTAATGTTCTGTGATTCTGTGATTCTGTGACTCACCAGTTGCCACAGCTGGGGGCTGTGTTTGGATTTTCCCTTCCAGACCTGGTGGTTTGAATCTTAGAAAGCCAGGGACACCGTCCACAATTTGTGGTGTTTTGCTCAAGAAGCCAGGGCAGCCACAAAGAAACTGCTACCAAACAGCCTTAGAAAGCTGAGCTCTAAGAAATGAAGCCACTAAAGGACATGAAGATCTGGGGAGAGGGGACTGCTTTGTATGCTGGGCATGTGCCTGCCCTGCAGGGTCCTGCCGATCCTGCTGTACCACTCCAGTGAGATCAGTTCTGAAAGAGTCCCTCTCTGCTCACTCCTGTCCCCAAAAAAGGGCTGAGAAGGGGCTGGAAAGCCCTGGAAAATTTTGCCTCTGATTTGCTGTGCAGTGTGCACACACACTGCTGTCTTTGGATAAAGCACAGCCGGAGCCTGCTCAGTGGGAACCACCCTCCCAGCGATAAGGGCACATGTTTGCCTCAGAGATTAGACCTGTCCACTGCCCTGTGCTTCTAGGAAGTGCATTTATTGGCAAGAGGGCAGCCCAAAAGACAAGGAAAAAGATCGGCATAAAGAAGAAACCAGCACTGCAGGTTCTTCAGGAAAAAATGTCCCCGGGAGGGCTCTGTGATGGTCCTACTCTTGGGAAGTGGCTGTTCACTGCAGGTGCTGGGCCCAGGCATCGGGGAACTGCCAGCAAAATCAGTGCCTCTGCTGTGAGTTTTTCATTGCAGGGCTCTCCTGCCCTAGGTGGCTTTTCTGCTTTAGAGGGCATTGTCAGGGTAACTGCACGTTCCCAGGTAGGTGCAGAAAGACTTTTGCAAGACTTTGTCTTGTGCCTGCTGAAAATTCCTTTAGGGCAGATTAGTCTCTCTCCCTCACAGCAACGTCTGAAAGAAAAGAGGAGGCTTTAATTGGAGTGGGATTAGCCAACCAGCTGAGCAGAGAGAGCTTTCTCCCTACCTAATTGCCCCTTATCTCTGCTGGCAGCAGCTGCAACACCTGCCCACGGCTGCCTTTGTGCCAGCTTTGTGCCACCGGGCCCTGGCAGTACCATGTGTCTTGTAGGTTTATTACAGAAGAGAGGGTGAGATGTGGTGCACAAACCAGGGGAGCTTGGTGAAGCTCCAGCAGTCAGAGGGCTTGGGATGCTTTCACCACTCAGGTGCCAGACATGGTCCTGGGGGGGCTCATGCCTTTCCTTTGGGTCCTTGTGGGGTCCAGGAGATTAGCTGAAACCCACAGGCTGCAGTTTACAGCCAGCCCCTGTTCCCAGCTGAGCCAAGGTATCGTTTTTCATGTGGAGCAGGTCAGAACTTGAAAGGCAAATCTTCCAGGAGCTGTGTGCCTGGAGGAGTTCTTGTACAGAAGTTAAACAGCCCTGTGCCTCAGCCAAATTTTTGACCGTCCATCCCTGCTGGTCTGCCCTGCAACAGCCTCCTGCCCTGGACAGGCACCATCCCCCCATGTCCCCTTTCCAAGGGACATCTCTGTAGTGGCTTATGCAGAGGCACAACCTCGCTTGTGTGCTCCCATTTCAGCAGCTGTCATTTGGGATGCCCGAAAAGCTGACATTATCCTAGGGAAAAAAAAAGTCAGTTTGTATTTTTTCTCCATGCTCCTGAAAGTTGAAGTCTTTCCTGCAGCTAAAAAAACTCTCTGGTCAAGTCATTGGAAACAGCCTGTCCCACTCCCTTCCCCACTTCCCCAGTGAAGAGTGAACTGCTATTTTTTGTTATCTCCTGACTTTTAGTCATTCTTGACTGTAAAGGAATGGTCATCAGAGACCATCTCCAACACTAGTCTCTCTTTGGCTCTGCTTGGCTCAGTCTGTCCCCAAGAATTGCCCTGGGGGTTGCTGAATCCACTGTTCCAGCCTGGATACACACCACAGCTCCCTGCTTTGCCAGGTGCCATTGTGGGTTTTGCTGTCTGTGATTACCCTTGTCTGGAGAAAGCACCTTTCTTTGCCTGTGCATGTCCCACCAGCTTTTACAGCTTCCTCCAGATGTGCATTTGGAGGTTTATTACTCCATGACGCTCAAGGGGCAGAGTGGTGCAGGGTGATGTGTAGAGGAAAGGGTGCTCTTTAGCCATCCCTCCCTTCACAGTCCTTGCCATCGAAGCTCAGGGGGGAAGCATCTTGTCCCTTCACTTTGTACCTCAGCAGGGACTTTGGGGAATTGAAACCAGGAGAGAGGCTTGGCTAAGGCTGCAGGGTTTTGTGCTCACAGGTGTGGACACCAGCCAGATGGACAAAACCACACATACCCACAGATCTATGTGTCAAGAACGCGTCCACGCATACGCCTGTGTCCACACGTAATGCACCTAACATGGGCACCCGCGTGGCCTGGCCATGCCCTCCTGCCCCTTTGCCTGCTTGCCAGCCAGGGCAAGAGGGAGCAAGCAGCAGGGCAGGAGTGCTTGCCTGGCATCCTGGCGTGGATCCAGCGTGGGTGGAGGTGGCAGGAGGGGAGGTAGGGTGTTTTTCTTGGGCCTCACTGAGCTGCACTCAGGTTACTTTCCATCTGCCACCTGCAAGTGGTAGCTTGGGAAGAGCTTTGACCTGCTGAAGAAGACCCACCAAGGCTGAAAGCTCTTCCCCAGAGGAGTGGGACTGCTCCCTGTGTCTGACCCGTGCCTGTTGTAGGCTAGTGGGTTGGAGGTGTTCCCTTGGGGTGGTCGAGGCTAGTGGGTAGATGTAACTGAGCTGGGAGGGCCCAGGGCTGTCAGGAGAGCAGCACCTCTGTTCCACAAACACCCCAAGTCTCTGCTGTGTCTTTGTGAAAATATTTGTCTGTCTGAGGCAGGGCTTTTCAACGGCTTCAGCGGTTTCACCTGCAAGCTTTCTGCAGGAGGCAGACGAGTAGGAAAACAGAACTTCCCAACCAAAGCAAATGCCTGCAGCCCACGCCGGGTGTGTTTTTATGCCATTCACAAAAGCAAACATGTAGAGTATTTTAGGTGGCCATGGCAGAAGAAAGCCCCTCTGTTTCTCCATCAAGGTGCCTTTTCATTGAGAAGTTGGCAGCACTTCACTGGGGTGCTTGTTAGAAAAGCAGACCTTGCCTGACGGCAGCAACATGTTTCTTTACATCCAAAGCCTCAGAGCAGGGAGGAAGCGGCACCTGAAGGTGCAGACTGCGGTATTTCCGCAGGATCCCCACAAGCTGGGATGGGGACTGTCAGCTGTTTGTTCATCCCCTTTGAAGGTGACAAAGCCCTCGCCACACTGAGCCTGGCGGCTTGGTCACTTCCGCTGCAGCCATGTGCGGCACCACCGGACGTGGGGCTGCTGGAGGAAAAAACAAACAGAGGAGGCCAGAAGGGCTGGGCAGAAGACAAGGGGTGTTATCGGAGCCCCATCTGTGCTCTGTTCAAAAGGGAGAACAAGGCTGGAGCCTTCAAAGCTGCTCCAATGGCCTCCGTCCAGATAGGAGAAGGGTTCAGCTAGCTTCTCCTGGGCTTCTCAGTGGGGTCCTCTTCCCCCAACTCCAGGGATAAGCTCCACCATCCTCTTCTTACTTGACTGGAAGATAGACCCTTGAACTGACAGTAACAGGATTCTGGGCAGCCCCTCTGGGACCTCCTGGACAGGAGCAGCCAGTCCCCTGGGAACACTGGTTGAGAAGCATGATTGAGGCTCCAGCTCGAGTAATAGGCAAACCCATATGGATGAGCTGTTCCACACCTGAGGGCACACCCATCCCAGCTCACTGCAACCGATAGACACCATATAAGATCCTACATAGATCCTATATAGTATATAGCATGTGCACGGGCACATACGTGTGCATACACGTTATGTATGGCTTTTTCATCAACAGACATGGTCAACTCAGCAGTTCTGGGAAGAGCTGTTTTGCTGCCATGCAGCAAGCAGGTTCCCTGACAAGGTGACCCCTCTGTGTGCTCTGGGACAAATGTGGTGATACCCTGGATTGTGCCAACATCTCATTTCTCTCTCCCAAATGGCCTTGCAGCGCAGAAGCCTGTTCAGACTGGCAGCATCTGCAGTGACACCCAGACCTGCTCAGGGAGAGGGCAGGGGGTGTCCAATCCCTAATGTTCCGTGATTCTGTGATTCACCCGTGGCTGTGGCTGGGCACTGTTGCTGAGAGCTGGGGCTGGCAGGGAGTGGGGCACAGGAGAATTTTGCCCATGCACCTTCTGCTCTGCCTTTGCCTCCTGAGAGGATGAGGGAGGGAATGATGTGACATCTAGAAATTGTTTTTTCCAGGAAGTGGTGTTGCTCTAGCTAGTGGAAATCCATCAGTCTCCTTCGGTTCTCCTGCCCTGGGAAGGAGAACCGAAGTTCTGGGTGACATAGCCCCGCCAGGGGTGATGCCCTCAGCATACTGTTCCAGTCTGGCCCTGCATTGCTGCCCCACAACCACTTCACTGGTGTATTCCATCATCTGCGGTGGCAATGATCCTTACCCCCTTCTGCTGGAAGAAGGATTTTCCCTCCCCAAGAGGGGATGTTGAGGCCAGCAGGACTCCTATCTTGCTGAGCCCCACTGAGGCTGATGTTTCTGCTGGTGACCTTGGGGCTGAGGCAGTCAGCTGACCCAGATGAAATGTCATCTGGATCTATAAATAACATCAGGCATGAGTCTCTCCCAGGACACTGGAGCAATTAGAGAACTCTTCTCCTTTGTGTTGGAAGGCTCTTCCCCCATTTACAGATGGAGAAAAAGAGGCACAGTGGGGTCCTTGACCCTTCTTTGCAGCTCTTTGGGTTTGCAGGGTACTGGAAGGTGTTTTACAGTGGCAGAGGGACTGTTCCCTGCTGGGAAGGGGAAGATTTGAGGGGGGCTATTGCTCTGCCTGGAGGTCCACACCTTGTGCCATCCCAGGTCTGCTCTCAGGGGAATCCAAGGCATCTTTCCCTGCCCAGAGAAGGGGACCCACAGTGGTCTGGTGTCTCACAGCTCTGCAGCAGCTCCCCTGCTGTCTTTGCTCACCTCTGTCTCCCAGCCATATCTCCTAGTGTTCCTGCCCCATCAGCTGCCTCCTGGGTCAATCAGCGGGGACCACATGAACTTTATCTGTGTGCCAGCCATGGGCAGGGCTCCTGTTATTCTTATCGGTGGGGCTCCAGCACTGGGGCTGAAAGGAGCCAGCCCCATCCCTCCCATGCTGGGGCCAGGGCTGGGGCCATTGCTATGGCCACACACTGACCATTGCAGGGACATGCTTGAGGGCACAAGACTCCTCTCCATCTGTATAGTAAGTTTGATGTTTCTGGGTTTGGGGTGCAGCCAAAGTGGATGATGGCAGCAGCCTTGAGTCATCACCAGCAGGATCTAGCCCCCCATCCACTCCCACCAACTCCGAGCAGTGGTTTCCTCACTGGGGTGAAACTTGCAGGAGCTGGGGAGGGGGAGGCAGATAGGACCAACACTCTGGAACAGTTTTCCTGTCTCTTTCACAAGTCTAGTGACTTTCACGTTTTGTTTGTTTCTTTGGAGTTGTTCCACCCTCTTGCTTCAGTGGCTGGTCGCCTCTCCACTAAACCTCTGGGATGGCAGGTAACTGGGTCATCTCTGGCCATGCAGAGTGTGGATATCCCTACGATGAGGTGCCCAGGCACCCAACCATAGTTCTAAGGGTGCTGGGCCTGTGTGGCACAAGGACTAAACAAAGAAAATGCTCCCTTAGGAAAGGGAGTGTCCTGGACACTCTGTCCTGCTGAACAGGGTCCGTTCCATTGTGTCTGGGGACAGCAGTGACCATGGAACACCAAAAGTTTGGGGTAAATATTTTTATTTTCTGCTTGTCCATTTCACCACAGCCTGAGCTGGTTATGAGGTTCTTACTCTTCGGCATCTCTGTTGTCCGCCACAGCCCCAGGCTCTGGGTAGGAGAGAAGAGTGTGGTGAGAAATGTGTTTTGGCCTCCTCAGAGCTTTGAACGAGGATTTTCCTTCCCTGCCATGCCCTGGCCATGGGGAAGCTGGTGATGCTCTGCTGGGAGCCCACTGTACCCGCTCGGCTCAGATTCTCCAGCCATAACCGCAGGGAATTGGAAAGCCCTCTAAAAACCTGTGCAAATATTTGCATAAATTTCAAGCACTTTTCCAAGTATTGGGGATCGCTGACAAAGCAGCAGCGTGGGTGATGCTTCCACAACGAGAGGGTCTGCTAGGGGTGTTTTTTGGGAGCAGCATTTTAGTGGTCAAAGACTTTTTTTTAAAATAAAGGAGCTAACCAAGCAAATTCTGGCCTCTCAACTAGTTGCTTGAAACAAAACAGCCACCCTGATGCTGAGGGGATCGTGAGCCCTCAAACCACCCCTGCCCTGGGCCAGTGAGTGCCTGGCTCCCTTCCTGGTGCTGTTTTCCTTCCCTGCAAAAGGGGTTTTTGGCAGGAAAGGGGGCTCCCTATTTCCAGTGTTGCTCTATTCTGGAGCATCCCAGGGGCCTGGGGCTGACATGAAGCTGGTGGGGCTTGCCTGGAACCTTGTAGTGGCCCTCCCTCTCCTGCCCATGCCAGGGGATGCTCACCTGCTAGTGACACCCGCCTGTCCTTCCAAATGTTGGGTATGGTGGCAACCTGTGTAGAAAAGGGTGACTTGGGGAGAAGGTTGACCATGGTTGTGGTGACCATAGGACCACCTGTTACTTGCATGGATGGGGGCTGGGATAAGGGGAGAAGTTGAGGGAACCCTGGGCTACCCCATCCCACTACATTCCCCCTCTCCACACCCATCTCCACCAGCTCTTGGGACATGTCAGGGCAAGTAAGTTGCAGGCACATCCCATCCTGCTGTCACGGGGAGGGTTCAGGGCCATGGGCTGCAGGGGCAAGAGCACTCTGTGTCCCTGTGGAGGGGCTCTAGGGTAGTGACACCCAGCCCCAAGCATGCTGCCCATGGCAGGACAGAGCAACAGGTGTCCCCACATGGAATGAGACATGTCCCTCACCGTCATGGAGCGGTTGCAGTGTGGGCAGCGGAACACACGTGGGCAGGTGTGACGGTGGCAAATGCGGAGGACATGTGGGCAGACGTGACGGTGACACCTGCACAGGCAGCGCAGTCTCTCTCTGCTGTGGAGCCCTTGCTCAATTCTTTTCTCCCAGGCTGCTGCTGCAGGGACACATGGGGAGACTGTTGTTGCATGGAAGAGTGTCCTCAAGCACCAGTGCCAGCTCCTGGTGCCACCCTGCCACAGAGCAGCCCCTGTTCTCCTGTCACCCTACCTAACTTGGAAAGCTCCAAGATGACCACGGTGAGCAGGATCGAGCAGGTGAGAGCTATGAGAAGGCGGTCGGTGGTGGAGTTCAGGACCAGCATCACGCTGCACAGGGCCAGCCAGCTGCATCTGCCAGTGTGGTGACAGAGAGGGCAGGGCTGGGGTCAGTCTGCCCTGGGAGAGGTAGCGAGTGGGCAGAGAGCCCTAGACTGCTCAGTCCAATGGGCTATGGAGCTGGGGCTGGTGGGAGAGGAGATGCAGCTCCAGGCTGTTTAGGGTTCATGTCTGGCTCTGCTGCCCCACGGTCCCAAGATGGGGCTCGGTCTGTGGCTACGGGGTGACTCACAGGAAGGAGATCAGCCAGGTCAGGCAGATGAAGGTGCCCACAAGCAGGAGGTTGAGGAAGTCCATGGTGGGCTCTGGCCTTGCAGATTGGAAAATGATCAGCACTCCCATGGCAACCACAGCCTAACACACCCTTCCCCCACCCCATACCATTCCCATGGCGACCAGAGCATGCCCCTCCACCCCCCCCCACCACTGCAGCACCCTGCTCCCATGGTGGGCACAGGGCATCTGTCTAGGATGCCGAAGCTGCACTGTCTGCTGCAGAAACCCTCTGCCAGAGGGACAAAGGGCTTGAAGGTCCTTGGAGAGCCAGTACAAACCGGCATTCATTTTCCATGGAGTGCTGAAAGGAGCCGTGGGCAAGCCTGGAACCCATGAGGGTGCTGGGGTCTATCCAGGACCAGGACACACTGCGGCTTACTCAGTGGCCACCCTCCAGCCTGGGCCGGCCCTCCTCAGGCCTGGGCCCTGCGCCCCTAGCAGGGCTGAGCAGACGAGCGCAGACAAGGGCCGGTCCTGCCCTCTAGCGTCGCGGCTGCGTGAGCCGCGCGGACCTCCCGCACGGCCCTGCAGTCCCGCAGGACACCCGCTGCCCAGCAGCGTCACCTGTCACCACTGCCCAGGGGACGGGTGCGGCTGTGCCCCCCGCACCACCAGCCTGTCTCGGGGCTGCCCCAATGGGCGAGGGTCACCCCAGTGCAGGTGTCCTGCTCCCCGAGCTGTGGGGACACACAGGCCAGGGTGACAATGGCCTCTCCCAGCACTCGGGTCAATAACCGGGCGGCCGAGGCCGCGATGGCCCCATCACCAATGGGTGCCTGCAGCGGCCCGAGAGGGAGGGGAGTGCTGGAAGCTGCTGGTTAAACTGGAACGAGGCGTGGGGCCGCCCCGCAGTCCCTGCCCTGGGGACTCTGACCCTGGTGAGGGGAGCTCAAGGCAGTCAGTGCAGAGCAGCTCCGGAGTTGCTGGGACAGAGCAGGGCGGGATGGACCCCACCATGGAGCTGGCAGATGACCCAAGGTGGGTGCCAGGGACCCCCACGCCACTTCCCAGCCATGCAAACCTCATGTTTTGGAGTAGGCTTGTAGGTTGTTCCCATTGTAAAGGAAGGGAGGTGCTTGGGGGTGAGGTTTGCTGGCCAGGGCACCTCAGGGATCCCGTAAGACTGGGTGCCTTGTACCCCTGCCAGCCCCAGCAGTGCTTTCCTCTGCAGGTTCTCCCGCTCATTGGTGGAGATGCTGATCACAAACTTCAGTGTGCCGGCAGCCTGCTTCTCCCTGCCACCCACCTCCCGGCAGCTGCTGCAGCGTACGTGGGGGGACTGGGTGGGGGACTGGATTTGGGGCACCCTAAGGAAGGGGCAGGCAGCAGGGTGCTGTTGGGGTCTCAGTCTCCTGCCCTGTAGCCTTGACTGCAAGGATGAAGACTGTCCAGGGTGGGCCAGCACTGGGGCAGGTGATGTGTGACATGGAGGCAGCAGGGAAGAAGTATCAACTCTGGTATAGTCAGATCTGCTGAGAATTTGTCAAGGGGCTTTTCAAACCTGTGGTGGGTCAAGTGCCAGCTCCCTGCTGTGGTGGCCCCAGAGATGACAGGATGGGATGGAGCTGGCTGCTTACCTCTTCCCAGCAGAGCTGGATGTGGTCCAACTCATCATCATGGGCCTTGACACCATCATGACGCTGCTGTCAGTCGTGATCTTTGTGGAAAATGTTTTCTACCTCTTCCGCAAGATCCGCTGCCCTATCAAGATGAGGACCCTCTGCTGGAGCAGCTCAGCCCCTACAGTGAGCTGGGGTGTCAGGACTGTGGGGGGCATCACCTTAGGGGGCCAAGCCACCCAAGGGGTGCCAGCCATCTGCAAGGGAAAGAGGCAGTGTGCCAAGCTTGCATCTCCCACAGGTTGTGTCTGTGGTCAGCTGCTTTGGGCTGTGGGTCCCACGCTCCATGATGGTGGTGGAGATGGCTACCACAGCGTGAGTATCATCTACCCTGAGGCAGGACACTGGGGAGCCCACAGGACCTGACCTGCCTTCCTCATCCCGGACAGGTATTTTGCAGTCTGCTTCTCCATCCTGATGCTGGTCATGGTGGAAGGCTATGGAGGGAAGGAGGCACTGCTCAGCACCCTGAAGGATGTGCCCATGGCAGTCAGCACCGGGCCCTGCTGCTGCTGCTGCCCATGCCTGCCCCGAATGACCATGAACAAGTGAGGGACAGCCACCAGGGGGGTAACTCCCTGCCCTTTTCACTCCCTGCTGGGGTGGAAGAGAAACCCCTGGGGAGGAGCTCAAGGTCCTGAGTTTCATCAGTCTCTCTTGCTGTGGCAGGAGAAAACTTCAACTGATGTTGCTGGGCACTCTCCAGTACTCCTTCTTCAGGGTGACTGCAGTCTTTGTGGGGCTGGTCCTGGCTGCTGATGGGAACTACAACCCTGCTGATGTGAGTGCCAGGGCAGGGTGGGGGTCAGGGTGACATCCTGGATCAGGAGCCTCCATTGGCCCTTGCCTTGCCCAGCAGCTTTGTCAGTCTGGGCTCATGTTCTGTGTCCCCTACCACAGATCTCAGCAGAGAGTGTGGCCCTCTGGATCAACACCGTGGCTGGTGCCTCCACAATCTTTGGGCTGTGGGCCCTGGGCATCCTCTTCCGGCAGGCCCGGCGGCACCTGGCTGAGCAGAACATCAAGGCCAAGTTTGCCTGCTTCCAGGTGAGGAACCATCCCAACTGGTTCCTCCCTAGGTGAGGGGGTCTTCTGGCATGGAAGGATGAGGTAGCGTCAGGGGAGATGGTGGGGCAGGAGCCACTGCAGGGTGAGAGCCATGTCCTGCGGGGATGGCAAAGGGCAGGAGCTTGGCAGTAGCACAGCCACCATCACTTTGGGTGTTGGTGATTGCAGATTCTCCTCATCCTGACTGCACTGCAGCCTGCCATCTTCAGCATCCTGGCCAACAACGGCAACATTGCCTGCTCACCACCCTTCTCCTCCAAGGCCAGGTCACAACGTAAGTCAGGAGATGGTGGAGTGGGATTTTGTGCTCCCAGCCAGGCTCCTCCCATGGTGGGGCGTGAGGAACAGGTACCGTGGATGGAGGTGGCTTCAAATTACTCTTCTCTTCCAGAGATGAACCTGCAAGTGTTGATCCCACAAACCTTCATCTTGGCAGTGGTGACACGAATGTCCTACCGCAAGCAGGATGACAAGCCGGGCTACCAGCTCATCAACTATGCACCTGCAGGCACTGATGCCAAGGCGTGAGCAGAAGGGAGCAACTGGGGTGCCAAGGGGCACAGCTAGGTGAGGGGCTGGTCTGCCCTATGCAACCATCTCTGTGTCCTCTGGCCCTGGGAGCTGCTGGTAGGAGAGGAGGCAGAGGGGGAAAGAGCATCTTGGTGTGGGGTGGAAGGGTCTGACACCTGAAAGGCATAAACCAAAGAGATCTGCAAAGCTGCCTCCAGCCCTGGGGGCTCTTGTCTGGCACTGAATAAAGATAAATTGTACCCAAGTCTTGTGTTGGTGATGGGGGTCAGATCGTCTGCCCAGGCTGGGTAGAAGACGACACCACACAAGGAGGAAGACAGCCCACAGCAGCACAGCCACAGCATGGGACTATCACAAGGTACCCAACACCCAGCCTCCGGCTGCTGCTTGTTGGTATCTGATGGCTAAGGCAGCAGCATCTTCTCCTGAGGCCATTGGATAGGTCTGTCTCATCCCTGGAGAGGGGCAGCCAAGTTGACTGAGGACTTGAAGGACAGGTCTTACAAGGAGAGGCTGAGGGAGCTGAGGCTCTTCAGTCTGGAGGAGTTTCAGACCTTGTAACTCTCTATACCTACCTGAGGGGAGTTTGTAGTCAGGTGGGGGTGAGTCAGGAGGTGGGAGTCAGGCTGTTCTGCCAGGTAACTAGCAATAGGACAAAATGGCAGGGCCTGAAGCTGCCAGGGGAGGGTTAGGTTGGATGTTAGGAAGCACTTCCTCATGGAATGGGTGATAGACACCAGAATGGACAGTCCAGGGTAGTGGTGGAGTCACCATCCCTGGACGTGTTTAAGGACAGACTGGATGTGGCACTTCACAGAATCACAGAACATTAAGGATTGGAAGGGACCTCAAAAGATCATCTAGTCCAATCCCCCTGCCAGAACAGGACCACCTAGACCAAGCTGCACAGGAACATAGGCTGGACTTGATGATCTCTGAGCTCTTTTCTGTGATTCTGTGACAAGAGGAAATGGGGTCAAGTTGTGCCAGGGGAGGTTCAGATTGCATTAGGAAAAACTTCACAGAAAGGAGTGGTGAGGCCTTGGAACAGATTGCCCAGGCAGGTGGTGGCAGCACTGTTCCTGGATGTGTTAAAAAAAAAAAAAAAAAGGGGAAGACATGGTGCTTGAGGAGATGGTTTAGTGGTTAGAGGTTGTAGGAGGGACAGCTGGACTTGGTGATCTTTAAGGTCTTTTCCAACCTTGATGATTCTATGCAGCTCAGCCCTGAAGCAGCAGCACTGGATGTATCTGCAGGTAACAAGACACTCTGAGATAACTCATATGTTTTGCCCAAAGTCCATGCTCTATTCCTGAGCACAGGGCAGTGCTGAGGATTAGGCTGGTCCAGAAATCCAGGAGGAAACACAAAAAAACCCAAAGAAAAAAAATAGACTAGTCTGGGATTTGAGTGTCTGATTTAATTTAAGTGCAAGGAGGAAGCAGGGATTATTGGTTACAAGATAAAGCTCCGTTATTCCAAGCTACATGTAAAACCATGGCTGGCTTCTTACCAAGCACCCAAGTTTGCTGAGAGACCAAGAAATACATTAAGGTCTCAGTAGGACAAACCACCATCCAAAACACCACTGTTACCCAAACGTACAGAACACTGTTGTATAACTTGTGTTTAAAGCAGTAGTAAGGCTCTACAGCCACCTGGCCCTTGTGATCTGGCTTGGGAAAGCACCACAACACCCACACTGAGGGAAGAGTGGGGAAGGAAAGAGAGGGAAGGGAAGAAAAGAATGTGGGTGATATAAAGTAAGTGCTCTACCACTCATAAACAAGGGGATTAACAACCAGCTTGTACCAAGCGACCATTATTTGTTCCTTAGCTTAAAATCCATAGCAGCCAGCCACACTCCCAGAACCGTGCATGTCCCTGCTGAGAGAGGTCCAAGTGGCAGATGAGAAATCCCCAAAATACCCTTTCCCATAACAGTTCTGGCCTCAAGAGAAGCACAGGATTTCTGTCAAGCCCTTTGGGCAGCGTGACAAAGGATCCACAAGATAAAAACTGAAAAGAAGTGGCTACCTGCTTCTACCACAGGGCCCCATTGACCCCTGGAAGCATCACACTGCAGAGACTGTGGCAGCACTTAACAATTTGCCTCCTTGCATCCATGGCTCCTTGGGTCCTGGAGTGAGGCTCCAAGCTGTGCTCTGCTCTCAGCAACACAACTCAGGCCAGCAGCTCTACCCAGAGACACTGGGTATCACAGGCAAACTCAAACAGAAAAGCAAGTGGTAGCTTCACTGCTACGTGACAGCAGGTCCAGTCCCTCCAGCACTGGCTGCTGGGACAGAGTGCACTGACCTGCTCTGTGCACAGACCTGAAGCAGCGTGGGGAGGGCAACTGCCTGCAGGGAGCCGCAGGCCACAAAGCTCAGTGTTATTACAGACACGACAGCGGGCACAACTCAGACCAGAGTTTCCAGTGAGCGGATTACATGTTTAAAATCCTAAAAAGCTGCAGCACTCTCTGATGCTCTTTCTGATCCGCCTCAAGGAGCAAAGCAAGCAGGCACAGATACTGATAACCATCACACGAGGCTAGGACCCCTCACTGGGGTAACACAAGCCCTTCATCTGTTCAGCCGCACACACCAACACGGACAGGAAGAGGCTGCACGAGTTCACGTTTTGTCCTTATAGCAGCAACTTCACGGCACCAGTGTAAAGGACTGCTCCAGCCCTTAGAGCACAGCAACTGAAACACAAACACGCACAGAGCACAGTGTTGAGGGGCCATTTGGACAGACAGCAAAACTTAGCACACACCAGAGACTGGGACAAGAAACATCTCAGAGGAGTAACACATGTTCATTTCCTACCTGGGCTCTCAGACACCCAAGGAAATGCAGACAGCAAGTGCCCTGCAGCAACAAATCATTCTCTTCAACAGCAACTGAGGGCAGAATTCTAGCTTAGGATTTAGCAGTCTTGTTAACTGGAAAGGCTTTTCCCCTGCAGCCCCTGCACAACTTGGAGCCACAAATACCACGTGCTTACGGGGTGTGCAACTTCTCGGAGCTGCGAGTTCTTCCAGGGTGTAGCTCCTGCGTGCTGATCTGGGAGCTCCCCAGCCAGCACATCCTCACTGCAACACACCGGGAAGGTCAAGTAAGAGGCGTGCAAGCACTACAGGGTCTGCTGGAGAGATTTCTATTGGCTCCAGCACACCAGAGATATCTCTATTTCCTAGAAGCCTCTTGACATCACCGCTTGCTATGTGCTCTCCAGGTCACCCTGGTTGAGAAACTGAGGGTTCTTTTGTTTGGCAGTGCCATGATACTGCCTGGGGTGGGGGGAACAAGATAGAGGAGCTGAAGGAAAGCCTTCTTGCCTGGAGGCTTAACAAGGGAAGAGAAATCAAAACAAAAGCCACTCTTGAGTGTTATTTTTCACGCTTTTGAAGAGTATTTTCTTAAAATATAAAAAGCATCTTCCCCTGGAAACAACTAGAACGTAAACAACAAAAAGGGAATTTGGGGAGGACAAAGGACAAGAGGTTTAAATGTGCTTCCAGCCAGCAGCTCTTGCTAAGAGCAATGGGTGCCTCCGAGGCCCTGTGCTCACCGTCAGCCCTGTTCCCATGGCTCCCTTTCTCAGAGTTCCTCAGATGGTCAGGACTTAGGATTCGGCGATTAGCGGTTTGCAGCAAATCCTAGCTGGTAGCTTAATCCTCTTCATCCTCACTGATGTCATAGGTGACTGCAGACTCGTTCCTGGAGCGGTTTGCTGGTGAGGAAGGAGGAGTCTTGGTTGAAAAAGGCCAGCGGAAGGAGGGAGATGGGGAACGGTCGTGCGTGGGGCTACTGCTGGGACTCTGCTTTGGGCTGATGGCCTGCAGCATCCGGCCCTTGCCCTCCTTCAGCATGTGTTTCTGGTGAAAGGAACAGGAAGACAGTTAGTATGGCTCAAACAGTGATGGAAACGCATAGTACTTACAGCTTATGCAGCACTTTGAGCTGTTGTGTCCCTTCAATGCTTCGTGCATTGAAGAGCAGAACAAGCCCAACCACCATTCTAGATTTTGGAAACAACATACAGTGTCATCACCACCCATTCCCAAGCACCTCTAACATGAAGTGCCTGTGATATCTGTGCTATTTACCCAGCAGCAGAGGAGACCCTGGCAAAAACAAGCCACTTCAGATTCACCCCAGGCCAGTGACAAAGTGACTGCCCATCTGCTGGCTGCTCAGTAACCTGCAGGACACAAGCTGGAGTTCACAGGCCAGCCTGTGGGATATGGGGACTTTTCACAGTACAACTGTAGCTGGCATTACCCAGTTAGCAAAGGTGAGGGCAACCTATAAACAGGCTGACCGAGCCTGGGACAACTTGTCTGCAGACTGGCAGCACATCAAGGACTGCAACAAACCAAAAACCTGTGCTCTGCAGACCATGGGCTTCCCAAGTGCTACAACAACTGCTGAGCTCTCCAAATCGCCTTGTCCCAGAGCATCTCCTTACCAATGCTCCTTCTGGGCCAAACATCTCCAGGAAATTGCCGATGAACTCCCGGGACTTCTCTTCCCACTTCTGAATTAGATCGATACTCTTCTCCTCCACTTTCTGGACAAATTCCTTTGACTTCTCCTCTACATCCTTCACTCTCTTTTTCACTTTATCCACGCGCTCCTGGAGGTGGTACTTCTTCTCCTGTACAGTGAGCAGTGGATCAGAATACAGCTCAACAGATCTGCGTGGCAACCACCTCTGCTCTGTGTTGTTACACTGAACTGCTGCTTAAGAGTCAGCCTCTCCATTAGACTGGTGACACTTCTCCTTCCTTGATACTTCTTCCCTAGACTAAATGCCAGTCTCTGTGAGATGCTTTGTGTCAGACACTGGCTCAGCAAACAGAGTGACACTAAACCCAGAGATAAGCTCTATCTAACAGAAGTGCATGGAAGAGAGAAATATTGATAAAACATACAGATTTCAGTGAGCTGCTGTAGGTCTCTGTATATCATGATACCTCAAGTCTTTTCGCTGGGTGTTTTTAAAAAGGAGCTGCATGCCAAAGAGAGGCCAAGTGGTCATTACCTCTCCTGCTTCATTTTTGTATTTGATGGTACTTAGACAATCAGGTACAGTATCTGAGTGATAAAATCCAAGGTTTACTTCCAACATGAGAAGTGCTTTCTGTCATGTATTCTGCTAGAGCTGCTAAGCACAGGATGAGAGCATGTCCTGCTCCTGCAGCTCCAGAAAGGAACCAGTAGGATAAGAACAGGATCAGCTTCAATCCTAGCAAACAACTGCACCTCAAGGTGATGGCTGAGGAAAGAGGAGAGAGATGGGACATAGCAGCTGCTGCCAAGAATAACTCTCACTTTAACCAATTCAAGAAAACACTTTGTCATCTCCAGCTCTTTCAACAGGTAAAACATCACCAAGACATTTCTGACAACGGAGCAGTATTAGCAAAATCCCCATTCCTCTGGGTAGGTGCCAGAGGTGGAAGAAATCTAATCTTCTGTGGGGCATAAGAAATCTAATTCTTACTCCAAGGACACTGGTTTGGTACAACTGTTTAGCTCTGCAGACTGGCCTTCTACTGGCAAGTGGCAGGACTGTGCTACCACTAGGCAAGACTCTACACCTTCATGTTAAGATTCTGCTTCAGGCAGTGAGACACACTCACGTTTATGAAGCTGACGTTGAGCTCTTTAGCCGTGTAACCTCGCTGCAGGTTCCGCCTGGCATAGACATCATAGTCCCGCACAATTCGGGTGATGATATCCGACGTTGAGATCCCCTCAGTCCTCTGAGTTGGTGCAAACATACCTAAAGTTGGGACACAGGACTCAGAACAACTGTAGCTAGACACATGGCAAAACCCTGTTGCCGCCTCTGTAAGGAAACAATCTCTCCTGTCAAGAGCTCACTTCCAAACTCTTGTGGTGGCTCACACCACCACATCTTTGTCCTTGAAGGTACACTACCAGGGTCTTTTTCCCAGGATTATGAGGAAAACCTAAGTAAGACCAAAGCACATCAAAACCATATCAGAACACCGAGTCTTCTAATTATGAGGTCTTCACTTCAGCTTGTTTAAAGACTAGTGACTGTAATCCACTGCATACAGAACAGGGTGGTGGCAAGGGCAGGACAAGAGGTTTTACAACCTAGTGCGAAGAAATATAACAAGCTCTGATGGCCAAATTTGGAGAGATTTTAAATCAGCTGCATGCCCACTGAGTTTTACAGCAAACAGCTAGAATGTTGTGAACTTTGCTAAGTTCACAACATTCTCCATCTGTGAGGATCTGTAAACCAAACATTTGTTTTTTTCAAAAGGTGGCTGTTAATTCAATCACAATAACTAGACTGGAAACAGGAATTAACGTTGAACAATGCTTGGCCTGGGACATGGAATACTTTTAGCCTTTTGAAATACAGCCCAAAGCTGGGCTTCTTCCTGCCCTTGGGGCACCCTGGGCAAACTTCATGCCCAGAGAGGCACTGCCACTTCCCCCTGCATAATCCTGAAATACCTCTGTGTTTCACACAGGAGAAAATACAGATATCTGAGAGAAGGCCCTAAAGAATCTGACCCAGGCTCACCTGCTTCTTTTATATGCTTATAAACATCATCACTGCCAGCAGAAGAATAGGGGATGTCATCATGTGCAACAAAATCGATCTGAAAGGTAAGCAAGCAAAGCGAGTGAACATTTTATCTTGAAAGTACAATTCTGCTTTCTGTCTAGGGATGCTAACCTCTTCCTCAGCACCATCACACAGGGCTGTGACAGAGCACAGCAATACACTTCCCTCAGTCAAAAAGCAACAGAGCAGACCCAAGTTCTCACTGGCAATTGCATACCAATTGTAAGTACTCACCAGAGAGGAAAGGCTGGGACTAAGTACACAGCTCTTTTAAGCTCCAGAGAAATGGCTTGTTAATGGCAACAAGGGTAAGCAAATCCCATGAAGACTCCTCTATCTCCCAAAGCAGTCTCAGGGATGTTAGAACTCCTTTTACTTTATCTTACTGATTGATAAAAGCCCCTCAAAACAGTTTGCTTGCCTGCTCTCCTGTTGCAGGGAAACTGAAGCAGATCTAAGCTGCTCCTGCTATAAGCAGGGAGTTGGACCAAACACCCTCCAGAAATTCCTTCCAACCGGTGTTATGCTCTCCCTACCAGCAACAATTTCTCCTGGAACAGCAAGAAGCCTCTCAGGCTTCTTCACCATGTCACGGTCTCAGCCTTATTTTAATATTACCTGCGAGCATAGCAAGTGCTTCTAGCTTTCCAAAAAACCCACCATAACCCAGTTCATTCTGTATTTAAAGAGTTTCAAGCGGAATGGGTTGCTCAGGCAGACGTCACCCTCATGGATAAATTGTTGCTGTAAACAGCAGGCACAGACAGAGGCCACTCAAAATGGAGAGCTGATCAGATGTCACAAATTACCCTGTGCTCTGCCAGGAACTCGGGAGTGAGCGTCCATGGTGCATTTCTCACCACTTCGTCCACATAGCGACAGTGTTGCACAGCATCGTACCGCTCGTTCTCGTTCATTACTGTGAAGCCCTTGAAGTTATGGGTTAGCTCATCACTGCAGACTGAAACAACAGACAGAAAAGAGTGATACCGAGGTATTACCCTAATGCTTTATAGGAAAAGAACCTTGCAAACACCCCTGCTAAACCAGGCAATGCATCTGCTGCTAGAAGTCAGCTCTGGCACTTACAAACCCAGTTCTTCCAGCCCAGGAACAGAGAGTGGTGCAGGGCACTAAACTGCAGTTCTAGGACAGCTGTTTGGGAGATTTCCACCCAAGCTGCAGACCTACACCTCAAGTCTTCAAGGTCTCTAGAATCTACCTCAAGAGCTTGTCAAGAAAACCATTCAATACAGAAGACAACTTGTTTGTATTAAATGGCACCTGGGGGCCCACCAGGCAGTAATCTGCCTTTGAATCTATGGACATCTCAGGCTTGGAAACTGAAGCTCCTGATAAAAACCACTGTCAAGCTTTTGATTTCTGGAAATGCTGTCCCACAGCCCAGTTTTTGGAAAGCTGCATTAAAACAGAGGCCGAGCTCACAGCAAATCATGTTAAGCTTAATTATTACGCTGTATGAGAGAGCAAATGAACAACTTTTCATCATCTGCAATGTAAAACACTAAGAAGGAGAGAGATTTATTCGGTTATCAGACTCCAAAACAAACAAGGTATTACCAGTCTCACTAGTATTGGACTAGACAAATGGGTGATAAACAGGTGAGACCCTTCTCAGCTTAGAGCGAATGTTCACTCAGGCTGTGGCTCCTGTCTCAGTTCCTGGTGTAAGGGGAGCAGTTCATGGCCTTCCACCTCCTCACCAGCCTCCCAGGCAGTGAGTGAGGTTACACACCTTCCTACATTAACACAGTAGTAGCCTGACCTGAAGATATTTTCCTGTTTGACTTACATTTATGCATGATGAGAGGCCCTTCCACCTGCAAGACTTCTAAGCTCTGAGAGTTTTGTAGGCTGGAACAACCAATTCTTATGATTCTGTTTCAGCTCTCCTCCCTCCTCTCCCGTTCCAGACACTACTGTAGCACATACAAAAAATGCAGAAGTACCACTGTAAAAACGCCCTCAGCAGCAAGTGTAACTGTGATAAGGAAACAAACCACACCAGGACATGATCGCTCTGTCACAGCAACAGAGGTTGAGTTTGCTGCAGGAATTTAACAATAGTTGAGAAAGTGAGTCAAAGATATCCTCAACTCTGATACTTTAACGTCATCATATCTGTCACAAAATAAAAGGGCTCAAATTAGAACAGATCAAAAATATCTTCCTGAAGCATCCCTTCGGTACAGGACATCTTTCTGCAGACATATCCAACGCTTAACACACTGCACTACGACTCCCAACGTTTGGGACAACTGGCTGCAGTAAGGGCCACTGAGGCCATGAAGCCAAAATCACTAAGTCACCTGTATGCACAACCATGGAGGAAGAGAAACTGAACTCCTACAAAAGTCAAAGTCAGCAAGGTCACTCCTTACCTCCAACAATGAGGTATGTGTTTGGGAAGAGGTTCTTCGCTTGCATCAAGGCTCGGGCATGTCCAGAGTGAAACAAGTCAAATATTCCATCTGCATAAACTCTGACGGGGCGATCCACTGCCAAAGGGACAGAGAGACATTTGTTAAGACGCTTTGCTGGAGAAGCAGCTGCTGCTTGTGCTCACATTTGGGGACCTTCTGAAACTCATCGGGAACACAGAGCTGTACTCAGGAAAGACTTACAAAAAGAAACAGCTGGCACTCTGCCTTCCCACACGGGAACAAATGCAGCTGAGCACAGAGCCAAAATAGATTTGTGTTCAAAGACAGACTCAAAACCTACCGCATATCCACCAAATCAGTGTGAAGGGAGACCAAGGGGAAAGCAATTCCCAAAGGTCTCCCTCCTACACAAATCCAAATACAGCCTTAACTTTTTGCACTGCAGTGAGTTACCAGAAGAGAACTGGCCCACGTGTTTCACAGGTGTCAGCCAGGATAGCATCTCAAGACCGTTTCAGCATCCTCCTTTGCAGCCCACTGCTACAGCCTGTCTGAGGAACCAAACTGCTCTGAATCCCCACTAGCATTACTGGCTCCCCCAGCCCTATGAAGTGTATGGCTCTATCCAAAACCCCAGCTGGACTTCTCAAAGAAAAGCCAACACAATTCTCCCAAGCCACTGGTACTATCAGCTACATCCATACGTAAGAAAGGAAGAACAAAACTTTCATCAAGCCATCTCTGCCAGAGGATGCTCAGCTCTTCAAGGTCAACATAGAGGTAAGGTGAGACAGTCTATCAGTGCCACCATAACAGTAGGTGGGTGTCTCACTTCTTGTGTCTTGGGACCATACAGCACTGCAGTCCTCTTGCTGCTGGTACCAGGAAGCCACACAGTTCTTGGTATCTGACATAGTTGGGAACAGCCTGCTGCTCTCTGGCCCAATTCAGGTGGACAGACTCAAAAGAGTGCTGTGAGGAGGCACAGCAGAGATGCAACAAGAAATGGGCAGAAAGACGACCCAGCAGAAGAGCTGAATTCATGGCACTTAGAGACAGAGTCTGGGAGGCAGCAAGAGGATGAGTTGATGCAAAGGTAGGGTTGTTAAATTCAAGCTAAGCAGAGAAGTCAGATAGAGGACAGCCTCTTATAATCACTTCTCAGTACATCTACCTCAGTCTGAAGGTGCCAGTAGGTTCTGGAGAGCCAAGGATCTGGAGATCTGAGACTGTGAAAGCTTTCTGTATGCCGTAAGAGTGCTGGCCCTGGAAGGTCTTTATTAAAGTACAATCATGTTCTGGAAATCAGACAGGATATCCTTCCCTTTCCTTCACACCTGCAGCAGCTACTGTGTTTGAGCACAGGCATAAACAGCAACAGGGCAGCAGGCAGTGAATTTTAGCAGCTGGAGAGCCATCACTATTGAAATCAGAGACCTTTGCACAGGCTCTGGAAACTTTCGGCTGGGAAATTAAAACAGATGGTGAAATGCATTGGATTTCAAGAACCTCTGCCAGGTCTCAATCTGAGCTGGCTCATCTCTCAGAAGCAGTCAGGTAGATAGAAGTGCAGCATTTTACTGTCTCTCTATGCGTAACAGAGAGGGCCAAATAAGGCAGCACTGTCTGTACACTGCTTGGCAAGAGAGGGCAGCCATCCTTCAGGATTCAGTCCTACATCTGCCTCCCCTTTGGACTTGCAAAGAGAACAGTTTTTCCTAACTTGGTTTAGAAAATAAAAGGACATGTTATTGCTGTGAGGCTGACCTACTGTGTTTAATGACACTGACTTCAAACGCAGCTAGGATGGACAATCTGGACAAAGGTATCAGATGGTTTTACATGCCTGTTTCAGCTTCTAAAGTGCCATAAAGTAGTAGAGAAAACCTTTTAGCTCTGATACTACTGTATGGTAGTACTGGTGGTACAGGAAGACCTAAAATACAAACATCTATTTGCTTCAAGTAGTCCTACTGCTGGAGATACAGCTCCTCATGCACACAAGCTCAAACAGGCCCAGTTTCATAGGACAACACTTATCTAATCAACAAAGCATTAACGAAGCCATTGGCTGCAAGCCTGACACACAAGGTTGGTTCAGTCTCAGAGACACCACAATCACACCCCCCACACTCCTACATTTATACAATCCACTTCCAGTGTGGTTTTTTTACTTACAAGGGGTCCCTCTCATCGCTTCTTCATATGTCACTCTGATGTATGGCTTGCTGTAATCAATTTCCATTTCATCTGAAAACGGAGCCGGTTCCCTCAGTCCCTAGAGAGCCAGAAAAGGGTAGCTGTGAGAGAGCAAAGGCAAGCGCAGTACATAGCAGCAGCACTGTCACTGCAGTGTCCTAGTCACTGCGTGACTCGCTGTGTCTCTGACATGTTCAAACACATGCACTAGAAGACTAATTAGTGTTAAACCTCAATACAGTGCTGTAGGGTTATTAGCCTGAGTTTAGAGAGGAAGGAAGAAAGAAAAGCAGAATTAAGCAGATAGTAGTCGTACTGGACCCAAGAGAACAGGAGGCTTGGACCTGCAGCTGGTACAACCAGATGTGACAAACAGCAGTTCACAGCAGCAGAAGCCAAGCTTCATCAAGTGTCACTGTCGCAGCTATGTCTGCCCAGGTGAGACTCCCACTGTACTGTGCCCGAGTTCCTGTGCCGTGATGTATACATACGAGCAGAAAAGCAATACCTACATCCACGCAAATTTTCAGGGAATATGTGTACTGACAGCCATTTCTGAGTCATGCGACGTGACTGGCAGAGTTATCTCCAATTGCTGCAGGAAAGCCCCTCTAATCTGTTAACTTTATCACAGCAGTATCAGCAGCTAAGGTCCAGGTAACGTTTCTGGCCTCCTCTGAATGGAAACACATCTGCCTTTCCCATAACAGAACAAACAGCTCCATTTCCCTGTAGCTAGAAGTATGGGGCAGCAATGGATGTCTCCTTACTAAGCCAGAAGACAACAAGTCTTGCAGATCATTACAATAATACCTTCAAGCTGCAAAAAGCTAATCAGCAGTTTCTTCTCTGGTTTCCTGTCCTATTGCAGCATCCTTGCCCAACACCACTGCAACCAGAAAGACCACTGCTGTTACTGCTAATGTCATTCCTCATTAGAGAGCTCCATGTGAAGTGCACAAGAAGGCAACCACTGACCATGACATTCAAGAAAACGATACTGCTGCCAGTCTCCTTTAACTTACTGAGGCTCTAATACACCTGCATTTCATGCAAAATCTCCTCTAGCACTTTCCTTTCATCACTGCCATTATATCTGGGACTTGTGAATAAACCCAGATTCCTAGCAGTTAGGTTGGCACGTGCCTGTTATGAAGCTAGGAATAAGAGTCCTGAAAAGCCCTATCAAAATTTGAATCGGAGGATCACAGAGAAACATCCTCAAACACTCCTGCCACAGTCTTACCCTTCTTTTGCAGCATCTATGAGGATCAGGACATTTCAACAGGTTTATATGCCAGCAGATTATTAAGACTCTGCTGCTGAGCCCCACTGCTTCAGGGGAACACTCTGCCAGCCAGCTGTTTGGTTGGGAGAGGCAGAGGCTTCAAGGTAATGTCACAGTTTGGCAATATTGTGACTTTTGCTGTAATAAATAAATCATTCACAAAAGGTACAGAAAAATAAGTCTTTCACAGGAGGTCTATTTTAGCTCTCTGGCTAAAAACCAGCAGCAAATTCAGTGGCCAGATACCACTTACCTTGTGCTGTTCACAAGATGCTTTATTTCTAGCACAGGACAGACACCTGCTTGAAGAGCAAGTGATTCCCATGGAATAACCTGCTCACTTTCCTTTCTACACTGGAATATGTGGTCTCTTTAAGAAAGGTATGGTGGATCTGACACCAGTCAATGATATAAGTGCTCTGTAGGATAAGTCACACAGCAGCTCGAGCCTCCATTCCCAATGCCTGCCTCCTCAAGTCTCAGTGTGGGTGCTGCTCCTACTTCGTTACTATCTGTCAAATGCTCTGGGACAGGGCTGATACACTCCTGAAGAGCAAAATGTTAACGAAGAAGAAAGCTGCAATACATCACTGCCAAGGACTTTGACTCCAGTATGATGTGGCAGGATGGTAACTGGCTTTCGACACAGATAAGAGCAACTAGGGCACACGTGATATGCAAGACAGCTCCACGAAGACGGCAGAGAAGAGCTGTAAAAAGCCCATCACTGCAATATATTGGCAAGGACAAATTAAAGTCAGACCTTAAGCATTAACTGGCACTGGTTTTTTTCCCCCTGTACACTCCTCAAAGTATGAACAAGATAATAAACACAGCCTCCTGCCAGACCAAGAGAATCAAACAGATGGTCATCTTCCCACTCTTTCAGAGCATGAATTCAACAGATTGCACTGTTCAACAGGTGCTTACAGACTTCAGACCCTCCTGACTTAATCAGGACTGATATCTGCAAGGCACATTAGTTCTTACATGATTGTTTGAATTATTTCTCCCTCCTGCTCATTCCTTCATGGATATCTACAAATCACCTGCTTGGGCTCAGCTCCAGTGACGATCAGCAAGCAGGACACATCACAAAAGCAGCTTAGCATTGCTTGCCTCAGCCTAATTTAAGCCCATATTGTAAGCATGTTATTAGTATGAAGGAAGGAGGATTTTAAACTGGCTTTGCAAGAAGGATAGCTACTGTCATTTGCTTCTTATCCATCCCCTTGCTTTGTTTTCTGTGTCCACCAGAAAAAACAGCACATTTACCTTTCTGCTGTTATAGCTCAATGTCCTAATCCTGCAGGCACCTAAAGCTCCTATCTCTGCTTACTTACCAGTGAGTGTCGGGATATTTTTGAAGGGATTCCATCCAGCTCTGTCGACCCATTGGGGCCAGATTTGTCTTTTCTTCTCTTTCGGGAATTCAGCCTGGAGGAGATCGGCGGCTCCATCTTGCCAAGTAAGAAAGAACTGGGAAAAAAATGGAGAAGGAAAAAAAATTGTTTTAAAAAAGGGATAGATTTCTCAGCTTTTCCAAAGCAGAATCAGTCAACAGCAAGCAGAGTGTACAGAAGGTCAGCGCAAAGACGCAGCCACCTAACAAGGGGCTTAGCCAGTTGTATTTGGCATCAGCTGCCAAGGCTTGACAAACAGTGCCTGGTGGGAATACTGAATCATTTAATGCAACCCAGAGCTGTTCTGCAGAGGGAAGTGTGCAGCAGTCAGCTGGAGAGAGAGACAGAAACTCGCACAAGAGTTGCAATGCAAGTTATAAATCATTACTCCATGGCTAATTATGGTATTTTAGCATCTGAAAAGCAACCTAAGGATTAAGGCATGCCCAGCCCACATTTAGCCCTCATTCTGATGAATGCAAAAACTCTTCTACCCTTTTGTGCCCTCTCCTCCCCCCAGGACAGCTGGTGGGTGTGCAGCATCCCTGTACAATCCTGAAGATAGGGAGGAGCACATTCAAGCAGAAGGGTAATGGTGAGGAAAAGTCACCATCGTCATAACTTAAATGACTAGCTGGTTGGCTCTTTGCTTTCTGGTTTGTGTAAGATCAAGTTGCAGCTCCTCAATGGGGACAGTTCACCTTGGGACGGCTGCTACCATGCTCCCCTCTCATGCCCTGTCCCCACTGCAGTGGTGACTCAGCTGACAGTGAAGCAGCTGCTAACACCACACTAGGGCACACTTACTTCTGGCACTTTACGTACCAGGTTTTAATTAGCTGTGGTTCAGCTGAACCAATTTTGTGACAGACAGACAACCAGTCTGGGACAAAAACTGTGACAGCTATCTGTGCTCTTGAAGGCTGCTGGAGCATGGCAGAAAACACTCCACTTGCAGCTCAAGCAGGAAATGATGCTAGATTTGCAAAGTTTGTAACTAAAGAGCAGCATTATCCCACTTGAAGTGTGCAGCATTCCAGCGCAGCAATTGGCACTTCTGATCTGCTGGTCTGACAGCAGCATTAACCCTCCACCCAGGAATGATGCTTTCACATGTGCCTCAACACCCTATTAACAAGAGCCATGTGGAATTTAAAGTGTCTCCCCACCCACATGCAGTGGGTGTGCTGAAACATGTTAGGTGGGGCAAGTGCAAGGAATGAGAAAGGGCAGATGTCCGTCTGAACACAACTCATTTCCCTGGCAGAGGATCTCTGTGGAGTGCTCCTGCATCGGGATGATCTGAGACTGTCCTTGGTAAGGGACACTGGGCAAAACTCTGCTGCTCAGCAACCATGAAGTGTGGGCTCTGTGTAAGAGAGATGTTAAGAAGCAAATTTATCAATCATACTTACTCAAGGACAAATGACTCCAGGTTAAAAAAATGTTCCAAAGTAAGGAGTCAAATGCAGGTTAATAACAAACAAACATACTGCTCTCCTCACTTGGCACCAGCAAGATGATACCTTATGGACAGAGTTAGGGCCAAACACAGCTGAACTGGTTTTGGCCTCATGCATTCAAGTATCTCAGACTGCTCTGCTACACCTAACAGAATGCACTAAGAACAAGAAAAGACAATCTTAGGTGAGCAGGTAACGAGAGAAAAAGTTGGTGAGCAGATACAAATGAGAGCTGAGCAGCCACAAGGACATTTCAGAACCGCATGAGCCATCCAGCACTCCTGCCGTAATGCCTGCGAGTCATGTTTGCTGAGTTTTCCCCATTCTAGTAATTAATTCACTATTTCCTCATAACAGACAAACATAGGGGAGTGTGCAATAGCAGTCGCAGGCAAAAAGAGTTTGCAGCCATGAGCTGCAAGTCTTCAATCATTTAAGCACAGGTTTAACTGTCAGGCAAGACCTGTGCTATGGACGCAGCAGCTTCCAGAGTCTCTGAAAACACAGGGTGTGACACAAGTAATTTGTTGGTTTTGCAAGGTGCCATTTTGCAAGCACACTATCAGTTATTTACTTCTCCACCATGATCATAGCAGAAACCACCCTCTTCACAGAAGGCAGCAGATCTGTCTCTGATCCCAGCATTCACAGAAACAGCAGCAGATTTCCTTCTTCTTTGGTCAAAATAATTTCACTGTGCTTCAAGTCACCTGTTGGTCTCTCACTTAGCTTTTGAGAGAATTAAAATGTCTGTTAATGCGAACACAGTCATTCTGAACTGTGGCCCAGCAAACCACTAGGAAGCCCTGGCAGAGGCTCTGGAGCTGAACTACAGATATAGCAGGTAAAGTTCCACACATAAGCAGGTAAAGCTATGTTAGCTTGTCCCATCAGAGCAACCTGACTGCTCTGCACACAAGTACACTCTTGGCCAAACTATCACCAGCATCTTGCTCCTTGGTGCAGCGCACAGGGTCAGCCGAAGAACAGCAGGTTACAGCTCAGGGCAACACCGTGCTTCGTGCTAGCATACAGCAGCCCTGACCAAGCCCAGGAGAAATCTCCAACAACATCTTTCAACCCCTTTCACACTCAATAGTTCACTTTCCTTGACTTTAAATCACTTTTCCACTTCTCAGGGTGCAGGCAGTGAAATTATGGCTTAACAGTAACTTAAGTGAATGAATTTGCTTTGCATTAAGAATGTAGCAGCAGTCAGACAGCACCAGCTGCCTGGCAGCAGCGCCTCCACCCAACATACCAGGGAAGAAACCACCTCAAGGATGGCGAAATCACGCTCTATCTGCTCTGATGCTACAGGCTAGATGTTGCTGAAGAAGTCTCTGCAGTGTTCGGAGATCTGGGATAGGCACCTCATGAGTGTGACGCAGCTCTGCTAATTACTCAAATTAGTGCAGAAAATAAACAACAATTTTACTACTCTTCAGACCTTTAAAACCTTTATCCTGTGGCTGGTGCATTTCTGGGAAGTCATCACAGTACCAAACTCATCTGCATTAAAAACTGGGAACATGTTGTTTTAACAAACAAGCCATGCCTTGCTGCGATAAAGCCACTAATCTTAGAACGCTTCATTTTGACCCCAATGACTAAAATAGCATCCCAAACAATTACTTGTTAACAATGGGATCCAGCATCTGTGGCTGAGCTCAACACACGAGCACAGCTTTGCTTCCCCGAACGTGCAAAGCACTGACTGTTCTAACATCAGTTACATTTGCGGCAGAAGTGGAAACAGAAGGTAAGTTTCAAAGCTCATCCTGAAAAACTCACAGATAAAAACCATGCACAGCCACAAGAAAGAGCCCTGCTGCAAAACATTAACACTATTCTCTTTTACGGCACCACCCTCCCGCATTACTGAGTCCGTGCTGAATACCAGAAACTGCTCGCAGAGAGCAAAGCCAGAAGTGCCCCATTCGGGAAAGACACCAGCAATTCCAAGGTTCTGTGACAATTAACAAAATATTCAGGGCTCTGTTTCTGAAACTTATCTCTGTATCAAAGAAGCACCTTGCAAAATCTGCCAGCTAGCTCACCTTGAGAGCTGTAGGGACTCCGCAAGAAGCAGCCTGAAGAAGCAGCCTGGAGAAGAGCGGCTCTCCACACCAGGAAATCACTGAAACCTACAGAAACACAGCCACTTCAGGGAGGGAAGAGGGACAAACATTGACTACCACAAAGGAAAAAATATATAGGCAGGGAAAGACTTTAAAACTGAAGACAGGGAAGGAATTTAAAATAGTGAGTTAATGTCACCGTCATCCCAGCTGGGATTTGACTACAATACTGAAGTTAACACTTCTGCCAGAAGCTTAAGGTCAGAATAAGCAAATGTTGCTTAAGCAAAGCCTTATCTCACTATCTGCATCTCCCCTGACTGTACAGCAGGGATGTTTTCTTTAGCCTCGATGATTTTCATTACACCAGAAAAACTGATGGTATGAGGCCCTAGCCCATCTGCACCTTTGTGTTTTGATGTCCCCAGGAATTTCTTGGCGAATATTATCTGCAAATCTACATAAAGGAGCAAGATCGCTTCTGCCACTTCCACTGCTCTTCACCTGCAGATTTACATGCTGGGCAAAATAAATACTGCTACTTCAACTCAAAGCTTGTGCAAAACAAAAGCTTACTGCAGTATCTCAGTAAATGTTCCAGCCCGAAGCTGCTGCATTTCTCACCCCAGATCCAAGTCAGCACAAGACTGGCAGGCTGGTTCAGCGAGGTCCCTCAACACCCACAGCTTCCAGACTCCCCTCTGTAGTCCCACTGAACTTGGAAGGTGTTGACACAGTCTGATGTGACTGTCATGTGCTGCTCTGCCCACAAGATCATTCCACTCTACAGGAACAAGCTACTTCTGCTGACTCATCTGCAGGCAAATACTAAACTTTGCACTCTGCCAGCTGTCCACAGAGAACTCCCTTGACACAGCGACATCACCTGAGCTTGATCCTTACGGACAAGGAAGAAGTCCTGTCACTGCTGGGCTGTCAAATATCAAGAAGACTCTGGTCATCGAGAGAAGAGAATCCTTTTCCCCACTGTCCCTCGATTCCAAACCCACTGACATTTCACCGACTGGTGAATCCCTGTAGAGATGTTGTACAGAGACTCCAAAAAGGTTAATGACTCACTGCAGTGCCAAACTGATGAAAGCCTCTTTACAAGATGAGAGTTAACCAGCATATAATTACTGGGAGAGACCAGGCTCTCTCTTTAACCTGTGCTTAAATATCTTGCCCAATCTCCAAGGCAACCTCATTCCCATCTCAGGCTTGCAAGGTCCAGGTTCACCTCAATCTCCAGACTGAGAGCATCTGCTTAAAAACTGAGTGCTGATGGCTGTGACCAAGAGAACACTGTCAAGTTACCTCTAGAGAAGACTGTGACTCTCCCCAGCACAGCTGCTCTCTCCAAAGCCAGCATCTGCTCTACCTAGACAGTCTAAGCCCTCAAGCCCCTCATAATGGTTACTGCAGGATCTGGCAGGCAGAGTCCTGTCTACATTTAAAACAGGCTGCTTCAGCTACTGCTGTAGCATGTAATAGCCACATGAATGTATAAAAGCGATTCCAGTTGAACCAGTACCACATGCTGGTCCAAGAGCATCCAGGCCCAGACCTTTGCTATTCTGGGTAAAACAGACCCCAAACTTTGTGTTCCCTAGCTCTGCAGCAGGCTGACATTTCCCCAGGCAGAGCCTAAGAGTGCAGAAGATCTGGTACCATGGTACCTGTGTCCTGCAATCAGTGAGAAGATGCTGCTTTTCAGCAACAAAGTCCCAAATGGCTGAAGACAATTCTAACACCACCACTGCTGAAAACAGTGCAGTGATCACCCAGGCAGTGGTGCTATGAAATAGAGTGAGAAACTGCTGGCAAGACCACCTCTGTGAATTCACCTTCTGGGTACACCATGACTCCCAATGTCCCAGCATACGATAAGCCTCTGCTGTGGTTAGTGAGTAGGGCTTATGCAGAATATAGGACAAGATTTGGAGCCTCCTCAGAGAACAAAGTGGTAATCTGTCTTTTGTGTTGAGTTGCAGTGTGTTTTTAGGGCTAAAAGATTTGAGACTCCAGGAGGCTACCTCCTTTAGCAGGTTTACAAATCAATAACAAACATTTGCTTCAACAACTGTCCTTTGTGGCTCATCTTGTGGCAATTTCAAGGCAGTTCTAACCCAAATCTTAGACCAAGAAACTTCCAAGTTACTAATTTTAATAAGTCTGTCTATTTACAGGAAACTCCTCGGGAAATAAGGCGCAGATATTTAAAAAGCAAATACAGTGGCTGTCTTCACACCCTGAGTCCTGCAGATGGAAACCTCCATCAGTACCTGCTTCTGCTCATACCAGTCTTTGTCCACCACATGCCAGGGGCCCTGCTGCTGCAAAGGCACTGGGTGGAGATGGAAGAGGGAAAGGTACCTGCAGTATCCTCCTGCATCTCCCTCCGCAGCAAGCCAGGGCTACAGAGAAGCTTCTCAGCTCTGAGAGTTGCTGCAGACTTTAACTCTAATTACACAACCCTTAATCAGGACTTTGGTGGACACAGGACGCGGGCTACAGACTGTGCCTGTGCAGCAGCCAGCTGACACCTTCCCTCTCCGCAGCCAGGGTCACCTCCTCGTTGTTCTCTTGCCCCAGGCCTTGGCTTTGTCCCCTCGGTGGTGGTGGGCAATATCCTCCAAAGCCCCCAAGCTCAAATCCCTGGCGGAGGTGGAGGGGACTCAAAAAGTTTCCCAAAGCAGCTGCTGCCTCCTCTCAGCCTCTCCCGCCATCCCCGCAGTGATGTCCCCGCACACCCTAACGGGGACACGGCGCAGCGTGTCCCGTCCGGCAGACGCTGCTGCCCTGCCCACAAGTGTCCTGTGTCCCTGCCGGACTCTCTTCACCCAGCCGGGGCTGCGAGGCCCATCCCTTGCCCTACAGGGGCGGACTGCGGAGGGCCCATGTGCCCCTAGCCCCGGTAACGGGCGTTCCGCGGTCCCTGCCGCGCCCTCCCCACACCGCACCCGGAGGGACCTGGTTCGGAGTCGCCAGCAGGGACTCTCCTCCCAGCTCCCACCCCAGTGACAGACCCCCAACCGCTGCCTCCTTACCAGCGCTCCGCCTGCAGCTCCGCAGCCTGGCCCGGCCCCGCCGCTCCCGGAGCCGCTCCCG
>JAOXOE010000702.1:9923479-9968191 GCA_028565055.1 Phoeniculus purpureus | reverse complement strand
AGCTAGCTAATAGGATAAAGGTTGGACTCGATGACCCTGGAGGTCCTTTCCAGCCATGATGATTCTGTGATTCTGTGGATCTGGAGGAAGCTGTTTTACCTCCTGTCCTGAGAAATCCCCAGTTCTGGCTTTCCCAGCTCCACCATCCCATGTCCCTCCTTCCCCTGCCTTTCACTTGTGTTTGCCCACCACTGCATCCACACCAGCTGGCTGCCTGCTGACACATTTATGCCCCTTTTCTCCACTTCAAATTAAGCAGAACCCAAGACGGCTCATTTCCACCTATGATGTTGAGTTGTGTGTCAGGATTTCTTGAGGGGTGCTTGACATCCACAAGTCTGTTGTCTTTCCTTGCCTGCTCCAATTAAAGGCTGGGTTACGATGAAGCTGGTATGGTTTTGGAGTATGCCCTTTCTGCTGTGGCTGCTTTGCTGGCTCTGGAGACATGTGGTGGGCAGTGTTTCAGTGATCTTTGGTTTAGGCTGTGGAGGACTGGTTTGCTTCAGAGTGGTTAAGCAGACTCTAGCACCTGGCTTTGGTTTTTGACCTTGCTTCCTGTGGCATTGCAGCTGCTGGGACTAACACCCACGCCTCAGAGCCACTGGCCACTAACAGAATAAGGGCAGAGCCCCAGCATCCCATTTTGGGAAAAACTGAGGCAGTGCAAGCAGAAAAGAACAAGGCCCTGTAAGATTAAATAGCACCTGGGGTGCTCTCAAGAATTGCTGTGACTGGGAATGACTCCTAAAAAGGTAAAAGAGGACAGGGCATAGGTTTGGGTCTGCCCACCTCATGCCTACCAGCATCATGATGTGAGGAGTGGAGGATGTTCCTGACAGCCCTTTCCCCTATGCTTTGCCAAACTGCACAACAGCCAAACTGGGAGAGGTTTCCATTTTTCCCCCTGTACTGCCCTTGAACCAGCACCCCCAGCCTGGCCATGCACACTCACACACCAGCACACACAGATGTTCCTCCCGTGCCAGAACCTGGGTGCAGCCGAGGAGGCGGCTGCAGGCACAGAAAGTGCAGCATTTCCTGTGCTCTCTGGTCTGGCAGTTAGAGCAACTGTTTCTGACCGCGGGCAGGCAGTGCTTGCTTGAGGAGTGGCTACGCCACCGTGGATGCTAACATGCTTTGTCAGCTCCCTGGGACCACACACCTGCTGGCACCTCTGGAGAGCAGAGCTCATTCCTGGATCCACAATGGGGTCTTGCTGAAGGGGAATGACCTCGGAGACCCAGGACTCATCCTTGAACTGCAGGAAAAGGGATGTGTGACTTCAACGCATTTGAGCATGCAAAACCACAACAGAGATGCTTGTGAGCCAGTCCTGGCCAGCCTTGATTAAAGGGGATTTGGAACAACACGTGAGCAAGCATCCCTTAAAGAAATGAGAAAGCCCAAAAACTGTGTCTCAAGAAAGCTGGCAGGCAGTTGAAGATGGAGAGGATGTCCTGTCCAGCTGCTTGCAGCAGCATCTTTGAGGAGAACAGTGCCATGGAGCAGCAGAGTGCCGTTCCTACAGAATGGGATGTTGCAGATGCCAGGGGCAGCAGAGGCAGACAGGCTGTGTGACAGTAAGGTCACTTACAAATGAGTGCTGTCGCAGTCATGGGGAAGTCTTGCAGATGTGTTTTGGTGCTGCATCAGGTTGTGTGGGTTACTTGTCCCCTGGGTTAATGGGCTGATCTGTGGGTGGGACTGGTCTGCTGAGCACTGTGGCATGGGAGCTTTGCCATGGCCTTGGCTCACTGAGAAAGTGGCTGTCAGGCCCACAAGATTTGGCCTGGGGTTGAGCTGCTGGTGCTGTGGTTGGTGGCTGGAGGGAAGGGTGCTGGGCAGGTAGCCTGGACCTTTAACACACAGCCCTAGTGTGTCCTGAGGGGTCCAGGCCCACAGGACCTCATGTGTTCCATCCCACCAAGAGCTTTTCCGCCCAGCCTGCTGTAGGTTCACACAACATCTGCGCTTCCTCCTGCCGCCCTCACTTCGCTTTCTCTAGTTTTGTTTTGAGTCAGCTCCAAGGTTTCTCCTTCTGTCTCTTTCTTCCCTTTGGTGGGATGTACTGCACAGAGATGATGCTGACAGGCCAGATCCTGGTGCGTGGGGGCACTCCATCACCCCCAAGACTAAGTCTACTGCCCGTGGCATTAAGGCAGAGCCTTGTCGGAGGGATGTGAACTCTCTCCTCATCATGAGGCTGCCAGACAAAAAGGGAGCCCAGATCCATGTGGATGGTACCTGCTCACGTCTTCACATACACCTTCTCCCTTAAATGTCTTCCCATCACTCAGGATCCCTTTTCTTCCCGGAAGTCCAGAGTGTTGGGACAATTTCTACTCTGTGGCATAGCCCCATTTCCAGAGAACCTCATCCCCTTTGCCTCAAATCCACTCTGGGACAGCTGGACTCCTCTACTCCCAAGGGTTCAACTATGAAGATGGTCCCTTCCTGGAAGGGAACATACAGCCATTTCTTATCCCTGGAAGTTGTGAATTCCATCATGGTGGGCTGAAAACCACTCACGAAGTTGGAGGGAGGATTGAAGTGGTGCAGAGAACTGTCCTGTAGCTGTGTCCTAGGAGGATATGGATGCTCAATTCACCATCTGCCTCAAGAAAGAGGAAAAAAGGGGTCCAGGAAACTCCAGATGAGTCAGCAGCCTGCCTCCATACCCAGAAAACGGCTGGAACAAATTAGCAAGGCTAGGACTGAGAACACAAGTTTAGCAGGAACATGTTGTGTCAAACCAGCCTCATTTTCTCTTCATTAGGGCGATAGGCTGGGTACCGCAGGGGAGGCAGGAGTGATGCTATCTTTATGCTGCCTTATGTGACTTTCTCATAAGCAAATGAGGGAAATGAAAAATTGTGGTGTCACTGTGGGTGGACGGCTACTTAAGGAGCCATGTCCCATGAGCAGTTATCAATAGCTCACAACAGCAGACACATCAGATGGGTTTTCTGGGGAAGCATGGCTCAAACAAAGGCAAGATGCTATTGAGAAAGTGTGTGGGGATGTCTAGGAAGAGGATTCAAAATCAAATTCATCCTGATGCCCTGGAGAAAAGAGCAAAAATGTCATGAAAAAGTGACTGATGGAAAATAGTTGGGCACTTTTAGTGCAGGGAAAGGTGAAGTAAGGCTTCAGAGCTGAGGAAAGAAGCTTCTGTGTAAAGCAGGCAGTGAAAGACAGAACTGTTTAGGGTTATGCCCTGTTGCTCACTGATAGTCCATCTGCCTTGCAAACCCTGCCATTCCTGCCAAGGGACACAACATCTCCATTGCTGGAGGGATGTCCCGCTCTGTGATCCTGCTTTGGGACTGGGGCTGAATATCCCTTTCTGCCCCTCTTGGGACTGACTACTGGCACGATGGAGCCACCTGTGTAAGCGGTAACCCCAAAGGGAACAGATGGATGTCACAGCAGGGATGGGGCACATGTGGGCCAAGTGGGATCCTCATGAGCGTTTTGGGCTGGACATGTGGGAGACAGGGAGGCTGACACACAGGAAGCGATAGAGAGGAGGAGAAAGGACTTTGGGAGATTTGTCTGGGTGTCTCACCTAGGGGTGGAAGCTGAAGTAAACGATTTCAGGTGGTATGAAAGCAGCAGGGAAATTATCGCCCAGGCTGCACCTTGTGTTTTTCTGCTTCATGTACCCTGTGAAGGAGCCAACATCAGTGTGTTGGGCTAGTGAGGACTGGTAGGGGCTGTCTCTGGCAGTGGCTGGCCAGCCCAACAGGGTCATGGAGGGGCCAGGACAGGGCTTATCTTATTCTTGCTGAGGCTGGGCTGTGGGGGACCTGCCAGAGCAGGGTTTGTCTCTAGGAGTGTGCGGGTGAGCAGCAAGGTGCTCAGGCAGTGCTGAGAGGTGAGTGTGTAGTGGAACAGGACGTCAAAGCAGTTTCAGCTCCGTAGGTGGTTCCGGGAAAGTCCCTTAAGTAAAAGCAAGTCAAAGGCTCTAATAGAGGGACAGGCACCAGTCTCCTTCTCAGAGATGGCTATGAGGGTTCGGCACATCGTGAATCATGATTTGAGTTGTGTTGCCATGACGCAGCGTGGGGCTGGTTTCCATCACAGGTGGGTTTTGGAGGCAAAACCAAACAAGCTCTCCTAAGCAGGGGGCTTGAGGGACAGTGTTTTGCCCCCTGTGGTGAGTAGCATAGAAAGCAGTGCCTGCCTTATGGGGAGCATCCTTCCACCCCATGGCAACAGCCTTGAGGAGGAAGAGATGAGCTGAAGCCACAAGTCTGTCAGATGAAGTGATGGGTTTATTTGGGTGAATATGAAAGTGACAGAAGAGAAGGCTGCTTGCCCCAGGGGCTCCTACCCTTCCAAATAGCTTGAGGTGCTTAACACAGGCACAGCTGTCCTACAACTAAAGAGGAGATGTCAAAACCTTAAGGTGCTTCCTGCATTCAGCCCCCCAGGAGTAAATCTCAGTCTCTAATACTGGGGTCCAAGGGTACCCACACTGGGTCACAGGTCTACCAGGCACTGCACATCGCAAGCTGTGAGGCCATCTCTGCTCGCACTTCGATCCCATTTCTCATACAGGGAAATTTGCAGCCCTGGTGTAAGAGTCAGTCAGAATTGTCTCTACATGGCAATTATGGACTTGGACACTAAGGTACAGAACTGGACACTAAGGTACAAGAAGGTACCCCGAAACTGATCAAACTGTCATAGCAGAAAGAGCTGGGAACACCTACACCACACAGTTAATTGCGTGGTGCTATTTCCCTGCTACCTGGTGGGGAATGAATAGCATTATATTGTCAAGGAAGATTGATCACCAAGGGCCACCTTGACATTGATGAAGACATCTGGGACTTCAGGTGGACTTTGCTCATTATAATCCCAAAAAGACATCTCCTGGCCAAAAGCCACTGCCTCCAGGGACAGCCCTCAGATCCTCCTCTTCAGAGAACTGTGGAAGCCTGGCTCAAGAAGGTAGAGATTGTCAGAGCTCCAAGGGACAGAGGTGGAGCAGAGTGTGTTGCTTGGCATAAAAGATGGATTCTTGCAACTGAACTGTGGGCAAGCTCGTGGGCAAGCTTTTGGGAAAGCTTTGGAAGCTTTCCCCATCAAGAATTGCCTGGAACATCAGAAGGCAGGTGGAACGCTGCCTGGAAGATCAGAAGGCTGGTGGAACACTGCTTTATGGCGTGGTCACCTTGCTTTTGCGTTTTGCACTTGAAGATCACGGTAAAAGAACCTACACAAGCCCACCTGAGTGGACTGTGACACCTGGAGACCACTTTGTGATGGGGTGCATGAAGGTGTGTAGAAATGGGGACCTGTGCTTTGGGAAAGAATGGGATGGGAGGCCAGAGAAATCTGCTGCTGCTTCTTTTCCTCTCCACATACCATATCAGAGCTAGAGCTGTCTCTCAGTCCTTGCCCGTGAGCATCAGAAACATTGGTGGGATGACCCCTCCTTCACAGTTCTACTTGTAGAGTGCTGCCCCAGCCAGAGCGGGACGCCTTATTCCCATGGCAGAGCTGCTTGGTAGAGAGTGACTCAGATCCTCTTCTGAAGACCTTGGCTGGGCTCTTCTACTTTGAGGAAATGTCTTTTCCTTCCTTCTAGTCCTGCTCCAGATTGTGATGCATAATTAAGGGTGAAAAACCTCAAAGCAGGGAAAAACCCCAAAGCTGAAGGTGGGCTGAGGACTCGATATGAGGTACTGCCATAACCTTCCATGATGGCTACATCCTCAGCAGTCACCCAGAACATTTCCTCCAAGGCTGGGCATTTTGGGGCCTTTCATGTCTTCTGAATGCTTCACATTAAACGGGATGGTTTTATTTTCACAGCAAGCCGAGGTTGCTTTAGCAAGCTGCGGATCTTTCCCTAACTCAAGACCAGTTACCATATGGCATCTTCTGACTTGCTCCCTGTCCTGCACTGCTCTATGTCAGATGTCCTCGGGGACTTGCACGAGAGTGAGCTGGGGGCAGAGGGTTCCAGCCAGCCCCAGCCCCACTGTTTACACCTTCCCTGGGTGCTCTCAGCTGGTCGCACACCTCACTCTTTCAGTTTTATGTGCGATGCAATTCTCTCTGACTTTGCACCCTGTGGTTTCACATCAGGCTCTTGTTCGAGTTGCCTGAAAGCTGTTCAAAACAGCCCGTGCTTGGTGTTAGTTATCAAGAGAGATAAGGCTACCTGAGGCCTTATCAGCTGCCAAGCCCTTTCAGTGGGTTTCACTTCTGTTACTGCTATGCCAGTTCACCCCAGTTGCTGTGATAATGATGGGCACAGGTGGCCTGGCAGTGTCAGCAAATCCTGTTGCCATATGGATTGAGGTGGGGCAGTGCTGCTCATGTGGGAGCAAAGGTTTCCCTCTACCACCACAAACACACTGTACAAAGAGGAAGAAATCGGGGAAAAGACGATTACACACAAGTATCAGCACTCAGAAGCCACAAGTGTGATCCCTGCCTCTTCTCCAATTCCAGGTGGCACCATGAGAACCTTGCAAGACATTTTTGCAGAGAAGATTGAAGATGTACACTTAACGGAGCCATGGACACTTCTGGAGGACAACACGCTGCAGGTCCATGTCCTCAAGAGTGGCCAGAATGAGTTTGTGTATCATCGTGCTTTTGGAAGGTAAGAAGGCAACCACTTTGGTCTCCATCACAGCAAGATGGGGAACAAGGGGCTGCCATGCAGACCTTTCTCTTTCTTTAAGTTTGCTTGTGGACAACAGCTTTTGACATGAAAGCGGCAGTGGGGAGGTGGGTGAGGCTGGGAGGGGTTTTCCCATTTGTCCTCCATGCTTAGTGGGCTATTGACAACTGGAAAAAACCCCATGATAGTTGGAGGGAATGTGGTGAATGCATAGTAGATGATAAGGGAGTGTGGTAGCTCCTCAGGGCAAAAGGGCAGCTGTTATTTGGCTACCGTTTCTCCATGTTGGCATCAAGATACAAGATATCCTCCTGTGAGACAGGGTAGTTACACCACATTAGAGCCAAATCCTCTGGGCTTGTAACCAGAGGATGACATGAGGGAGAGTCTGTGTCTGCTGAGACGTGCGGTGCTGCCTTAGCAGTCCCTGCATCAGCACTGGTCTGTGGGTCCCAGAACTGAGAGGCTGTGGTTCTTCACTACTGATGAGAGGCCCCATCCCAACTATTTTGACTCCAGGAAGGACCCCAGGTGCTGACCAGACATTCTGCCTGGGTGGCAGCAAATGGAGATGTTGGCTGCCAGCCTCCACACATTGTACAAGACACTGAGCTATGAGTTACATACCTTTCACCTCCTCCAGTCATGTCCTCATCTGCCCTGCAGCCTCCACCCACACCTTCTTTTTATTTTTCTTCTTTTAAAAAATGTATTTTTGATTCCCCCAACTCTGGGCTTGATGTTGGCTTTTCACCGAACTCTGATGGGCTGGCACAGACTGGAGCCCCGGTTAGACCTGGGGCCTGATCCTCCTTTCTCCAAGGACCTCTGCTCCTGGTGCTGGGGCTGTGGTGGGCTAGGAAAGGGGATCAGGGTGATTCTAGCAGGCAGCCTGGCTCCTAAAATATGTAATGCTGGGGCCAGCCCTGAGCTCATACCTTGTGTTGAGCTATCCAGAGTGGCATCATGCTGTTGGGGGAGGACAATTCAGTGCAGAGCTTGTATGAGAGAAGTTAATGCATCAGGCCAGGCTGCCCTGGTCCCTGCTGACTGTGCAGAACACCTCTGGCTGGGGTAAGCTGGTCTCCTCTGTGCCCTGACAGGTTTCAGTGCTCCCAGTGCTTTCGGAACTGGTCTTCAGCCAAAGTGCACATCCTGTTCCACATGCGCTTGCACCAGGGCCAGGGCATGGTGTGGATGCGGACCTTTCGCCAGGCATGCAGGCGGTGCCCCAACCCCCAGCTGGAGGAGGCTGAATTCAGTGAGGAGAATGTGGAGAAGATTATGCGCTACCTGGTGCTAATGATCCTCAAGTATTTCTACAAGGTGTCTGTCCCAGACTCTGATCTCCTGGAAGTTGTGGTGGATGCTCCAGTGATGGGACCACATGACAGTGCCCGCTGTGAGGGCTGCCAGCTCGGCGTTTGCAGAAAGTCGCGGTCGGACCCATCATCAGATGCCCAGAAGTCTTTGAAGGATGCGGCGAAGCCCAGAACCCACCACACCCTGAAAGACCGGTACAAGAGGCTCCATGCAAACACAAGTCACCACTCCTCACTCTCTAAGAGAAACTTTCCCTGGAAACGCTGGTGCTGCATTGGCAGCTCTTTGTTCTGTGTCTTGGCAGTAGTCCTCTTTATTGCACTTTATTTAACCCTGAAGTAGTGGAAGTTGGTGATTGCAATGAGGAACTGGGGTGATGGCTAGGGGAGCTGATGGTGCACTTGGAACATTGGGTGCTCATGGTCAGGTGAAGCTTCCTTGGCTCCTGGAGGCATGGGAACACATTGAGGTGCCTCAGCCAGGCACCTCATCCCACAGCCTCAGGGAGCCTGGTGGGTCTGAGGGTTTCTTATGGGACACATTCCACATGAGGACAATTACGAAACATATTCTGCATGAGAACAACCCTCAGCTGCCCCATGCCAAGGATGCTTGCAAGAATAAAGATAGGTTTGTGGTTTTTAATATCATTTAAAGCCTTTCCTAGATTCATGTGAGCTGCTTGGAGAGAAGGTGAAGGCTGCCTTTATTTACCACCTGGGGTCAGCTGCCCGGAAGGCACATCCCTATTCTCCCTTGCTTTTGGGACTGGGGACCCCAAGTAGCTGAGGAGCACATAGAGCTAGAGGTTGGCAGAAAGGTCATGGGGAGCTGGTGCCAGTGGATGCTGGCACTGCCTCTTATGAGCTGTGCTAAGCAAGTCTGTGCAGCTGTGCTGTCTCTTAGTTTCCCTGCCTGTAAAATGCCTCATAACCCTGCCTGAGCCCTGGAGAATGTGGCTCCTCCAGTGCTGTCAGACAAGGGGAAGAGTTGGGGGTGCAGCAGCACTGGTGTTTGACTTACACTGCTCCAGCCCCTGCTTGGATAATCCTGTGGTGACTATTTTGGCAGGGGGGGATAGAAGCAGGTCAGCCCCTGCAACTGTAGCCACTGGGGGTTTCTGTGCTGGGTGAGGAATAGCCTGGGGCTGAACAGTGGCACTGTGAGCCTATTCTCAGTACACAAAGGATAATGTGGATTTTGGGAGACTATGGCTTCTTCTTGCAGGAGGTAGAAGATTAGGCCTGACTTACTACTGCAGGGTCAGCAGAAAGTGAAGGGTGTGCAGCATGGTGAAGCTGCACCCAAATTTGTCTCTATGGGAGCCAGAAAGTGCCCCAAATGGTTCATGCCATGGGTATCTGAACACTCCCCATCTCCTCCAGCATTCCACTACCCGGGATGTATGTTCATAGGGCAGGTGGGGGGCACTGGGTGGCCCCAGCTCACTGAGGCAGCATGAATTCAGAGTGATGGTGTGGCTGGCCCCATATCACCGTGCCCCTCTCCCAGTGGCAGCCTCCATCCCACTACTTGGGCTCTCCTCTCTTTCACAGAATCATAGAATATTAGGGATTGGAAAGGACCTCAAAAGATCATCTAGTCCAATCCCCCTGCCACAGCAGGTTCACCTAGACTAAGTCCCACAGGAACACGTCCAGGTGGGTTTTACACGTCTCCAGAGAAGGAGACTCCACAACCCACCTGGGCAGCCTGTTCCAGTGCCTTGTCAACTTCACTGTGAAGAAGTGCTTTCTCATACTGATGTGGAACCTCCTATGTTCTAGCTCACACTCATTGCCCCATGTCCTATCACTAGAAGATATTGAGAAGAGCCTGGCTCCATCCTCCTGACACCCACTCTTCATGCATTTATAAACATTAATGAGGTCACTCCTCAGTCTCCGTTTCTCCAAGGTAAAGAGAACCAGCTCCTTCAGCTTTCCTTATAAGGGAGGTGTTCTGCACCCTTCATCATCTTTGTGGTTCTGCTCTGGATTCTCTCCAGCACTTCTCTGTCTTTGCTCCTGTGCTCTCACTGTGAGCATTTGAGGAGCTCAGTCAGGCTGTCATCCTCTTCCACATCCACCTGGATCATGTTGGGTGAGGATGAGGAGCTTCAGGCAGCAATGCCACCAGTTGTGGGCAGAGCTGGTTTTCAGCCAGGTGAATGCCAGATGGATTCTGTTGGATTTGGTTGCCACATCTGGCAGAAGCCTGGCTAGTGGATGACTATTAACTGTCAGCTTCTCCACTTGCTCTGCTTTAGTAGCCCCAGAGTCTGGCTGTGCTGGGATGCCAGCTGCTGGTGAAGGAGTTTTCTAACACAGCCCTGAACTGAGCTTCATGGCTACTCTTCACCATTTTCTCTGGGGTTCATACATTGCCCAGGTGGTTGAGGAGCAGAAACACAGACACTAAGAGACCTGCTGCTCACAAGCAAGAGCTGTAGTGAACAAACCCCAAACTACTCTGGTTTGTGAAACAATTTTGTGAGCTGCCAGATGAATCCAAGGAGGCAGAGCCCCAGAGGCAATTGCACCCATTCCCTCCTGACACCACCAATGATTTGCTGCTGAAGAGGCACACGACGGAAAAGATTTGATGACTGAATTAATGAAAGAATGAATTAAGGGATGGCAATAACCAAGCCCAGTGTCGTCAGTGCACTTTACACCAGCATCAAGCCCTGGCCGTGCAGCTGCCCAGGTGCTCTCCTCCCTGCTGGATTTTACCTGCTCGCTGTGGGTTTCCTTTTTACCTGGTGTAAGGTTTTTCCGCAGTTTGATACCTGCAGCCTCCAGGCTGCTGGTTAGAAGCCGCGAAATAACAAGAGCTCCAGGGGCCATGTGGATTTTGATGCTGAAGCTCTACGTCCAGCTTCTCCCACGGACTCTCCCCGTTCTCCAGCGCCTTCCCCAGCCCGCAGCATCCGCAGCCCCGGCCATGGGGCCAGCAGGTGGAGCTGCAACATCTCCGGCACCGCGCAGGGAAGGTTGGAGCCGCCACCCGGCACCACTGGGACAGGCGAGCATCACCCAGGTGGGGGATGCGTTCCCCACATGCCCGTGCCCATCTCTTTCACCAGCGTGCCCCCACCAGACCATATCCGAGATGGGCACGGTACTGGTCTGTGGAGGAACTGGTCTGCCGCTGGGATTTTCCAGTCTCAGAGCGCTGGAGGTGCCCGCGAGGGGCAAAGTGTGGCCTTAAACCCCTCCCGGGTTCCAGCTCTGCCTGGGCGACAGTAGCGTCCCGACAGCAGGGATGGGGACCCGTGTTGGTGCCACCAGCAGGGACTTCAGCAAGGAGAGTCAGCATGACCTTGGGGCGAGTATCAGAGGTGTGCCAGGTGGTTTTGGCAGGCGAACAGTGGCTGAGAGAGTTCTTGGGACTCAAAGGGCTTCTATCTGAACGGCTGTGTCTTTCTGACAGAGATCTCTCCTTGTTTGAGGCGTTTGGAGCTGAGTGGCTCTGCTGGGGAGGAGGAGACTGATCCTACAGGCAGAACCAATTCCCTTTCCTCCTGCGTGGGTCTCCCGGTGCTGGGAGCAGTCTGCCCTTTCCCGCTGGCATTATGTCATGAGGAAGAGACATGGCCGAGTTTCTTGCTGCCATTGCCCATAGCCCTCTTCTTTTCATGCTGAGGTTTTCCCAGCCCCAGTCATCTGTCTGCAGCCTCCTCAACCACCCAGCTGCTGAGGGGGGACTCCCTCCACTCTGCCTGGGAAGTCAACTCTGGTGGAGACCACATGCCTGCAGAGGTCCCTATTTTCTTGCCTGTGTCTCTATGCTCTTTTACAAGGGGAGAACCATCCCCTGCAGTGCCCTCTGCACCCTCTTCCGCTCGCTCATCCATCTGAGCATTTGCTGCTTCTCCCCTGGTTTTCTCCCTGCCACTGCCTGCCTGTCTCCTCGAGTGGTGTATGCATGTCCCCTCCACCATGCAGCACTTTGATCTCCTCCTCCCTACTCAGAGGCATCCATACACAGGCTTCTTGGCCAGAAACTCATTTTCGGGATCTTTCTAGAATACCCCTTTCCCATGTGCAGTTGTGCCCCGTCCCACTTGTTTGTTAGCAAACTGCCTTAAAATGCTGATTTTCATGGCTCCTGACAATTTTGGAGCCCACAGCCAGCCCCCACAGCTCAGCTCGGCTCCTAGGGAGGGTGAGAAGAGGCCAGTCTGCAGCTGGCATCAGGACAGTGGGCCCATACTGGGAAAGATGGAAAAGGGATGAAGGATGCTCTCTCTTCTTGTGGGTCCCGGGCAGGTTCCAAGCATCCTCCCCCTGTCCATCTGGGGTTGGGCTTTGCTGCAGCCAACTCTCTGCTCAGGTCTGGCACTCGCATGTAGACACGGACAGGCAAACCTCACAGGGGCATTTTGCTAGACTTTCACTGTAGCCAGAGTGATAAACTGCTGTCTCTGTGCCTGTCTCCCTGAAGAGAAGCTCTTACCACTCCGACAGGTTGTGAGGTGCCAACAAATGCAAAGCTTGTTGTCACTTTTCTCCTCTGCTGCTCATTCACAGCTCTGCCTGCCCTCTGCCACAGTGGGGCATGAGTAGCTGGCACTTGGCAGCCTGGCAGCTTGGTGAGCAGGGGCTGACGGCTGGGTTGTGCTGGGGGTTTCCTGGCAGAGCTATTGATGGGAGGCAGAGGAGACTCTGTATTTATGACTGATAGGCGGCAATATTTTTTAACGTGCCCTAAAGCGCTCTAGGCTCAGATCCTCAGATCCTGGTGATTTAATGCTCAGGAGACCATGCCTTGATTTTGCTTTTCTTCCCTCTCCTCCTCTTCATTCCTCTGATGTCTCTGGACATGTTAGCAGACCTGTGAGCAAGTGAGCCAGATTCACTGCCCTCCTACCTACGGTCATCCCAGAAGAGCCCAGTGAAGTTCTATGCTGTAGGAAAATAGGGATCAATAAACTGCATCTCAGCCCTGGATCCAGGCACGGAGCAGGAATCAGTGGCCATGATTTTAAGTTCTCTCCAAAGGCTGGATTTTCACAGCCTGTGATGCAGAGAAGAGATGCCTGGCAGAGCCTCAGCGTCCATCCGTACTCGCTGCAGAGCCTCTGCCGCACACAGACGTGCTTTCTCAGTCCAACAACTAGTGGGTACAGGCTGACTTTTCACCCCTTTGAAAGCAGAGTCAGAGACCTGCTATTTTGCGACATGTCAGTTTAACCCAGATTTAATTGCTGTTCTCAGCACACAGGTTGCTGCACTCTCCTCCAGCCACTGCCCCTGACTCGAGCGATGTGCTAAGGCTGTAAATAATTGAAGGGCAGGATCTCATCTGTTGCCAAGTTTTGCAGTTTGCATTCTCTGCTGGTCAGGATCTGTCCCAGCCCTTGAAGCTGTGTGGGCTGTGGCTGAGCAGCTGTGGGGTGAGGGACAGCATGAGAATCTCGCTGGGAACGTGGGCATCTGTGGCAGAGAGGAGCACCCATCCCTGACCACATCCCCCCTCGAGTAGAAGCCTCGGGGCACAAGCTCAGTACTTATCAAAGTTTTATTGTTCTCAGGAGGAAGGTTACGCAGAACCATCCTTACACGACATCCGGTATTTTACAGTACGTAGTACAAAAACCAGAAGTCCATATGCATACAAAAATACCTCGCAGTTACGTGACATAGCCAAGGGTACAGTTTTTAGCGTGTCCACGCGTTCAACCTTCCTTTTTGGACAACAGCAACACGGCAGAGTGGCTCGTTCACTGCTGACTCCTCCCTTGCAGGGCAAAACCGAAGGAGAAGGACAAGCCCCAAGGAGGCTGTGGGCTTGCAGAGAGGACAGCAGGCAGTTTTTTGCACATTGCTTACAGCTATAGAAGGGCTTTGCTGGCAAGTGAAGGAGATCATGTTCCCGCTGAAGAAAGCTAAGCTCACTTGACCTTGTTCTTTGGTGGGGCTTCCTTGTCTGCCTGGGTCTGGAGGGAGTCTGTGCAGGTACGAATAGTGCTGGTGTACTAGGTGAGTTGGGATCAGTCTAGAGTGACTTGAACAGGGCCATGAACAAACACTGAACACCACCAGTAACCTGTAAATCTGCCTTAAAATGGCCTTAAAAGCAGTCAAGGGGGACTAGAATCTTGCAAGAATGAATGTGCTGCTGTGCAAGACTACCCAGGCCCCTAAAGAAGGGGTGAAACCCCAAGGAATGGCGAGTAATCTGAAATGGTTCTGCTGAAAATAAGGTACAGGAGGTGTGATGCTGTCTTGTGTGTTGGAGAACTTTCCTTAGGAGGCTGAAAACCATTCCATGAACTAATCTTAGGGGAGGACTGAAGAAGGCTTGAAGTGATGGAGGGTCAGAAAAAGTTTGACCCTGGAGTTGAGGGTGACAGTGAGTCCAAACCCCACTACCTGTCCTTGTGACCTCTGTGGGGCACCGATCCCATGAGGTGGGGTAAGAGTAGCCTGTTTGTGTTGGTGCTGCTTCCATCACTCTGCCTTTGTCCTGGCTTGGAGAGAGGCTCCACAGGAGTGGGGGTTGAGGTTTGGAGATGAGCAGCACAAGCTGTGGACACTGGCTGAGATCCTACCCTTCACTCCCGTCTCCCAGCTCCCTAGCAAGCAATTCTAAACAGCACAAGAGAAGGGATCTGTATGAAACAGATGACGAGGAGGGCTGGCGAAGACCTAGCGTGTGCTGAGCATCGTGGCTACTGCTTGCGAAACACCAGAGTCTGGAGCACATTAAACAACAACAACAACAACAAAGGGAGCTGTGGCAGCAGGCTGCTTAGTCACTCATCTCTCTAGCTCTGGCTCCAGAAATGTCCACCTCTCTGAGGAGCCTGTTTTCTTCTCCAACCAGTCCACATAGTTGGAGACTTTGGTGTACACCCCGTATACCTGCTTGCTTCCGCACTCCTCTGGGCCGCCCCATGAGACCAGCCCTTGGGCTACCCACCTCCGAGTTCCTGGGTCCTGGATGACAAAGGCTCCCCCACTGTCTCCCAAGCAAGTGTCCTTCCCACCTTCGTAGTACCCGGCACAGAACATGTTCTCAGTGACGCTGTAGTTCCCTGACCGCGACTCGTAGCTGGTCTTGCACTCGGCGTGGAGAACCACTGGCAGTTTGACATACTGCAGGATGTCAGACAGTGTCCTCATGCCTGAGCTGATGATCTCGTCCACTGTTACGTTGGGGTTGGAGATACCCCAGCCAGCCACTAGCCCCAGTGTGTTTGGGTGAGGCCCGTCCAGCTCATGCTCAAACTGGGGCAGGCAGATAGGCATGACATAGTTCCCCATGGTCACCTTCTCCTTCAGCTTGACCAGAGCAATGTCGTGGTTGTAGTTCTGGATGTCAAACTCCTCATGGAGGATGATCTTCTCCACTGTCCGATTGATGGCCTCCATCTTGTTCCTCACATCATGAAGGGCCAGGTAGACCGTGACATGCTCCTTGGAGACAGGGATGACAGTCTTGTCTCTTCTCTGGGAGCGGAGCACATGGGCGGCCGTCAGCACCCAGGAGTCTGAGAGCAGAGCTCCACTGCCAAACCACTTGTCGTTGGGCACCCGGGACATGTCCTCCACCACAATCAGAGCCTGCCAGGGGAAGAAGCCAGGTTCTGCATTTCGCCCACCAATGATGCGCTTGATGATCCCAGGCAGAGGACGAGCTGGCCGGCCACACACTGGAGACAGAAACCGACAGAACAGTTATTCCTAACACTAATCTGGGGACCGAATGAAAAAGGGCATCCCTGCAGATTATGCCACATGGCTGGTTATCTTCGAGCCAAACATTCTCCTGCTTCCTTATTTTTCCAGAAGGGGCAAATTTTTCTTTTTCTCAGTATATAAACCCCACCCACTCTTCCTACCACCTTTACCTTCTTCAGGGCTTGGAACAGACTGGGTATTACACCCCACCCCCTATGCTGACAGGTCTTTGGAGGGAAGTCTGGGAAAGGAACACATCTATTCTTAAGGGATTTCCTTCCTAAAGGAGACCCCAAACCCTTTCATGGCTTCCTTGCCTTGGTGGAACGGTTTCTGGCGGCAGCAGTTTGACCTCCTGGAGAAGGGCAGTCTGTTGATCTTCCATGAGCACGGTGAAGTGGCCGTGTTCAGCCTTTGTGAAGCTAGTCACAAAGAGGTCAGCTGAAGCCTCTATGGGTTGTGCAATTTCTTGGGTAAAAGAGGCAAAATCCTATGTTTCAGCCTGAGAATTAAACATGAAACCAGGAGATGCCAGTGCTAGTGCTGCCTTCATTACCAGCCTCCTACAGACTTTGGGCTCTTCATCTCTCTCTGAGCTATTCCAACAGTGCTTTTGGACAACAGAGCATGTTTCTTTGTTCACAGCTCTAGACAGTTTGGTTCAGCTCTCCAAGAGTTAAATACAGCCACACCAAGCCCACTGGATGTCCCTGCTCTCTGGGGCTGCGGACAATTGTCTATCACAGAATTACAGAACGCTGGAGATTGCAGGGGAGCTGTGGACATCATCTAGTCCAATCTCCCTGACAAAGCAGGTTCATCTAGAGCAGGCTGCGCAGAATCGCATCCAGGAAGGTTTTGAGCATCTCCAGAGGAGACTCCACAACCTCTCTGGGCAGCCTGTTCCAGAGCAATGTCAAATTCAAAGTAAAGAAATTCTGCCTCATGATTAGATGGAACTTCCTGTGGTCCCATTTGTGCCCATTGCCCCTTGCCCTGTTGCTGGCCACCACTGAGAAGAGTCTGTCCCCTCCTCCTGACACTCACCCTTTAGATATTTATAAGCATTGATCAGATCCCTCCTCTGTCTTCTCTTTTCCAGGCTAAAAAGACACATGTCCCTCAGCCTATCCTCAGCAGAGAGATGTGTTCCAGTCCCCTAAACATCTTCAAAGCCCTTTGCTGTACCTTTTCCAGAAGTTCCTTGCCATTCTGGAACTGGGGAGCCCAGAACTGGACACAGTACTCCAGATGTGGGCTCACCAGGGCCGAGTAGAGCAGAAGAAGAACCTCATGTGACCTGCTGGTCACACTCTTCTTAATGCATCCTAGGATCCCATTGATCTTTTTGACCATAAGACCACATTGCTGGCTCATGGTTAATTGGTCTGCCAGGTCTCACAGGTCCCTCTCCACAGAGCTGCTTTCCAGCAGGACAACTTCCATCCTGGGTTTTGTCATGGGCAGTCAAAGTCCAGTAGATCTCGAAAACTTGCTCCTAAAAATAAAAATAACCTCCCAGCTGCTTTTTCCTTCCTCATTCTTGCTACAGGCTGTGAAAGGAAGATGTGAGCAGTCTTGACCATGAGATCATGGACTTTCTAGGTCACTTCTGGCCCTGTTGAGCTTTGGAAGCATAAAGCTCTCAGTATGTGTCAGGGCAGGGCTACAGCACATGTGGCCCTGTCACAAAGGGAGGTGGAGAGTCCTTAATGAAAAGGGTGGGCTTGTGCCAAGGTCCCATGTGCTGAACCTCTACTCCAGAGAGGCTGGAGGATTTACGGTGCAAATAGCAGACTAATCTGATGTAAAGAGTGCGTTGCTGCCCACCGGGCATGAGTATGGACAGTCTGAACTGCATTCAGCGTGTTATGGCACCGTGGAGGTTTTCATCCAGAGTCAGCTACCCCAAGGCTGTGCCAGGTCTCCTGATGCTGAAATCAGGTATGGATTCAGCAGGACTTCAAGCACTCTAAGTAGTACTGGACTTTGGTCTTGGTTTTACACCTTGTGCTCCAGAAGGGGACTGTGGTGCTCTGGGAAGGACAAGTGGAGAGATCCTTCTGCTGTCTCAAAGACCTGGCAGGTGGTAGGATTTCTGCCAAGGCAGGGTCGCCATAAAATGGGGCTGTGACTGTTGTAGAGTTGAGCTGGTAGGTGGACAAGGAGACAACGTGAGGACCAGCCTGTACTTTGCAATTCCCCACTCTGCAGTCCTGGAGTGATTTGGCTGGATTCACACCATTCAGAAGCAGAAAGGCCAGAAGATTAATCCTTCAGCCTTACTGTGCCTCATGAGCTTGCTCAGCCCTTTCCAAACTGTTCAATCACTCATGTGGCTCCTACTCAGGAAATCCAGGGGAACACCAATGGGATGACTGAAGCCTGACATCATCCCAGCCTCACCCCTCGCTCTGAGACCCATCATGAGGTCTGTGGTCTCATGGCCATGGCATTTGTCCTTCCTGAGGAGCTGTGGTTGGAGGGAATTGGCTGTGGGATGTTGCCTAGCACCACGGGCTTTACTCCTGCATCTTAAATCCTCACCACAATTATGGCAGCTAAACCAGCAACCTTTTGGTCATCTCAACAGGCCGGTGCTCAGCACACACAGAGTTAATGTCTGAAGAGCTCTGACATGCTGCCTAGCTTGCCTTCGATAGCTTTAGCTGTGACGCGGCATGATGAAGAGGAGGGCCTCAGAATACTGAAGGTTGGACAGGGTAGGCAAGGACAATCCTGCCGCTGAGGACCTGGGCCTTGGGACACGGTTGGTGGTGGTGCTGCTGATTCATGCCTTTGGCAGCACTGTGGAGAAAGTCTCCCAGGTTGCTTGGAGGTGCTGGTGTCACTGGGATGTTGTGGGAACTGATTTGGTTTTACCCTTCCACAGCGGGAAGAGTTCCCAGCCACGGCAACTCAGGTGCTGATTTCATCCCTTCCATTCTGCAAGGGGAACCCACATCCTCCATGGAAGGTGCCAAGACTCTACCCTGATGCCCCTGGGCTGCAAGAGGAGAATGCAAAGCCTTACAGAAAAAAGGTCTGTGAGGGATCAGGGCTAAGAGTCAGCAACCAGAGCAGGAGCACCAGGAGCTGCTAAGATGGTTTTGTCGTATCTGGGGTCTGCTGCTGGGAAAGCTGTGACTCCAGCAGAGAGGAAACGTGGTGGACATCTCAGTGTGTGCTCCACTCCTCTGCCTTCCCAGTGCTATGAGGAACAGAAAACACGCTCAGGCAAACCACTGCTGTGTCCCACCCCATCCCAGCTGTTGTGCTGCACCAAAGCTGATGGCCATCCCAGGGAGACGTTTTAGAGGAAGTGCACCCCGCCAAATATTTATTCTATTAAATTACATATTAAAAATGCTGAGCAGACTGCAAATGCTCCCACTAATGGGCAGGGGCAGGCACAGAGTGGCCTGGAAGAGACGTTTCTATGGATGGGGATGTGGCGTGAGACACAGTGGAAGATCTGAAGAGCAGCTGGTCAGCTGCTGCCTGCAAATCCCAATCTCAGGAGAGTGTTGTACTCTCTCTGGGATTTTCCACTTTCCTGAAGTCTCTCCGACTTCTGTCACTAATCAGGAGGCCTGGAAATGTCCCATGAAAGCTGCTACGGCCCCAAAACTTGTCCCCGTATGCTCTCGGCTCAAATTAGTTCAGCCTGGAACATCAAGGAGAGATGCAGGGAGCAGCTGCCGCAACAACAGCAGCCAGAGTCCTGCTTTTGGCACTCTGTGGGATGCAGAGAATCTCAGGGGTCACCCCTCTGGTCTTGCAGTTGTTCAACAAGGCTGGAGAGCAGACACCCTTCATGCAGCTGAGCCAGCTCCTGAGCACTGGGGTGGTTGCAGCCACAACCATGTCCTGGCAGCCCGGTCTCTGCACCTCAACCAGAGGTCCCTACACATCTGACCATGACCTGCACTTGGAGCTGCCTCCAGGTTCCCCTTCTCGGCAGCTAGACCTGGCCCCGTACTGGGCTATGATCAGCCAATGTCCCAGAGACTCTTGTTTAATCCTGAGTGGGCACCTGGCCTGGAAACTTACTGGCTGCAAACATTTCTGGGACCTTTCCTTCTGCATGAAGCAGTTGCATTTTCCCACAAGGCTTGAAGAGATGCTAATTGCTCCCGTGTGTGAACACAGTTAGTGACATTGGGCAGGTAACGCTTTGCCCTTGGCTCGAACCATCTGCTGTGATGCTGGGGCTGAACACGGCCAGGAGAGCTCTACCATGAGGCTGCTGGTTTCTTTGCCTGCTGGAGCCAGCAGCTAAGGGAGCTCTGAAAGTCCAGATGGCTGTGACCCCACTGCTGCCCTATGCTGCCAGGGAGACAAACCTTCATCACTGCTGCCCAGTGCCACCACTGTCTGGGCTAGCAAGGACAGCAGGAGGCCTCTGTCCCTGTCAACCTCCTGGCCATACATTGCAGCAGTTGCATACGTGTAGCTGAGGCATATTGCATGACCACTATGGAGCACAGTCCCTGCTCAGGGAAGCAGCAGGTCAGGTCAGGCATGGAGGTATCCCCACCCCTGGCACATCCCTGCTTTGCACCCCTTGCTGCAGGAACCGGCTGTTCCAGCTCTGGTACCTGGTTGACAGGACGGCAGCTTGGTCCCCAGATCCTCGCTCCTCCACACCCCTGATTCGTCACATGTGTAGGTTGCTGGAAGAGAGCAAAGCATCAGCTAGGCTGTGGCCCTGGCATGAAGGGATGTCTTTTGCAGTAGAGAGATGCTACCCAGCTGTCAAGATCCTTTGAAGCCTTTTCCAGAGCAGAAGGTGACCTCCCTCTTATGCTGTCTGTGCTCTGCTCTCTGGGGCACTGTGGCAGCCCTGCCTCTGTGCAGGTGACACGCCACCATCCTCAGCTCCATTGCCTTGAGTTGTCTGGAGGGCTGAGCTATGCCCTCAGTCTCAGCTGGGAGCTGCCACCCCATTAATGCTGCCAGTGTCTGTTCCACTAACACCTGTGGGATGCTGGGACCAGATGCATGAGCCCAGCATGTGCAGGGGATATGAGCAAGGAGACAGGAATGTGAGGAAATCTTTTGGCTTTGCTTGCTGAGGGAGGAGAGGAAGAAGGCTCTGCTGCTGCCCAGAGCTGGGTCTGAAGGTGCAGAGGCTTGTGATGCTCAGGAAAGCACCTTGTGGTGTCTCTGTGATTGTGGACCAGGGGGATAAAGGGGAAACTCAGTCTGCCATGATCCCCATTGCTATCTGTCCAGCCTTGGTTATGCCAGATATTTGGGAGCTGGAAATGGTGCTGTCTCCAACAGCAGCCTCTCACACAGAGACACAGAAAATTTCATACGCTGCAGAGAGTGGATGGCAGAGCACAGAACAACTGCACTGGTGTGCCAGGGCTGTGAAACATGCAGGCAAAACACCAGGCACTGCTAACCCCATTCTACCTCACTGCAGAGCAGGACATGTCCACTCTGATGATCCAGCCAGTGCAGTCCCCCCCACAGCTTGCAAACTCATGCACATCTGGCCATGCACCCACCCACATCGTGCTATGGAGTCATGGCCCAGATCCACTGCTCACCAGTACTGTTGGGGGCCATGTGGTAGTAGGGGTGCTGGCAGTGGTACTGGATAGTTGCTCGGTAGGTGGTCAGGTTGTTCTTGGAGGAGAAGGTGACGAAGCCGTGCTCCAGCTCCGGTGGTGCTTTGCAATCAGCAACTGAAAGCCAACACAGAACGGGATTGAGCCCTGTGTTGTTTCTTGGGGTGTCCACTCAGCTGGTGGGCAGGTAATGCTGGGCTTTGGTGTGGTCCTACGGATGGTCCTGTATCCCCTTTTCTAGGGCACTGCAGGGGGCACAGCCTGGCACAGCCTCGGGTGGTAGCAAGAGGCTGTCCCCAAGCAGGGCAGCATGGCCCTCTGAACCACCCCCCAGCCACATGACCAAGCCAGGACACACAGGTGGCATTGCTGAACACCGTCAACACGGCTCTCTCACAGGCTGTATGGCCAATACCACTCAAGCTGGTAGAGAACCCATTCATGGGAGCCCATCCTGTGTACTCCATTTAGTGCAAAACCTCTCTGCTATACCTTTGGGGGAGTAAAATGCCTGCTTTGGCAGGTGAGATCTGTTAGGAGATGGTCCCAGGGTGTGTCTTTGCATCCCTCTGGAGCAGGCAGGGAAGAGCAGGCAGTGATTCACTAGCCTACATCATGCATGGAGCTGCTCCTCCAAGCACAAGGCTCTGCTAGGAGCATGACCCCATCCCTCCTACTCTGGGTCCCGCTCACCAGACAGTGCTGATGAGTATTTACAGAACAAGCTGCGTTGCCCTAGGTCCTGGCTGTCCTGTAATGGCAATTAGGGACATTGAGAGCATGGCTTGGCTGGTGTGCAGGTATGGGGAAGGTGAACATATGTGGGTAAGACCGCATTGGCTCCATCCTCTGGGGCATGGGCATGTTTGGCTCTTCTTCACCTATGTCTGGTGATGGTTCAGGTTCTGATGGAGGAAACAAGATTTCTGGGGTGCTGCTGCCCATTCCTGTGGCCTGTGTATGGTCCCCTGTCTCTTCCACAACCCTCACAGTGCTCTGCCCGACCTCTTCACCTCAGCTTGTCCCCTGGATTGGGCTTGTGCCACCAGCCCAGGAAGGACTCCAGGACACAAGGTAGTTCATCCATCAAAGTGACCCTGTGTGTGCTGTGGCTCCTCGCCCACACTATTCATAGCACATTTGGGTGATGCTGTGCAGCCTCCCTGTGCTCCATCCTGCAGGACCTGCCCCAGGGGAGGGCAGGAACTGGTGTCTGATCCTGCCAGGAAGTGCAGTTCTGCAGAGCTGGGTTCTGCCCCATGTAAGATGAGGGTCTGAGTAGGGGATGGGTGACTTTGCAGAAAGCAGGTCCTGTGGGGACATTACGTGAGCTCTGTAGGTCCTCATACACTCCAGCATGGGGGGATACTGGGCCTTGGAGGAATGGATATTGGGAACCAGTCTGGCTTGCATGTCTGCTCTGGAGCTGTTCAATGTTGCACAGCTCTGTGTCCCACCCAGGACTGAGGCAGGTCTGATACCTAGAGAATCAGATCTTACAAGGCATTGCCCCACCAGTATCCCGCTGAAAGGGTGGTGGGCAGGAGTTTGTGCCATGACTTTTGCCTTAGAAAGGGGCCACTTAGCATCTCTGTCTGTGTAGGATCAGAGGGGGACCAAGCTCCCTGAAAACACACCTTGTACTCCTCTCCCAGCCTCCTGTCCACATCTCAGCATCTTCCCAGCGAAGCTTCTGGTGCCTTGGAGAGTCCAGAGTGCATGGCCTGGGATTTCTGGGACATGGGCTCTGACCTCCTTCAGTTGCAACCAGCCAGAGGTCAGTCTGTCCACACCTCACCTGGCTGGCAGCGGGGAGCAAAGGGGATACGGAGGAACACCCATCCCCTGTGCCGGTGGGGAAAAGGGCTGGTGATGCCAACCCATCCTCCAGGCCTCCTTGCCCAGAGGATCTGAAAGGCACCGTGACTCACAGAGAGCGGAGAGGAAGGAGTGCTCTTATTTGTGACCGTGGGCCAGGGAGGAAGGGCAGTGGGAGGTTCAATCCCAACAAACAAATGAACGAACGAACAAACGAACAAACGAGCTGGGGCCATGCCGCTTCCTTGCGCAACTGCCGCCGGGCTGAGGCATCTGTGAGGGAGGGATGTGGAGGACGGAGGACGTGCCAGGAACCGGCAGCAGCATGTGGATCCTGGGCAGTGGTGCCAAGACCAGGCAGACACCCTTCCCGTGGGGTGACGTGGCAGCGGGAAAGCTGGGTTGACTCTGAGTTTGCTCCCCTTTTCTTGAGACAGGGTTAAGAAAGCACCAGGCGTGTGGGGGTTAAGAGTGCCATGCCAGTTAGACAAGCCACGGAGAAGGATTTAGCAGCCAGGCCAGGGGCAAAGGGGAGCTGCCCTGGGTACCGGACAGATCAGAGAGAGGCATCGAGACAGGCTGCACATCGGGGTGGCATGGCCAGCACCAGCCTCACGCGGCCACTTGCTCCAAGCTGGCTCTTTCCTCTGTCTGGTTGACGGCTCTATCCACAGCTGCACCGACAGCAGAGGGGAAGGAGGAAAGCAAAGAGAGAGAAAGCCTAATTAGTAGATGAGCAGGAAGAGGCATGCAGGAAGCCCAGCCCCCACAACGCCAGAAGTCGTTAATGAGCACCCACCCAGCCATGCCAGGGTGCCACGGAGACACAGCCGTGCCGGGGGTGTGTTCACTCTGCCTGGCTGGGGTGACCTGGGAGCAGTGGCTGGGAGAAGCCGTCACGGGTTTGTGTTTAGCCATGCCAGGCCATGGAGCTGGGTTTTATCCACCTTGGCTGAGAAGTTTTCTGTTTTCTGCACCGCTTTCTAAAACCGTTGTTGCTCCTGCCCTGCCTCTCCCAGACATCGCGGGGAGGTGGGAAGCACTGCAGCTCAGAGGCCCCACTTGCCCATTTAGGGGCTTCTTGGCTTTCCAAAAAAGGGTCTTAGAAACGTCCTGTAGTGAGTCATGACACACGAGAAGGGATCGGTTCCAGCCCAGCTGGGACAACATAGGTGCTGATTTAAATTTTCTCAAAAAAAGGCTGGTAATTTGTGGTGTTAAAAATGTTTACTGTGTTTTGTCACTTCTTTCCAGACAACGCCACTTGTCATCAGAGCACTGCTCAAGGTGGATAAAACCCATGTGAGGCTGTGGCAGGGGGAGTTGTAGGAGTGGGCGTCGCTGATCTCACTCTTTCTAAGGAGCTCTTTCAGACGTGAGTCAGGTCTAAGAGCCTTCTGATTTCCACTCTGAGTGAGACGACATGAATTAAGTCTCCTGAAATACTGCTCTGAGCTAAGATCCACAACCTTATTAAAAGGATCTGCCCAGATGAGAGCCTGGGTCCCAACATCCCTCAAGTGCATCTTATCCTGCTTCTCCTGGAAGGTCCTGGGATCTTCTCTGAGCATGCTTGCTACTTTCCCCCTCTGAGGACCAGGCTTAGAGCAAACTGAGCAGCAGTGAGAGTCCTCCTGAGAGCTGAGGGTGTTTGCAGTAAGGGAAAGGGTGTTACCATGTACATCGCCCAAGACTCAGCTGAGACAGGAGCTGGGTTAGGTGAAAGAAGAGATGATGTAAATTGTCACCTGTCCTTTCAAATGACATCTCCTTTCTTCTCCCATTTCAATGCTTGTAAATATCCTGACAATTTTTCTCTCCCCTTTTGCTTAGCTGAGCAGAACCCAGTTTGGGCTAGTACCTGGAACTTCTCTAATGTCCTGGGTCTTAGTAGCCTCCATTAGAAGGAAATTTGAATCAGGAACTAGATTATTCCAGATTGTCACAGATTTATCCAACAGAGACAGCTCTCAAGAGCCAGGCTTGCTCTTTCTTTAACAGGGAGACAGCAAAGCAGCTCGCACGTAAGTTACATGAACAACCTAACCTAAAGTGCCCACCTACTGCTTGCGGCGTTTGGAGAGAGCCCTGATACGCTACTGAAGAGTGAGCCAAAAGAACTTTGCTGAGTTGTGTAGCCCCTCTGGCTGTGTTTGCCTCTCTGAGTAAGGAATTCCACTCTGGCAGGGCAGCTCCCTTTAGCATGGACAGATTTCAGCAGGGAAAGGACGTTGGCAGGGTGGGGAAGAGCGTCCTTACTTTTGCAGATAGGGACCTCGTTACTCCACGTCCCATCCTTTAGACACTCGATCTGGAAGGAGTCGCTTTCCAAGTCATCCTGTGCAGAAGATGCCAGTGAAACAACCCACAGTCAATGTACAAGGCAGGGAAATTAATCTCTTTATAAAGACTACATTTCTCAGTGATTTAGTCAAGAGACCCACAGAAAAAGACTTTTCCAGCTAAAAATGGCAATAAAATCATAATGAAAAGCTTGGAGGAGTTTTCTTTTTGCCAGCAACTTGGTAGTGTGCTGAATGCAAAAGTACTGAAGTAATTTATTCCTGTTCTAGGTGCTGGGTTGCTTAAGGAGGCAGCTCTGTGTGAGGGATGTGTCTGGGAGGAGATGAGAGAAACAGCCATCTCCATGTCGGAAGTCAAAGCAGGCTACTGGTTTGGAGGAAAGACAGCCACCCTGTGAGTCATCCATGCTCCCTGTGGTTCTCAGCTGTTTCCTGGAGAGGGCCTGCCAAAATCTTGGCCCTCTGGACTGGATGAAGATGTCCTAAAGTCCTGGAAGACCTCCCAGTGTGTGGCGACTGGACTCTGCAGAGTTGCCCAGGAAGCTGAGCCAACTCCTGCTGAGGTCGGAAGCAGGCAGAACCCTGGCAACTCCCCTGGGGCTATTGCTGACTTTTTATCTGGCAGGGGTGCCAAGCCTGGCATTGTATAAGCTGTCTGACTCTGGAGTGATGATGGGAGAATGGCTTGGGGAAGTGCCATCTCCTCTCCTGTGTCTCTGGAAAGGAAAGTTGGTGGGTCTCAGAGGAGGCTTTTCTCCTTGCTCCTGGGAAGGGGATAAGGGTGGTGTGTGGGTTGTGTTCACTGTCCCACAGAAGCAATGGCTTTGGGAAGAAGCATCTCCCCTTTCCTACCCAGGTACCCAACTCTGCACTACCATCTCATACCTTCAGGACTTTGTATCCACTATTGCAGCTGATGACAACCTGGTCTTTGAAGGTGTACTTGGCTTGGGAAGGCTCGATTTTCCCATTGATTGGTGGTTGCACCAGTGGGCACGGATTCCCTTTAAGCAAAACCCAAACAAATAAAATCAGAACTCAGACCAGTAAAGGGAAGGAAACGTAGAGCCCCAGCTCTGCCGCTCTGCCCATGCAGCAGAGTCTGAGCATCCCTGAGCATCCACTCTTGCGATTAGCCTGCACTGGCACGACTCAGCCAGGCTCTTCTAGAAGGAGCAGAGGTTCCAGGTCTTTCCTCCAGTCTGTAATAGTCAGGCTTTGGGGAGTACATCACCAGGAGCTAATAATGATAGCTTGTGCAATTATCCTACCCCAAACTGCTCTCCTTTGCAATGTGGTCTTGTTTCATCTGGTGCAGGGGAAAAAAAGCAACCTTTGAAAGGAGGGCTCTGTGTTATTTTATTTCTCTCTTCTTGTGATTTCTAGAACAGATCCTGTCAGCAGACAGCATCATGGATAACCAAAATTACTGTCTCTACCTCCAGGGTTTATAAAGACCTTCCCATTGCCCAAGTCCTGTTGGCAGACAGCATCATGGATAACCAAAATTACTGTCTCTACCTCCAGGGTTTATAAAGACTTTCCCATTGCCCAAGTCCAGCAAATGGAGGAAAGTCGCTGGACTTACCAATTGCTGTGTATGACAGCTTCCAGCCTCTGTTCTCTCCTGAGTTGTCACTATGGAAGAGGATCTGCACGCTGTTGGTTTTAGTTTCAATGAGCCCTGGGGACTTCTCTCCACAGAAAGGGCCAAACTCTCTATGGTCAGCTTTGATCTGTCAAGGTGAAAAAGACTGGGTGATTTGAGCAGGATCTTTCATCTGAGGATTAATTCATGCTGAGGGTAAAGGATCATGTCAATGGGGCTTATGCTCCATGTGTTGAGGGGCTGTGAACTTGAAGAGGGTCACTGTTGCTTGAGAGGGTCAAAATGAGATGTAGTAAGAGACAAGGGGTCAATTCAGCACAGGGCTGCTGCTGGCTTTGTCACCCCCATCCAGACTGGGGCAATTCTGGTCCCATCACCAGGACACTGGGGAAACAACCAGAGAGTGGGACAGGAGGATAGTGCAGAGTGCAGCTCACCTTGATGTAGTCATAAGGACAGGTCACCTCAGGGTGATCTTCCACATCAAAGCTGTCCTCAAAGCTCAGAGTGATGAAGAAACCCTCCTCCAGCTCGATGCGGTATAGGCAGTCTGAGCTCTTGGGGTAGGGGCTGGGGAAGTCGGAGCTGGCGATCATCCCACTCCTCTGGGTGTAGAGGTTGTCGCTGCATTCCACTGAAACACAGCCATGGCTCTCAGGGCCCTGCCACCCACATCTCAGCCCTAATCACACTCAGGAGCCCTCCCAGTGAAGCAGTGTCTACTGGGTGGTCAGCGGGTCCTGAATTTGCCAGGAGAACCTCACAGAGCTACCCTTCAAATACGCCTGTGGCACAGCAGCCCTGGACTGAGAGCTAATCCCACCTAATCTACTCGATACAGATTGAGAGCAATTGATTCGGAGTGACCACATCTCCTTCCCACACAAGAGGACTGTGAGCCTCAGGCTCCTCCAGTCCCAGGCTATTGATTGGCAGGGCAGGAGGTACTTTGTCCCTCCTGGTAGCAAGAGGGTAGTTTTGCCTGTGTTCGGCAGGTCTGTTGCCTGTGCCGGGACCCCATGTCCGAGCTGTGCCTGGGTGGTACCTTTGCAGGTCCTGTTGTCAGAGTGGAGGATGTAGCCGAACCTGCAGGAGCAGTAGTACCCGCCGATGTAGTTATGACAGTAATGGTCACACGCCAGCTCCTCATCGCTTTTCTCCAGGCACTCATCCACATCTAGGATGGAGACAACAAGGAAGGGGGGTCACCCTGCAGCACCCCACACATCACTCCCATGGGGACATTTGCCACAACAGAGAGACATTAGTTGTCCCATGTGGTGGGTCACACGAGCACCCAGTGTGTCCCACACAGCACGAAGGCTGCGCACAAGGACTTCTCTCGCTAGGGTTCCCAGGGCTGGACTGGGATGTGATCCAGAACACCTGTGATGCTACCCTAGCAGGCAGGCTTAAGCACTGCTTACCGACGGCAGTGTAATGGGCATCAAAACCGGTGAAGCGTTCCTCATTGGAGAAGTCAGACCTGAACGTGACGCCCATGTAGGGCCCTGGAGACAGGATCACTTGCTGGCCAGGAGCCTGCTCTGTGTCTGTTGTCTCCCTGCCGCAGAAAGTTGCCAGCTCCTGGTCCTCAGCTTCAATCTGTCAGCAGAAAACAAAAGTGAGTGCTCAGCAGGGCTCGGGACTTGGACTCTGCTGAGCACTTGGACAGCACAGGAGTTTCACATGTCCCTGGGGTACTCCCCAGTGGTGGTCACCTCCAAATTTTCTCTACCTGGGGCTGAAGGTGTCTATGAGCCCAGAGAGCCTGTGGTGCTTTCCTGGGGGAGGTCAAGATGGGCTTGGAGTCATGCTCTGCACCTGAAAGCTCGGGACTCCGGTTGTGCTTGCTCAGCCTGTCATCTGCTAGTGAGGTCTTTGGGACAGGCATCTGGCAGCCTTTGATGGCCACAGCCTAAGAATGCAGCTCTACCCCCATGGGTGTCCCATTCTGCTCAGCCATAAAATACAATTTCCAGTCATTCCTGCTGCATTCACTTCACCTTCTGCAGCCAAGCAGAACCCTACGGATACTCAGAGCACGGCAGGTCTGAATCCCACTGCTCCTGCTCTCAGGTGCCATTACTGCCATAAAGCAATTACATGGTTTCTGGAAAATGAACAGAGGAACTCAAGTTTGCCTGCTCCTACCCTCTGAAACAGATGCCAAGAGTGCAGGTAGCATGGGGGATGCAGATAGGAGCTGGGGACTGTAAGGGGCAGATGCAGCCTGTTTGGGAGCTGAGGTAAGGATGTGGGGAGGTAGCAGGAAGAAAGTGGTCTGAAAATTTGCCCCAGGCTGTGTCATTCCCACTTTGAGCTGTTGGTACCTGAGATGCTCCCTACTGTCTCTTCCCTCACCCCAAATACTGACACAGACAGTAGCATCTGTGTGAGGGCTGTACTGCTGGGAGGGACCTCCTAGGAGCCTCTGCTGAGGGGTTTTGCATCAACTCAAAGCAGCAGATGTAATTTGGGTGGTGTTTCTGTCCTCTGGGCTGGCTTGGACAAGCTTAGTCTCGTCCCTGCCACCCACCCAGGGTCCCTCTCTGGTTCTAGACCTGCAGTACCAGGCACTGTTTGGACTGAAGCTATGTGCCCAAAAGGCTACAGGAGGGGACCACAGGGCCAGTGTGCCCTGTTGTAATGTCGGCATACATGCTGATCTATAGAGCATCCCTTTAAAGCACAGCTATGTCTGTACCCTGCAGATCCCCCTCTGCTTTTCTCTGGAAAGCCCCTTCCTTCCTTCTTCCCTGCTGTTTGCCCCAGGACCATTTCAGCATTCCTTCTGCACATCCCATCCCTCATCCCCAGTCTCAACCCCAGTCTCTCCCAGCTTGTTCCCAGCACCCTGCCTGCTTCCCTTCCCTGGGAGATCTGAGCATGAATAACCCCTCAGCCGAGGAATGTGGTGAACACCACCAGCCAGCCCAACGTGGCTTATGCCAAGCCAAGGCTATTGAGGCTGCTATGAAGCGTGTGGCCCCCCAGCCCACGCCTGGGGGAATGGCCGCCTGCTCGGGGACCCATGGGGTCCCGGAGGCATTGCGATGCCCCCCTGCTGGCTTGCGTGACCTTGGCGAGGAGACACCCTCCTCTGGCTCCATCCCATTTCCTGGAGACTGTCAGGGTGCACCGACTGGGAAGGGTCTGGGGCTGAAAGGGAAATTTCCCAGGGCTGAACAAGCGGGCGGAAACTCGCTCACACCAGGGAAAGCCAACATGGAAATGGCAATTCAGCATGCCTTGACATTGCCTCCAGATATTTTCCATCCTCTCACACAAGCTGGAGCTGGCCAGAAAAGAGAGAGACTTTTCCGATGATAAATTTTGAGGATTTGGAGAAAACACACGCGTCCCGTCCCGCGCTGGGACCGCGTCCTAATTGAAAATTTATTAGCTTGCTCTTTTTTTTTGGGGTGAAACAGTTCTGAAAAGCGAAAAAGAACAAAGGAGAACAAGTAATTTGGGTTCCATCTGGTTTGGATAATTTTGAAATACATTGCGGTGCTTTAGAATCTCTTTTAAATCTGAAAGAGATTGCTTTGGAATGAAATAGTGTTTCAGACCGAGAAACGGGAGCACCGTCACCAAAAGCGAAGGGAAACGACATGTCGGCCCCGACACGCAGTCTCAGCTGCGCAAGCGCACGACACGCAGCCGCTTCTTTGAGGAAAACTGGGGGAAGGAGCATTTTCCAGCTGGTTCTTCCATGTGGGGCTGGTGGCTGTCACCCCCGCGGGGACATACATGCCCCTCCTCCAGCACTGGCTGATGCAGGACCCGGAGCACAGCATCTCTGAAGCACAGGAAAACCTCCGTGGTGCCTCATGTCTTGGTCTGATGATGTTCCCACCATGGGGCCAGCCCCAACACTGCTCCCGGCATCCCTGATCACAGCCCCAGAGCGGCAGGATGAGGCCAAGAGAGCCATGCTCTTCTCACTGAAGGTATCAGCATCCCCTTATCTGTGATGGGTCCCATGCCCCGAACCACTGGGAGCACAGACAGCCCTCCAGCAGTAAAATAAACAGAGAGGTCACCATCCCTGGTTAATATTTGCTGCTTCTGCTGAGGACTGTATACTTTTTTGTCGATCATTTACATCCAACAAGCAGGCTGGTAATTAAATCCTGGTTGTTTGTTTGGAGTTTCTCCCTCTCGGGTCATGATGTCGACGTTTTCACTAGAGAAGACGTGTCCCTGAGGGAAATATCAATTGCTGCAGAGAAATTCCCTATAAAAATACGCTGAAAGAATCCTCCTTTGACAAATAAAACCTAGCGACACTCTCGTGTCTTGAGTTTAGCCTTGCTACTGCCTCCAGCCTTGTTCCCTGCTCTTGCTTGCCTCCTCATTCCCTTGTGAAGACTCTGCTAGTCTGGATGGAGGCAGATGGAGGTCCCTCCCTTGTCGTGGCTCTGACCCCTTGCATTTTGGCTTGGATTGTGGCTAAAGGATCAGTGACCCGAGCTGTGTGGTCCCCCTTTGCCCCAGAGGCAGGAGCTGGGAAGGGAACCTTGGCTGGGTAGCAAAGAAATGCTGTCCCAGGGCATGGGCTTCTCGAGATGCCGGAGCAGTGATGCTCTGGAGATGTCTCCTGCAGCAGGCGGGTTAACACAGCGCCGCGAACAGCAAAGGGAATTTGGCCTGGCAGTTCAGTGTCTGCTGCCGGAGAGGAGCAGGCAGCCTGCAACACGGAAGTGCCGCCGCCAGCCCCCACTCCGGCCCTCCAGGAATGCACTAATTGGGCTGATGAAGGCCAAACATGCTGCTGGTAATATATATAAATGGCTCATTAGGCAGAGACATGGCAGTGCTGGGCTGAAGACACTGGGAACATGACACTGGGAGGAGATGCCTGGAGGGAGAAGGGCATGGAACAGCCCCTGCTGACCTGCTCCTGATTGCAGGAGAGCACCACCACGATGGATATGGGGTTGTTTTGCAAAATGATGGATGCTGCTGCTGCAGCCTGTTGGAGATGACGCAGGGATGGGACAGCCCCAGCAGGAGCCTCTGTCTAGATCTCCTGGAGATGCCCTCCCTAACATGCAGGTGTTGGCTCTTCAATAAGGGTCTTAAGTGTCCTTTTGTGCACCTGAATTTCCACGGGAACATTCATGGCAGGAGCAGTGCCATAAGGGAAAGTATGGGATGGCTGGTTTCCCCTGCTGGGGACTTGGCTCCATGCCTAGAGATGGTCCTTTCCTGTGGGTTGCTGCACCCACAGGCCCTATTTCTGGGTCAGATCTGCTCCCTTGGGGTAGGGGATGCAAGGAGAGCCCTGGTGGTGTGTTGAGGTGCTGACAGATCTGCTGGCTTGCTCCCATGCCTGACTGTACTCCTTCTTCTGCATGGGGGTGACTGAGGTCTCTGGCAGTGCAGGGGGTGATTGGTGCCACCAGACTCCTCTGCGTCAAGCCAATAGGATGGGAAAGGTGAACAGCAAAGCCCCGAGCTCTTCCCTCCTCCCAGCTGTCTCCTGGGATTTGAGGTGTTCGTCTTGGGACCACAGATTACCCCTGGCTGAGGCTGGCTGACAGTGTCAAAAAGGGATGCTCTTCTCCTAACCCCCCAGTTTATGCCAAGTCCTGATTTGTGCTTTGACCTGAGGAAGGTGTAAATGGGGCCTGTGCACCCTTCTCACAGCCCCAGGCTGAGCATGCACTGCCCCAAATGCAGCATCAAGCACCATCATGCACAACTGGAGTGACCCTTAATCACAGATGGCTCCTGGGCTGCAGGAAGTGAAGGGAATGTCTGTGGTATGTGCTGAAACCTGCCTGCGCTTATGCATGTGCCATCCTGAAACAAGACTGCTGGGGATTGGGATAAAGAGACCATGAAGACTGTGAGCCAACATGGACTTGCCATAGGCTGACTGGGAGGAAATCCTTTCCCCACAGGCCTCACCTTCACCTCCATCAAACTGGTCCGAAGCCAGCTGCCAAGCCCTCAGGGGCTGGTTCAGTTCCATGGCTTGACTTGGCATTGTGCAAAACCTCATGGACCAGACCCCAGGCTCACACCTCCTTCCAAGTTTGGGAATTTACTTGTGAAGGCTCCTCAGAAGTCAGGATTTAATCTCCTGTCTCTGGACTTCCACTGGGATTTCATGCTGCATCTCCTGCCCCTGCTACAGTGTCACTAACCAGGTCACTGCCATGGCTCACAGGGTGCTCCAGCTGGAGACTTGTGTGACAAAGAGCTCTGCAATTGCAGAAAGGAGCTGGGCAAACCATGATGAGACCCCTGCAAATGAGGAACCCCCTAAACAACTCCCTGGGGACAGCCATGAGCCAGGCAGAGCTTGCCAAGGAGCACAGTCCAGGGCAGGAGCCCAGCACGGATGGCTGCTCCTCCCCATCTGCCTGGTCTGGCAGGCAGCTGAAGGAGGTCATCCAAACCCCAGGCAGAGCTTGTCTCCAGTGTGCTGGTGGCCTGAACTTTGGCTTCCCAACACAGTGCACGGCTGATCTCTTCTACCTGCATGGGGCTTCTTTAGGTGGGTATTTGGGGGTGGCCGATGATCCCTTTCCTCCTGGCTCACTCCCTTAGTGAAGCCCCACTGCTCCCCTTTGCCAGCCCTGTTTGCCTCTCACCCGTGAGCACTGCTCTCGGAGCCATGTTCTTTTATATACACACACACGCACGCGTGTATGTGGATGGATATAAATAAACAGCTATTGTTTTAATTAGCCATTGTTTCAGAGCTCTGGAAACTGTTCCTTCCTAAAGACCACCCCGAAGGCAGAGATGTGCATGGGTTTAGGGTTCGGCTCAGCCTGAGCTTGCCTCTCCGCGTGACTTACACACTGCTCCAGAGCAAAGGCCAGGGCATGGCAGCCTTCTGCCTGTTGGATCCCCATCTCACACTGGGGCTGTTCAATCCCCATTCTGACCTCCATCTTATGGCAGTCAGAATGATGGTCTAGGTGATCCTGCTGTGGCAGGGGGATTGGACTAGATGATCTTTCAAGGTCCCTTCCAGTCCCTAATGAGTCTATGATTCTATGATGAAGACCCTGATGGAAAGCCTGGTCATACCCATGGTCAGAACAAACAAGAAGGTGTTTCTTCACACACACATACAGGCACATGATCACATATTTAACCTGCGGAACCCTCTGCCACAGGACACCGTGGAGACTCAAGTTACCCCTGTGTTCAGAAAACAAAGGCACAGGTTCATGGAGAGGGAACCCATTGGGCGCTGTCAAACAGAGATACTACCTGTGGCTTTCTGGGCATCTTCACTGGGACTGGCAGAGTACTGCAGGGACGCACCTATACATGTAGGTTCTATAACTGCATTCTATAGCCAAGTACTGTTAGCCTCAGCCGAAGAGCAGGCTGAAGCAGCTTCTACATGCGGCACTAATGCAGACAGAGTCTGGACACACAGACCCAAGGAGGAGAATAGCCATGAAGTCATTTGCTGCTTTCCTTAATGTTTTCTAAGTTGATGGTTTAGCAGCATCAAGGTTGTACTCAGCAGAGTAGCCTACGGCTCTCCCACCCATTTTCAGCACTTTTCAAATGTAATTCTGTGGTGGAGGATCTGCAAGCTGAGTTACAGCCCCAAGCAAATTTATATAGCTGAGATTTAAATCCCAGTGAAAAATACCACCTTCTTATGGAAATCCAGCAGCAGAGAGAGACGATGCCAAGTTGGCACCGTGGTCAAATAACAGGGAGCCTTATGAAAAAGGAAAAATGAGCAAGGGGTGAAAAGTGGGAGGAGAGGTAAAGCCTGGAATGAGGAAAGTTTCCAAGAAATCTGCTCCTTGAGCTTACTGGGTTTTTAAAGCAATATATCTCTATATATGTCCCTGGCCCTTGTGCTTGGAGAGGATCCAGGAGAAGCAGAAAGAACTAATCAAACCTCAATGAGGGCTGTTAGTAGCAGAGTGAGTGCCAGCACAAAGGGAAAATTAAAGTAGTGAGCAACAGATCCTAAAGGAAAACAACCCACACAAATGTTTGCTGTGCTTTCTTAGGGCAAGAATAAAAACCAATAATTTCAAATATCTGGCAACTCACAGCAGGGCTGGGTTCTGTGATTCCACAACTGGGTACAACTTTCACCTGCCTTGGTGTGGAGGGGCAGGGTGAGGCTTGTTTTGGGTGATGGGGTAAGGCAAGTTCAGCCAGGCAAACCTAGAAAGCCCCTGCTTGCTGCTGCTCATCTGCTGGAAAAAACCAAACCTAACAAAGTTCAAAGAGATGGAGAATCCAGCTTGTCCTGGGTGCAAAGGAGAGCCCTGCTTGGATAGATATACAATGTGAGAGGCAAAGATGCTCTGTGGCACTGCAGTGCATGGTTCACTGCATGTTCTGATGTGCTACTGACCAGCAATGAAGCAGATGGAAGTCTTTTGTGGTTTTGGTCATGACAGCTCCCTGGGAACATCCACAGCTTGGTTTTGCTGCAGGTTATTTGCCAGCATTGGCCCTGTCTCACCTGCAACTTGGATTTGCACTGAACCCAAGGACCTTTGCCCAGTGCCTTGTGGGAGGCTCTGCTTGCAGACCCAACCTGCAGCCTCAGGTTTAGGTCTAACCTTTCCCTTTGGCTTCCCTGGGAGTTGGATAGGGTGTCCCAAGGACCAGATAGTCAAAGATCCAAGCTGGCTGCAAGGTGCACCCTCAGCCTTGGCCTGGCAAACAGTGGCCAACTCAGGGGTCCTCCTTGCATATGTCTGTCATCTGAGTGGCACGGGGTGTCATAGCGGGGGGTTTAGCCATAGGGGTTTCATCAGCCCATAGATCTGTAAATCCCTTTGGGTCCAATGAGAACTAGGTGCTCAAATGCTTTCAGAAATCTATGGGTAAGATCAGAATCTGGTCTCCCACTAGCTGTTAGTCCAATGTTTGTTGTCAGCTTACCTGTGCTCTTCCTGTTGTTCACTGGACTGACAACTCCTGTACCCAATAGATGAGAAAAACCATCTTGTTCCCAGCACCACCCTCTCTCAGCTGGCCAAACGGGTCTGCTGTCCACCCCACCATGTGCCCCAGCTCACCTTCACATAATCGTATTCACAGAGGTAAGATGACTCCAAGTCAAAATGCATAAAGTACAGCTTGATTTTAAATCCGTCAGGCACAGAGATGTTCCACGTCACTTCTGAGTCACTGGGATAGGAATCGGGGAAGTTGGGAGACTGGATCTCCCCAAACATGTCTGTCAGCTCAACGGCATCCGCTGCACAGAACAGCAAGGCACAAAAGGACCAAGTCAGGGAGTACCTAGGAGACACAGGTGAGGAGATGAAATGAAACTCTGGTAATGCCAAAAGGTGTTGAGGGCTCATTCTCTTTTCCCTAGCGGATTATGTACGGACACAAACTCAGAATGGCTGGGAGACAAGGTTCAGCATCGTGTCACCATGAGCAAGGTGTAGGTGAGGGTGGGAACTGCAAGTGGCTCCCAGGAGGATAAAGCTTTCTTGAAAGGTGGATAACATGCAGTTCAAAGGCACCTCCACAGCTCCCAGGTAGCTCCAGGTACTGCCAGGAGCTTGGTGTTTCTCATTCTTCTGGGAGCAGCAGCTGCTGGCAATGTGTTCTTTACCTAATGGGACTCTGATAGGCAAATCCTCATTTAATGGAAGAATAACGTAATGATTCTGAATAAAATAGAGATGTTTTCTAAATCACTTCAATTACAGAATCATGGCAATAACTATTAAGTATTATAATTATTATTATTACTGCTTAGCCTCATCCTGCCAAACTGGGATGCCTGACTTTCCACAAACAGCGTATGTCTTTGCAGCTGGGCAAGGATGGACCCAAGACCCAGCAGTGAAACTCAGCATGTTACACCTCTTCCCTTCCCTTCCCTTCCCTTCCCTTCCCTTCCCTTCCCTTCCCTTCCCTTCCCTTCCTCTTCTCTCTTTTCCATTTCTTTTCTACCCTCTTCCCTCTCCTCTCCAATTCTTAGAGTATCACTCACTCCAGATGGAGAAGATGGAGTTTCAGATCCTTAGAGATCTTTTGTCATCAAAATCAGCTTTAAAATATCTTAGCCTAAAGAATTTGTCCCAAATCATTACCAACTTGATTGTCCCAGAGGAGGGCAGCAAGAACAGGTAAGTCACTGGCAGCCTGCTGACCTCACAACAGCCATGAGCTCCATTGGAGCATGAAAGTGAACACAAACCCAGTATTTCTCTGTGCAAAGGGAGAACAACAACCATGAAGTGGCAAACAAAAAAGCCCCCTGTGCCACCACTTGGGATCTTTCTAGGGGAGCAGTCCTGTGGCTCTTTACGCCTCATGGAGACCACAAAGGAAACGAAAGCCATTAGACATGAAAATTTCCACTTTCTGAAAGAGGTACTAAGGCCTGGCAAAGTCTTGTAGGTGTGTGTTACAGGCACTGGAACTGCTCACAGGTACACATGCACCAGGTTTTAAAAGCAAGGCTCGGTTTAAGTATGCTGGTGAGGAAATAGGAGCAATACAAGTGGATTATTTTTAACCTGTCTCTGTTCTTTCAAAACCAGAGCAGTAGATTCTGGAGTTCATTTGTGTAGTGCCATCACTTTTCCCAACTCTTCATTACAAAACAAAGTTAATGGGAGCTGAGAAATGCGGATCAATCTTGCTTTCAAGCAGAGTGAGGTTGAACATGCCTTCCTCTGACAGCTTCTCTGAAACCACAAAAATGTGTGAAGGAAAAATCTCTTTCTCCTCTGGTCAGAGAACAGGCAGAGCTCGATGCTCAGCTGGTGTAACTGGGCATCACCTCCTCGACCTGAACGGGCCATTTGCTGGTGGAGCTCTCTGCTTTCTCTTTAAACAGGGAGGCAAAACAACACCAAACTTCTTTCCCATGCCAGGAAAGTCTTAACCTCATGTCAAAGTGATAAACGACCACGGCGTGCCCAGAAACCTGAAGCTGGTGCAGCACCTCCAGCCTCACTTACACCTTTCGCCCATGGCCCGTGGCAATGCTGTGCCCAGGCTGAGTGCCCGTCAGCCGAGCTCTCACCAGCTCTGCTGGGTGCCGGCACACGAGCTGGGCTGCAGCACGAAGCTGATGAAGGAAGGAGCAGCGAAGCGCCTCGGTCGGTCGATCACGGACGGGGAAACTGAAGCCACGGGCATCAGAGAGAAACCTCCTTCAGCCGAATGGTCCCCTGCCCGGCCGTGCCCCCAGACCGCAGCATGCGTGACCTTGGGGTCAGCGAATCACGGAGGTACCCACCTCATTTTAATGCCGGGAGGCTTGGTCGGTGGGCTTGGCCCGGAGGGTTGTCGGTCAGTTTGCGGGCGACTCCGCTGCCTCCTTCCCGACGCTCCGCTGTCCGCCTTATCTCCGGCCGGAGATTCGTGAGCGTGTGGGCGCCGATACGTGTGTGCGCCTGGAGTTGTCTGGCATTTTCCATGCAGGTCACGCCTTCCCCTGCCTGCAGCCGTTCCCCCCAGCCCCACAGACATGCCGGCAGACCTGCCTGCATGGGAACCGTCCTCCCGCCGCCCGCTCCCGCCTCTCCAGTGGCATTCAGCGAAGTTTTTGTCTTCCCTAATCTCCAGAGTTTTGTGTGTGTGTGTGCCCATACACATTGTGCTTTCTCTCTCTCTCCCTCTCTCTTTTTTTTCCCCCTACAGACAGCTTTGCCAGATGGATAAAATTTGCCTCTCAATAGGGTCGGAGGCTCCAGCAAAAACAGAAGGCAAGAACGTGTGAAAAAAAAACCTGTGCGGGGGTAAATGACTTCGGTGGTGCTGCTGCAGCTGGGATGGGTGCTGGGGGCTGGCTTTCGGCTGCTCCGCTCGGTGCTCTGCAGTGTTTGGGGCAGGAACCCGGTTTCCAAGAAATTTTCGTGTTGTGATAGTCGGAATAAAATCAAGAGTTAGTCTGCAGACTCCTGCAGAACTCAGGAATTGCTGGGTTCAGTATTTTGTCCCAGGGCAAAAGAGGTGGTTTAGATGTGGAGTCCGCTTGGGACTGAGAGCTTAAAACACTACAGTTAGAGATTTTCAGCCTGACTCTGTCCTCTTGAGGAAACAGGTAGAAACATGAACATTCCCCACTAAGCCACGGGAGATTAATTCCCGCTCCCTATGCCAGGCACAGACCAACCCAAATCCCTCTTGCCTGCATAGCTAAGTGGGGAGACGTTCTCTCTGGGCTGCAAACAAGGGAACAGCCCGCAGGGCGTCAAAGGATGCGAGTGACTCCCTCATCCAGAAATGACACCCTTGGAGACATGAAGAGAAAAACTTTAATAGCTGTTTACTAACTTCATCTTGAGCTGGTTAATGTAAACCCCACAGCCATCCTCTGGCAGGCACAGCTCCATGTGCAGCATGTTAAAAGGCACACACAAACAAGAGTGGGGAAGAGGCAGGGAAACAGGGATGTGTTGGCAGCACTCCTGGAGCAGGAGCTCCCAGCCCTCCCCGGACTCCCCAGCTCACTGATGTCAGGCTGCCATTAAAGGGGCGATGGTAAATATGCTGCCTCTCCAGCCATCACGTAGAAGCTATGAGGGAAGGGGGTAGAGTGAAGAAAAAGGGGGTTTCCTCTTCCATTTCTCGTCTTTGTGCTCAGGAGTGTGACGGTTTCTCAACTTTCCATGCATGAAGCACTTCTTTTGCTCCTGTGTGTCTCTGGTTCTGCTCTGGGGAGCGGTGGTACTGAGGAGACTTGGTCACGTAAAATAGAAAATATGAGTGGAAAAGCATGAGAAAAACAGCGGCTGCACTCTGGGCAGAGGGAAGATCTCAGCCTGCTGTTATTTGGAGCTCGATTTGGGAAGATGTAACAGCTCATTACTGTACAGACCTGAGCTCTCACACATGCTAACACATCCAGGCAAGCTGATCAAACTAATTAATATTTAAGTGATGTGTCAAATGCCAGGCTTTATTTTTGCAGGCAAGTGTGGCCTTGTCTGAGCCCTGAATGCATTGTGATCTACTTTTTCCCTGTCTGTTCTGCAGGGTGGGTTCTTCATACACTCATTTTTCCATCATGACAGCCTTCTATAGGTTTTTGGAACAGCTCCTAGAGGAGCACCTTTAATTCTGAAGTGACATTTTCTTTGCCTGCCAGTTGCCAAGGGCCAAAGGCTGTGTTTATACTGCAAGGCTGAACCGGACTCTTGTGAAGTAGTGACACAAGCCCAATGTGGTTTTGCATGATGTTGCTGGGTGTAGCATGAGCTTAAAGCATTCACACTCACCCTGTAGGCTCAGGAGGCCAGGAAAGGATGCTCAAGAGGCATGCCACTACAGACCCCACCAGTGGCCCTCTGAGCTGATTTCCCTGCCAGACTGCCATATCCTGGGAAGTTTCCTTACCTGTGTGCTCATTGTGGGCTCATGCTGAATAGCTCAGCAATCAGGGGGTTTCTGGCCACAGAAATCCTTACTTAGGATTCCTAAAATAAGGCTTAGAGGCAGTGGCTGAACGGCCACAACTTCATTTCTGCTGTTCTGTGGCAAACCAGCAGCCAGATTGGGCTGGCTTATCAGCAATGAGGAGGTCATCCCCAGATATCTACAAGTCCATGATGCTTGCCAAGGAGTAAGATCAGCAGCAATATCCAAAGGATTTCTTTAATGCTGGAGTGAAAGTCACCCCCTTGAGATACTACCCCTACATGTGGTACAATTAGTCAAGGATAAATCAAATATGAGGGATAAATGTGAACCTGCAGGAAACAGACTGTGAGATGAATCCATAGCTGCTGGAAGGAATCCTACTCTAAACACTAGTGTCCTGCAGGAACTTGTGGCCCTGCAGTCCCCTGAGTCAAGCTGACACCACCCGTATATATCATGCCAAGGAGAAGCACACATGTCACAGTGTGCCCAATATTGGGTTTGAGAGATGCTGTGACATGTGTGCTCCTCCTTGGCATGATACATGTAACAGGGATAAAAGTTCTGGCAGAACCTACTCTTTGACAGGGCTATGACATCTCTCCTACTCTCCACCCTGAACGCGGGAGGAGACCCCCTACTCCATGAGATGCAAGCTAATCTCCAAGCGTCTCCTTCTGCTCAGATGGGTTCCTGGAGCCCCCTCGTGGCTCTTAACCACTGGCGAGGTCCCATCCAAAACCATCCTCGGGGAGCTGCAGCACCCGCTGCAGCCTCTCTTTACAAGCCAAATGCAAGGAAGCAGCAAGACCCAGCTTGGGGGATGTCACTGGGGAACAGGAGGTGACAACAGAGACACTCTGGAGTCTGAACTGGGCTAACAGCCTCCTTGCAAAGCCGTCTCTCTGCTTTGCGAGTCTGGGAGGATCCAAGTCCTTCGTCGGCTTCGCTGTACCCTGCTCTTGGAGTCGGCTGCGCAGTGTGAGGTGGAGGGGGAGGCGGCCCAGACCTGGAGGGGTGCAGAGAAAAGATGGGCAGGCACGGACCAAGGGCACAGTATGGCAGCGGGCACAAGAAGGCAGGCGGAGGTGGGGAAGGAGGATACACGGAGGTGGCAAAGGGCAGCTCTGCGGAGCAGGGGAGATGGCAGCTCCGAGGTAGGAAGCACAGGAACACTCGCTGCTCCGGGAGGTGGCAAGTCTATGTCCCACAGGGTCTCACAAGCCACTAGATGGCACCTGAACCTCTGCCTGGGCTGGCGGGGCCGTGGCCCCAGCTCCAGGCGACGCGGGGGTCCGGGCATTTCCCGGGCATCGGGAGCTTTTCCAGCCGCCTCAGGCAGACAGATCCCAGCCACACTTCTGCTCCATGGGCTGGACACGATGAGAGTTTAGGGGTGGGATGGTTTTTAGGGACAGATGAGCTGCACTCAGCTGTACTTCCCTGTCCCTGAGCCATGCTGGCCCTCAGCTGTCATCTGTCTTGCTCTATGACTGAGGCCAGAACCCTTTGCAGAGGTGACCTGCTGAGGTAGGACACAGCATCGATTGGAAGGTACCTAAAAACATATCTAGTGTACTAGCAGCACAGCCCAGTGGCTATTTGCAATAAATCAATGCTTCATTTGGCTGCAAGAGAAAATCAGACCCATAATGCTCCAGATGGAAACATTAAGCCCTTTTTTTCCCCTTTTCAGCCCCATCCTCTGCCTGCTGTAGGATGCAGGCGATGGGATGCACCCTGACTGCCAGAGCCTGTTTGCAATCGATGTGTGATGGTGTTCTAGCCACCTGGCAGCAATGCTTGGGACAGCCCAAAAGGGTTCACAGAAGGAAAAAATTGCGTAGAACACTGAAACAAAACCAGAGAAATCAAGGTGTTGTGTCATGCCCAGAGGAGTGGGTGAAGAGGCATAGAGATGGGACGTTGGCTTAGCTACACGGGCTTGGGCCTGATTTGTACTTGGATGGGAGACAGTCTGGGTGCACCAGGTGTTGTAGGCTTACCCTGCTCCAGCAGCGGGGGTTGGACTTGGATGCTCTCTCAAGGTCCCTTCTAACCTGTGACATTCTGTGATTATACATGTGTTGGTCCAGCCAAACTTATCTCCTAGTGCTGGGTCTCAGCCATTACATCACTGGTTTCTGACAGTTCCCAGAGCTGTGACTGTGCTGGTATTTAACCATGTGTGCTGGCTCTTGGTTTGATAGATGTTTTGACATTGCTGCCCTTTGTATTTTACTGGAAAGGAAGACCCTAAATGGTTTTGAGCGCGTGTGAGGTTTGAGATGTTGAACCATTATCCACCATGATAGGCTGGATGTGCCTTCACCCCTGGTGAATGGCAGTCCCAAGATTTGCAAAGGGTTGAGGCACTTAGTATCCAGGCAGGCAGCAGAGCATCTCTTCACACCTTTGAGAAAAAAAGACCTCTGAAACTTTTTTGACCCTTTCAGAGCAAAATAGAGGCAGGAAGAGGCTTTGAAACCTACAGTCCTGACTTACAGCCTAATGCCCAGTAGCCTCTTCAGTCCAGGGGAGCTCTTGACATGAGAAGGGGTCTGTTTCCACCCCCAAGTGTCCAGATCCAGCTCTCTATCCAAGCACTTTTCTGGATGGCAAGTAAGTCACTGGGGAGCTCTGGACCCTCTGAAGGTCTCACCACGGCCAAGCTCTCTCTGTGCAAACCAGTGTCCTTTAAAAGGCAGCGTGCAGTTGTAGTGCTTCTAGACAAGCCCAAATCACTGTGATTCCCCCCTGACCGAGCAGCCATGAAATTGCAGTGGGGGTAGAGCTTGGCATGACTGAAGTGATTATGTGCATGACAGGGGATGATAGCAAATCCACAGCATTGGAGGGGGTCTCACGCTGCGCTGTGCTCCTGAGGACAGATAACTTGAGTTGGCTGAGCTCAGTCAACAGCTTGTTTGCAGGACCTTGCTTCTCTGGGCAAACAAAACCCCAAAACACGTTGGTCTGGCTGAAGCTGGGATCTGTAAACTCTTCAAATTTCCCCCATGGGGAATTCCTCTCTACTGGCATGCTGCAGTCATTCTAGACATGGGGAGGCTATGATGGACTTGGAAGCCTGCAGGCCTCTGCTAATTGCAGTGATGCATTGAGTCCATCTGCTCTCTGGTATTTAGGTTATAGGTGGGATGGCAGCCAGGAACACATCTTCCATGAGCAGGGGCTTCCAGTGGTGCCATTGAGGCTTTGGTGGAGCTGGGTCAGGCAGACAATTTGCAGTGTGTCACTGGGGTTAGGGATACTGCCCATGTGTGCCATAACCACCCGTACTTATGTGTCAGGCACCTGACTGTGTCCTTGGTAGAAAGCTTTTGCAGGGCTAGTGGAGTTCTCATGACGTTGGCTGCCTCAAGCAACAGAGCCTGGAAAGAAAAGTACCCGAGGAAATCTGGTGTATGGAGAAATACCACTGTGACATCCAGTGCTTTTGGACTTGGTGGGGGCAAAACTGATGGCAAATCCCTAGTTCTGGACAGGTTCAGCGATGAGGCAGCTCTTCCTATGCAGGTGCCGGTGCCAAGTGACTAATTTTCTCCCAGCCAGGAGTTGAAACATTACCTGCTGCTGCCAGCACCGGAACTCGCACATTTGCAGGGTCTTTCAGTTGCTCTAGCAATCATCTCACTTGCTTCTAACACGAGGCCACCTCTGTGGTGGGACATGGCTGCTTAGAGCTGCTAAGGCTGGAGTGTAACACGGGGTGTCTGGGGGAGCGTGAAAAGGGTGTCTCAGGCAAGTCCTCCAACACCAGACCTGACAGTCACACGTGGGAAAGGTCTCTCTCAGAAGGGAAAAAGGGTTCTGCGGCAGGAACTGGCAGGGCTCATTCAGAGGACTTTAAGCTAGATTTGAAGTGGGGTGGGACTGTTGCTGGGTGGGCAGCAGTGGGGCAGAGCTCTGGTCTTGATGAAGACCCCGAGGCTTCCTGCCATCGCTCCCTGAACTGCCTGTACACCAATGCACGCAGCATGGGGAACAAGCAGGAGGAGTTAGAAATCTGTGTCCAGTCAGGTGGTTATGATCTGGTGGCAATTACGGAGACATGGTGGGGCAGCTCACATGACTGGAATGTGGTCATGGACGGCTATGTCCTCCTCAGGAGGGACAGGTCAGCAAGGCGAGGTGATGGAGTTGCTCTTTACATGAGAGAGCAACTGGAATATGTTGAGTTCTGTCCAGGAGCAGATGAAGAGAGAGTTGAGAGTTTGTGGGTGCACATTAAGGGGCAGGCTGGCATGGGTGACACTGTTGTGGGTGTCTATTACAGGGCATCAGATCAAGACGAGGAAGTTGATGAGGCCTTCTACAGGCAGCTGACAGCAGCCTCACAGCTACAGGCCCTGGTTCTCATGGGGGA
>JAOXOE010000702.1:9876172-9923379 GCA_028565055.1 Phoeniculus purpureus | reverse complement strand
GGTGCACTGTCAGCAAGTTTGCTGATGACACAAAGCTGGGTGGTGTCACCAACACCCCAGCAGACTGTGCTGCCATTACTGCTCAGGAGACCTCCACTCAGGTCTGCACAGTCATGGCTGGATGTGTGCCTTGTCTGAGGAGCTGCACCTCACACACTGTGTGGCACCCATGATGGGGGCCCAATGTCCCCTGCCTCACTTCCCCTCAGTGTCATTTTCTCGCACTAAGGATGGCTGTCAAGGCATGTGAGAGGCTTGGCTTTTCCAAGACCCAAGCCAGGAGTCATAATGGCAATACAAATGTTGAAGTGACTGCTAAATACTGCTTCCCGGAGCTACCACCTTTAATGTGGCTGGATGAAAGCTCAGTTGTCCCAGCCCTTCAGGCACTCTGACCCAAGGAAGCTCTGGACATTTAACCTTTCCGCTGACTAACCCTTGGAGCAGCCATATGAGAATGGGAAACTTCATGGCAATGCACAGGGTGGGAAGCAGGAGAAGACCCAGTGAAGGAGGGTTGTGGGGAGAAGACTGCAAGCTGTTCGCCTGCCTCTGTGCATTACTGCAGACCAGCCTGGGAGCAGCCATTCTTCACGTGGGCTGCGTGGGTCTTGCTGTAGAGTCTTATTGACGAACATCAGCTCTGCTCTCATTAGCAAACTGTTAATCATCTGCTGCCTGTCGTTAGGCGGTGTGCAGAGACCCAGGAATGGCAGGCAATGCATAACGTGTTCTGCAGGCTGGAGGGGGAGCACAGCTTATGGATCACATAGCTGAGGACTTGCTTGCCGGGTGGATTTTAACAGCCCGGCTTCATTTATGAGACCCAGCAATGGGCCATTAGTTATCTTTAAAGTCTGCTGTGCCTTGTGCTTTATGCACAACCACACTTACAATGTCATTCATGTCACGTTTCAGTTGTTACTCATGGCCTGACCAAGCCCTCCAAGACACAGAAACTCAGCTAGTGATGAGCCACTGGTTTAGCAGAAGCAGAAGATTGTTAGTTCTGAGGGCAGCAGCGGTGCCCTGGGCTATGTCTGTGGAGAGCAATTTCTGCATTATTCATTCATGAGTGAGCTCTTTAGGGGTGTATCTGAGCACAGAAATTGGTAGCAATATTTCTAGCATTGCAAAACAATTTGCTCACAGATGATTTCACTTTCTGTCAGACGTGGCCACTTCTGGAGCAGTACAAGGACCAGGAGCACTGGTGCAGAAACAAAATGGGGTCACAGTGGTGCAGGGAGAAGTGGGGAAGGCAGTGACCCCAACACCCCTGTGCCCTTTCTTGTAAATAAAAGAAACCTAAACATCAGTTTTACACCTCAGACAGAGCTCTGCAACCTCAGAACTGAGTTCCTATCAAACAGCCGGATGCTGGGAGTGTCTGGAACCTGGTGGTTAACATTGCTCACCATTCTGATCCAGGTGCACTGGATTTCCCTGGGATTCAGTTAGGAGGAGCCTGAGAATCACTTAAATAGCTACAAAGCAGCTGGTTACTTTGTTACACTGAACCTCTAATCTCTCCTTTGTTGTTTGTGTCAGGCTCAGGGCATGTAGCTGCTGGGGAAAGCTGAGGGATGCAGCCTGGGTGAGGTGTGACATGCCTGGTCCTTAGTAGTACCTGGTGGCATGAGTGGGGGCACCTGGGACCTCCTGCAGAAGGATGTGGTTTTGTCTGGTCAGGGAGGGCATTTTTGAAATTTAGCCATGTCCATTTTCTCTTTGAGAGTACCTTGCTGTTTGTGGGGGCTGAGCAGGGACACACAAACCTTTGCTCACCTCCCAGTTTGGTCTCCCTGGGAAAGTCAGTCTGGAATGACTGGAGGCTGGAGGGTGTGATGTGCTAAGAACAAGCTGTATTGACAATCATTGTAGGCAGGTGAAGATGCTGTGTGCTACCATGCTATAAACAGCGATGAAGATATAAAACCCACACAAGAGAGGCCACTGGGGAGACTCCAGGAGCCTTAACGAGAGGCAGAAGAACTCGCGCTTGCAGCAGCTGTTAGTGGTGAGTTATACTCGCCACACGTGTATGTCTCATCAGTGCTGGGGAAGTGCTTGAAAAGAGAAGCAAAAAGTGAAGCCTGGGATGGAGGGAGAGATGGTGGATAGAAAATCTAGTTTAGATCCATTTCAACTGGCAAAGTCTTGAACATATTTCAGGACTGTGAGCGGATGGGGCTGGCTGCTCAGCAGGTTTTGGGTTATCCCACAGCAGTGCTGGGACGTGATGGTAGAGTCGATAAGAACATCCAGTCTGAGCTGAGCATCTGTGGAGTGACTCTAGAAAACCCTTGCACCTCAGCGCTGTGAGGTGGATCCCAGCTCCTGGGCCACTTAGTGCTGGAACTGACAACCTGGAAATGTCCTGTATCTTCCTCAGAAGTAGCTAACTTTGGGGACAGGGTGATGAGGAAGGACATGGCATGGGGTAGCTGCCAATTTCAGCTTCTCCCAGCTGCTTTGTGCCAAGGCCATTACTGTTTTGTGATGGCTTTTTGTTGTGGGTTTGTTTCCTCCTGTCTGTGTAATTTTATTTATAAAATGCTGAAGTGTCAGCTGGGATCAAGTCCTGCCTTTCGTTTTCTGTTTCTGCTTAATTGAATATTGATGCAGTGTTTATATTTCTTTAATATTCATGGTGATAAAAGACTTGGAGCCATTCGCTTTTAATTACAACCTCCTTTGGGAAACAGTCTGGTGCAATTAGAGAGCTTCCAGGGCATGAAAGAAACAACAAACAAACTTTTGCCTCCCCTTCCAGAAGCACCAAGCAGGGTTCCCGGGGGAGCCCCTTTCCCTCTGTCTTGGTGGCCTGGGAGCAGGAACTTCTGTGCAGGACTCTTGGGCTGTGTCATCTCACTACTGTGTTGTCAGGGAGTCAGAGACCATAAAATCTGATGGCCGTTTGCAGTCTCCCAGCATGGGGCAGTAGCCTGGAGGGGTGTGAAGGAGGCCAACATGCTGCTCCAGTACAGGGGGGTAGGTGGCTTGGAAAGGAAAGAAAAGTGGTTGGGTTTCCCAGGTGGGGAGCTGGGAAATGTGATTTCCATTGTCACCCTTGCAGCAGCCTCCCTGTGTGACCGCAAACAAGTCACTGTCTCTCCATGCCTCAGTTTCTCTGTCAGTGAGGAGGAATTTGGTCACTTGCACTGCCTGTCTTCCCTTCTGACTGGACACAGTCTTCCTGCCTTGTGCAGCTCAGAGTCTGTTCTCCTGCAGCAGTAATTAGCTGTTTAAATCAAATCTGGCAAAACAATTATGCAGTGATGCCTTGATGGCAAGGCAATGGCCAGCTCTCCTTTTCAGCACTCAGGCAGCATTGCTTCTCCCTCCCCTAGCATTACCCACGAGCAAATTGTTATATTGAGCTGTGCAAATTGCCCAGGAGCTTCTGCAGGGAGCCTGAACCTTCTCTGACATGTAAAACCAATCTGTGTCAGAACACGTGGTGATCAAACGTGGCCCGGCGGGGAGATGAGCTCTCCTCTATCAGCATCTCTTTTAGCAGCTGGGGCAGTGGTGGCTTCTGCTCTTGGGGTGGTTTGTGACAGGAGGCAGCAAGCCTGGGGAATTCCCTTGGAATTCCTGCTGTCTCAGAGCTGTCTTTCCACAGGTCTTTGAAAATCAGAGCCCTTGAGTTAGATGTCAGCACCCTACACGGAAACATCCCACGCTGCAGGTCCGTTTGGAGACTCCCGTGCCAAACAGCTTTCTGGTCTTGAGGTGCCTTTTGATAGGCAATTAGAAGTGATTGGTCATCTCGTACTCAAAACCAGATGGGGTTTTCTCTCATTTAGTAGCTGTTTTCAGCAGCAGCACCGTGATGAGAAGCTCTTTCAATCCCTGTGTTCTGTCATGTGCGGGTAGGGCCAATCATTTTCTCCCCGTAAAATATACATCATTCTGTTTTACGTAGGGCATAATCGCTGCAGCACGGGCTCTGTTTCTCGTGCTTTTCCTGCTGTAATTACTATCCTCCTGCTGATGCCAGTGCCAATGTCTGTGCATGATGAAACGAGTGAATTTAAACTGCCGTGGGTGATGGGATATAGACCTTGCTGAAAAATTTAAATGTCTCCTATGCAGAGAAGGCTGGCCCATAAATAAGGAATGAAGTCCCCACTGCAGGAGGGGGAGAGCTAGCGTGGCTCCAGACTTAACACCTTCCTGTCCACCTCCAGCCATGCCTAGAGCTGTGGTTCCTCTTGCTGGAATTTGTGAGCTGGTGTGAACCGCAGGGTGTCAGGAGCTGGAGACGCAGGGCGTGGGAGGCTTGGCTGGGTCACTCTGTGTCAGAAGGAAGCCTTGATGTTAGGGATAAATTGAAAGAAACCATCCTGAGCTTAAGTGGGCATGTTGATCTGTTTAGCCTTGGAGATAAAGCTGGTAGTTGTGGAGCAAAGAGGCTTAGCTAGAGCTGAAGTGACAGGCCAGTTTCCTCTGTGGGAAGATGAGGGACACAAGTAATTAATTTTCTCACAATACGGAGGGTCATCGCAGAGGGGATGCTGGGGGGAGAGAGATATGTTATATCCTATGATTGGTAGCATGAATAAACCACTGTCCCTTAAAAGGTCAGTGATTTATTTCCAGTGGATGACTGTTTTATTCCCATATTTCTTTGGATGCATTTCCAGTCCTCATTTGCAGACCAGCCCAGGCAGTCAGAGGTGAAATGACAGTTTGGTGAAAAATCTCTCCCAGCAGTAAGTTTCTGTATCTGTCTCTTACTGACTGTGCTGCTGAGCTCATCATGGAGGGCAGGGGTTAGAGACCTATGGCATCATCAGCTCTGACTCCCTTCTGTCACATGGACCACATCACACAGGCTTCAGAGATCCTTCCTCCATCTTCTAGAGCTGGCAAGGCTCATCTAGCACGTAAACATGAGACTCAGCCTCCCACTGGACATTTGCCTTCAGTCCACACAGATTAAAGCAGTTGCATGGAGGAAAATATTGCTTGGGATGAACCAGTGTTTGAGGAGGAGGCAGTCTTCCAGGAATGAGAAGAGGACCTTGGCTCCCTATCTCCCACCCAGGTCCCTTGAGCCAATAGTTCAATTTCAGCCAACACTTTCATGGAGCAGAGCCTCAAAGACATTTTCTTCAATTCAATGAAAGAGGGAGGAGAAGAACCCAAACTGATGCTTCCAAGGGGCAAAGGGACCAGCCACAGACGTGAGAATCCATTCAAGACAGTCCAGCCTTTATGGGCTCTGCTGCCTGTGCAAGAATGGGTGCGAACAAGTGGGACGCAGATGTGGTCAGGTCGCAGGCTGTGCTTAGATTACGCCGTGGCACCTTCCTGGTGATGGAGAGACAGCAGCAAGGCGGGCAGGATGGAGTATCTGCTTCCATCAACACGGGCAATTGCTTTGTAATTCCGTTTTCAGAGCTGGAGGCAGTGAGCTGTGCACAGCAGATGCAGATTGCATTGGCACAATTTGGGGGTGTTGTAGAAATCAGCTAAGCTGACAGAGAATCTGTCACTGGGGTCTCATGGAGGTGGATGTCCTCCACTGTAGTGAGTGTCCAGCAAGAGCTAATGAACACTCTAGGGGTTGCAGAGCATGGGGTGAATAGTTAGGGGCTCATTCCTGTGGCTTGTTCCTTGGGGAAGTCTGTGGGTGTTCTTCAAGACAACCTAGTGTGCCTAATTAGCAGGCGCTCTCTATGGAGGCGGATAACTAGGTAGCACTCAAGGGTTGGTCCTTATTAACTCTGGGTTAGGATATTGAATGGAGACGAGGTGAGTGCTCTGGGATCTGCTGTCCGAACTCTAAAAACTCATCTCTCACTTCCTTAGTGTCATGCAGTCCTTGTTTTCTCCACAAGGTGTTTCCATGAGATTTCCCATCCACTTCCCAGGACCCACAGGGCTGTGGGTTTTGCAGCACAATCTCACAGGTCACAGATGCCTGTTTGCAGGGCTTCCTTAGAGGGAAGTTCCTAGAGATAAAGCATTGCCCTCAGGGTGCAACCAGCAAAGCTCATACTGATGCTTATGGGCACTGATGAGGAGACCTGCAGGAGCAGCCTGGCGCAGATGGCCAGAGGTCTCTGTCTGTCCTGTCTTTCTGCATTCCACCTATTGACTGTGCTGGAGACTTTGAAGGGAGGTTTGCCGAAGGCCAGGGCAGTCTTCCAGCTGTATTCTGCCTGTAGAAAGTAGTTTGTGGTAGCTGTCTCCTCTCACAGCATCTAGCCTTCTGATGCTTGTTCCTGCTTCCCTTGGGGTGGCGCACCCTTCACCATGCGCAGTGAGACAGCCCTTTCATTTCGCAGCTGCATCGCCGAGAAACAGGGAGCTCTGGGTTTTTATTAATTTTGAAGGAACAGATATTTTGATTGTCAAGTCAGTCCTGGATTTATTTTTGGGTGAATGCAGTGTGGCAGAGCGCTATTTTGAAGGGACACAGATCATTAAACCGAGCCTAATTGCCTCTGTCACAATTAGTCACTTGGGCTGAGGAGGAATTGGTGTCACCATCATTTTATATCGGGAGCCGGTGACTAAATCTAATGAAAGTGTTCAAATCAGAACTTTTATGTATGCATGTTCATTATACTGCTAAATTGGCCATATCCCCTTGTGAGAACGGAGAAGAGACTCTGGGAGCATGGTACCTGCTGCATGGGCGAGACAAAGTGCTGAGGATTTGGGACAGGTGGGAGGGAACATGGAGATTTTTTTTTCAAGTACCTCCTTGGCTACAGCGATGCAGGTTTGTTCCCACAGGCAGGGAGAGTGGCGCTGAGCACAAGTTTTAGGGATGCCCTCTAAGACATGATTAATTGCACGGCAAGACTGATGGGGTCCTGTCTGCAGGACAGACCTAGTGGATGGAGAAATAGACCCAAAGGTCTGGAGATGAGAAAGATTCAACAGCCCTTGGACTTCTCCATCACCTCATGAGTCATCCTGAGAAGCAAGTCAAGGGACTTGACATCAAGGACACAAAGTTGTTCCTCGATGGGGGGGCTTGAAAGGGTCTGTATCCCTTCATTTCCAGGGGGTAAATGATGCTCTGAGCTCTGGCAGCGGTCAGGGTTGCTCAGCAGGAGGAAGGGCTCACGAGCCTCCACTTCCACCACCATAGCACAGGTTTGCGTGATGCTAAGGGTGGTTCATTTCCTACTTACAGTTTAACTGTATGGGGTAAATCTTGCCAAACTTGGAGGCTGTCAGTCATCTGCTGTGTTGAGTGTAGTGATGGGAAGGTTGTGAGGTGGAAAGCTGGGAGCCTTGTGGAAGGCCAAGAAAACACTCCTCTGCTCGGAATACCACAGGCACTAGGGTGCCACTGCAAAATTGGAGGGTGGGGGGAACTCACCCTCCCAGCCCACAAGAAGTTGGAAACACGCAGACTGCCAGCCGAGCATCATGAGCGAGAAAAGGAGCCAGGAAATGAACTTCTCCATGAAACAAAAATCAAACTGACTCATTTGTTTTCAAGGTTCCCTACCCCAGTGAAATGAAAGCCATAATCATACAGGGGAAATAGGAAGATAGATTGGGTGTTATTTCCAGTGTCGCTGGCTCACATCGCTCTATTGTGATGTTTGCAAGAATGGCCATTTGTTCTAAAGCCTTGGATTCTGGATTCAGACGGATTCTTGCGACTCTAAGCTTTTAGTAGAGAAAAGGATGTTTTATGCTTTGTAATCATGGAAAACAACTTGAAAATTGTGGCCTGAGATTGACTGCAGAAGTTCAGCAACCAGACAGTGAGTAAGGAGGACTTGGAGGGCACGATTCATCTGATATGGGCCATGTCTTTGTGTGCCTCTGCCCACGGTACAGATAATGAACACAGAGCCAAGCAGAATGTGTCTTGGTGTCTGGAGAGGTTTAGGTGTTGGGTGCACGAGCTGATCGTGACAAAACCAGCCTGCTGGGATGCTTGTTTGTCTGCAGCATCTCTGCAGGTTGAGTGTACCAGGAAGTGGGCACCAGGGCGCGTGGGTGACTTATCTCGTTGGGTGGGGAAACAATGGCAGAGGAAGACGTCGTGGGAGCTGACAGACCCTTTCTGATTTTATTCTGCCCTGATGCTGTCATCAAATGAACAATGTGAGTTGGGTGCAGCTGCTGCTGATCCTTGGAAGAGCTTTGACAGCCTCTCTGAAGGCTGTGTTGGCCCCTGTGCTGTTTTGATCAAGACTAATCTTTCCATCATTTAAACAGACAGACAGAGCCTCAGAAGGAGAGCAAACTTTGGGTGCAGATCAGGTAATCTGTCTGTGGCTTGGCATGTGGGTCCAACGCAAAATCTTTGTGCTCTTGAGAAACCCAATATGTGGCCCTGCTATGGCTTTGGGGAAAAGGAGTGGAGACAGGATCGCTTTAGTGCCGTTAAGGTGAGATTAGCCAGCCTCCTTTCCATTCCCAATAGACAGGTCCCTTCTAAGAGGAACATTGTGTTACTCCGTCTCGTAATCATCCAGGGCAAGTGAACCCCCAAATGTCTGCTAATGTGCCTTGTGGAGCTGTGTCCCCTCTTCATTATTAACATTTAAATCCCTTTCAGAAGCGCAGCCATTAATTTTGCCGTTGCCTTGGTTTTGAAGAGCCAGCACAGGCAATGTTGAGTGCTCCCAGCAGCAGAATGCAGAGATCTGGCTGAAAAGGGTCTTCCTCCCCCCTACTTAGCTGGCTTTGTTACCAGCACTGTCCAGGCTAAGGTGGGTTTGGGTCGTTTGGTGCAGATGCTACTGGCTGGAGAAAGTCTGCTTGAATGGAGAAGGGACAAATGCCTGGGGGAATGAAGAGCATTCTGGTTTCAGCTGGCTTAGTGTTAATTTTCTTCCCAGTAGCTGGTACAGCACTGTGTTTCAGATTTAGTATGGGAATAACGTCCATAACACACTGATGTTGTTGCTGCTAAGTAGTACTGAGACAATGATGTTTCAGCTTCTCAAGGCTTGCCAGGGAGGAGGCTGGGGGGGGACAAGAAGTTGGCAGGAGACACAGGACCTGACCCAAAATGGCCAAAGAAGTACTCTGTACCATGGGGTGTGCCCAGTATAAACTGGGTGGAAAGCTGGTCAGGGGCTGCTGCTCAGGGACTGGCTGCACGTGAGCTGGTGAGTGGTGAGCATCGTCTGTCACTTGTGTTTTATATAATGTAATTCTTTAAAAAAGTCTTTAAAACTTATTTTCACTTTATTATAATGATTTTCTTCATTTTATAGCCCATTAAACTGTCTTTATCTTAACCCACAACTTTTTTCAGATCTCTCTCCTATCCAACGGGGTGGAGGGAGTGAGCAAGTGACTATGTGGTGGTGGTGGTGCTTTGTTGTGACCTGGTCTTAAACCGTGACATGGAGGATAAAAGGATGTATCTTGTCCCTGTCCTCCTCTTATCTCCTCCCCTATAGCCCCCTTCGGTTTGCTCAGCAGCTTGTTTGGTCATTGTCTTCCCTTATCTTGCCTATGATACATTTCCTGAGGAGGGTGGCTGTAATCCGTCGCTCTGCAGTGTCACAGCTTGGAAACCAAAAATGAATTCAGAGAAGAATATTTATAGAGCAGAAAAGGAGAAGGATCTGGGGCTTTAAGGAATAATCTCACAAGGTTTTTGTGATGATTCCAGCATCTGTTTTGTCCTGTTTAGACAAAAGGGAGAAACAGGGAACAGGAACAAGGAGAAGCAAAAACTTCTCTGATATGCCCACGTTCCATGGCTGGCTTTGGCCAAGTGACTCATGTCGTGCAGATGCAGCACCGACTGTCTGGAATCCAAGTCTGTGACAGAGGTTGCTCTTAGCCTGGTAACGATCTGGTGCCAACAGGCTATCCCCTTCGACTTTTCAATACTTCGTACTTGACAACTTCTGTTTTTAACGAGGAGACCCTGTGCTTGCTGCCCCTGCAAGATCAGGATTCCCTCTGTAGTTAGGGGGTGACAATATGCACAAACATGTGCAGACTGGGAGTCTTCTCGTGTTGTGAACAGGATTTATCTCCCATATTTCCAGTTCTTGATGCGTTTCCTTGTTTCTACTTTCGGATGTGCCCTTGCCCTATCCCTGAATCTTATATCAAATTCTGGCTCTCCAAGGAAACTGTACTGAGACAGGTTGGTGGCAGATGTGGCTTCCCCAGCAGCTGCAGTGGGGGCATGGCGGGAGGATGGGTGCTGGATCCCTGGGCGTGTGCAACTCGAGATGACCTATGGGGCTCCTTGCTGCTGAGAGACCTCTCTGCTTGATTTCTCTCCCCACCCCTTTCCATTTTAGGATATTCTAAAAGTAAAGCTGCTGCCTGAATTATTGACATAATCTGTATTTAAATACTTCTCTTGCATGACTGATGAGTCAGCAGCCAGTGGCTTGCCAGCCGATTCTCCAACGATTTGCTACGTTACCAGTCATTGCCCTGAAACGTGGGCAGGGAAGTTTTCTGTCCAGCCTGTGACAAATGACCATCCTTCACTGGTGTGTAAGGAGCTTCTGCTTTACCAGACATCCAGCTGATCTACATCTATGCCTGCCTAGGTGTGTGTCCTCTGATCTGTCCCACAAACAGCCTGGTCTCTGGTTGCCTTTCTTAGCTCATCCTCATCCAGTGCTCGACCATTGGAGATCTCTGACTCACCAGTAAAACTGAGATGGTGCAGGGTGCTGAGATGAAGCCAAATGGCTATTGGAGACAGTCAGGAGGACTTTTTTGTCTCATCTTGCTTGTTCTACTCATTTTTTTAATGTCTTGCAAGAGGAGAAGCTGAAGGTCTGTGATGGAGCTGTGGGATGGCTGCAGAGCATGAGCCTTCAACCTGAAAGACGAAGGTTTGCTGACAGAGAGGGGTCAAGACAACAAAGGAGTCGTTAGTGGTTGTGGCCACAGTTGCAGCGTTGGGAGTAGGACCGGGCTTTCAGTTACTGACCATCCCTTTCCAGGGCAGGTCTGGGGAGTCATTTTCCCCATGCAGTGGAGATCACTGTGTTTCCTTCAGGGCCAGAGCACCGTGCAGCAGAAAGGGCTGAGCTTCTCCAGATAGGCCATTAGTAGATTTGGATGCATCCACAGTCAACAGTCATCTCCAGCCACTGGAGACTGTGCTGACTACAGCTGGCTGCATGGCTGAGTCTGCACTGCAGCTAGAATTATTCCCAGCGATGCTATGGAGCCCTGTGGACATGTCGTGTGGCACATTCATGAGGTGTGCACTGTGTCTCTTGGCACCCGTAGGTGCATGGGCAGAGCAGAAGCCTTTTGGATGAGCGAATGGAAGCAGTGTGCAAGCAGCAACAGGGGGGCAACGATGTCAGCCAGGGAGGAGGACTCCAAGAATTGATATTTATGGGCAGTGGGGCCAGGTAGCAGCAGAGGCTTTGGCTTTCTCCGGCTGGCTGCTCTGGAGAGCAGACATCCCCTGACACAGGTTTGGGGACCGGTTTTTTCCTGGCTTGCAGCCACTAGAGGCTGCCCTGCTCCAGCGCCTGAGCTCCTCAGCAGCAGCAGCTTGGCTGCCTGCGCCTTGGGCGCTCAGAAAAGGTGGTAAGACAAGACCCGAAGACTTTCTTCTTTCTTCTGTGAATGCATTGAGCAGATGTGGCAGCGGAGCTGGGCCCTCAGGGATGTGGCTTGTGGCCCTGCTCGTAACTGGGAAACAGGTCAAGGAGCTGGTGGAAGTGCCTGGCCTCGCTGGTAGGAAGCTGCTCTCAGTTCAAGGGGATGTGGATGTTAACACAGGCAGAGTCCAGTTCTGGGGGCTGCCAAATGAGGGGAGAGAAGCAAACCCTGGGTGCTTGGGGAGTAGCTACACAGTCCTGCTGAGAGGGCTTGGAGGGACCTGATTCTGAGTACAGCAGGACCAACCTGACGACTGGCGACTGGCCTGAAGCAGCAGAGCTGCTTTGGGGAATCTGTAGGGTCTCTCGATGCACAGGCACCCTCCATCCTGTGCTCACATACCTCTGCAAGCCACAGTTCCATATGTGGGGGCAGATGTAGAAAGGTAAGACCTGAGCTGTGCTGAGCAGATTCAACACATCCCTGAGACAGTCCTCCTGCCCTGAGAGGAAGGTGATGGAGTTATGAATACAGGCATGATGGAAATGCTGATCCTTTGAAGATGCTGGATGGCAAAACAGATTCTCCTCATGTTCCCTCACAGCCTTCAAGTTCTTCTGGGCTTACATTGTAGGATCATAGTATGATTCAGGTTAGGGGGACCTTAAAAGTCACCTAGTTCCAACCTTCCTGCTCTAGGCAGGGATACCTTCCACTAGATCCTGTTGCTCAAACCCCCTGACTTTGAACATTTCTGGGGTGGGGGCATCCACAGCATCTCTGGACAGCCCATTCTTGTGTCTAACCACCCTCACAGTATTTATTCCTTAACAGCTCATGTAAATCTGCCCTCCTTCAGTTTAAAGCTGGCATCCCTTGTGCTATCATGCACTCCCTGATAAAGAGTCACTCCCCATATCTCTTGTAGGCCCCCTTTATGCAGTAGAAGCCCACTACAAGTTCTCCCTGGAGTCTTATCTTGTCCAGGCTGAACCCTGACTCTCTCAGCCTGTCCTCACTGGTGAGGTGTTCCAGCACCATGATTATCTTTGTGACCTCCTCTGGACCTGCTTGAGCAGGTCCATGTGTTTCTTTCACTGGACGTGAGCACAGCACTCTAGAGGGGACCTCGCCAGAGTGGAATAGAAGGGTAGAAGACCAAATACTCATCTCCAAAGTTTCCTGTCTGCTCCTTTCCTCTCAGGGTGTGAGGGTGTCCCAGCTCTGCTTGCCAAACCTGCATTGCATGCTGCTACCTAACACACTGGGTTTGACTTGTGGTCCTGATCACATCTCACTGGGTCTGGCACCTTTCTTTGGTGTCCCAGCAAGCCTCATCAAGGCCTGTTTGCAGGCAGCACCCCACGTGTTTCACTGTGTGGCAGCAGGCAATGCAGTGCTGCCCATGGGCCCGGGGGGGTCAGGTAGGTACGATGGTGCTGGCAGGTCAGAGCCTCTTTTTCTCCTTTGGTCCCACTCACTGCTGCTCTTCCCTTTTCTCCCTGCCCTACAGAGGTTGTCATAAATCTCCGCTTCTGCACATCTGCTAACGGGCTGCTTTGTCCAGAGCGAGCAGAATTGTTGGGTGATGTAAACCAGTGGAGCTACCCTGTGACTGGGATGCTGGCACTGAATTAGCCAGGTGAGGATCTGCTCCATAATTTCTGCTTTATTGTTATCAAAGCCCAAGCGTTCCTTCTAGTGCCTGAAAAGCGTCTAGTTGCTTTCTGTCACACCTGTTCTTTGGCAGACCACTGCATTGACAAAGATGTCTTCGTTTATCTTCTCAGCGCATCCGTCGCAGCCGGATGCTTCTCTGACCCTCACGTTTTCAATAATCTTCCCTCCAGCATTACAGAGCCTCTTATTCATCTGAGAGATAAGTATTTACGTATGTGTTGGTGAGGGAAACTTAATCAATAATGCCCATGAATAACATTTCTTTGTGGTTTAGATCCAACGAGTCTCCACCCTCTCCCCCCATCTTTGTTTCATGGGGGTTTTGCTGGGAGTTGGTTTTTTTCCGTTCCGGCCAGGACTCGCATCCTGCTCTGGCTCTTTTTTATGAAGTTCAATTGTCGGAGAAAAAGTGAACTCCAAGTCATTTTGGAGAGGCATCAGCCTTACCAGTCCTTGCTGCCCATACCGTGCCTGTCCAGAGAGGCTCCCTGTCCCACTGCCCCCAGCCTCTCTGTGAGACACGGGACAGTCTCTCCTTCAAAGTCAGAGCAGCAGCTTCTGGGCACAGACTTTGCTGTTGGGCAGTGGCTCCCCAGTTCTGCAGGCTTCAGAACTGACCAGTGTAACACAGCTGCAAAATCCTCAGGCACATATTCCTATTTCCCCCCCAACCCAGGAGATTTAAAAATTAAGGACAGATTGCATCTTCAGTTTCAGCGCAGGGGTCTTGTATGAGCATGCAGCTGCTCTTTGTACAGGGGCATCTTGCTGCAGTCATTGTGACCCCCTGGCTGCTTGGGGTGAGATGCTGTGAGCTGGGGCAGCCCAGAGGGTGCTCTAGCTGGGGATTGTGATGGGATGCTGCAGCTTTTGCTGTAACCATGGGGCTGGCTGATGGGGAAACCCCCTCTGCTCCCTCTGCTGTGCTTTCCCTAATGTATTTTCTATGCAGGTGGGTGTTGTGCAAACCACACTGTGCTGGGGCATTGGCAGTCTCACCCCCTGGTTCAGCTTGGCACTTGCACACTTGCATTTAGCAGGTATCCGCTGTGCTGGACATCAGCATCCCTGGGGATCCTGCTCTGCATTAGTCTGGACGTGGGTGAGATGCTCTTCTCGTGCTGCCAGAACCAGCGTGACTGCTACATGTGTAGTCTGCCATTGCTAGCGAGAAGAACTCTCAGACACCATGGCAATGCGTGTGCAGCTACAGGAAACTAATGGACCATGAAATTATCCAAGTGTAAAGGAAAAAAGCGATTGTCAGAGCAAACAGCACTGCACCCACAGCCCTGCTCCTAACGCAGGGGCAAATAAGACACAGCAGCTTTATGCTGAAGGCAGGAGGGGCTGGCAAAATGGCTCTTTTCTGGTTATCTGGGTGACCTAGTATGAAACTACTCTAGAAGGAGCAATTACCTGGGGGAGCTACAAGAAAGAGTTATTGCATGTGAATAAAAACATAGGCTCTGGAAATTGCTAGCCCGGCTTTCAGGGGAGAACAGGATAGTCCTCAGCATCCTCAAGACAGCAAAGCGCACTGATCCAGCAAGGTTTATCCCAAGGGATCCCAAAGTGTGTTGCCAAACTACCTGTACACAGATTCTGTCTTGTTCTTCGGGAACTCCACCTCCGGTGGGGGAAACGCGCACATGAGGGCAAAATGTGCTTTAAAGCCAAGGCTGTGCCGAGAAATGGAGACACATGGTGCAGGTGCTTAGAGCAGAACTCAGCAACAGGGCAGAATCCCAGGGGTGAGAGGGAAGGAGGCTGCTAATGGTCCCGAGTGGAGTAGAGAGAGCCGCAGCAGCTTTTCATCACCAGGCTCCCCATCTAACCTAATCTAATCAATTCTGCTTTCTATGTTCCTGCCAGAGCAGTGTCTGAGATAGGAAACGAAGTTGTCTGCAGTAACTGGAGCTCTTTGAGAAATGTGTTGCTTTTTCCCATCGAAAGAACGCTGGTGGGAACATATGTTTTTGTTGAAGCAAAGGAAAACCTCTCTGATATTTGTTTGTTTTTGTCTATTCGAAGTTTGAGACTCAGGGTTTCAGGTTTCTGGACCATCTATCAGAATTAGTTGTTCAGCTCACTAGGAGGATTTGTCTGGGGAAATGTAAGTGTCTGCTTTCACAGCCAGTTCTGACAAACGCATCCTTCGTCCATCCCACTGACAGCTCTTGGTGCAGTGATGGCCTGTTAAGGCTGCAACTTTCTTGATGCAGAATCATGGAGTTACAGAACGCGTTGAGTTGGAAAAGATCTTCAAAGGTCACTGAGTCCAACCCCACTGCACTGGGCAGGGACACACACAATTAGAGCAGGTTGGCTAGAGTCTCATCCAGATTGACTTTGAGTATCTCCAGGGATGGGACCTCCACCAGCTCCCCAGGCAACCTGTTCCAGGGATCTACCCCCCTTACTATAAAAAACATCTTCCTTATATCTAGTATCAGTCTCCCCTCATCCCATCATCATCCCATCCTGTCACAAGAGACCCTACTAGAAAGGTCTGTCCTCATCCTTCTTGTAGGCTCCCTTCATGTACTGAAAGGCTGTAATAGGGTTTCCCTGGAGCTGCCTTTTCTCCAGCCTGAACAACCCCAACTCTTGCAGCCTGTCCTCACAGCAGAGGTGCTCCTCTGGACCTGATCCAAAAGTTAAGGTCCTTCTTCTGTTGAGGGCCCCAGAGCTGGACACAGCAGTCCAGGAGAGGTTCCATCAGAGCAGATCTTCAGAGAATCAGAGAATCACAAAATAGAAGGTAGGAAGGGATCTCAAGGATCACCTGGGCCAACCTGTCTTGGCAAAGATGGTCTTGGAGGAGATGATCCAGCACCCTGTCCCACTGAACCTTAAAACTGTTAAATGTTGGGGAACCCACCACTGCCCTGGGAAGATTATTCCAGTGGCTGATTGATCTCATTGAGAAAAGTTTTCCATTTTTGTCCAACAATCTTATTCCTCCTCAGGTTTTGCATCCCCCAAAACAGGCTGCAGCAGGGGCTCAGCCCTGGTGCAATTCCCTGTTGCTGGGTCTGAAAGGGATTTCAGGATCTGCCTGCTCTGGGACTTCTTTTTCTCCTCATAAAAGTAACTGCAGAGGGAATTTGGGCTGATAAGAGAGAGCCGAGAGGAACCTCTCGGAACCTCTGGGGCTGTTCCGATAGCAGTTTTACAGTGGCTGAGGATCTGAAAGGTGTTTGCCAAATTAGTTCTGTTGCAGACAAGAGATAACGACTGAAACCAGTGCTGCAGCTTAGACGCGATGTGAGGGAATGCAAGCACAAGTGAAAGGGTAAACAGCACCCAAAACAAGGTACAGCGACCGTGTTGCTCTGCTAAATACAGCCCTGGCTGGGATGTGGGAAGGGGAAAGCATGTAAATAGGAGGGAGGTGGGATTGCCTGATGTGGCTGCTTCAAATCAGGCACAAAGACAGCTGCGGGATGTGGATGGGCAACCAGCACGTGTGGATTTTCCTCCACCTCTTCTGTTTCCCCTTTTGTGAAATCTTGTGGAAAGAACAAAAAAAAGTCCACAGCAAGTGAAGCTAAGCTGGAGGTCTGTGGTCCTGCGGTGGGATGACGCTGTCACAGACCTCTTCTGATCGACGTCCTGCTGTCATAAGACCAGCCTGCCCTGGCAGTGCTGGCCCCCTTGCCTGCAGATGAACCATCCCGAACACCCCCACCCACTAGCAATGTCCTTGGTGACCACTTCTACCCTGTTCACATCACAGCCCAAACCAGGCGGCCCCAGCTGAGTAGTCTGAGGGCAGTGATGCCTTTTAGCTATCTGCTGCAGCCAAGAGACTTGGGTGCAGCCCAGCTCTCTTCCCCTCTCCAGTCTACCTAAGATTAGTCCTCTGGAATTTGAATAAGCAGTGGGTCCCTCTGTGCCGCGCTGGAAGCAGCCCGGGGCAATGCTGGGTTATGCCAGTCCAGCACTGCTCAGCCGAGCATGGAACCCTGCTCTCTGCTTCTGAAAAGAAAGTTACATTAGAAAGGCCTTTTACCCAGATACTTAATTAAAATAATATTGAAACAAGCAAGACACACTGTGTGCTAAGCGCATGGTCACAGCTTCCCACAGCTCATTTGCAAGAGTGCTCAATAATGGCTGCGGGTAATTATTTTTTAATCAGCCAGTGTAAAGAACGACTGGCATGTTAACAAATGGTACTTGTTTTCTCCTGCTCCAACGGGGAGACATCACAGGCGATGCGGTGCCAGCCAACAAGTGCCCCCTGGGACAGCAAAATCCTCCGGCTCGTTGTGGCTGGGTCTTGTGTTTGGAGATGCAAAGGATCAGCTGGCGTTAGGGATGTCTGGGTGCGTGCGGGAGCAGGCTGCAGCCACGGGGCATCCTGAGATGCTCAGGAGTGAGGCTATTTCTGCAAAGGCAGATGCAAGAGAGCTGCACATAGATGCCTTTGCAGCCAGTGGGCTTCTGTTCTCCCTCCTGGAGTAATTCTGGACTGTATCGAGATACCGGTTTTTGTCTGACCAAAATGAATACTTCGACCTGCAAGACTTGGGCTGGTTTCCTCATGAATTAGCTGAGGCGTCACCAAAGCTCAGATGCGATTCCAAGGGCAAGAGCAGCGTTGCCAGCCAGTGGCGAGCTCTACTCCTCGTGACTATTTAACCCTTCCAAACTGCCTGCTGTCCCATGCCCTGGAAGCCTGGGATGGCTCAGAAGCAGGGCAGCCCTGAACTAGCGCAACTAGACAATATCCTCCCCCTTTAAAAGCGAGGCTTCTGTGCTGTTCTTCCTTTTCAAACAGCGGAGCCATCAAGGGGGCAGAGGACCTTGTCTCCAAGGTTTCGGCTTCTCTCCCTTTGCTGGCCTCTGAGGACAAGCCTGGCTGAGCTCTGATGGCTGCACTCGCTCAGCTCTGGCTTTTTCTTCCCTGGTTCGCCAGCCCCGCTTTGACTCTCAGAGGGTCTTGTGTTCCTGACGGTGCTCGGGGAGCTTTGAACATTAATAACTCTGCTTGTTCTAAAACCACGCTGTGGGTGCCATGAAAATTAATGAGGGAGCTTCCGAAAATCAATTTCCTGCTGTCAGATGGTCTTTCTGGAGAGCTGGGTGCTGCAGGCCTGGGGCGTTATTTTAGGCAGCCGGCGCCATGTGTCCTTGGCCAAGGGACACGCTGTCTTGGGCTCCCGCCGCGGGAAGATGCTCCTTGTTCCCCTGCTGTGCATCTCCTGCATTCTTTAAGCGACAACAGAAGAGCGCTGGGCTTGCTAAGACTTGTTCTAGCACTTCTGCTCTGAGTTGACTCAGTCTTTGGGTTTAGGTGACCGCTGGCTTTGTCTCCTTGTCTTCACGTGGTGAAGCCATGCTGCATGCACAGCCCTTCTGTATGGCTCTGACGACTCCTGCTGACGCTCTTTGCTCATTCTACACATAGCAGCCTCCTAGTTGTTCAGCTTTTGCTCTCCTCAGGAGGCAGAGCAGCATCCCAGAAGGTCAGGAGGAGAAGAATTCCATCCAAAGACCCCCAAGATTGCTGCTCAGCTGAGCAGGAAGTTGTCTTTTTGCAGCTCATTGGCCATGTGCTTCTGAAACCTCAGCCCCAGAGGCTGGAGAAAGTTCAAAAAGGCTTCCTCACTTGGGGAATCTGTTGTCATCACCCCAACAGTGGCTCTGATGTCTTCCAGACACGGTCTCGGCTTCCCAGCAGTTGTATTCATGTGGCCCTTGCATTCCCAGGAGACTGTGTGGGCTCATCTTCGTCTCTTCTTCCCATCTAGTTGATTTATTTCATTAAGTTGCAGAGTCGCGACTGACACATTCCTCCCACAGTTGAGTTGTTTTTCGGGGTGCAAAAAAATGGCTTGTCATCCTACCCAAGCGCAGCAGCTGTAATTTTCCCGTCCGTGCAGATGCGCTCGGTGCCGCTGGAGCTTCAATACTCATGTTCCAACAGATAGGTTTACATCAACCTCTGCCTCAAACGCCTCAATTGCAGGCTGCTGTCAAGAAGGCAGAGGGGAACGGAGCTCGCCCGTTCTTCTGGGGCATGTTTCATTTGTTTTCTCTGGTGTTGCTGCTAATTATTTTGTCTGGATCGTCAGGTGCAGCAAGTTCTCATATCTGTCCTTCCTTGCACAGCCTCCAACACAAATAAAACCAACCAGGGAGAACGAGCTCGGGAGGGAGATGGCTAAGGGGATGCTGGGGTCCAGCTGAAAGCAGCTCTGCTGAGAGTGACTTATAGGTCCTATTTGGAGCCATCGTGCCTTGGGAAGGGTTTGAATCCAACTCCACCAGCCAGCAGAGGATCTATCTGTTCTCTTCCCTCCTGCATTTCCACTTCTAAAATGAGACTCAGTCTAATCCCACCCCCTTTTCTTTCCTCTGAGTCAGTATGTCACACAATTTGTGCCCTCATCTCGAGGTGCTCAAGGGTCACACCTCGCAGAGAGCTTTTCCCATTCTGCCTTTTAAGAGCAATTTGATTAAAGCTGGTCTCTAAACCATGCCCCTGCCCCGGCCTGTGGGACCCAGCCAGAACTCTTATTGCAAATTGATTTTCCCTCCCGCTTGGTGCATTAAACCCCTTTCCCTTGCCAGAGCTGTTCTGGGTGAGAGCACTTCACTTCATTAATATGGGCATGTTTGTTTGGGAATTGAACGAGTGGGATTTCTAAGTGGATTTTACCCTCTGAAACAATTCAGTGCTTCTGACTGTTCTCCCAGAGAGGAGAAGAGATGGCTTTGCTGACGGACTGACCCACTAGGACTCGGCTCATCTGGCTGGGGGGAGATGTTCAGACAAGTAAAATGCCAGCAGTCAGGATTTAGAGGCTGATGTGTCCCTGGTCCCAGCCATGCCCGCTCCATCCAGACTGCACAGAAAGGTGTCCAGGCTGTCTCTTTCCAGAAACAGATTCACTTAGGAATCCCTTAGTGAATCTGCTTGTAGGGAAGGGGTAAACTGCCTCTTGACAATAGTAGGACAAGGGGTCAGCTGGAACATATGGAGGTTCCACATCAATATGAGAAGGAACTTCTTAACCCTGAGGGTGACAGAGCACTGGGAGGGGCTGCCCAGGGGCGTTGTGGAGTCTCCTTCTCTGGAGAGTTTAAAACCCACCTGGATGTGTTCCTGTGTGACTTGGTCTAGAGGATCCTGCTCTGGCAGGGAGATTGGACTAGATGATCTTTTGAGGTCCCTTCCAATCCCTAACATGCTGTGGTTCTGTGACCCGTTCCAGGCTGAGTGTGCCAACACATCAAGACGTGGCGAGTACTCACCTTCCTAAAGGATGAACTCCCGGGCAGCCCAGCAAAGGTCTTTTTGAGACGTGGATCAGGCACAACCACCCATGGGCACAAGCACGTGCACCCCCTGCCCTGATCCTTGTTTTAAAGATAACGCAGGCAGAGCGAGCCTCTGCTCCACAGCTGGCACTCGGGCGCTCAGCGACATCTGATCTCCTCCCGTTGTCAGTGATGATTGCCATGAATAGCCGTGACACAAATGTGGCTGCAGCCACGCAGTTAAATTCTGTTTGTTTTCCTGTGATTTAAATCCCACCAACCTTGACTGCGTTAAACAGTGTAATTGTTCTGCCTTCCCCCACCACCCTCTGCTCTTCACTGTTAGAAGAGCTGGGGGAAGGTAACTGCCTTATTTGAAGAGAGGGAAAAAAGCAAGAAAAGAAGGATGACGTTGAAATAACTGCTGTCAGAGGAAGACACATTTTTCAGGCACTTACTTTCTTCTCAGCGTGCGGCAGCGGCTGCCTGCGCTTCAGAGCATTATGGTACATTAGCCTCTACATGCAGCGTTGCTTCCTTTGTTTATTATTTTAATTTCCAAGTCTCTAGCAGGGGCAAATGGTGCCAAGGTGACAGCAAGGGAGGAATGAACGCTCTCCCTTGCCATGCGATGGAGAAGAGGACAGCAGAGGCATCGCTCCCCAGGCAGGGGGGGATAGCGTGGAGTAGGACGCTCCCACCCTGCTAGTGACTGTGGCAATTCCTTGTCTCTTCCCCGAATGAACTGTAGCCTCCAAACTTCACTTGTATGGACACCCTGGAGTCCTAACAGTAGGAGTCTTTGATAGGATGTTGTCCCTGCTACCCCACCCTATCGATTCCTGGCGAGGAGCTGGCTTGCTAACAGAGTGGTGAGGTCGGTGCCTTGCTGTGGAGAATGATTTGGGTGAGGAGTTTTCCCTCGTTATGAGATCTGACTCCTCTCCCTGAGCCCCCACTGTGCTCCCTGAGTGAAAACAAAGGTATGAAACTGTGGTTTCCAGTCAGCCCCCACCTCCACTCAATCCTCTGCAGATGGGTTTGTTTGTCTGTGTTTTGTTTCAGTGTCTGCAGAAAATCTGGGCAATTTCTGAAGAAAAAAATACTCCTTTGTAACAGGGAGAAAAGAAGAGATTGAGAACATGTTTTGACTTCTCTCTCAGAACGCCCTCCTTTCGTCTCCACCAAGACACCTTGCTGCATTTGACCTGAATTCTCAAATAGCTCCAGCCCTCCTCGAAGTCTGGTTTTCAAGCAAAACCCCTTCTCCATTTAGCTAAAAAACTGCCTGGCTCCACTCTGGAGACCACTCGCAGGGCGCTCACAGGGTGCTCTGGTGTGTCAGGACCTCACAGGGCTGCTGGCTTCTCCCCCTGCTGGGGGAATTAAGCTGAATACTTATGATTTTGCCTCAGTCTCCATCCATGGGTTGTGCTAATGGCTGATGGCTGCATATGGCCTCCTCTGTGGCTTGGAGAACCCCAGAAGATGAGAAGCTTGGGAGGTCTCTTTCTCCTCTCAGATGGTATTTGCACATATTAGCATAGAGCCTATTTGTATGCGGTCAAGGCAAGAAGAGTGAAGCTGAGTGTCTCTTGTCTGAGGCACAATTAAGACTGTCTCCCAAACCCTGGTGAGCTCAGGGGGAGCTCTCAGCACTGGGTGGTGGGTAGATACGGATGAAATGTTGGATTCATTAACATCACTTTTCACTTTCTGCCCTGGTTCTGGTACCAGTGCAGATTTACAAAGGAATGCAGTCAGTGGGTAGCAAAGATGCTTGGAAAAAGGGTGTCTGTTTGTCTTTGCAAACACAGAGAGGAAGTGTGAATCAAAGCAAACCATTCCTGGCAGCTGTAGACTCTTACTTGACTTTTGATAACATAACGGAAACGAAAGAAACAGTTTTGCTTCAAAGCCAAACCGTTCAACAATAAAGAGCTGAGCAACTCTAGCAGCCAGGTAAGCAGCTGCTGACATGGTGACCGTTGCCCTGCTCCGAATGAATGGCCAAGAGCCCCAGTAAGCTGCTTTGGTCACTCCCCACGAGCACCAGCTGGCTGGTGACATGGCTGTGGTCATCCAGCTTGACCGTCTCGTGTCACAGCCAGTGGGGCTTTCCAGTGTTCAGTGTAGTTGGACTGGGCTGTGCCTTAGCAAAATCTTCGTCAGCATCCAGCAGTCCTGACTTCAGCCCACAACAGCAGGTTTTCTGATCAGAACTGGTTCTGCAAGAGACAACTGAAGAAAGTGGCCTTCTGGCATGTTCATCGTCCCACTTGCCTTAAAACCTGTTCCTGGAGCAGAGCAGAGCATCACATCCTCTGCAATTGCCTCTCTCCACTGCGCCTGCAGGGAGGACAGGACAGCCCACACACACAGCCTGCTCAATTCAGGGAGCAGAGTCTCTCCCTGTATTCAGTGGCTTTTGTGCACCCCAAAAGAATGCCTGGGAAAGCCATTTAGGATCCAAATGTGAAAGCTGCAAGATCGATCCCGCAGTACAGGGCTGAGCGATTCCTGCACGCTGCTGCTGCTGTCTGCTCAGCCCCAGTCCATAGCAACCACTGCAGGTGGAGAGAGAAAGGGAAGGAGCAAGATACTTGTCGTGAATCCACATGGAGGAATGCTCGCTGGCAGAGTGCTGTGGCTCTCATTCGCTGCCGGCTCCCACCAGCGGGAATGGGGAGAGCGATTGTTCAGCTCACCTGTGCAAGACCAGCCTGCCCTGAGCGTTCGTGCCAGCTGGTGAGGGGTCTGGCACAGAGAGGACTGAAACAGCACGTGTGTGACCGCGGTACTGCAGCCCAGCGCTGGGACTTTGAGGCCAAATGCTTAATGCTCAGACGTGAAACTTTCAGTCTAAGCTCGCCGTAACGGTTCCGAGCCGAGCCAGCGTTTCCAGCCCGGGAGGGGTGGCTCTGTCCGGGCTCTATTTTCGGTAGGACTGAAATTTGGAGAGATGAAATGAAATCACATGGTCTTGCCAGACAGCTGACACTTAAAAATAAAATCTGTGTTTCCATGGGGAAAAGGGAGAATTTTTAGAAAATGTATTAAGGTTTGCAAATCTCAAGCTTCTGTTTTGCTTTCTTTACAAAGCCCTGTAATTGCAGAGAGGATCTGGAGGAGCTGCAGCCCCTTTAGAGGAGGGATTTGTAACTAGAAACCAGTTTGAGTTTCACTTTTTGGAGCTGGTGGCGAAGGGGCAGGGTTTGCTGGTTTCTAATGCAGTGTTTTCCAGGTATGTTGTATAACTTTTTTCTTCCAAATCTCTTGAGTGGTCCATAATGAGCAATTATAAAAGGCTAATCTCATTAAAAGGAAAATCTCCTCATTCATTTACTTCTCAAATCTCTTTCTGTTGGGAGGGGAATATTTAAATGAGCTTCCTCCCATTACAAAGTTACTTCATGGTCTGTTTTTCATCACAGTTAAATCAGAACAGGGGCATGAGGTGCTTTTACTTTAATCTGTTTTTAATCTGATTTTCCTTAAATGAAGTTGGATCATTTCTGGTGCAGAGTCCTAGAAACCAGGGAGACGATGACTAACAAGAGGTCATTTATTCTGCTCCACGGTCCCAACAGGGACCCTAAAGTTTCATTAATGATCATTGCAGTCATAAAAAACCCGATTCATTTTACCCACTGGCCAATAAATGCTTTGTAGCATTTAATGGGACTCTTCTTTCTTTAAAGATGAGAGGGTTCTTTGTAGAAGCAGGATGGCAGAGGTGGCATGGGGAGGAATGCTGGCTGCACATCACGGGGTGGGAATGGAGAGAGGGACCTGGAGCACTATTTTGACATCCCCCAGAACCCATGTCTGGGAATGGGGATGCTGGGAATGGATGGAGGAGACAGCAACAGCTTGCCATGGAAGGGGAGGTGGCTGCAGGCTGTGCATGCACGTGGCACTTTGTTATCTGGGCTGTGCACTCCAGCGACTGCCAGCCTGCATGCCTGGATAGTGCTTCATTGTCTGGGCCAGGTTCGTCATTGGGCCTTTCTTCTGCTCCTCTTCTGTCCCTTATCAGCCATCCCTGCACCTCCTTCCCCGCAGGTGCCTTCGGGAGACAAGGCTGTGCCTTCACAGCCACTGCCTCCTCTCCTAGGGGAGAACTCAGCCACTCAGCAAGGGAAGGGAGAGCTCCACAGGACAAAACCCAATCCTAATATTAAAGTAACAAACTGCTCCAGGAGGAGAATGGTACCTGGGATTACTGTTAATTCAGAAGTCTGTGCGAGATAAGGCACCAGCCCAAATGCCACTATGCTAATGCAGCTCCTTTAGCATGCTCACCGCCACTATCTCTTCTACCCTGCTAGTTCCATATCCGTGACAACTTGTCTCTCCTCAGCACCAGAGATACATATTTTGCTTAGAAATGACAGCAAAATCATGCCAGTGTTTCAATGTGTATGATTAAAACAAATGACAACCCCCTCACAGCATCCTCTTACGTGTCCTCCTTCTCTCTTCCTAATACACTTACTCTACAGCATTTACCATCCCACTGGCTTTGGAGAAGACTCTATGTTATGGGGTTTTGTCCGTGCCTTGCACCCTGCCCACTCTCCCACTTTCCAAGGGAAGATTTCTAACCTGGAGGGGTAGAAAACATTTTGCTAGAGAGAAGAAGAAAAGAATGGAGGGTTTATTCAAAAAGAAAATTCAGCATGATGGGGATGTTGGTAAAATGGTCCAAAGCAAAACCTGGGCACAGGACAGTGTCAGAATAGGGTGAAACGTCAGAACCAGGCCCTCAGTCAGAGTGTCACCCGTGTTCTCTGTGGCAGCGAGCCAGGGTTGGCTGGGAGCGGGGTGCTGGGTACAGCCATCTCCATTCATGAAGGATCTGGATGCCCAGCGGTGGGCAGGTCTGCTATCTGATGGCACACCAAGCACACCAGTTATGTGGGTTTTATTCAAAGCTTAAACCCCATTTATATCTAAACCCACGGTTTCAGCCTGACGGTGTTTTCCTTTCTCTGCATTATTTCACTCTTAGGCTGCTCTTCCTTTCTGCAGTGAAAGTCAGTCGACACTGCTCTGCCCTTGTCCCTGCAGGAGGAGATGAGAGCTGGCTGAGGCCACGTTCAATCGTTATCTTGTCTAAAAGCATTCGCAGACAGTCAATTCCTGCCTCTCAACAAATGAAATATTTCCTCTCTACTTTATCTCCCCGGACTCCAGCAGCCCAGATTGCTAATTGGCAGCAACCTCTTGTCTCAGCAGACCAATCCTTTCTCATTCATGGATTGTTCTCCTTACATTCAGTCATGACAGAGGTGCAAATCCATTTTTACACACCTTGCTTTTTCTAGAAGAAATTCCTTCCCTGCTGTTGAGATGAGTCCTGGTTTAAAACCTGCAGCCAGATCATTTTTCTCTCCTTGGGCTTGATGGATTTAAATGGAAAGTTTAGGTGAGTTGCCCTTGATTGCAGGACAAGGCTGGCTGTGGAGTTTTGGTTTCTAGGATTCACACACAGAGCACAATAAATAAGCATAAAATGAAATAAAACTGAGGAAATAGCTATGAAGCAGTTTTCCCCCTGAAAACTCTAATGAAAAAACCCCAAACCAGACACCACATAGGTAATGCCCTGAAAAGTGCAGAAAACATCCGGAGTGAAAAGTACCCACTACTGCGAAAGGTCTGGCCAAACCTGCAGATGTCACTTCCGTTTTAGAGTGGAAAGATACGATTTGCTTCTGAAGAATACTCTCCACTGGTACTTAACCAAGCTGCCTGACTCCCAGCAAAGCGTTCCTGCTGTGCTTGGAAGAGCTGAAGCTCTCTAGGCTTGTCCCGAGTAACTCTCACTGGCACAGAGAGCAGCGAAAGGTCCCCAGACAGACCCTTCTCCAGCTGTCCACATCACGATGAGGTAGTCTAACCAAATCCTAAAGCCCTCAGGTAGGGAGGAAGGGAGTGAGGGGAGGGAAGGAGGGAGGGAAGGATACTGTCTCCTTGACCAGCAGCTCTTTTCCCTGCCTGGCCAGTGATGTTCCAGCTGGATGTTGGCACAGCAGCTATAGGGCAGCCTCTCATTTTCAGTCAGCAGGAATGCCCAGCAGCCAGACAAAAAACCAAGTGTAGTCTTTCCCTGAAGTCAGAGCCTGTGTTGAACCCCAGCCCAGGCATCTCCAGCAGGATAAGGAGAAACCTTTGCTCATCTCCTGCTCACAGCTCCAGGCAAGCCTGGGAGAACATAGGAGACATGCTGGTGAGACAACATCAGAACTGCAGGTCCAGGATGGGAGAGCTAATCCTGCCAGCCAGTTCTCACTAATCCTGAGGCTGCAGGAGCAGCTGAGGCTGCTGCTTACACTCCTTTCTTCTGAGAGCAAGATTGCTCACAAAGATGAGTATTTTTTCCAAGCGCACAGCTTTCTGGCTGCTATTTTTGCTGTGCTGTCTGCTCTGCTCCCATGGATGGTATTCCTGTTCTATTCCTGTTCCGTCCTTTATAGCATCTTCCGTGACAGGATGCACAGCACCTTGCCAATGCCCTTGGCTGTGAGCTTGCCTTCTCCCTTTGGTAGAGAGGGAAACTGAGTCAGGGGGAAGAGCTGTCCCCCAACAATGGTTACTCAGGGAAAGCAGAAGGCTTCCATAGCTTAGCTCTGGGTTCAGTGCTTTAGCAACAAGGCTTTCCTTCCCCTCTGAACTGGGCCACTTTAAGTTGCCTCTGCGGCTTATTATGTGCAGGATTTTCGTCAGACGTGCAAAGTAAATTAGCACCGTATTCACAGCCATAATCACCTACCAATGATCTCATACATGTGGCACAAAGGGAAAGGATCTGCATGGGATTCTGTTCTGCAAGTATAATCCGCCCATAGCCTCCTTGTTAATTAGCTCCTCTCAAGCATCCAATCTGTGGCAATTATAGCAATCAAAAATGCATTCAGCCCCCCCACCCCTCCTGCTCCCCATCAGCACCTGACAAGCCGGCAGGCACATTATCCCAAACCACGGCAAGCGCACGCTGATAGGACACAAACCTCCCCGCTGCCTGACTCAGGATTCATCACCCACAATACCAGCCCTGGCACAAGACCTTGTATACCAGGAATTATTAAATAAAATAAAAAAGGAGAGAAAAGGAGACAGAAAGAGGCAGATTTCAATTTTCTCCCATAGTTTTGGGAGTCCATAGAAAAACAGAGTGAAAGACACTATTTAGCCCCTTGGGCTCAATTGGCGGCTTCTTCTTCCCTTCTTTTTGCTGATGTCGATAGAAAAGCCTGTCTCTCTTATGTGTGATGTGGTTTGATTAGAAGTGCTGCTCCCCACACGGTGCTGAGAGGCCCAGGTGGGATGAGTGCTGGGGGGGATGGATGCGTTGCGCTCTCAGAGGAACACGGGGACTGCGCTGGGGGACCTGGGCAACCTGGAGCGGAGACCTGCTACAAAGATCTGCCAGTTAAACGCAGCTCCTTCTTTCTCCCACTGCTTCCTGGTGCTTCTTGATGCCAGATCTCTGTGGAGGAGGTGCACAAGAAGCTGCTGCTGGGGTTCCTGGTTTGAAGATGGTTCTGTGTGCACCCTTCACTTCCCCTGGATACAATGGCAAGGTAATGCCTGAGGAAAAGCCTCTGACTTGTGCTACAGCCTCTCTAATCCTGCAGGTCAATTTGCTCCTTGGCTTCCTGAATGGATTTTTTTTTTGCTGTTGAAGGGTGCTGATAAAAGGGCATCCTAGAGATGTGTAAAGGATACTTGAGGCTTGACATCCACACATTCATCCTGGGCTGGACCTTGCCGGGAAAGCTGGGAAGGCAGTGGTACAGAGTGCTGTTCCACCTTGTCATCATGTATCTGGTGCCAACCCACTCTAGGGGTACTTGGCATCTCCTTCCTGCTGCTGCTGTCCGTCATACTGGTGCAGGTGTTTGGGAATTCTTCTCTAAACCAGACCCAGGGATTTATCCCGATGAAGCTAAAAGCCCTCAGAAAAGAAGGACGTATTTTTTAGTACAGATCATGTGACTGACCAGCATGTAATGAGTCCCAGTAGCCAGCCACAGCTACCCATTGATGTGTCTGAGCATGTGGGATGGTCCGTGTGACTGCTCCTAGGCCACTCTTGTCCAAAGTAGCTGGCTGAGCTTAAGCCAGGAGCACTTATAAGTCCTCTAGCCTAACTTGGCCAAGCACGTCATCCTTCAGGTGGACTTATCCCTTGGGAAAGTTGAGTTCACAACTTGATGTTCCATCAAGTGAGAGATCACAAACCCAGCTGGTGCTGACATGAGAGATCACAAGCCCAACTAGTTATGCCATTCTGGATCCCATAGGCTGCACGATGCTGTAAGCCTTTGAGCCCTGAAGTGCTGAGATAAGTCAACCAAGGTTGGTTTATGGTCTGGTAAAGCACAGGCTGAGCTCAGGAGAGCTGCTGTATCCAGAACTACCGGCCTTTTGACCTCCTTCAAGATCCTCACAAGGAGGGGTGTATTGCTGTTATTTGCTGACACAACGTGTCCCTCTGATGCCCTTGAACTCTTCTGCTGTGCCCTGCCTTGGAAATAAATGTTGGATGGCTTAAATGGGACAAACTGCAGAGAACCAGAGACAGGGAGAGCACCCCACAAGGAATTTCTCCCCAGTTATTTGCACTAGTGTATCACGCCATCTTCATTCTGCATGGCTCAAGCCTGCACAAAGCACACATGGGGCCGGCTCTGCTCTTCAGGCTTCACTGTAATGTGAAGGATTGATATGGGCAGAGATATGGCTTGTGTTGGCTTCAGTGTGAGCTGAGAAGCCTGCCATATCACAGGGTGGTTCTGAAAGGACAGTGAGGATGAGGTGACTGGGAAGAGGGGAAGAAGCTGTATGATCAGCAGGCCAGTTGAGCTGAGAGACCTTTTCCATCCCTATCCAATCAAGACAGCCTGGGAAAGTGTCCCTAGGCAGAGCCAGCCCTGCGGGCAGCATCTGCCTTGAATTCACATGGAGGCAGCAGGTCCTAGCGACTGGCATGGGTGGACCACAGAGCGTATGGTGCTGTCCAAGCCCCAGTGCTACCAGTGCTGCCTGGCTGGTACACAGCTGTCGTCTGGCCTTGGGGTCCAGCAGGACTTCCTCCACCCTGGCATTGTCAAGCTGGTTTTTTTCTCTCACCAGCAGCTTTCTGCACCATTCTCTTGCCTCTCCATTTCGCAGCCACGGGACTTGTAACAGAGTCATGCTCACCTCAGGTTCTGCTGGGTCCAAGCCTTTGGCATGCCAGTGCCAGGTGGAGAATTTAGCCACAGGCTTTGGCTACAAGCCATTTCCTTTTGGATGCCAAATAAATAAAGAACTGGCACCAGTTGCTCCACCACCTGAGGAGACTCACGTTGAGCTGAACGTCACGAGGAGAAAACCCAGCTGCCTGCATCCTGCCTGAAATGGATGCTGAGCTGGGGTCATGGGCTGCCCCTGCACAGAGGTGAAGGCACCTCTGCAGAGGTTCCAGGACTATGCATCGGTATGGAAATGGCGCCTGAATGGGAACTAATTAGTATATATGGAAATAATGGGAATATTAGCTGAATTAGCTAAGCTGTTATTCAGCTTCCCTTTCTCCTTCCTGCTTTCTTTCCTTCCCAAGCCAGAAAAGCTGGTTTACATTCTAATGGCTTTAATTACTTCACGAAAATGTGAGCGGATGGGGAAGCTGCCACCAACAACGCTTTAATGGTCGACTGAACGCAATTGGAATTAATTTGCTTGAGATGGCTATTAGTGCTAATGCTCCGGGGCCTGTCTCGCTGGTGTGGCTGTAACTTCCCCTGCCCCTGACTGAGCCGAGGCTCCCAGGCACTTGCTCAGTCACCCACCTGCCGAGGCACCTCAAGGAGAGGCAGGAACTGCCCCATCTCCTTATCGTTTCCCTCGGTCCTGACTTTTTTCACCTGGTTGTGTGCGTCCTTGCTTTGGAAGGAAGTCAGAGCTGTCTCTGAGCCTCCGTCCAGATGTGGAGCTTTCCCCTGCCTCGTTCCTGCGCTGTCTGACATCCAGACAGGTGTGACGCCTGCCCAAAGCGCGCCCCAGCTTGGCTCTGTGTCTGTGCACACGTGTGTGTGTGTTCGTGTGTGTGTGTTCGTGTGTGTGTGTGTGAGCACGTTCGCTGTTGTCTTCCAAGGGGCTGAGCTTCAGCTGCTGTGCTTCTGTGGGAAAACCAGCAGGGTTCCCCTCCTCTGTGTAGCCATTCAGCTGACAACATCTGTGGGGGCTTCACCTCTCTCTATGAACTCTGCACCTCTAGAAAACGTGCTCTGGAAATGGCCTGAAGGTTTAAGAGCTTCAGGGGTGGGTGCTGGCAGCCCTCTCGCAGCACAGTACTCCACGTTCAACAGGTCCATATGAGGCTTGTTTTTTCAGGAAGCCGAGGGAGAAGCAGCAGCCCCAGCAGCAGCTCCACACCTGAGGGCTGACTCGTTGCTCTTTTCTGGGCCATAAGATCCCCTTAGATCCCAAGATGGACTTAAACTCCAGTACCAGCCACAGCTGCTGTAGGCTTTCTCCTGCATCCCTGTCTGCTAAGGATGAGGATCAGGCCACAAGTGCCACCTTGCAGGCAGGTCTTCAAAGCAAGCAGCTGCTCAGCTGGCACAGCCATGTTGGCAGTAGGTGAGGTACAGACCTGAGCACGTGTGCAGCACTGACCAGGCAGGGTATTGCAGCTTCTCCTACTAGCACCTCTCAGGGTTGTGTTTGCAGCTCGTCACCTGGATCAGCCTCAAGAAGCAGGAGATGTCTTGGGTCCATTACTCCCTCGCTCTCCATGCCCAGCATGCCCTTTCTAGCCCCAGTCGGCCCTTGGGGCTGCTGTGAGAGGTCTGGGATGTGTAGGTGCCTCAGTCTCTCGTGCGCCTGATTTGCACCCACCTGCCATCACGTTTAGCCCAGACCCCACCACCTCAACAGCCAGGGAGGGGGACATGGCAGGGTGCTAATAAAGAGCCTGAAGGAGAAGGAAATGAAAATACTCTTCTGGTTTGTGTCCATTCTTCTACCCCCACTGTGCTCCTTCCTCCCTGTCTGACACACAGTCTCCACTTCTCACTGCCAGTTCTCTCTCCTGGGACAGATTTCCTCTGGCCCATCTACAACCAAATCCTCCCAAGCACCATCAGCTTCCTCACTTAACAGATCTGTCGTGCTGTGATGGGCTGAGAAGTCCACCCCTGCTTTGGCTTTCATGAACTTCAGGTGGAAGGAGCCGCCAGCACAAGGACTGTCTGAGCTTTGCTGGAGCTTGGTTTGCAAATCCTCCCCTGCATTATCCGAGACAGATATTGGCTGTTTTGTGCTATGCTGGAGGTGGGACCGGCAGTGTTAAAGGTGGAGATGCTGGTGAGACCTGCCCCGATGGGTGCTGAGGGGGCTGATTGGTGTTACTCTGGGAGCTTCTGCCAAGTTGTTTGGAGGCTGGGATACCACCTTGGATGCTTGATGTTCAGACAGTGCTTCATAGGATCATAGGATCATAGGATGTTAGGGGTTGGAAGGGACCCAGAGAGATCATCGAGTCCAACCCCCCTGCTTCCCTAAACTCTTTGGCCACCTGGTCTAACCTGTCGGTTCCATTTGTCTCCACTCTCTTCCCCTGCATCTGCAGTAGCCAGACCATTAGCAGTGACTACAGCTGCTTCATAAGCACAGACCTGTCTCACCCGGCAACTGTGGGCTGCTGTCCAGTCACCTTTTGCCCTGGTCAAGAAAATTTGGTCTCAGCCCAAGGGTGTTCAAATGAGGCACTTTTCTGCCTCGACATGGCTGTGATGGAATAGGGCAGCTGTGATTCTCCTAGCTAGCCTGGGTTCCCTTGCCTGAAGGAGTGCCCAGAACTTCCTGTTTGCCTCAGCTCTAACCCCACATCAGACTAAAGCTGTTGCCTCTTCCTGGCCATCAGGCTGTCCTGGAGTAGCTGGAGAAGGATGGGTGCCTTGAAGGGGCACGTAGCCCTTTTCAGCGCTAGCATTCTTAGTCAGGGATGAGCTCCCTGGGGTAGGCTGCGTTCAGACAGGGTCTTTGTAGCACCATGGATCACCGGGCTGAAAAAATGATGCACCTAGTGCTGAGTAGTGCTGGTCCATACAAACGCCTTTGGTTATCCCCGTGCTTCACGTGAGGCACCTTCTTGTACTCCAGCTTAAATCTGGGTCCAGACAGGTTGCAGGCTGTAGGGGAAGTCAGTCTAGTTCCAGCCCCACAACTGGCTGTGTCAGAATATAAAGAGAACAACCAACCATTAATATTCATCCCTGGGTGCTGGTGTTGGACTGATGACAGTCTGCAAGGAAGATACCAGACTGCTCACGGCAGGGACGGCTTTCTGAGGTATAAAAGAGATTATTGTATATCTAAAATACAGACTTTGAGAAATGTTTTCTTGGCTCTGAGAAGAAAAGCTTCTTTATTTGCGGAGTTAATTTGCATTTACTGTAGCTTGCATTAAAGTTACCCGTTTCCTTTCATTTGAGGGACTTCTCTTTTGTTCACATGAAAGCAGGCAGATTAACCATCTGCAATGCACGTGTTCCTCCTGCTAATTGCTTACGGGATGTTCCACTTCCCACTCTCCAGAACAACTTCCCAAAGACTAAGCCAATGTCACCGCAACTTGCCAACAAGACTACCTAGGAGGGGAGGCTCTGCAGCCACAACGTGAAAATACTGAGGTGTGAAAGCACAGACGGGCACCGAGAAATGGATCTGGTGCCCAATTCTCTACATTACAACCACAGTCCCAGGTGGTGCCTGTCAGATGGTGCCTCCCTGCAGGGTCTATTAACATCCTGCAAGGAGATCATAAGGGAACATCAGGCTTTGAAAGGAGCTCGTGACATCTTGGGTGCATATGCAGCGTGTCACAAACGTGGGACAGTTCCTCCAGCATCCCTGCCTGGCTCGCTAATGAGAACTCCTTTGACTCAGCGCCTGACTTTGCCCTTGGTGGTATGTAAGCAGGGCTTCTAATAACATTATCAAGTGGGGGCCATGGTGCTAGGTGCTGTCTGTAATAAGACAGACTTCTTGCTCTAAAACATTTAGCATCTGAAAATGCTAAAAGAAGCTCCAGCCTCTTTCCTCTCTTTTTCTTCCAGAAAAGAAGACCTGACTTCAGAAAGGTGTCTGAATACCACAGGCACTCACCAATGCTAAGAAATTGCCCCAAGTCCACAGCTGCACTGGCCCAGCTCCCAGTTGGGTAACTCATCCACAAAAAGGTCCTTTTCTCCTCTTTTGAGCAGCCCTTGGGAAAAACTGGGCAAGGAAGTGACTCACCACAGCACCTTCTCTGTGGGAACAGGACTTTGAGGCTTGCTCCTGGGTCTAAGGGTTCCTCTGGAGGTGGCCTGCTTCCCTAAAGTGCACCTGCAGATGCTGATAGCTGACATTTTTGCAGGTACAAATCCCTGCCTACCCCTCCATGTAGAGCACTCGGCCCCTGGGTCTTACATGGTTTGAGGATGCATGAAGTATACAGATGCACCACCGCTGTGTCCCGCTCCTTGGACAGAGCGCACCAGCTGAGACAGGTGCTTCCTAGAGCCCTTGTCTGGTAGGGTCTCTCCAGCTCACTGAAGGTAAAATTATCCAGCTGATGTTCCTGCTGCCTGTTTTCAGCAGGACCTGCACAACAAGAAAGCTGGGGAGGGACATTTCACAAGGGCTTGTAGAGGTAGGATGAGGGGTAACAGATTTAAACTGAAAGGTTTATACTAGACTTCCAACACTCAATGTCCTTAAATCCTTTGTGAGGAAGGACTACATCTCTCATCTGAGAAGCCCAGGATGAAGATTTCATCTAAGGAACCACCTTGCCTTGCCTTTACACAAGGGGATTTGTAAAGAACAAAAGCTTCAGATAATCCTCCTCATCTTAATAAAAGGATAAGACAAGTTGCAAGCAGTCTGGAGAAAATCTAGTTAGGCTTCCACTGTGGACAGGCAGTTAAAGCCGGGGAGATTAAAGTTTGGCAGATATAAGTATTTGTGCTTTCCCAAATTGGTTTGTGGGAGGGGACGGCAGAGCAGGTCCTTAGATGCTCCTGGTGCTCTGCTGGGAAGAGCTGCCTAAATTCCTTGATGTCCTTCCTTTGAGCAAATACTGGTTCAGACCCTTGGCTGGCACAGACTGGCTTTTCCCCTCTGACAGCTGGGGTTCCCAGCCAATTCCAGGCTGCCAAGAGCCTAGCTCGCTCTCTGAGCTCCAGTGCTGTAGATAAGCTGCCGGGAGAGTCTTCAATGAGGGAGCCCATGCGCTCAAGAGCATCCATCTGGTTTTTCTGGAAACACTGCAGATTAAAGGTCTCCTGATGGCTTTTAATTTAGATTCCACGAGGCCTCCAGTGGGTAGCTAACAAAGGATCGAAAATGTATCTCCACCAAGGGGTATCGAAGCTGCTGGAGCTTAGTGGATGTGAGTGTGTAAACACTGCTCAGGAAGCTCCTAAGCACAGGCTTGCTCCATGCATGCCAGAACACAGCCAGTAAGCTTTTCGTCTCATCTCAAGGCTTTCCAGAGGGCTATGATGATGAGATGGGTGCTGGAGCTTGGTGCAAGGACTGCAGGCTGCTGGCAGTTTGTCCTTTGCCTGGAGCACGGTGACAGGGTAGGCATCTTCTTGACTTAATCTCAGTGGATATAGATCAGAAATCTCCATGTGTTTCTAGGGAGGAAGAAACTGGGAAGGCTCATCTTCTTGCAGATAGAGGCTTAGCCTGGTGGTAAGTTGATTTGGGGTGCATCCTTTGGGTCCACGTGTGCTGTTAGAGATTGTGTCTGTGGGCCTTTGACCCTGCTAGGTCCCAGCCACTTTTCAAGAAGATTGCAGCTGCATTTACCTGACCTGGGGAGTACTCTGCCCTCCTGGGGCCCGGATAAGAGATGTCACAAAGAAGATCTCTAACCTTGTACACCCCCCTCATCACTGCCCATTACTGATCTTTCAGGTGGGTAGTGAGGACACCACCAGAAGAAGTCTGAGGGGAATCAAGAATGACTTTAGGGCTTTGAGGAGACTAATCTGGGACTCAGGAGCCCAAATAATCTTCCTTGCCAGGAAGTGCTGAAGGAAGACCCTGGAGAATTTCAGAGATTAATATCTGGCTCCACGGCTGGTGCTTTGAGTTCTTTGACCATGGGTAGGTGTACAGGACAGCGAGCCTGCTGGCAAGAGGTGAGGGACACCAATATCAGTGTGGGAAAAGGACCTCCTCACAGGAGTCAGCAGCCCTCATAGAGAAGGCTGTAAACTAGAACTGAAGGTGGAAGGGTACGACCACAGGGCTACTAAGGATAAGCCCTGAGGTGACACACTGGTGTGGGAGGCGATACCTGAACCTCAGCTCAAGTGCATATATGCCAGTGCCCATGGCATGGGCAGTGAACAGGAGGAGCTGGAAGCTGTTGTGTACCGAAGGGAGTCATTGTACAGCTGCCCTTGCACGGTGGAATGATTCCCGTGGTTGGAGTACTGCAACGGATTGTCTTTAGGAGGGACAGGCAAGGAAAGAGGTGGCGGGGCAGCATTTTGTGTTAAAGAGTGCCCTGACCACCTAGAGTTCAGTGTTAGACACACCACGGCGGAATGTTTATGGGTAAAGAGAAAGGGGAAGGCCAATGAGACTGATACCCTGGTGGGAGTCTGCTACAGACCACCCGATCAGGATAAAAACACTCATGAGTCTTGGTCTAGGTGATCCTGCTGTGGCAGGGGGATTGGACTAGATGATCTTTCGAGGTCCCTTCCAATCCCTGATGGTTCTATGATTCTATGAATATGAAAACCCTGTCCTGGAGTGCCAAAGGCCTCCATAAACCCAGCGTATTTTATTGTGTTCTTGAGTAAAATCAAACCAGACATAACTCTTGGTCAGGAAATGCACCTTTTCAAAGAGAGGGAGGCTAAACTACATCCAGAGAGGGTAAGAAAAAATTGTGTCTCTACCTTTCTAAATGAAGAGTCATGCTCTACTGCTCATCTTGGTACAAAATTCCCATTGACACCAATTTCACTTATTTATTGATTGTTTTTTTATGTGCACAACGCCATAGCAACGGGCTGCACGCCATAAATTAAATGCAACACTGCATTAAGTTAAACTTCTCGCGGTGGAGAGCACACACCGCACCCAGCCCTGCGCTGCTCCCGAACGCTGATAAATAAAACAGCAATTATCCAGAACTGAGCGAACGCTGCAATGAATCGCGAAAGACAGTCGGTTCGCACTGCTCTTGGTGGATGTGCCCAGGCACCTCGCAACTGCACCAAGTGATCCATCACAGAAGGAGGCCCCGAGTCTGCAGGCAGCTCCCCATGCTGCTGGTGTGATCCTATTTAGCTCCAAGCTACTCCTCACATGTGTAAAATTAAGCAAATGAGCAAAGAGAGAAGTCCTGGATCATCAGAGTAACTACAGCTCGTCTGCATTTATGGGTGTCATTCATTTTAGTGACATCATTGCTCCATGGTAACGAGTATATTTTAGATTAGAGAAATAGATGGCATGAAAAATAGATTAGTTTTATTTAGATAGATGGTATCATTATATAAATAGATAGAACACTCTATTTCTACTCATCTTCCACCTCCCGGTTAATGGGACATAGTTTTATTTATAGATGGAGGGGCAGGAAATGTTTCTGTGTAAATGTTTCATAACTCTGTTGTACCTCTGTGTTTTATTTTAACAAGTCAACCTGATGGTACTGGTCTGAGCTAGGTAATAAGTCTGTGCAAAGAGAAGATTATTTTGGGGTTGTCCAATTGAAGCCAAAGACAGGGAGGCTCCAACAATAGATCCACCTCGTGTGAAGACTAAAGACTGGAGACAAGTCCTGGATGGACACCCAGAGAACTTCAGCCCAAGGAATGACTCGTTTGGGCTACACTAAAAAATAGCAGAGAGCAGGATGGGAGAGGATGAGGGCTTATATCTGTCCAAAATGGGCCAGCACTGAGCAGCCAGGACATGCCATGCTGTCCCCACTGCATCATCAGAAATGAAGAAACCCTGGGCGCTGTTGGAGGGGGTCCTGCCCCATTGGCAAACCCATTCCTGAGATTGGGACCTAGGAGCTTCATCTAGGCTGTTTGCTGGTGACACCACAACAGACTTCTGGTTTCCAGATGGCATCTTGGGTACCCAGGCAGAAAGGGATCCTGCTAAAATGCCAGTCCAGCTTTCTACACTGCCACTCTCAGGATGGCAAAATGAGCACCCAAGTACCCTTCCCCACACCACCCCCAATAAAGAAACACAAGCTCCTCACAGCTAGCCGCCCTCCATCCACAACAACCCCATAGCTTTTGGAAACACCACCCAGGTGGAGTGGATCATTTATTGCACTAAATAAAGCAGCAAAGCCCCCAGCACCCTGGCAGCCCAAGCTGATCCTCCCTCCTCACGGGGTGCCAGGGAGCCGGGCGCGTTTGAGACTGCCGCGGTGCCGGCGCGGCTCAATTACAAGCAGACAAGGCAGTGTCACATGTGATTCACAATGTCGATTTCATGCTCGCGGTAACCATTTACGAAAGAGCTGCGGAGGTTTCACATTTGATAAGAAATCAACAGTGTTTGTGTTTGTAAAAGACCGATCACGGAGTGTGACAGCTCCGAGAGATTGCTGCGGAGCATTGACTGCGCGTCTGTAGTCTGTCATGGACCCATAAGTATTTATTTCAAACGGTGGTGGGGTGTGTTGGTTGGTTGTGGCGGGGGGGGGTGTTTCAAACCAGTTTGAAAATAAACTGTCAGTCTCTATTTACAGCTGAACAAGGAGAAAATACAAGGGATTTTGGGTTAAATTGTCAGTTAACAGAATTCAAAATAGAAAAAAATATGAACAGCGCTGGCTGGCTTATTACCTGCTGGAAAGAGGGTGTCGAGTCTAAATTTAGAGATACAGATGTCTCTCTTTCAGGAAACATGGACTGTCTACAGAGCGTATTAGAGGTGCTTTTATCCTCCCGAACCCACCATGCCTTGTGCACCCCGGTGCACTTGCACCCAGTAACTAGAGCCTCAGCTGCTTGGTGCAGTCCGAGCTGTGCTGGTGTAAATATCAGCGTTTTGATAGAAATGCTCTGGATTTATCAACAAGGCTGAGGCTGGGGACTGTCCCCTATACCCAAGGTCTGATAGGGCTTTGGAGCCAGGTGGCTGGCACCAGATCGTCGTTTTGGGGACATCTGCGTTTCCTGAAAGAGCCTTGATAGAAGCTGTTCCTCATTCTAACATCACAGTAGCAGCCTCTTGCATCCTTGTGAAATTACTTAGCCCTGTCTGAATCTCTGAACCTCTTTTTCAAATGCAGGAAGAGCCTATGTATTCCTTGATGGTCTTTCTTGGCATCTTTGTGACACAAACCCAGGTCCTCAAAGCAGACAGACATAGAATCATAGAATCATTAGGGATTGGAAGGGGCCTCAAAAGATCATTGAGTCCAATCCCTCTGCCACAGCAGGATCACCTAGACCAAGAAACATGTCCAGGAGGGTTTTAAACGTCTCCAGTGAAGGAGACTCCACAACTCCCCTGGGTGGCCCCTTCCAGCGCTCTCTCATCCTCACTGGGAAGAAGTTCCTTCTCACATTGATGTGGAAACTCCTGTGTTCCAGCTGACAACCATTGCCCCTCATCCTATCACTAGATGACATTGAGACATGTTTGGGTGCAAGTTGTCCTGCATGCATTCCATGCCTGGGTCATCCCGTTTCTACACTCAGGTCTGCTGAACCTTACCCGAGTGAGTCTGAAGACTTCCCAGCATCTGAAACGAGCCCTGACAAGAAGTACTAATACATACTGGGACTCCTGCATTTTACCAAAGGATGAATAAGGTTCGAGAGGAGCTTTCCCAACCATAAATGTCCAGCTCCAAAACAGAATTAGGAGCCAGATTTGAACTATAACAGTGAGCTCTATAACTCAACCTCTGGCTGCGTTTCAGGCATGAGCTTTCTCAAAAACACAAGAAGACAGATGCTATCGTATAGTAATAAGTGCTTCATTTCTTGACAGATGCTCTGGGTAGTGAACAGGATCAGAGGAAAGAGTAGAAAAAAAAGAAGAGATATAACGTGGAACACACATATATATATTGGGCCAGGACCCGGCTGGAATAAATCTGAGCATCTCACAGTTCAGTGGAGCAACGAGGGTGAGCCCTGACTGAGGATGTCTCCCTTTACACACAGGTTGCAGTTGGCAGCTGTGTTGTGGAAAAAATAGTGGGCCCAGAAGGAAGAAATTCTCTGCTCCATCAAGTCATGGAGGTCTTGGACACTAATATGGAAGGGCATTGGCTCTGTTTGAATTCCTCCACATTTCCACCTAAAATGCTGCCTGTGAGGTCTGGCCCAAAGTTTCAACTTCCTGATCTCACTAGAAAGGGGAGACACTACATGGTCAGCAGAGCCAGCATGATGTCCCACATTCTGATCCATTCAATGGATGGAGGTGCCACCCTGGGGTGTCTCAGTGGTGTAGCCCCAGGGCAGAGTCTTTGGTTCGCACACAGGTACTGCTCTGGGCAAACCTCAGTCAAGAGTCAGAGCCTGTCACCTCAGAGGCACAGAGGGCTGTGCCGTGTGATACTTTCTCAGTGCTTTGCAGTCCCCTCTTCTCCTGTGCAGCAGGGATATCTCTTGTAGATGAGTTAACCAAGGCAGGATTAATGCTGATCTGCTTCTGTGGTGTCATGCCAAGGAATAATGCACTTCTGTATGCACCTAACGCAACGCACAGCCCAAGACATACAGGGCTTACCTTTGTTCCCTGCTGATGCACCAGGAGATCCCTGCTGGCTCCAGTGGCTAGTGGTTCCCTGCAGCTGGGTTTGCTGGGACCTAGGCTGTGGAGAGAAGGAGAAAATTAATTCAAAAGAGCCAAAAGTTCATTAGCGTCTTCATTTTACTTGTTTTGAGATGACTGACACCCAGTGCTGCTGAAAGGTAGTAGATTCCTCTGTGAGGTGCTGGGAGTCCGTGCCGTGGTGCTGCTCAGCTGTGCTTGTCATATGGCAGCTCCTGGGACTGTACCGTGAGCGCTGTAATGACAGAGATGCTTTTTCCCAAAGCTCCAGCTCTTGGAATCTTGTGAATGAAAGAACAATTTGGATTTCTTCCAAGCAAACTTCTAGTTCATATTTATGAAGAAAAACTTGAAGATGTAAAGCCTGCAGGCTGAGCAAAAATGCATGTATTGGGGGAAAAAATAAAACAAGCATTGCAAATGAATTTCTTAACATCCTGCACATCACAGGACCATGTCACGAATTTCTGGTCTAGGTGATCCTGCTGTGGCAGGAGGATTGGACTAGGTGATCTCTCGAGGGCCCTTCCAATCCCTAATGATTCTGTACTTCTGGCTCCAGCTGCTGGCTGCTGGAGGTTCTCAGCCATGCAGACTTCTCTAAAAGATAAGATGCCTCAGCATTTCTGCCAGTTGTGTTGCCAAGGCACTGCTGAAAGCAGCTTCATCCATTTCTTACTGAGACTTGCCCTGGCCATGCTTCCATCCTGCCTGTAGCATCTTTGCCTAGACCCCGCTCCTCCTTTCCTTTCCCCAGCGTAACAGCTCCAAAGGCAGCAGTGCTCGATGCACCACGCCGAGAAGAGAAGTTAACCCAAGTTAACACGCTCATCCTCACCACGGGAAGCCCCAAGACCCTTAACCTCCTCTCCTGCTCTCCCAGGTGCGCAGCTTCAGCCTCTCCCAGCCCACAGCTCCCACTAGACCAGCCCCACCGTGAACTCCCCGCGACCAAGGAAGGCAACCGCATTTGTTGTGGCTGTCTTGTCAGAGGCTAGGACTGGAGCCTGCCTCTTTGCAAGCTGTGAATTTTCTCCAAGTTTATCCCCTGGAGGGCTTGTTTCGTGGGTTTATTGACTAAATAAGGGTATTGATTTGTTAAGAGCTTCTCGTCCTCCTTTCAGTGGGAAATATTGCTGTCCCTTTCCTCTTCTCTATACTCCAGGTGAGAAGTTCTTTTAGTGACACCATAAATTTCCATCTCTGCTTTTCTCTACTCTGTAAACAAGTGTTTGCTTGTCCACAGGGGTTAATTTGGTCTTGTTAAACTCTCGGCAGCTCCCTCTTGGGCTCCACGCTCGCAGACTCTTACTCAAGGGAGATGCCCATGCTCACTGTGCAGGTTCTGTCCATCACCCACTGCATTTCTCACACCACCCACTGAGTGCTCCATCTGCCCAAGCAGATCAGAGAGTTGCAACGACCCACCCCAGAGCCCCATGCCCACACAAAAGCACTGCTTCCTGAAACAACAGGCCAGGCCTTCTGCTGGGAAAGGGACGCTCTTAAGAGAACCATTTTGGGGCCAACACATGATAAACGCTGTTAACCACAAATGAAGGTCACATTGTCATTCCCTCGTGTCTGTTTTATAGAGTGAAATGCTGATTGTCTCTTGCCACTGTCATGCAACAGCTGGATGTGCTGGTCTCCATAAATGCAAAAGATGTCCCCTTCCAGAAGTTCATGGTCTCTGAAAGGCTCTCGGTCTCTCTGGATGAGCTTGGCTTGAACCTGGGGAGAACATTTCTTCCTAAGGAGAAAATGCAGATCTGAAGGAAAATGCACAACAAAATCACTTGTTTCCAAACTTTGTGAGTGTGTCTCCATTTCTACAGGCTTCTCGTGCCCATGGGTGAGGTTTGCTTGCCTTTTGTTTCCCTGAAATCCATCCAGAGTCTCACGGGAGGAAGAGGAATGAGCGGTTTGGTTCACAGTGCATTTGCAACTAGAGTAGGATCATCAGCACCCTGGGTCAGATGAACTTTCCAAATCACACTGTTAAGGACCCTTCACCATGATCCTCCTTAGGCTAATTCTCCGCTTCTCAAGATTATGCTCCGGCAGTGAAACAAACTATTTTAATCTCCTGGGATGCTGGAAGAGATTACAACGAGTCCCACTAATCTTTTCCTTGGCTTAACTGTGAGCCATAGCAGGCTGTGGAGGGTTGTGCCAGAGCCTCACTCTCAGCCTATACCAGCAGCACCAGACTGGATCCCTCTCGTTTTCCCCTGGACAGTGTGCTTTCAGCTTCATGCCATAAAGGGGTTCGTTTTCAGACTACTCCAGCACTGCTCCAGCCTGGGGAGTCAGCAGGGAGCAATACAACCTCAAGCCCATGCAATACTTTGGAAATTCACTCGTGTATGCCATATCCCTCAAAAGCCTCCTGAGCTGTCAGCGTAATAGATCATGGGGAGGCTGGCTGTGCCAAGGCACCATTGGGCGGTTGCTGAAGGTCTTATGGGACTGTGGAAAGCATAACCCAGAAGGTGCTGTGTCAGCTCCATTATTTATACAGCAGCAGAGCTCCGTAGGCAATGGAAAAGTAGCCAACACAACGCAGGCTGCGATACCCCTTGGGCTCCTTCAGCATCTTGGCTCTGATCTTTGCTCAACTGAAATCAGGAAGGGGAGGGTGCCCTTGGTCTTGGCAATGACAACACATGATCCAGTTACTGTGTCTGGAGAGTCCCTGGGATAACGTCAGCACAGCACAGTCATCAGGTCTCAGAACCAAGTGAGAGTCACCCAGCAGAGGAAGAGGATCTGGTCCAGGCTATAGGGAGAACCAGGACTATGCTTATGTCACCAGAGCAGGCACAACTGCTAACACACTCCTGCAAAGTATTTACACTCACGTTTTCTGTAGCAGGTACTCCACCAGGACTGATTTGGACACAAACTGAATGCCTTTACCGTAGAATTTGGATCAGTCACCCAAAGGCTTGAACCATCCAGCTGAGTGGCATAAAACACCAATTATACAGCCAGCAATTTCCACCCCACTGCCCCAAGAGAAATCCTTACATCTGATCCCGTGGGTCACAGTGGGAAACAGCAGGTGAAAGCAAGCTCAAGAATACTGCCTGCAACAGCAACACAACATCTGCTGCATCAGACCTGCCTCTGGATGCTCAAGCCCACCGCTAAGCCGCCTTACTCCTGCCTCACGTCAACGCGAGAGATGAATCAGACCCTTGGTGTGCACAGCAAACATATGTCCCAGCAGCTGCCGGCGGGCTGTGCTTGAACCCAGTTGTGCGAGCAGCAGGTTCGGCCGGGTTTCGTCAAACCCAGAGTGTCGCGGAAGGCTTTAATAGGCTGCTTGGTGCGTGTTGGAGAGCACCTGGAGGATAACCACATCACAAGCAATAAACAAGGTAGGTTTAGCAAGAACAAGTCATGTCAGACCACCTCGATAGCTTTTTTTTTTTGCTTTATTTTTTTTGATCAAATTACAAAATTAGCGGATGAAAGGCCTTACAGAAGATGCAACGCGTCTTCGCTTCAGCAAAGCATCTGATATTGATCCTCGCCGAGCGCTACTTGAGGAGCTAATCCGGACTGCCTTAGATATGAGCATTAACGGCAGTGTGGACTGACAGGCGCCCGACAGGCTGTAAACAGAGGGGAAGAGCTAAGGGCCAACACGCTGGCGAGCAGGAGCTGTGTCACAGGGCTGGTGGACGGCTCAGGTCCACAGAAATTTCTGTGTGTGGGGGATGATGAGAGCGGGCAATTCAACCACAGACTGACCTGGTAAGGACTTGAACGAAGATCTTCCAAAAATACGTGGCCATTGCCTGCAGGGAGTGGTGCTGCCATTACCAGGATGTTGCTCTCCTCTCTGGTTTGGAAGTGAACTGGTCCTGTCCCAGTGCTGGTTTGAGGCTAAGACAAGAGATGAGGCTCACCAAGACCGTTACTTTGGCAGGCAAAAGTTGTTCACACTGGCCAAATCACTGCAGAAAACCCCACAATGAAAACTCCCTTGGCTTTTGAATACGTAAAGTTTGAATGATGTTTCGTGTTTACAACAAACTCTGCTGCTGCTCCTCATGAAGATCATGGGCAGAGAAAACCCAAGGAAGTTTTACTGAAAGCATGAGAAGCAGCTGAGGCAGCGGGAGCTGCCAGGGGCTCCTGGCTGGCCCTGGAACAGTTTGGCAGCTGTCACATCTCCCTGCCAGATGAGGCTGACCTCAAGCCTGGGACCCCGTAACAGGACATGTAATGCACATGAGCTGTAGAAAAAGCCCCACTTTGGTTGTCACCAGCAATAAAACTGACACCAGCTGCCTGATATTGTGGCAGATCAGTGCTTGGAAGATCAGGTTTTAGCATCCCAGCAAAGGCGCCCATCTTGCCACCCAGGTCCAGTCTTGCTACCCACGCATTTATCAAAAGAGCAAGTTGAAGAGGGGATTAGAATTGTTGAATGCATTGGGTCGGAAAGGATCTTTAAAGACCTGTGATTGACCATCACAGTCCTTTGTAAGATTATTGTTCTTGCCCCTTTATCCCATCAAACAAGGACGTAACCTCCATATGTATGATACATGGTCTCTCTGTGGCCAGCAGATCAAGAGAGGTGATTCTGCCCCTCTGCTCTGCCCTGGTGAGACCTCACCTGGAGTATTGTGTCTAGTTCTGGAGTCCCCAGCACAAGAAGGATGTAGACATACTGGAGAGCATCCAGGGAAGGGCCACTAAAATGATCAGGGGAATGGAGCATCTCTCATATGACAACAGGCTGAGAGAGTTGGGGCTGTTCAGCCTGGAGAAAAGAAGGCTCTGGGGGGACCTTCCTTTGGACTTCCAGTACCTGAAGGGAGTCTACCTGAAGGTAGGAGGAGATCTTTTCAAGAGAGTTTGTACAGATAGGACAAGGAGCAATGGGTTCAAGCTGGGGAAGGACAGATTTAGGTTGGATATTAGAAACCAGTTTTTCAATGTGAGGGTGGATGATGGCTGGAATGGGCTCTCCAGGGAGATGGTGGAGGCTCTATCCCTGGAGTCATTTAAGGTCAGGCTTGATGAGGCTCTGAGCAACATGACCCAGGTAGAGTTGTCCCTGTGTAGGGAGGTTGGACTGGATGACCTCTAGAGATCCCTTCCAGACTAGAACATTCTATAATTCCATAGAAACCTTCCACAGGTAAAGTCCACCTAGGAAGAGAGTAGATACTTCATCCACAAGTGTCTTAGTTGTGTACCCACTTGTTCAGCCTTTGATTAGACTCAGGACTCCTGCTCACTCGCTTTTACGCTGGTCCTCCAGCCCATCTTCCATGTAGGGGCAGCCTGTCCCCACAAGTCACCCATCCTGCTCCAGCAGTGAGGGCGCCAGCCACGGCTGATCTCACCCAAAGTATTCCCCAGTGCCGGCGAGTCATGCCTGATCATACCATTAACCTGATTATTTACCGTGTGTGTGTTTTTTAAGTCTTTGATTGCTTCTGCACCCACAGAGATGTTGATAGTCGTGTTGCTAAAAAGAGAGAGAGAAAAAATCAGCTGCATCCAATCAAATAAATAAATTCTTGGGCAGCCTGTTGGAAAAGCGTTCGATCCAGACATGCAAACACACTTAACAGGTCAAGCACTCAATGAGTATCCGCTCTCCATGCTGGAAGCCAGCAACCAGAGCAGGGTTTAGCTTAGCTGGCAGGAGTGGGGTGGCACCTCCCAGGCTCTTGGAGCAGAGGTGGCCAGGTGGGAAGCAGCTGGGAGCTGGCATCACCTGGCTCCTATTAGCCTCTCTACCAATCTCTGCGTGGAGGAACCATCCCTTGGGGGACATCCACTGAAGCTTTTTTGCTCCAAAACAACGTATTTTGTTTTATCCAAACTGATGAAGAACCTTAACTAAACCCCAGCTTGCAACATCCCCCAGCGTCATGGTCCTTCCCAGGGATGTGACAGCTCCTCACCCACCCAAATATTCCGTTTTCACGGATTTATACTTGGCTGCATATCTGCAGCACCTATCAGATACCTGAGCATTCCATAGCCAAGGGGCCAGAGGGGCTGCACCAGACTTCCAGCAGCATTCCACCCCTTGTGGGTTCAAACAATGTGCTTTGATTCCTGCATCCAACAGAGGTGTGCTTCCCCTCTGCCCCCCCAGCTCCTCCTGATACAAGGAGAGTGACGGTTAGAGTTCTAACTTTAGATGCTCCCTACCACTGGACCAGGCAGACAAGGGATGGAATGCTGCTGGAAGTCTGGCGCAGCCCCTCTGGCTATGGGATGGACAGGTATCTGATAGGTGCTGCAGATATGCACCCAAGTATAGAACTCTAACCGTCAGTCTCCTTATATCACAGAATCACAGAATCATTCGGGGTTGGAAGGGACCTCAAAAGATCATCTAGTGCAGACCCTCTGCCACAGCAGGACCGCCTGTACAGGAATACATCCATATGACTCCCAACTCTGAGCTGGTGCTCCCCATCACCAGACCACACAGACATGATCAGATTGCTGAACCAGAGTTGCGGGCAGAGGTGGGTGGCACTTGGACACGAGGGAAGGCCAAATCAGGTTCGCTTCCCCGCTCAAACCCGGGAAGGATTATGGTCTCTTTAAGCCTGTCTCCGCAGCCGCGCCGGCTCCCCGCGCGCTGACCCAGTCGTGTGCTGTATTAGAATTGTAGAGTAATAAATGAACAGTGGAGGGGTTTGTAATGATGATTAGGGACTGAAATTGGTTCAGATTTACAGTGTCACTCAGGAGCGGAGGCAGAGGGGGAAGGCATTCTGCGCAGCCTAATGGATCCATCAGCTCGTTTTGGCTGCTCGGTGGGCCGCGCAGGGTCACCAGGCTTTCCGCTGGCAGCACAAAGCACTTCAATTTTGTTAGGAAATGTATCA